>JARUPY010000398.1:0-612500 GCA_029817715.1 Melastoma dodecandrum | reverse complement strand
AGGCGTCCGCGCTCCCGGTTGCGATAGACCGGCGCAAGCGTGAAGAAGCGCTCCAGCCCTGCCGCCAGGAGCTTCTTGCAGGAGAACTCGGGCGACGTATGCAGGTACAGCGGAACGGCGAGCCCGTCGTCGCCGATCGCAGAGGTGGCGAAGGCACTGATATGTGTCTCGTTGCCGGGCGAAACCTGCAGGGCGGGCGTCTCCACCTCGAGAAAGCCGGCCGTCTCGAACCAGTCGCGGATCGCGCCTTTGATGCGGCCGCGCGCCTCGAGGGCGGGACGGCGCGGCGCGAACCGCGCGGGGCGCCACCAAGGCGCAGCTTCAGTCATATTGATTTCGCTTGATCCCCGGTCGCCTCACCGGCTAGCCAGAGCCCCGACATGCCGCCGGCCCGAGCCGCCGCGGCCTTTGCCCGTTCCGGTTTCGACAAGGACCCCGTTCGTGAAAGTCATCGCCAGTTCCATCCGCAAGGGCAACATCATCGAGCGCGAGGATGGCCAGCTCTATGTCGTCTTGACCGCCGAAAGCTTTCACCCCGGCAAAGGCACGCCGACGACGCAGATCGACATGCGGCGCCTGTCGGACGGGGTCAAGACCACGGATCGCTACAAGACGACCGAGCAGGTCGAGCGCGCCTTCGTCGAGGATTCGAACTTCTCGTATCTCTACCAGGACTCCGACGGCTACACGTTCATGAACCAGGAGACCTACGACCAGGTGATCGTCTCGTCCGACGTGCTGGGCGATCAGGCCATCTACCTGCAGGAGGGCATGGTCTGCGTTCTGTCGATGTTCAACGGGACACCGGTCGGGATCCAGCTGCCTGCCCGCGTGATCCTGGAGATCGTCGAAACGGAGCCGGCGATGAAGGGCCAGACGGCATCCTCATCCTACAAGCCGGCGAAACTGTCGAACGGCGCGCGGATCATGGTCCCGCCTCATATTCAGACGGGCACTCGTGTCGTGGTGCAGACGGAAGACGGGTCCTATGTGGAGCGGGCGAAGGACTGATCATCAGCGGCGCGAGGAGACGCGCCGATCGATCTTGTCGAGAAGATCGTCCATTCGGTCCGGCGTGTCCGAGGGAACCTTGTACATCGACTCCAGCTTTCGGCCGATGATGCCGCACGACGACATTCCGGCGCGGTAACCGACGCTCGAGGGCGTCTCGAGGCGGTTGTCGTCGGATCGAAGATCCATCGTCTCGCTTGTCCTGCGGGTGAAGCTGCGCATCGTTGTGACCGAACCGACCTTTGGGCTTGCCGCCTCCACACGTCCGACGCGCTTCGGCCCAGGGTTTCCGGCACAACAAAGAAATGACAGTTTCGTTCCGGCGCGGCGGCTTTCTTCCACCGCTGATGGTGACTTTGCTTATTGTGCAGCCAACTATACCCGTGCCGGCTTTAGTCTAACGGGCTCAGCCCAAGGCCAGCGGGCCGACGTGCGGATAGAGGCGCGCCGCCTCGGCCATCGCCTCTTTGAGCGCCTCGAAGAGCGTCCCGAGGGTGCAGGCTTCGATGACCGGCTCCGCTTCGCGGTCCTGCGCATCCGGCCGCGGCGGCGACGAGGCCTCGCGCGCTTCGATCAGGGCGAGGCTGTAGCAGCCGGAGGCCGTGAGGCTGAAGGCACGAAGCAGGCAGAGCCGCTCCCACGGCTCCGGCTCGCGCTGCTCCGAATCGATCATCGCGAGAACGGCCGCGATCTCGCCGAGCGCCTGCGCCTTGTCGGCGCTGCGCGTCTGCATGCGCTCGTCGAGCAGGCTCATCGCTCGGTAAGCTTCAGTTCGATGCGGCGGTTCTTCGCCCGCGCCCCATCGTTGTCGGCGGCATCGAGCGGCTGGAACTGGCCGAAGCCGGCGGCGACGAGGCGATGCGGATCGACGCCCTTGCCGATCAGATATTCGACGACGGCCGTCGCGCGCGCCGTCGAGAGCTCCCAGTTCGAGGGAAACTTGTCCGACTTGATCGGCTTCGCGTCGGTGTGCCCGTCGACGCGCATGACCCAGGGGATATCCGGCGGAATCTCGCGCTCGAGCTGAATGATCGCCGCGGCGAGCGTGTCGAGGTCGGCCCGCCCGGCAGAGCCGATATTGGCCTGCCCGGGATCGAACAGAACCTCGGACTGGAAGACGAAACGGTCTCCGACGACGCGAATGCCGGGCCTGTCCCCGAGGATCTGACGGAGCCGGCCGAAGAAGTCGGACCGGTATCGGTTGAGCTCCTGCACCTTCTGCGCAAGCGCGACGTTGAGCCGGGAGCCGAGGTCGGCGATCCGCGCCTGGCTCTCTTTGTCCTTGTTCTCGGAGGCCGCCAGAGCGTCCTCGATCGCACCGAGCTGACGACGCAGCGCGATGATCTGCTGGTTCAGTATATCGATCTGCGAGGCCGCCTTGGCGGAGAGCTGCTTCTCGTTGTCGAGGGCGCTCTGGGCCAGCGCGGCGGCGCCCCCTGCGCCCGCCGCCTTGGCGTTGGTGGCGTCGATCAGGCCCTGCAGTCGGGCCTTTTCCTTGTTCGCGCTGTCGAGCGTCGCGGTCAGTTCGGCGAGACTCGCTTGAGCCGTCTGCTTGCCGGCGCGCTCGAGCGCGAGCAGCGAGGTCAGCTCCTCCACCTGCTTGTTCAGCTTGGACAGCGCCGTGTCCTTGCCGGTGACCTCGCGCGCCAGGAAGAACTGCGCGAGCATGAAGACCGACAGCAGAAAGATGATGGCGAGCAGCATCGTCGACAGCGCGTCGACGAAGCCCGGCCAATAGTCGACCTGGCGTAGGCGCGCGCGACGCGAGGGCATCAGTTGCGCTCCGCCTCCGCGGCGAGACGGCGGAGCAGGGCCTTGATCTCACCGTTCTGCTCGGCCTGCGACTCGACCCAGTCGCGGATCTGCTGCTGTTCGCTGCGCATGTGCTGAACGAGCGCCTGAATGCCGTCGGCGAGATTGGCCATGGCGACGCTGGAGGCGCGCTGATGCGACAGGTCGGTACCGCTCGCGAGCTTCTCGAGCGCGGCGCGCAGGTCCGTGTTCCCGTCGACACGACCGAAATTGGCCGGCTCGAGCGAGGTGTGCGCCGTCAGCGCGTCCTCGAGCTCGGTGTAGAAGCGGTTCTGCGCCTGCCCCGTCTGCAGGTCGAGGAAGCCGAGGATCAGCGAACCCGAGAGGCCGAAGAGCGAGGAGGTGAACGATACGCTCATGCCCGAGAGGGGCTTGGCGAGGTTGGTCTTGAGGTCGTCGAACATCGCGCCGGCATCGGAGCCCGTCTGCAGCGAGTTCAAAACGTTGCCGAGCGAGCCGACGGTCTCGACGAGGCCCCAGAAGGTGCCGAGCAGGCCGAGGAAGATCAACAGCCCGGTCAGGTAGCGCGAGACCTCGCGGGCCTCGTCGAGACGCGTGCCGATCGAGTCGAGGATGACTCGCAGCGTGACCGTGGAGATCGCGGCGGAGGGCGGACGATCGCCCAGAAGCGTCGCCATCGGAGCGAGGAGGACCGGGCGGGCCTGCGCATCGGCGTTGCCGCGCGGCAGCGCGTTCACCCAGCGGATCTCGCGGAACAGCCGCACGACGTTGCGGATTCCATAGACGATGCCGATCAGAAGAACGCCGAAGATCAGGCCGTTGAGCCCGGGGTTCGCCATGAAGGCGGCGCGGATCTTGTCGTGCAGAATCAGCCCGATGAAGCCGACGAGGATGAGGAAGACGACGATCCGCACGAGGAAGATCTGCGGCGAGGACAGGCGGATCGGGTCGCTCGCTTCGGTCACGGCCATGTCGCTTGTCCAGCTCCGCTCGCCTGGGCGCTCGTCCGGCGCGGGCAGAGGCGCGCGCAACCCGCATCCTCCGCTTGGCCGCGAGAATGGGTTCAATGCCGCGAGCGGGCAAGTGCTTTCCGGTCACGCTGCCGGGCGACGACGGCCTAGAGGCGCAGAAGCATCCGCAGCGACAGCGCGAGCGCGACGCAGAGCCCCGCCCCCGCGGCGAAGCGCACAGCGAAGAGCTTCGACTGCGCGAGCGCCGGCACGAGGTAGAGATCGACGAGGCGCGGCGGCGCGATCTCGGCCAGAAACGTCGCGAAGCGTTCCGCCTCGCCGGGAAGGATATAACGCTGCCAGTCCGGCGGCCCCTTGCCGTCCTCCGGGACGAAGCGTGCGGGGAAGAGCACCGCGGTCGTCGCCAGGATGCCGTCGCTCCACAGGGTGATCGGCGGCAGCGGATGGCGGCGGTCGACGCGGGGATGGCGGAGCGCGATGAACGTTTGGCCCGAGGCCGAGCCGCCCGAGCCGAGAACGGGCCGATAGCCGCGCGCGACGAGTGCGTGCAGGCGGGCGAACCCGATCTCGTGGGGGTCGTGGGAGAGCGCGGCCGGGCTGGTCATCGAAGCGGCTCGAAACCCGAAGTCGAAAGAAGTTTCACGGTCCAATAATTTATTTGCAACTTGATTAACGAGGTCGACGGCCGCTCTCCGACCATCGTCGAACAGACCAACAGGCGACGAGCCCTCAAGCCTCCATCGTGACCACCAGCTTCCCGGCCGCCTTGCGATCGGACAACGCGGCAATGGCCGCGCCGCCCTGCGCCAGCGGATAGGTCTGCGTCACCTCCGGTTTCAGCTTGCCCTCGGCGTAGAGGCTCAGCAGTTCGGAGAGGTTGGCGGCGCTGGCCTTTGGATCGCGGGCGACAAAGGCGCCCCAGAAGACGCCCATCACCTGACAGCTCTTCAGCAGCGTCAGGTTGAGCGGCAGCTTGGGAATGCCGGCCGGAAAGCCGACGACGAGGTGGCGACCCTCCCAGGCAAGGCAGCGCACCGCTGCCTCGGTATAATCGCCGCCCACGGGATCGTAGACGACATCGGCTCCGGTCTTGCCGACGGCCTCCTTGAAGCGCGCCGACAGCGCCTTGCGGCCCTCGTCGTCGAACGGCCCCTGCGGGTAGAGCAACGTCGCATCCGCGCCGTGGGCGGCGGCCAGCGCGGCCTTCTCGGGCGAGGACACGGCGGCGATCACGCGCGCGCCATAGGCCTTCCCGAGTTCGATCGCCGCGAGGCCGACGCCGCCGGCCGCGCCGAGCACGAGAAGCGTCTCGCCCGGTTGCACCTTCGCGCGGTCCTTCAGCGCGTGCTGCGAGGTGCCGTAGGTCAAAACGAACGCGGCGGCGACCTCGAACGGCATGTCGTCGGGCATGGGGGCCGCCCGGGCCGCATCGAGCACGACCTTCTCGGCCATGCCGCCGTGGCCGATCCAGCCGATCATGCGCCGGCCGACGAGCTTCGGCGAGACGCCGTCGCCGACTGCGTCGACGATGCCCGCGACCTCGGCACCCGGCGCGAAGGGCCGCGGCGGACGCACCTGGTATTTGTCGGCGATGATCAGCGCATCGGGAAAATTGACGCCGCATGCTTTGACGGCCAACCGCAGCTCGCCCGGGCCCGGCTGCGGCTCCGGCACCTCGTCGAGCGTGAGCGTCTCGGGCCCGCCGGGGGTGTGACTGCGAAGAGCTTTCATGCGGCGTGTCTGGGCAAGAGCGCGCCCGCATGCAAGCCGCCCTAACGGCAGAGAACGCGTCGACGTGGCGACGTCGTCCAGCAGGGAACCCTCCCGGTGAGCGCGGCGGTGCCATCCATGAGCCGCGCGCCAAACGCGCGGTTCGGGTGCCTCGCTTCACTCGGCGAGGCGGGGCGCGGCGTCTACCCCTCGATGATCATGATGAGGTCCTTTGCGTCGACGAGGTCGCCGGCCTTGAGCAGAATCTCGCCGATCTTGCCCGCCTTCTGCGCGGAGAGGGTGGTCTCCATCTTCATCGCCTCCAGGACGCCCAGCGCTTGACCGCTGCGCACCTCCTCCCCCGTTTCGACCGAGAGCGAGATGATGCGGCCGGGCATCGGGGCAGCGACATGGGCGCTGTTGCCCTCCTCCGCCTGACGCTTGCGTTTCGTCGAGACCGCCGCGCTGCGATCGGGCACAGTGACCGAGCGCGGCTGGCCGTTCAGCTCGAAGAAGACGCGGACGTTCCCCTCCGCATCGGTCTCCCCGACCGTCGTGAGGTGCACGAGGATCGACTTGCCCTGTTCCAGCTCGACGGAAATCTCGTCGCCGGGTTGCATGCCGTAGAAGGCCGTCGGCGTCGGCAGGCTCGAGATCGGCCCGTAGGTCGCGGCGCGCTCGGCATAGTCGCCGAACACCTTCGGATACATCATCCAAGAGGCGAGCTCCTGCTCGCTCGCCTCGTGCCCGAGCTTCTCCGACAGCTCCTTGCGCTTGGCGTCGAGATCGACGGGCGCGATCAGGCTGCCGGGCCGCACATCGATCGGCTCGACGTCCTTCAGCGCCTTGCTCTGCAGCGCCTCCGGCCAGCCGCCCGGCGGCTGTCCGAGATCGCCGCGCAGCATGTCGACGACCGAGGCCGGGAAGTTGATCGGCACCTCGGGGTCGAGCACGTCATCGACCGTGTGGCCGTGGCTCACCATCATCAGCGCCATGTCGCCGACGACCTTCGAGGATGGCGTCACCTTGATGATGTCGCCGAACATCTGGTTCGCCTCGGCATAGGTGCGTGACACCTCGTGCCAGCGCGTATCGAGGCCAAGCGAGCGCGCCTGTTCCTTGAGGTTCGTGTACTGCCCGCCCGGCATCTCGTGCTGGTAGACCTCGGAGGCGGGCGAGGAATGTTCCGACTCGAACGCCTCGTACTGGCGCCGCACGAACTCCCAGCGCACGCTCATCTCGCGGATCGCCTGCGGATCGAGCATCGTGTCGCGCTCCGAATGACGCAGCGCGGAGACGACGGACCCGAGGCAGGGCTGCGACGTCGAGCCCGAGATCGCGTCCATTGCGAGGTCGACGGCATCGACGCCCGCCTCGGACGCGGCGAGCACGGTCGCCGCCGCGATGCCCGACGTGTCGTGCGTGTGGAAATGGATCGGCAGGCCGACCTCGTCGCGCAGCGCGCGCACCAGCATGCGGATCGCCGCTGGCTTCATCAGACCCGCCATGTCCTTGATGCCGAGGATGTGGCAGCCGGCAGCCTCGAGTTCCTTGGCGAGGCCGACGTAATATTTGAGCGTGTACTTGTCGCTCTTCGGCTCGATGAGGTCGCCGGTGTAGCAGACGGCGCCTTCCGCGATCTTGCCGGTCTCGATCACCGCATCGATCGAGACACGCATGTTCTCGACCCAGTTGAGGCAGTCGAAGATGCGGAAGATGTCGATGCCGCCGTCGGCCGCCGTCTTCACGAAATGCTGCACGACGTTGTCGGCGTAGTTCGTGTAGCCGACGCCGTTGGCGCCGCGCAGCAGCATCTGCAGCAGGATGTTGGGCACCTTGGCGCGGATGAGCGCGAGGCGCTCCCACGGGTCCTCGCCGAGGAAGCGCATCGCGACATCGAAGGTCGCGCCACCCCAGCATTCGAGCGAGAAGAGCTGCGGCAGCTCGCTCGCGTAGGCCGGCGCCATGCCGGCGATGTCGTAGGTGCGCATGCGCGTCGCCAGAAGCGACTGGTGGCCGTCGCGCATCGCGGTATCTGTCACGAGAAGCCGCCGCTCGCCGCGCATCCAATCGGCGAGACCCTTCGGCCCCAAACGGTCGAACACCTGCTTCGAGCCCTGCGGCGCCTGCGTCCCGGTCTTCAAAGGCGGCATCTTCAAGTCGACGGCCGGCTTCGGCCGGTTCTTCGTCTCGGGGTGGCCGTTGACGCTGACATCGGCGATATAGGTGAGGAGACGCGTCGCGCGATCGCGGCGCGAGCGCATCTCGAACAGCTCCGGACTGTCGTCGATGAACTTCGTCGTGTACGAATTGTCGGCGAATTTCGGATGGCTGACGATTTTGTCGAGGAAGGCGAGGTTCGTGGCGACGCCGCGGATTCGATATTCGCGCAACGCGCGCTGCATGCGCTTGATCGATTCCTCCGGCGTCGGCGCCCAGCAGGTCAGCTTCTCGAGCAGCGAGTCGTACCAGCGCGTGACAATCGCGCCCGAATAGGCCGTGCCGCCGTCGACGCGCACGCCAAAGCCGAAGGCGCCGCGATAGGCCGTGATGCGCCCGTAGTCGGGGATGAAATTGTTGTCCGGATCCTCGGTCGTGATGCGGCACTGCAGGGCGAAGCCGTTGAGCTTGATGTCGGCTTGCGCCGGCACGCCCGTCTCCAGCGTGTCGCCGATATGGCCGCCTTCGAGGATGCCGATCTGCGCCTTCACGATGTCGATGCCGGTCACAACCTCCGTCACCGTGTGTTCGACCTGGATGCGCGGATTGACCTCGATGAAGTAGAAGTCATCCGTATCGGCGTCGAACAGGAACTCGACGGTCCCGGCGGCGACATAGTTGGTCGCCCGGCCGATCCGCAGCGCCGCCTCGCAGAGCGCCTGGCGCTTCTCCTCGGAAAGAAAGACCGCCGGCGCGCGCTCGACGACCTTCTGGTTGCGCCGCTGGATCGAGCAATCGCGCTCGAAGAGATGCACCAGCGTGCCGTGCGTGTCGCCGAGGATCTGCACCTCGATATGCTTGGCGTGCACGACGAGCTTCTCAAGGTAGACCTCATCCTTTCCGAATGCGGCCTTGGCTTCGCGCTTGGCGGACTTCACGGCATCGAGAAGCTTGGCTTCGTCGAGGATCGGCCGCATGCCGCGCCCGCCGCCGCCCCAGGAGGCCTTCAGCATGACGGGATAGCCGATCTCGTTCGCGAGGCGCTTGATCTCCGCTTCGTCGTCCGGCAGCGGCGGCGTCGCCGGCATGACGGGCACGTCGCAGGAGACCGCGAGATTGCGGGCGGAGACCTTGTTGCCCAGCGTGCGCATCGTCTCGGGGCTCGGCCCGATGAAGACGATGCCGTCCGCCGCGCAGGCTTCGGCGAACTCCGGCGACTCCGAGAGGAAGCCGTAGCCGGGGTGGATCGCATCGACGCCCGCGGCTCGGGCGACCCGGAGGATCTCCTCGATCGACAGGTAGGCCTCGATCGCGCCGAGCGGCGGCCCCTCGGCCGGGCGCCCGATCAGATAGGCCTCGTCCGCCTTGAAGCGGTGGAGCGACAGCTTGTCCTCCTCCGCATAGACCGCGACCGTCGCGAGCCCCAGTTCCGTCGCCGCGCGAAAGATGCGGATCGCGATCTCGGACCGGTTGGCGACGAGCAGCTTCTTCATGACGAACTCCGGCCGGGACCAGCCGGCGGAAACCGGCTGCCCATGATTGCGGCAGAGCCCAAGCATGTCACGCGCCAAAGTGGGCGCGGGCCTGCGCGAGACACGCCCTCCGGCTCGGCACACCCATCGACCACTCCTTGACGTTCCTGTTTTGTATCGGCATATTTACCGAATTGCCGAGGAGGATGTTGCATGGCGATCGGGTTGGACGAGGTGTGGCGACACCGCCGCGTCTCCACGCGTTTCCGCAGCCTCTGCGCATTCGAAGGCGACGCCATCGTCCTCGGCGCCGGGACGAAAATGTTGGACCTCGCCCGAATGGTCGGCGCTCCACGCGCCGAGTCATGGGCGCGAATGGCGGCCCTGCTAAAGGCGGCAGGGCACGCCCCGCCAAACGAGGTGACACGGCTGCATGTGCAGACGGCGCTCTTCGATTGGTGGCGCGGCGACAGCGCCTTGGCGCAGTTGCGCCTCGCGCTTCTCCCTCTGCCGACCTTGCGCCGCGTGGAGGACGCCTACCCTCTCTTTCTCGCGGAACACCTGCTCGATCGCGGCATGGCGCCGGACGAGCTCCTGCGGGCGCTGGAGACGAAAGAGCCGGACGTCACCAAGTACGACGCCTCCCAACCCCGCCTGCCCCGCGGCGTCACAGGCGGCGGTCAGTGGACGCGCGGTACGGGATCAGCTTCCACCAGCGTCGCAGGGAAACGCCCCGAGGGCGAAAGTTCCGCCGCGACGCCGCGCAGCGGCAGCCCGAGCGGCCTCCTCCAGCCGATCTTCTTCGATGCGGAACAGCATCCGCAGGTGGAGGTCACGCCTTTCCTACCACACAAGCCGAGCCTGGAGGGCGACCTTCCTCACGCAGAGCTTCCACACTCGCCGTCGATACCCTCCGGCGGTCCTGCGCTCGCTCCCGCGCCCCGGCTGGCGCCCGCGGAAGCACCGGCCGGACCGAAAAGCGGCGGGTCTTTCGGCTTGGATGACACCCTCGAGCCGCCAGCGTGCCGCCCGAAGGACGACGTGGGGCACGGCGCGTCCCCGAATGCGATGACCTACGAACATCAGATGGCAGAGCTCCTGAATCCGGGGAATCCCACGTTCAAGCGGCTTCCCGGAGATCCCGCGAAGCCGGCGTCGGAGGCCTACTTTCTCTGGAGCCCGGAGGCCGGCAAGGAGCTCTCCTTCGACGACTGCAAGAAAGACAACAGGCCGTCGGCGCTGATCCCGGATATCCGCCAAGGGGACGGTGTCGACTACAAGAGCGATACCTATTGGACCGCCGATAAAGATTGGACGGATGGCTACGACGATCTGGAGGCGACGTACCGACGCTTCAACGAAATGTTGCTCACCGAAGGGAGAGGCCGACAGATCTACGTTTGCTTTGGCAGGTCATCTCAAGCAAACGCGGCAAACCGTCGTTTCTCGGAGAAATACCTTCAAGTCCATTCCGTTTTTTGCCCAAGACCGGAGGCTTTTTGAATGGTCCACACAGACTGCTTCAAGATGCTCGGCACATGGGGGCCAAGGTTTGAAACGCTCGATCAACTGGCGGTTCGAACCAAAAGCTTGCTCAGCGCCCTCGCGCGTCTCAACCCAGTGTTCGATACCTGGTATCAGGCGGACTACGAGACCGAGAATGGCGTGCTTGTCGATGATGACCTCGACGCCATCGCAAAACGCATCGGGTACAAGAACAAGGATGATCCCGACCCGCCCAGCGCCGGTCACTTCTCCGCTCTGTCCACGCGATTGGACTTGGATGCGGATCGCTGGAGGCTGGAATTGCGTGCAGGCGGAAGTGGATGGCAATACGTCGATTTGAGTTCGTCCTACGCGAACGCGCGGCGCGACAGCGGCATCAGCTTCGACGTGGCGCGGGGTGCGATCCGGTGCATTCGCAACAGTTTCGCAGCGGACTGGTGTGCAGCTCTGGACCTCGGCTTGCGTGACGACGACGACCGAGACCGTCGAATCCGCTGGCGACGAGACATTCCCTTGCCCCTCGCATGGATGATCGAGCTGGCCTCGCCTCTCGCCGTCGACATCGTCCCTCCAGCCGGCACGATCCACGAACGTCTGCCCGACGGCAGCCTCTTCATGGCGGCGACGCGAGAGATCTTTTCGGCAGATGACCCGGCGCATGTGGCCGCCGCACGCGCCATCTTCGGCGTCGTCGAACCTCTGAACTTCGTTCCCGCTACACCCGCACAATCATGAGCTGGCGATCCGCGCGCCGGCTCGATCCATACGCTGCCTCTCACCACCACCGCGCCGGCGGTTCCACCTTCGGCGCGGCCTGCTCGATCGCGTAGGCGACGGAGAACAGCGTTTCTTCGTCGAACGGGCGGCCGATCAGTTGGAGGCCCAACGGCAGGCCGTTGGCGGAGAGGCCTGCGGGTACCGCGATGCCCGGCAGGCCGGCCATGTTCACCGTCACGGTGAAGACGTCGTTGAGATACATCTCGATCGGGTCGGCCGTGCCTTTCTCGCCGACGGCGAAGGCGGCGGACGGCGTCGCGGGCGTCAGGATCGCGTCGACGCCCGCCGCGAAGGCTGTCTCGAAGTCCCGCTTGATCAGCGTCCGGATCTTCTGCGCGCGTACGTAATAGGCATCGTAATAGCCGGCGGAGAGCACGTAGGTGCCGATCATGATGCGCCGGCGCACCTCCTTGCCGAAGCCCGCCGCACGGGTTTCCTCGTACATGTCGACGATATCGCGACCGGGCGCGCGCAGGCCGTAACGCACGCCGTCATAGCGCGCGAGGTTCGACGACGCTTCGGCAGGCGCGATGATGTAGTAAGCGGGCAGCGCGTATTTCGTGTGCGGCAGCGAGACCTCGACGATCTCGGCACCGGCGTCGCGCAGCCAGGCGACGCCCTGGCTCCACAGCGCGTCGATTTCGGCGGACATGCCGTCCATCCGATATTCCTTCGGGATGCCGATGCGCCGCCCCTTGATCGAGGCACCGACCGCCGCCTCGTAATTCGGCACCGGCAGGTCCACGCATGTCGTGTCCTTCGGATCGGGCCCGGCCATCGAGCGCATCAGGATCGCGCAATCGCGCACGTTGCGGGCGATGGGGCCGGCCTGGTCGAGCGAGGAGGCGAAGGCGACAATCCCCCAGCGCGAGCAGCGCCCGTAGGTCGGCTTGATGCCGACCGTACCCGTGAAGGCCGCCGGCTGGCGGATCGAGCCGCCCGTGTCCGTGGCGGTGGCGCCGAAGCAGAGGCGCGCCGCCACCGCCGCGGCCGAACCGCCGGAGGAGCCGCCCGGCACGATCTTGGCGGCCTCGTCGCCACGTCGGCGCCAGGGCGAGACGACGGGACCGAAATGCGAGGTCTCGTTCGACGAGCCCATCGCAAACTCGTCGAGATTCAGCTTGCCGAGCATCGTCGCGCCGTCGCGCCAGAGATTGGCGGAGACGGTCGATTCGTAGGGCGGCACGAAGCCTTCGAGGATGTGGCTCGCGGCGGTCGTCTGCACGCCGTTCGTGCAATAGAGGTCCTTGATGCCGAGCGGGATGCCTTCGAGCGGGCGCGCGTCGCCCCGGGCGATCCGCGCATCCGACTCGCTCGCCTGCGCCAGCGCCAGATCCGGCGTCTCGACGAGGAAGCAGTTGAGCGGCCGCGCCGCCTCGACGGCCGCGACATGCGCCGCGTTGAGTTCGCGCGCGGAGAAGCGCTTGGCGGCGAGCCCATCGCGGGCTTCGGCAAGAGTCAGGGAGGTGAGATCAGTCAACGTCGGACTTTCGCAATCCCTCATGGTGAGGAGCACCGAAGGTGCGTCTCGAACCAGGAGGGCTTCAGGAGGCGAGGTGCCGGGACCGCCTCGTGGTTCGAGACGCCGCTGCGCGGCTCCTCACCATGAGGCCGCGCAAAGATCAAGCGCTGTCCGCCGTCACTCGATGACCTTCGGCACCATGAAGAAATGATCCTCGCTGGCCGGCGCATTCTTGGTGACGAGGTCGGCGATCTCGCCGTCCGTCACTTCGTCGCGCCGCTTCTTCATCGGCATGGGCATGACGGAGGTCATCGGCTCAATGCCGGAGACATCCACCTCTTCCAGCGTCGCGACGAAGGCGAGGATGGCGTTGAGTTCGCCTTGCAGGCCCTCGACCTCCGCCTCCGGCACTTTGATGCGCGCGAGCTTGGCGATGCGGCGGACGGTGGCCTGGTCGACGGACATGCGGACCTCGAGAAACGACGGGCGTGTCTATAGCACCCGGATTTCGCGCAAGTCACGGGATGGGAGACATCGAAGGTTCGCGAGCGGGCGGCATCGATGCACACGGGCTCTCCTTTGCCCGGGTTGAAGCAGGTCCAACCAGGACTTGACCAAGCCGACCGGGTCTCGTGGCGGAACTGGTACCAGACACACCAAAATACGCCCATGCCGCCCGGCAGCACGGCGACGGTGACGGGCACAATGTCATCCTGGCGGAGCGACCACCACAGGATGCGCCCGCATTCTTATTTCCAGCTCAAGGGGGCGTCATACGTATCTTCAACGGCCGCACTGGGCTGGCAAGTCAATGACGGCGTCTGGGACACGCAAGACGGTGTTTGCCTGCTCCGATCCTTAGCTTGCTTGGCGTCCAGCGGGGCGCGAGGCGGCGTCGAAGTCGAGGATGAGCGAAGCTCACCGCCTCCGGCGGCGGCCCTTCGGGCCGTCCTTGAGTTCGACGCCGCCTCGCGCATGATCGCCGCCATGCAGGCAAAGGATAGCTGTCGCCGCGAACGGCGCTCGTCCCACAGCTCTCTCGCCGCAAACAATGACGCACCGCCCTGCAACCGCGCTATAGACGCGCCATGGCCGCCAACATCCTCGACCTCGCCGAGCTCGCCCCGCGCCTGCCGCGCCTCGCGCGGCTCGTCGGCCTCGACCTCGGCACGAAGACGATCGGCATCGCCGTATCCGACGTCGAGCGCCGGCTCGCCAGCCCCGTCACGACGATCCGGCGCACGCGCTTCCAGCAGGACGCCGCGGCGCTCGTCGCGCAGGTGCGCCGCCTCGAAGCCACCGCTCTCGTGATCGGGCTGCCGCTGAACATGGACGGGAGCGCGGGTCCGCGGGTGCAGGCGACGCGGGCCTTCATCCGCAACATGGCGCCACTGACGGACCTGCCCTTCGTGCTGTGGGACGAGCGGCTCTCGACCGCCGCGGTCACGCGGAGCCTCATCGAGGCCGACGTCTCGCGCGCCAAACGCGCCGCCGTCGTGGACCGGATGGCCGCAGCCTACATCCTGCAAGGCGCGCTCGACCGTCTCGCCTACCTCGCGGTCGAAGCGGGCGTGCCATAAGCGACGCGCGCCTCGAGGGCGCGCTCCGCGGAAGTTGGATTCGGGTTCGAAGACGGACTTACCAGCCGTATCCGTAACCGTAGCCCGGGCCGTAGCCGTAGGCGGGGTACCCATAGCCGTATCCGTAGTCCGGATAAGCGCTCGCGGCGGCCGCGCCCGCGATGCCGGCGCCGAGGAGGCCGAGGACCGCGCCCGCGACGGCCGCGCCACCAGCCCCGCCGTGACGGTAGCCGTAATGGCGATAGGCGTGGCGATGGTAGGGACGCGCGGAGGCATCGCCGATCGTAACGACGCCGAGCGTTGCGATTATGCCGACGGCTGTCGCGGTGCGAAGGATACGCATGTGAGACTCTCCAGTTGGTCGTTGTCGACGAAATGCTTCGCCTTAGCTTTGCGTTCCGCCGCGGTCAGAAGCGTGCGCGCAGGCGGGGAACACGGACGACCGGGCAGGTATGGTCGACGCCATTGGGAATGCCGTTCACGTCGCGGCTGAAGTCGGTGACGTTCCAGCCGTCGGGATATTGGCAGCGCTGAACGACCCGCACCGCCGGACCGCGGCCGTAGGGATCGGGGAAGATTTCGAAGGACGGGCTGGTGCCGAGCGCCTCGTTGGGCTGCAACACGCCGCCGGGAACCGGATAGCCGTAATACGGCGAACCGTAGGGCGCATACACGACCTGCGCCGCAGCCGGCATTGCTGATCCGGCGAGCATCGCAGCCGCCACCATCCACTTCGCTCTCGACATCGCTTGCTCTCCGGCCTGTCTGCGAAACCGCAGCTTGGCCGTTGAGGTTCCATGGGGCGATGCCTCAGGTCGCCTGCCTCGGGAACGGCACGAAATGGGCCGGCAGGATCGTCTGCGCGCCGCCGATCATCCGCAGCATCGGCATCGGCGGCAGGCCGGGCGCGGAGGCGACGATCAGCTTCGGTCGCGGGGGCGGCAGCGGGACGCCGCCGTCCGGGGGAATCGACGCGGTCTGCACCGGGTCCGTCTCGGCGAGGTCCGCCGGTTTCTGCGGGGGCAGCGGGATCTTCGCCTCCAGAACGCCGTCGGGCAGAGGCGGCAGCGCCTTGCGGACCAGCGCGTCGGGCACGGTCGGGACGGGCTTGGTCGGGACGGGCTTCGCGCCGAGGCTCGGGACCATGCCTTCGAGACGCCCCGCCAGCATCGAGAGGGTCGACGAGCCGTTCTCCGGCAGCGGAGTCTGCGTCGCCTTGGCCATGATGATTCGCGGCTGTGGCTCGCCGCAGCTGCGCACGCCGAGTGCGATCAGCTCTTCGCCGCGCACGATCGTGAACTGCTTCGTCAGCGTGCCGAGCCGCTCGCGCACGGCGACGGGATAGGTGTTGAAGAGATCGTTCGAGACCGACCAGTTCGTGACGTGGTTGCGCGGGTCGTAGGCCTGGTGAAACTTGAAGATCGAGTTGGGATAGACGCAGACGTTCGGCAGGCTGAGCGCCATGGTGCAGGCCGAATGGCACTCGTGGATGCGCACCTCTCGGTTGGTGCGCCGATACATCTCGGTGACCGCCGCATACTGGTCGACATAGCCCCCATAATCCTTGACGACGATGACCGGCGACATGTCTGGCGGTGGCTGTAGATAGCTCACAGATCGAGACCCACGCGTCCAGGGCTCCCGTTAACGACGTTGCACACTCGGCTTTAGGAAAACGTGGTGAACGCATTCTTAAGCCCGTCGATGGCATGCTAACCATGACAGCATGGCCTCCACCGTGAGCTTGACGCGGCGAGGCGGCCGAAAAGAGGCCGAACGGGACCAACATGGCGAGCCATATCTACAAGCCGGGCAGCCCGGGCTTCGCGGTCTACGTGCACTGGCCGTTCTGCCTCTCGAAGTGCCCGTATTGCGACTTCAACAGCCACGTCCGCGCCCAGGCGGTGGACGAGGAGCGGTTCGTTGCCGCCTTCCGCTCCGAACTCGCCCATCGCGCGAAACTGACGAAGGGGCGCAGCGTCGCCTCGATCTTCTTCGGCGGCGGCACACCTTCGCTCATGAAGCCCGGCACCGTCGCCGGCATCCTCGATGCCATCGCCGCCAATTGGACGATCGAGCCCAATGTCGAGGTTACTCTCGAGGCGAACCCGACCAGCGTCGAGGCGAATCGGTTCACCGGGTACCGCAAGGCGGGCGTCAATCGCGTCTCGCTTGGCGTGCAGGCGCTGAACGATGCCGACCTGAAGGCGCTCGGGCGCCTCCACACTGTCGAGGAGGCGATGAAGGCCGTCGGCATCGCCGGCGCGATCTTCGAGCGCTTCTCCTTCGACCTCATCTACGCCCGCCCGAATCAGACGCCGGCCCAATGGAAGGCCGAGCTGACCCAGGCGATCGGCCGGGCACGGGACCACCTCTCGCTCTACCAGCTGACGATCGAGCCCGACACGATGTTCGAGCGCCTGCGCGACGCCGGCAAGCTCAAGGTGCCGTCCGCCGACGCATGCCGCGATCTGTGGGACGTCACGCAGGAAACGACCTTCAAAGCCGGGCTCCCGGCCTACGAGATATCGAACCACGCGCGCCCTGGTGGGGAGAGCCGGCACAACCTCATCTACTGGCGCTACGGGGAATATGTCGGCGTCGGACCAGGCGCCCACGGCCGAATCGCCACGGCGCGCGGGCGCCGCGCGCACGCGACGGAGCCGCATCCCGAGATGTGGCTGACCTGCGTCGAGACGGACGGCCACGGCCTCATCGAGGACGAGCTGCTCTCGACCGAGGAGCAGGGGGACGAGTTCCTGCTCATGGGGCTGCGTCTTGTCGAGGGGATCGAGCCAACGCAATTCGAGGCGCTGGCGGGCCGGCTGCTCGACCATTCGCGCGTCACCTCACTGGTGCGCGACGGGATGGTCGAGCTGACTCAGCACGGTCGCCTGCGCGTCAGCCCCTCTGGCTTCCCGCTTCTCGACGCGGTGGTGGCGGATCTGGCGGCTTAGTTGCTGTCATTGACTGCAATGTCGTCAATGACTACAATGCTTGACAATGGCCGTCATGACGATCCGCAATCTCGACGATGCGACAAAAGCGCGGCTGCGCGTGCGCGCCGCGGGCCACGGGAAGTCCATGGAAGACGAGGCGCGTGACATACTTCGCGCCGCATTGTCGGCGGATCCGGGCAGCCCGACCAATCTCGCCGACGCGATTCATCGCCTTTTCGCGCCGCTCGGCGGCCTTGACCTCGACATTCCTCCTCGCGACCCGACGACACGGCCGCCGGTCATGTTCGAGGAATGATCGTCCTCGATACCAACGTCGTCTCGGAACTGATGCGACCCAAGCCATCACATGCGGTCGTCGTCTGGATCGGATCGCGATCGACCACGTCCCTGTTCACGACCGTGGTAACCGAAGCCGAAATCCGACTTGGTCTTGCGACGATGCCTGACGGCAGACGACACGCTCAGCTCGCGTCACCCGCCGACGAACTGTTCGCCCGAGGATTTGCCGACCGCATCCTTCCTTTCGACTCGAGCGCCGCGAGTGCCTACGCACAAGTCGTTGCCGAGCGAAGAGCAGCGGGCCGACCGATCGATCCCTTCGACGCGCAGATCGCCGCGATAACGCGTTCGCGCGGCGCACGCCTCGCAACGCGCAACGTCAAGGATTTCGTCGATTGCGGCATTGGGATCATCGACCCCTGGTCGACGCCGTGACGGCTCAGACCAGCTCGACGCGATAGTTCTCGACGATCGTATTCGCGAGCAGCTTCTCGCATGCGTCCTTCAGGACCGCCTCGGCGTCCATGCCGTCGGCGACCTCGATGTCGAAAACCTTGCCCTGGCGCACGCTCTCAATCCCCGGCACCTGGAGCGCGCGCAGCGCGCCCTCGATGGCCTTGCCTTGCGGGTCGAGGATGCCGGTCTTCAACGTGACGGTGACGCGCGCCTTCATGCGAACTCCAAGGGTCTCGCCTTCTCCTAGCCGGCTTTGAAGTAGGCGTCGAGGATGCGCCCATAGATCGCGGTCAGCTGTTCCAGCTCCGACACCGGCACCCGCTCGTCGACCATGTGCATCGTGTCGCCGACGAGCCCCAGTTCGATCACCGGGCCGAACGCCTGGATGAAGCGCGCGTCCGAGGTCCCGCCCGAGGTCGAGAGCTCGGGCCGGCGCCCGATCACGTCCTCGACGGCCGCCTGCACGAGATCGGTGAACGGCGAGCGCGGCGTGAGGAACGCCGGCGCGTTGCAGGGCGCAAACTCGAGCGCCGCGGACGCGCCCCGCGCGGCCCGCACGGCCCGACGGCGCAACTCCTCCGCCAAACTGTCGGCCGTCCAGAGATCGTTGAAGCGGATGTTGAAGGCGGCCGTCGCGCGGGCCGGCACGACGTTGGTCGCGGAATTGCCGACGTCCACGGTCGTGACTTCGAGGTTGGACGGCTGGAACCAGTCGGTCCCCTCGTCGAGCGGCTCGCCGAGGGCGGTCAGCACGCGCAGCAAGGCCGGGATCGGATTGTCGGCCTTGGCGGGATACGCGACATGCCCCTGGCGGCCCTCGACCGTGAGCCGCCCGTTGAGCGAGCCGCGCCGGCCGATCTTGATCATGTCGCCGAGCCTCGTCCGACTCGTCGGCTCGCCGACGATCGCATGGTCGAAGCGCTCGCCCCGCGCCCGCGCCCAATCGAGAAGCTTGACCGTACCGTTGACGGCCGGTCCCTCCTCGTCCCCGGTGATCAGCAGCGCGATCGAGCCGGCGGGCGTGCCGCGCTGTTCGAGAAACGCCAGCGTCGCGGCGACAAAGGCGGCGATGCCGCCCTTCATGTCCTGCGCGCCACGCCCGTAGAGCACGCCATCGCGCACCGAGGCCTCGAAGGGGCCGCTCGACCAGCGCTCCGAGGGTCCGGGCGGCACGACGTCCGTATGACCGGCGAAGAGCAGGCATGGCGCCCCGGCGCCGAGGCGTGCGTAGAGATTGTCGATGTCGGGCGTGCCATCGTCCGAGAACGCCACGCGATGCGTCGCGAAGCCGTGCCCGTCGAGCACGCGCTGCAGCGTGTCGAGCGCGCCCGCGTCCGCGGGCGTGACGGAGGGGCAGCGGATGAGATCCTGCGCGATGGCGAGGGCGGACGGGCTCATGCCCTTCAAAGCACCGCTCGCGACACGGCGGTCAAGAGCGCTCCACGTCAGCAGCTCATTCAATCGTCCGAATAGCGCTCTTCGGCCCAAGGGTCGCCGCGCCGATGGTAGCCGTTCACCTCCCAGAAGCCGGGCGCGTCGTCGTGGCGGAAGGTGATCCCCTTCAGCCATTTCGCGGATTTCCACAAGTAGAGGTGCGGCACGATCAGCCGCACCGGCCCGCCGTGCTCGCGGCTCAGCGGTCGACCTTCCCAGGAATGGGCGAGCAGTGCGTTCTCGGCTGCGAAGTCGGCGAGCGGCAGGTTCGTCGTGTAGCCGTCGAAGCCGTGCAGCACGACATAGGCGGAGGCCGGATCAGGCTCGACGATGTCGAGCAGCCGGCGCGTCGAGAGGCCGGCCCAACGATTGTCGTAGCGCGACCAGGTCGTCACGCAATGGATGTCGGTGACCTCGGTCGTCTGCTCCTGCGCCGCGAAATCCGCCCAGCGCCAGTGGATCCGGTGCGCGACCGTCCCATCGACATCGAGCGTCCAGCGCTCGCGCGGCACGTCCGGCTGCTGGCCGAGATCGAGCACCGGCCAGTCGCGCACCAGATGCTGGCCCGGCGGCAGGCGCTCCGCCTCCGGACGGGTCGGGCGGCCGGTCAGGAAGCGTCCGTCCGCCGCCCATCGACGCTTCGAGCGGGTCAGCTTGCTGTCCGGCGGCAGATCCTCGGCCATGGCTCGTCGTCTCCCCTCCCGCCGCGGCTCACCCCGGGCGCCGACTCACCCTATATGAGGCTCGCGCGGGCGCTGGTGTATCGTCGGCGCGAAACAGGAGCCTCGCGACGCGGATGGCCGATCTCTCGGCCCTGGCGATCCAGGGCCTGCAAATCATCTGGATCAACGTCCTTTTGTCCGGCGACAACGCCGTGGTCATCGCGCTGGCGTGCAAAAATCTGCCGCCGTCGCAGCGCCGTATGGCGATCGTCTTCGGCTCGGGCGTCGCCGTCGTGCTGCGGATCGTCTTCACGGTATTCGTCGTCGAGCTTTTGAAGCTTCCCTACGTGAAGCTCGTCGGAGCCGCGCTGCTCTTCTGGATCGCCGTCGAGCTGGCTCGCAAGAGCGACGGGGACAAGAGCGTCCGCGCCGCCGGCTCGGTCTGGACGGCCGTCCGAACCATCGCGCTCGCCGACGCCGTCATGTCGCTCGACAACGTCGTCGCCGTGGCGGCCGCCGCACGCAACTCCCTGCCGCTCATCGTCTTCGGCATCGCGGTCTCGGTGCCGCTGATCGTCTTCGGCTCCTCCGTCTTGATGAAGCTGCTCGAGCGGTTCCCTGTCCTCGTCGTCGCCGGTTCGACGTTGCTCGGCTGGGTCGCGGGCGAGATGCTGGCCTCCGAACCAGAGCTCGAGCGTTGGATCGGCCCCCTGCCCGACGGCTTCGAGACGTGGATCGCCGCGGCAGGCGCCCTGCTCATGCTGGTGATCGCAGGTGCGCTCCGCTGGCGGGCGCGGCGACGCCAGGCGCATCGTGAGCGAGCTACCCTGCCTCAGGCGGCTTCGGCGTCGGCGGCGACCTCGTCGTCCTCGTCCCCGTATCCAAGGATGTGAAGCGGCTCCGCTTCGAGCCCCTGAGCGCGCGCCCAATGAACCAGAGCGTCGGCCTCGCCATGCGTGACGAGAAGCTGCCGGCACCCTGTCTCCGCCACGGTCGTGCAAAGCGCTTCCCAGTCGGCATGATCCGAGACCACCAGCGGCAGTTCGACGCCGCGCTGCCGGGCGCGCGCGCGCACCCGCATCCAGCCCGAGGCGAAAGCGACGACCGGATCGTTGAACCGGCGCGCCCAAAGATCCTGCAGCGCGCCCGGGGGACAGATCACGATCTCGCCGCCGAGCTTCGTTCTCTCCTTCGCGACGACCTTGCGGATCTCTCCGAGATCGATGCCCTGAGCCTGGTAGAACGTCGTCAGCTTTTCAATCGCGCCGTGGATATAGATGGGCCGCTCGTAGCCGGCCGCGCGCAAGAGCGCCATCACGCGCTGCGCCTTGCCGAGCGAGTAGGCGCCGACGAGGTGCGCGCGCTCGGGAAAAAGATCGCGGGAGGTGAGAAGCTTGGCGATCTCGAGATCCGTGCGGGAGTGGCGGAAGACGGGAAGGCCGAACGTCGCCTCCGTGATGAAGACGTCGCACGGCACCACCTCGAAGGGCGCGCAGGTCGGGTCGGGTTCGCGCTTGTAGTCGCCGGAGACCACGATGGTGCGCCCGTTCACGACCATCCTGATCTGCGCCGAGCCGAGCACATGACCGGCCGGATGAAAGCTGACGTCGACATCGCCGACGCGCAGGCCTCTGCCGGGAACGATCGGCTGCGCGCGGCCGCAGAACTCGGCGCCGTAGCGGACCGCCATGATTGCGAGGGTTTCGGGCGTCGCGAGCACCGTGCCGTGGCCGGCACGCGCATGATCGGAATGGCCATGGGTGATCAGAGCACGCGCGACCGGCCGCAAGGGATCGACATGAAAATCGCCCGAGGGGCAATAAAGCCCGGCGGGCGACAGAACGATCCGTCCGCCTAGATCCATGACGGCCTGATCAGTGGCCGCACACCACCGCGTTGGTCGGCACTTCGCTCCCGTCCGGCGCGACCATCTTGGTCACGCGCACGCAATCCTCGGCGGCGCCGGGAGCGGCCTTCGCGAGCATGATCGCCGGGCCGCCCGCGAGCGGCTGGAGCTGGCCGATCTCGGTCTTCGCGACCTCGATGCGCTTCGACAACACGTAAGGGGCGGCGGCCACAGCGGCGCCAAACGACGCCAGCGCGAATGCCGTGATCGACAGTTTCAGGACGGTTCGACGAACCCGACGTTCGGTCCTCACCATTGGAGCCCCCGAGTGTGGCGCCCGCGCACCACGCAAAGTGTATTCGCACCGTTAACGTGCGGCCGCTGCGCTTGGTTGCAGCACGCGGGACCTCCGAACGAGAAAAAGGCTCCGGTTTTGCCGGAGCCTTGCTTAGACTTTAGTCGCGGCCGCCTTACCAGCCGTAGTCACCGTAGTAACCGGGGTAACCGCAGCCGCCGTAACCACCGTAATAGCCGTAACCGTAGCCGTAGCCGTAGCCGTACGGATAACCGCAACCGTAGCCGTAGTAGTCCGAGGCCAGAGCGCCGAGCAGCAAGCCGCCACCGAAACCGTAGCCATAACCACGCCAGCCCCGACCGTGCCCGCGCCCGTAGCCGTAACCGTACCCACGGCCGCCATAGCCCCGGCCATAGAAAGCACGACCGCCGTAGCCGCCGCCGTAGAAGCGTTGACCGCCGAAGGCTCCGAAGCTTCGACCGGCCCCGATGCCGCCGAAGTGACTAAAGCCGCCATGGCCGAGGCCGCCACCAACATGGCCGAAGCCGCCGCCGCCGTGAAACGCCTCGGCGCTCGTCGGCACCGCGGCCACACCGGCCGCCATCGCAAGGGCCGCGGCACCCGCGACCAACGTGTTCTTCAACACACCCGCCATTGTCTGAACTCCCAATCTGTCGTGACGCCTCAACGTGCCCCGGCGACCAAACGATCCCGTCGACCGCAGTCGTACGACCGCATGTGCGCAACACATGGGGCTTGTCGGCGCGCAAGCCAGCGGCGTGCCTGTCACATCCTAGCGAGGAGCCGGAGGTTGGGAATCCACCCGATCTCCCACTGCAGCCCCACGGCGCGCGATTGTCGCAGGCCGCCCTCGCGCAGCGGCGGCGACGGCCCTAAATAGAGCGCGTGCGTTCCTCCAGCCCTGCGCGATCGCGAACCAGCGCCTCGCCGCTCCTGCCCACGCGCTTCGCCGACTGGTTCGCCGCACGCGGTTGGCAGCCCCGCGCGCATCAGCTCGATCTGCTCGCCGCCGCCCGCCGCGAGGAGGACGCGCTCCTCATCGCCCCGACCGGCGCCGGCAAGACCCTCGCCGGCTTTCTGCCGAGCCTCGTCGAACTCACCGAGCGCCCGCCGGCCAACGCGCCGGGCCCGCGGCTGCACACGCTCTACATCTCGCCCCTCAAGGCGCTCGCGGTCGATGTCGAGCGCAACCTCGGGCGTCCGGTCGCGGATCTGCGGCTCGGCGTGCGGATCGAAACGCGCACCGGCGATACCTCGGTCGCGAAGCGCAAACGTCAGCGCGCCGCGCCGCCGGACATCCTGCTCACGACGCCCGAACAAGTCGCCCTCCTTCTCGCGTCGCCCGATGCCGAAACGCTGTTCGCCGATCTGCGGCGTGTGATCTTCGACGAGCTGCATGCGATCGTCGCCGGCAAGCGCGGCGATCTCCTGAGCCTCGACCTCGCGCGCCTGCGCCGTCTCGCGCCCGCTATGCGCGCCACCGGTCTCTCCGCGACGGTGCGCGACCCCGCCGAACTGCAACGCTGGCTGGTGGGGCAACCGGCGCCTGCGCCGCTTCTCCCGCTTGCGGGAGAAGGTGGCCACGCGAAGCGGGGGCGGATGGGGAGACCGGCCGCCGGTGAAGCCATCGAGCAGGATGCCTCGACCCTCATCCGCCCCGACGTCGTCGAGGCACCTCCTTCCGCAGGCGGAAGACGGGAGTCGATGGCCACCCTGATCGTCGCCCCGCCCGGCGCGAAGGCCGAGCTGACGATCCTCGACACCGAACAGCGCATGCCCTGGTCCGGCCATTCGGCGCGCCATGCGCTCGGCGAGGTCTATGCCGCGATCCGGCGCGCCGGCATGACGCTCGTCTTCGTCAACACGCGCTCGCAGGCCGAATTCATCTTCCAGACGCTGTGGACGATCAACGACGATGGCCTGCCGATCGCGCTCCACCACGGGTCGCTTGATGCCGGCCAACGCCGGCGCGTCGAGGAGGCGATGGCGGCCGGCCGGCTGAAGGCCGTCGTCTGCACCTCGACGCTCGATCTCGGCATCGACTGGGGCGACGTCGACCTCGTCATGAACATCGGGGCGCCCAAAGGCTCGTCCCGCCTGATGCAGCGGATCGGGCGGGCGAACCACCGACTCGACGAGCCCTCGAAGGCCGTGCTGGTGCCGTCCAACCGTTTCGAGGTCCTGGAGTGCCGCGCCGCGGTCGACGCCGCGAACATCGGCGCGCAGGACACGGCCGTGGCCCGCGCGGGCGCGCTCGACGTGCTCTGTCAGCACATCCTCGGCATGGCCTGCGCCGGACCGTTCGCGGCCGACGAGCTCTATGCCGAGATCGTGTCCGCCGAGCCCTACAAGACCGTGACGCGCGAGACCTTCGACAAGGCCCTCGCCTTCGTCGCGCACGGCGGCTACGCGCTCGCCGGCTACGAGCGTTTCGCCAAGATCAAGCAGATGGCCGATGGGAGATGGCGTGTCGCGAACGGGCGCATCGCGCAGGCCTATCGCATGAACGTCGGCACGATCGTCGAGGCGAGCGTGCTCAAGGTGCGGCTCGTGCGCGGCAAGCCGAGCGAGCGCGCCGACGGCGTCTACACCGGCCCGCTGCGCCGCGGCGGACGCGTGCTCGGCGAGCTGGAGGAAGGCTTTCTCGAGACGCTCTCGCCCGGCGACACGTTCCTCTTCGGCGGCGAGATCCTGGCGCTCCAGACGATCGTCGAGAACGAGGCGCTGGTAACCCGTTCGCGCTCCGACACGCCGCGCGTGCCGACCTACGCCGGCGGCAAGTTCCCGCTCTCGACCTATCTGGCCGAGGGCGTGCGGCGGCTGCTCGCCGAGCCGGACCATTGGGGCACGATGCCGATGCAGGTGGCCGAATGGCTGGAACTGCAGCGCGAGCGCTCGACGCTGCCCCCGCCCGGCGATCTCCTCGTCGAAACGTTTCCGCGCGGCAACCGGCATTATCTCGTCTGCTATCCGTTCGAGGGGCGTCTCGCCCACCAGACCCTCGGCATGCTGCTCACCCGGCGCATGGAGCGGCACTATCTCAAACCGCTCGGTTTCGTCGCCAACGATTACGCGCTGGCCGTCTGGCTCAAGACCGATGTGGGGCTGCGCGCGCGCCAGGGCCTCGTCTCCATCGACGAGCTCTTCGCGCAGGACATGCTCGGCGACGATCTCGAGGAATGGCTGCAGGAGAGCGCGCTGATGAAACGCACCTTCCGCCAGAACGCGATCGTCTCCGGCCTCATCGAGCGCAACTTCCCGGGCCGCGAGAAGACGGCGCGCCAGATCACGATCTCGACCGATCTCATCTACGACGTGTTGCGGCGCCACGAGCCCGACCACATTCTTCTTCAGGCGGCCCGCCAGGACGCCTCGACCGGGCTGCTGGACCTGGTGCGGTTGGCGACCATGCTCGCGCGCATCGAAGGCCGCATCCTGCACAAGAATTTGGACCGGATCTCGCCGCTTGCCGTCCCCATCATGCTCGAAGCCGGCCGCGAGCCGATCCACGGCGAGGGCCGCGAGGCGATCCTGGCCGAGGCGGAGGCGGAGCTGGTGAAGGAGGTGATGGGGTAGGAGAGCGCCCTCGGACACGGCGATGGCGAGCGAGCCCGCATGTCGCGCCCGCGACGCATCCAGCCTTAAACGGAACGGCGGCAGGGCAACCCGTCCTGACGAAGCTGTCAATGACGGCGCGAAGCGCCGCCGCCTCCGGCGGGCATGCTCCTTGACAGCTTCGCCCCGGCGGGTTCGGGTCAGCCGTTCCGTTCAAGGATCTCTCTGCGCCATCGCGCATACGCTCGCGCGCCCGCGATCCTCGCTGGCACCAAACCGCCCGCGCCTCGTTCTCTCCGGTCCATCGGAGAGACCCATGCCCCTGCTTCGCCCCGCCACTTGCCTTCTGGCAATCGCCGTCGCGCTGCCAGCTCCGGCGCACGCTCGTCCCGCGCATCATCACCATCTCCGGCACGCGCGAGCCGTCGCCGCAACTCCACCGCGCACACCGGGCTGCACGCTCACCCCCTCCGGCGCCTACTCCTGCTACGATGATGCCGGAAACCCCTACGACCCCGACATCATCGGGGGCCTCAACCATGTCGGCGACGGCGGGCCCGCATCAAACTTCTGAGCCTCACGCCGCCGGCTGCTCGCCCGGCCGCGCGGCGATCTCGCGCCAGATGAGCACCAGCGCGGCCATGATCGCCGGGCCGAGGAAGAGGCCGAGCAGGCCGAAGGTCTCGACGCCACCTAGGATGCCGAGCAGCACCCAGAGGAACGGCAGCTTCGTCGTGCCGCCGATCAGCGAGGGGCGCACGAAATGGTCGGCCGTGAAGGTCGTCGCGAAGCCGGCGACGACGATCACGATCGCGGCGATCGTCTTGCCGGCGGCGAGCACGGCCGCGGCGGCGCCGAGAATGCCGAGGGCGGCCGCGAAGGGAATCATCGCCGCGACGCCGGTGAACGCGCCGAAGAGGATCGCGTGCGGCACGCCCGCAACGGCATAGACGATGCCGAGCACGACGCCTTCCCCGAGCCCGACAAGGACGAGGCCGTTCACCGTGCCGTGGACCGAGGCGATCATCTGGCGCCCCACACGCTCGCCGTGCGGGCCAAACACGCGCGAGGACGCACGCCGGCATTGGTCCGCCACGGCGTCCCCTTCGCGAAACAGGAAGAACAAGGCGAGCAGTGCGAATCCGAAGAGGACGATGCGATGCACGATGCTGCGCCCGACATTGCGCCCGAGTTCGCGGTTGGAACTCGTGTCGAAGCGCTGCGCCATCTCCTTCGCCCAGCCGGACCGGGCGAGGTTGTCGTTCCACCATTTGGCGACCGGCGCCTGCATGGTCTGCGGCAGCTTCTGCACGGCGTCGGGCACGGGAATGCCCTTCTCCTCCGCCTGCTTGGCGACGTCGAGCACGTTGTGCGCCTCGCGCACGACCTCGATCGTCGCGATGGCGAAGGGCACGACGAACACCAGAGCGACGCCGAGCGTGAAGACGAGCGGAAGGACCTCCTTGCGCAGGCGTGTCGAGGCGCCGTGGCTCGCGCGCTGGAACAGCGGCCAGAGGGCGATGGCGAGCACCACCGCCCAAGCCAGCGCGCGCAGATAGTTCGACAGCGTGAAGAGCCCGGCCGCGAGCAGCGCGAAACCGAGGAGCACTCGCGCCGCGAATTGCCACTGCGGCGCGTCCGGGGCCCGCTCGTACCGCACATCGACGGGGGCCGGAGCCTGCGTTGCCGCCGCGCCCTCGTGCTCGCGCCGCCTGAAAAGATCCGCCAAATTCGTCATCCCGCCGTCCACGCCAAAGCCAAGCTGAAACACGCACAAGCCTTGGCCGTGCCCGCGGGTTCCCTCACTCGGGCGCCTGGAGGCGATAGCCAACGCCGAGTTCCGTCGCGATGATGGTCGGGCGGTCGGGCGTGCGCTCGATCTTGTGGCGAAGCTGGCGCACATAGACCCGCAATTGCTGCGGGTCCGTCGTCGCCCCCCAAATGGTACGCAGGATGTAGGCGTGCGTCAGCACCTTGCCGGCGTTCTGGATGAACAGCCGCAGGAGATCGAACTCCTTGGGCGAAAGCTTCACCTCGGCGCCGTCGCGCCGTACGATCCGGCGCACGAGATCGACGGAGAGCCCATCCAACTCGAAAAGCGGCGCGACGCCCTCGCTCTGCAACCGGTGGCGGAGCGCCGTGCGCACGCGCGCGATCAGCTCCGCCATGCCGAAAGGCTTCGTCACGTAATCGTCGGCGCCGAGTTCGAAGGCTTCGACCTTCCCCGGCTCGTCGCTGCGGCTTGTCAGGACGACGACGGGCGTCGAATCGTTCGCCGCGCGCATGCGGCGCAGAACGTCGAGCCCGTTGATGTCCGGAAGGCCGAGGTCGAGCAGCACGAGGTCGTAGCCGCCCTTCAGCGCTGCGAGCGCCGCCGCCCCATCTGCCGCTTCCGCGATCTCGAAGTCCTGCGTGGCGAGACCGGTGCGCAGCAGACGCCGGATCGCCGGCTCGTCGTCGACGACGAGGACGCGGGTGCGCAGCTGGGTCATAGGGCCGGCGCGAGCTCGGACTGGAAGACCGGCAGGCGCAGGGTGAGAACCGCCCCGCCGTGGCCCGGCCGGTTGCCGGCTTCGATCGTGCCGCCCATCGCCTCGATGAAGCCGCGCGAGATGGCGAGGCCGAGGCCTGTCCCGGCGCGTACGCTGTCGGTCTTGCGGACGCGATAGAACTTCTCGAACACGCGCTCCGTCTCGCCCGGCGGAATGCCGGGCCCCTCGTCGAGCACCTGCAGCATCACGGAGGCGCCGGCGCGCCGCATGCGCACGCGGACGGCGGTGCCGGGCGCCGCATATTTCGCGGCATTGTCCAGCAGGTTGAAGAGAACCTGCTCGAACAGCACCGGAGCGAGCGCCAACATCGGCAGGTCGTCCTCGGCATCGAGATCGACATTGTAGCCAGCGAGCTGACGCTTCGCACGGCGCAGCGCGGCTCCGACGATCTCGACAGGCTCGACCGGGACGATGTTCGGCCGCACAGCGCCCGCCTCCAGCCGCGTCATGTCGAGAAGGTTCGCGATAAAACTGTTGAGCCGCTCGGCTTCCTCAACGATCGTCGTCACGAGGTCGCCCTTCGCCGCGCTGTCGAGGGCGGGTCCCAGATCGCGGATCGTCGTCGCGGCACCGAGCACCGAGGCCAGCGGCGTGCGCAGATCATGCGAGATCGATGTCAGCAACGCGGCGCGCAGCTTGTCGGTCTCGGCGATTTGCCGGGCAACCTCGAGATCGCCGACGAGGTTGACGCGCTCGATCGCCAGCGCGCCCTGGTCGAGGAGCGCATCGAAGAGGCGCACGCCGTCGGGCGTCAACAGCGGCCCCGGCTTCTCGGCATCGAGGCCGACGACGCCGACAGGCCCCCGGCCCGTCCGCATCGGTGCGAAATAGCGCTGCGCGCCGGGCAGCGTGTCGGCGCCGCGCCCGGCCGGCGCGTTGTGGCTCCACGTCCATTCGGCGGCGGCGAGGTCGGCGTCGGACAACTCGTCCTCGGGCGGGTAGCCGACGCGCACCGTGAGAACGCCGGCCTCCGGAAGCAGCAGCACGACGTTGACCGCAAGCATCGAGGCGATCTGGTAGGCCGTCGCCCACAGGACGTCGTCGATGCCGACGCAGCTCGCGAGCTTGCGCGAGAAGGCGTAGAGCGCCTCGGTTGTGCGCGCCCGCGCCTGTGCGATCCGGGCCTGGCTGCGCACGCGGGCGGTGAGATTCGAGACGAGCACGGCGACGATCGTGAAGAAGAACAGCGCCACGACGTTGTTCGGATCGGCGATCGTCAGCGTGTAGAGCGGCGGCAGGAAAAAGAAATTGTAGGCGAGCGTCGCGAGGATCACGGCGAAAAGCGATGGATAGAGCCCACAATAGACGGCGACGCAGACGATCGCCGTGAGAAAGACGAGATCGACGTTGTGGACGCCGACGAGCGGCCCGATGATCTCGGCGACGCCGAGCGCGACACCGACGAGCGTCAGAGAGGCGGCATAGGGCGAGATCTGCGGCGACCGGGCGCGCGGCGCCGCGGATGGTGGACGAGACGTCGTCTCGCCGGCCGCCTGCGTCGCGATGACATGCACACTGATGTCGCCCGCGCGGCGCACGAGTTCGCTGACGACGGAGCCGCGCAACGCCTCGAACCAGCGCGAGCGGCGCGTGCGCCCGACGATGATCTGCGTCATGTTGTTCGCATGCGCATAGGCGAGCACGTCCTCGACGATGCGGTGGCCGACGCCGGGGATGGTGACCGTCTCGAGGCCGAGCCGGCCGGCAAGGCGCATCGCGTCGGCGACTCGATCGTTCGCCGCCTCGCGCTTGACGCTGGCGATCGTCTCGACGTGGATCGCGGTGGCTGTGCCGTGCAGCCGATCGGCGACGCGCTTGGCGTGCCGCACCAGTCCCTCGCCGTCGGCGCCGTCGCCGATGCAGACGAGCACGCGCTCGCCGGCCGCCCACGGCCCCTGAATCGCGCGCGCCTGCATATGCGCGAGAAGCTGCGCGTCGACGCGTTGCGCGGTGCGCCGCAAGGCGAGCTCGCGCAGCGCGGTGAGGTTTCCCGGCGAAAAGAAGTTGCGCAGCGCGCGCTCCGCCTGGCGCGGCACGTAGACCTTGCCTTCGTTGAGGCGCTGGATGAGATCGTCGGGCGTCAAATCGACGACCTCGATGTCGTCGGCGCGGTCGAGAATACGATCGGGCACGGTCTCGCGCACGCGCACGCGGGTGATCTGCGCGACGACCGTGTTGAGACTCTCGACGTGCTGTACGTTCAGCGTCGAATAGACGCTGATGCCCGCCTCCAGGATCTCCTCGACGTCGAGGTAGCGTTTTGGGTGCCGGCTCTCGGGCGCATTCGTATGCGCCAGTTCGTCGACGAGGACGAGCTGGGGGCGGCGCTTGAGAACCGTATCGAGGTCCATCTCCTCGAGGAAGCGGCCTTTGTAGTCGAGCGCGCGGCGGGGCAGCACCTCCAGGCCTTCGACCAGCGCCTGCGTCTCGGCGCGCCCGTGCGTTTCCACGACGCCGACGACGACGTCCCACCCTTCCTGCCGACGCGCCCGGGCGGCGAGCAGCATCTCGTAGGTCTTTCCGACGCCGGGCGCCGCCCCGAGGAAGATCTTGAGGCGACCCGGACGCGCCTTGGCGAGCGACGGGTCCGTCACTGTGTCGATCGGGGAGGACGCAATCGTCTCGTCGGTCATCGGTCGGTGAGGCGCGGCGTCGGCAAACCTACTGCGTTTCGCCGCGCCGCGCTAATGGCCCTCACGCCTTCGAAGCATCGAGCGCGAGGTTGAGCTGGAGCACGTTGACACGCGGCTCGCCGAAGAGTCCGAGTTCGCGGCCGGCGGTGTGACGCGCGATCAGCGCCCGCAGGTCGTCCGGCGCCAAATGCCGCGCCTTCGCGATTCGCGGGACCTGGAAGAGCGCGGCCTCCGGCGAAATGTCGGGATCGAGGCCCGATCCGGACGTCGTCAAGAGATCGGGCGGGATCGCAGCACCGGGGTTCTCCGCCTTCAGCTTGTCGACGTCGCCCTTGAGGCGGTCGACCAGAAGCTTCGCCGAGGGCCCGAGGTTCGAGCCGCCGGAATTCGCCGCATTGTAGGGCGCCGGCACCGTCTTGCTCGGATCCTTCGGGTCCGGCGCCGTGGTGGCCGAGGGTCGCGGGTGGAAGTAGCGCTCGCTCGTGAACGCCTGGGCGATCAGCGCGGACCCGACGACCTTGCCGTCATGCGTGATGAGGCTGCCTTCGGCCTGACGAGGGAAGAGCACCTGGGCGATACCGGTCACGGCGAGCGGATAAGCAAGACCCGTGAGCAGCGTCAGAAGGACGACGAGGACGAGGGCGGGACGCAGCTGCGACGACATGATGAACCTCAGACGAGATGAAGCGCGGAGACCGCGACGTCGATGACCTTGATGCCGACGAACGGCACCACGATGCCGCCGAGCCCGTAGATCAGGAGGTTGCGTCGCAGCAGGGCCGCCGCGCCGACCGCGCGGTAGCGCACGCCCTTCAGCGCGAGCGGAATCAGTGCCACGATGATGAGCGCGTTGAAGATGATCGCCGACAGGATCGCGCTTTGCGGCGAGGCGAGATGCATGACATTGAGCGCCTGCAGCTGCGGATAGAAGGCGAGGAACATCGCCGGGATGATCGCGAAATATTTGGCGACATCGTTGGCGATCGAGAAGGTGGTGAGCGCGCCGCGCGTCATGAGGAGCTGCTTGCCGATCTCGACGATCTCGATGAGCTTCGTTGGATCGGAATCAAGGTCGATCATGTTGCCGGCCTCCCGGGCGGCGACGGTGCCGGTGTTCATCGCGACGCCGACGTCCGCTTGGGCGAGTGCCGGCGCATCGTTTGTACCGTCGCCGCACATCGCGACGAGCTTGCCTTTCGCCTGTTCGTCGCGGATGAGCTTGAGCTTGTCCTCGGGAGTGGCCTGCGCGAGGAAGTCGTCGACACCGGCCTCGGCCGCGATGGCGGCGGCGGTCATCGGGTTGTCGCCGGTGATCATCACGGTGCGGATGCCCATGCGCCGCAACTCCGAGAAGCGCTCGCGAATGCCGCCCTTGACGATGTCCTTCAGCTCGATGACGCCGAGCAGGCGGCCGTCGCGCGCGACGGCGAGCGGCGTGCCGCCGGCCTTGGCGATCTCCTCCGCGATCCTGCGGACCGCGGAGACGTGATCGGTGCGCGTCAGCACGCCCGTCCCGCCCCCGATGGCCTCCTCGTTGACGAAGGCAAGGATCGACTCGACGGCACCCTTCCGGATCGAGACTCCGTCGCCGTCGATGCCGCTCATGCGCGACTGCGCGGTGAAGGGCACGAAGACGGCGTTGATGCTCGCGATGTCGCGTTCGCGCAGGCCGAAGGCCTCCTTGGCGAGCACCACGATCGAGCGCCCCTCCGGCGTCTCGTCGGCGAGCGAAGCGAGTTGCGCGGCATCCGCGAGGTCGCGCGGCGCGATGCCGTCCACCGGGTGAAACTTCGTCGCCTGGCGGTTACCCAGCGTGATCGTGCCGGTCTTGTCGAGCAGCAGCGTGGTCACGTCGCCGGCAGCCTCGACCGCGCGGCCGGAGGTCGCGAGCACGTTGCGTTGCACGAGGCGGTCCATGCCGGCGATGCCGATCGCCGAGAGCAGCGCGCCGATCGTTGTCGGGATCAGCGTGACGAAGAGCGCGACGATGACCAGCACCGAGATGTGGCCGCCGGCATAGGAGACGAAGCTCGGGATCGTCGCCGTCGCGAAGACGAAGATGATCGTCATGCCCGCAAGAAGAATGTTGAGCGCGATCTCGTTCGGCGTCTTCTGTCGCGATGCGCCCTCGACGAGCCCGATCATGCGGTCGAGGAAGGTCGAGCCGGCCGCCGCGGTGATGCGGACGCGCAGCCAATCCGAGATCACCTGCGTGCCGCCGGTGACCGCCGAACGGTCGCCGCCCGATTCTCGGATGACCGGTGCGGATTCGCCCGTGATGGCGGCCTCGTTCACGGAGGCGATGCCCTCGATCACCTCGCCGTCGGAAGGAATGATGTCGCCGGCTTCCACGAGCACGACATCGTCGACATGGAGGTCCGTGCCGGCGACAAGCTCGTAGCTGGTGCGCTCACGCCCGGTCAGCAGCTTCGCCTGGGTCTCCGTCCGCGTCTTGCGCAGGAAGTCCGCCTGCGCCTTGCCGCGTCCCTCGGCCACCGCTTCGGCGAAATTGGCGAAGAGCACGGTGAACCACAGCCACACGATGATCTGCAACGTGAAGGCGACATGCTGCACGCCGACGAAGAGATCGCGCACGAAGAGCACGGTCACGAGCGCGGCAACGACCTCGACCACGAACATTACGGGATTCGTATAGAGGGCGCGCGGATCGAGCTTGCGGAACGCGCCGAGGATGGCGGGGCCGATCAGCTTCGGATCGAAGATGGAGGAGGACTGACGAGACATCATGATCGTCCGGTGAGAGCGCTTAGAAGGATTGGCCGGCGACGATCGCGAGATGCTCGACGATCGGCCCCAGCGCGAGGGCCGGGAAGAAGGTGAGTCCACCCACGATCAGGATCACGCCGACGAGCAGGCCGACGAAGAGCGGGCCGGTGGTGGGAAAGGTGCCGGCCGAAGCCGGAACCGTTTTCTTCGCCGCGAGAGAGCCGGCGATGGCGAGCGTGGGGACGATGACGAAGAAGCGCCCGATCAGCATGCCGAGCCCGAGCGCGACATTGTAGAAGAGCGTGTTGGCCGAGAGGCCTGCGAAGGCCGAGCCGTTGTTGGCGGCGACCGACGTGAACGCGTAGAGGATTTCGGAGAAGCCGTGCGGGCCCCCGTTGCCCGTCGCCGAGACCGCCGAGGGCACCGCGAGCGCGACCGCCGTGCCGCCGAGCATCACGAAGGGCAGGCAGAGGATGGCGAGCATCGCCATCTTCACGTCCTTCGCCTCGATCTTCTTGCCGAGATATTCGGGCGTGCGCCCGACCATCAGGCCGGCGACGAAGATCGCGATGATGACGAAGACGATCATGCCGTAGAGCCCCGAACCGACGCCGCCGAAGATGATCTCGCCGAGCTGCATGTTGATCAGCGGGATCATGCCGCCGAGCGCCGTGAGGCTGTCGTGCATCGCGTTGACGGCGCCGCACGAGGCGTCCGTCGTCACGGTGGCGAAGAGCGCGGCGCCGGGCAGCCCGAAGCGCAGTTCCTTACCTTCCCAATTGCCGCCGCCGATGCCGAGCGCGTGGACCAGCGGATTGCCCGCCGCTTCGGCCGGATAGATCACCGCGACGCCGGCGAGGAACAGCACGCCCATCGCCGCGAAGATCGCCCAACCCTGCTTCTCGTTGCCGACCATGCGGCCGAAGACGTTCGTGAGCGCGGCACCGATTGCGAAGATCGACACCATCTGCACAAAGTTCGAGATCGCGGTCGGGTTCTCGAAGGGATGCGCGGCATTGGCGTTGAAGAAGCCGCCGCCGTTGGTGCCGAGCATCTTGATCGCGACCTGGCTCGCCACCGGCCCGACCGCGATCGTCTGCTTGGCGCCCTCCAGCGTGGTCGCGTCGACGTAGGCGCCGAGGGTTTGCGGAATGCCCTGCCAGACGAGGAAAAGCGCGTAAGGGATGCAGATCGGCAGCAGAACGTAGAGCGTCACCCGCGTGACATCGACCCAGAAGCTGCCGATGGAACTCGCCGAGGCGCGCGAGAAGCCGCGGATCACGGCGATGGCGATGGCGATGCCGGTCGCGGCGGAGAGGAAGTTCTGATGCGTCAGGCCGAGCATCTGCGAGAGATACGAGAGCGTCGTTTCGCCGCCGTAGTTCTGCCAGTTGGTGTTGGTGATGAAGCTCGCCGCCGTGTTGAACGCCAGCGCCGGATCGACGGCGCCTTGCCCGGCCGGGTTGAACGGCAGGAGGCCCTGCAGCCGCAGAATCGCGTAGAGAATCGCGAAGCCGGCCACATGGAAGAGCAGCACGGAGAGCGTGTAACCGAGCCAGCCCTGCTCGTGTCGCGCATCGATGCCGGCGAGACGATAGAAACCACGCTCGAGCGGGCGCAGCACGGGCGAAAGCAGCGTGCGCTCGCCCGCGAACACGCGGAACATGTAGCCGCCGAGCGGCCGGGTGATCAGCACAACAACGAGGCAGAAGGCGACGATCTGCGCCCAGCCGTTGAAGGTCATGATGCTGCCCTTAGAACCGCTCGGCGCGCACCAGCGCGTAGGTGAGGTAGACGAGGACGAGCGCCGTCACGACGGCGCCGAGGGCAGAGTCGAAGGTCATGAGCGAACCTCAGAGCCGGTCACAGACGTCCGCGTAGCCGGCCGTCACCGCGAAGAAGACGAGGGCGGTGACGCAGAGGATGAGGTCGAGCATCGCGGGCTCCGGCGGACGTTGAAGTCCGCGCACGGCGGACGCCGAATATCTCCTCCCCCGACCATAGGAATTCGAGACGCTCAGACGTCCCCGCGCATAGGAAAGGCATAGGCGAACGACCACGAAGACGTGCGCAGGCGCGAAGCGGATCGCGTGCTAGCCTGCCGGACCGGAGACCCACCGTGCCTCGCAAGATTCTACCGTTCGCTGTTCTTCTCGCGCTGAGCGCCGCGGGTGCGGCTGGCCCCGTCCGGGCCGGCCCGGCGGATGCCGGCTGCGTCTATCTGGCGATCGACTGCGCGCCGTCCCCTCTCCCGCCGCCGGTCGCGGCGCCCTTCGTCCCGGACGATCGGCCGGTGCCGCGTCATCGCCGGCACCGTCCTCATCGCCGTTAACCGTTTTCGCGGCACCTGCATGGTAGAATCAGCACGCGAGCCGCGCTGAAGCGGTGCGGCACGGGGGTCGCAAGGTGACGAGAAGAGCTGCAAAGCGCATGTCGCTGACGTTGTCCGCCGGCATCGCATCGCTCTTGGGAGCCGCCGCCGACGCCGCCGACCTCGCGCCGTCGGGCCGGCCGCCCATCCCGCCCGCCGTGATCGTGCCGGAGCCTGTCCCGGTGCCCGTTCCGGTCCCGGTGCCCGTGCCGGTCTCGCCCCCGCTCATCGTGAGCGTGCCCGTGGAGATTCCCCTGCCCGCGTTCCTGGCGCCGCCGCCTCCGCCGCCGCTCCCCTCGCCGACCCTCTTCTCCTCGCCGGTCGCGCTGCCACCGCCCCCGCCGCATCTCATCCGCTCGCGCGATCCGGAGCAGGCCGAGGCGGACTTCTACGGCTATACCGGCGTGCCCCGCCCGCCTCGGCCGCCGCTCGGCTACATCCCGCGCGTCGGGCTCGACTGAGCTGAGCGTCGGATGAGCGCCGGCTTCAGCCGCGGTTCAGACGCGGCACGCTTTGCTGGCGCGTCATCCGAGGGGATCGTCATGCTCAGCAAGCTTTCGCGCGTTGTCGTGCTCGCGCCTGTCCTTCTGCTGCCGCTGTTCGTCGGCATACAGCCCACCGCCGCGGCAGATCTCGACTATGGGTACGCGCCGCCTCCCCCGGCAGTGGTGGAGGAGCGCCCGGTCGTCGTCGAACGGCCCGTCGTCGTGGAGCGCCCGGTCGTCGTCGGGCGGCCGGTGCCATACGAACGGCCCTACGCCGCGCCGTATGCGTATGCCCGGCCCTATTGGCATCGGCCGTATGCGTATGCGCCCTATTGGCGGCACCACTATTACGGGCCGCGGCCGTTCGCCTACGGATACGGCTACGGACCCTACTAGACGGTGTGCCGCCCGAGAACCTCGCGCACCTTCGCGACGAGGTCCGCCTCCGGCACGGCGCTCTGCGCCTTCTGGCGCAGCTCGAGGTAATCGGCGCGGTCCTTCGTCGCCTTGGCGAGTTCCGCGCCGAGAACGAGATCGCGCACCACCACCTGCGGGCCGCTCGCGTGCTCGCGCTCGTTCGAGCCCTGAATGACGGCGCAGATGGAGCCGCGACGATCGGCATATTTGAGCTGGGCGTTCATGCCCGAGGCGCCAAGGTAGAGCTCCGACGCGATCCCGGCCGCGCGGAGCTCCGCGACGAGGCGCTGGTAGCGCGCGATCTCCGGCCGGTCGAGCACGAGCACGACGACGGGGCCGCGGTGCGCGGCCCCCGAGACGATCGGCGATCCGATCGCCTTCAGCGCGGCGTAGAGGCGCGAGACACCGATCGAGAAGCCCGTCGCCGGCACCTCCTCGCCGCGGAAGCGCCCGACGAGCCCGTCGTAGCGCCCGCCGCCGCCGACCGAGCCGAAGCGGATCGGCTTGCCGTCGTCGCCCGCGATCTCGAAGGTCAGCTCGGCCTCGAAGACGGGGCCGGTGTAATATTCGAGGCCCCGCACCACGGAGGGGTCGATTTTGATTCTATCCTGGTACCCCGCGGCTTTGATTAGCTCGCTAATCGTTTCCAGCTCTTCGACACCCGCTTGCCCGACAGCGACGTCCTTAAGCCGAAGGTCAATAGACGCGAGATGGTCTTCAATCGCTTTGTCCGGATCTAGCAGCCCAGCAACCAGTTCAATCTGAGCCGCATCGAGCAAGGCACCCTTGGTAAAGTCGCCGCTGTCGTCCCTACGCCCAGGACCAAGAAGCGCTTTAACGCCAGCAAGGCCCAAACGATCGAACTTGTCCATCGCCCGCAGCACGGTCAGCCGCCGCCCGGCGTTCTCGGCACCGCCGAGGCCGATCGCCTCCATGACGCCGTCGAGCACCTTGCGGTTGTTGACCTTGATGACGTAGTCGCCGCGCGCGACGCCGAGCGCCTCGAGCGTGTCGGCGGCCATCATGCACAGCTCGGCGTCGGCCGCGATCGAGCCCGAGCCGACCGTGTCCGCGTCGAACTGCATGAACTGGCGGAAGCGCCCCGGCCCCGGCTTTTCGTTGCGGTAGACGTAGCCGGAGCGGAACGAGCGGTAGGGCTTCGGCAGACGGTCGAAATTCTCGGCGACGTAACGGGCGAGCGGCGCGGTCAAATCGTAGCGCAACGACAGCCACTGCTCGTCGTCGTCCTTGAACGAGAAGACGCCGGCGTTGGGCCGATCGAGGTCGGGCAGGAACTTGCCCAACGCATCCGTGTATTCGAGCGCCGGCGTTTCGACGGCCTCAAAACCGTAGAGTTCGTAAACCTTGCGGATCGCCTCGAGCATGCGCTGCGTCGCGGCGATGTCGTCCGGGCCGCGATCGATCAGGCCACGCGGCAGGCGCGCGCTCGTCTTGAGGTCGGTCATTCTCGTCTCGTGCGGGAAAGTGGCCCCTCCCTTAAGGGGGGTAGACTACGCCGACAAGGGTGCGGCTCTTTCACCCGCTCCCGGCTACCCCATATCTTCCGGCGCGGGACTCTTGCTCCCGTCTCATCTGGGAGAAGACGATGTCACCCGAAGAACGCCAGCTCCTGCAGGGCCTGTTCGATCGGATGCGGAACAATGCCGGCACGCAGCGCGATGCCGAAGCCGAGCGCATGATCGCCGACAACGTGCGCCAGCAGCCCTACGCCCCCTATTTGATGGCGCAGACCGTGCTGGTGCAGGATCAGGCGCTGCAGGCCGCCAATGCGCGCCTCGAGGAGTTGCAGGCGCAGCTGCGGGATCAGCAGGGCCAGGGCCAGTCGAGCGGCGGCTTTCTGTCCGGCCTGTTCGGTGGCGGGCAGCGTCAGGCGCCTCCGCCCGTGCCGCAGCAGCGTCCCGTGTGGAACCAGGGCGCCGCACCGCAAGGCGGCGGGTTCCAGGGCGGTGGCTATCAGGGCGGCTATGCGCCTCCGCCTCCGCAGGGCGGTCCGTGGAGCGGCGGCGCTCCGGCGGGCGGCGGCGGCTTTCTGCAGGGCGCCTTGCAGACCGCGGCCGGTGTCGCGGGCGGCGTGATGCTGGCGGACGGCATCCGCAGTCTCTTCGGCGGCCACAACAATCCGATGGGGATCGCCTCGGGCGTTCCGGGCGTCGGCGGCGACACGGTCGTCAACAATTACTACGGCGACGGCGGCTCGTCCGCTGACTATCGGCAGGACGCCGGCCAGGATGCGGACTTCCTCGGCAACGGCGGTCTCGACGCCAGCCAGGATGCCGACCAGGATCAGGACATGGCGCAGGACGCGTCGGACTACGGCAGCGACGACAGTTTCGACGCCTGATCCGTCCTTCGGCGCGGGTGGACAGGGCCTCTGCCGCCGCGCAGGGTCCCACCGACCAGCTTCGAGGTTTCCTGATCGATGATCCTGACAGTGCTTTTCTGGACCGCCGCGCTTCTTCTCGCGGCGGTCTTCGCATGTGTGGCCCTCACCGCCTTTCTCGCCTGGCGCATCGAGCGCGCGGTGCCCCCGATCGGGCGCATGATCGAAGTTGACGGCGCGCGTATCCACTATGTCGACGAGGGCAGCGGGCCGCCGATCGTCCTGGTGCACGGCCTCGGCGGCCAGCTTCGCCATTGGACCTACGCCATCGTCGATCGGCTCAAGAACGACTATCGCGTCATCGCCTTCGACCGGCCCGGCTACGGCTATTCGACACGCGCGCCGGGTCGCCCGGCGACGCTTCCGAATCAGGCGGCGGCCATCGCCGACCTCATCCGCGCGCTGCGGCTCGAGCGGCCGCTGCTCGTGGGCCATTCGATGGGCGGAGCGTTGTCCCTGGCCGTCGCGCTGAACCATCGCGATTCGATCCGCGGGCTCGCGCTGGTCGCGCCCTTTACGCACACCGTCGAGGTGCCGCCGGATGCGTTCACGCTGATGGCAACGACGTCGCCGCTGCGCCGCTGGCTTACCTCCTGGGTTCTGGCGACGCCGCTCAGCCTTCTTTTCGGCCACAAGGCTCTGGCGCAGGTGTTCGGTCCCGACACGCCGAAGGCCGACTTCGGCACGGTGGGCGGCAACTTCCTCATGCTGCGACCCGCCAGCTTCCGCTTCGCGTCGGAGGAGATGACCGTTGCGCCGGAGGACATCGCGCGGATGGAGGCGGCCTACGGCGCGCTCGATTGTCCGCTCGGCGTTCTCTACGGACGCGAGGATCGCATCCTCGACCCGCGCGTGCACGGCGAGCCGCTGGTCGCGAAAGTGAACGGCGCGACGCTCGACTACACGGAGGGCGGGCATATGCCGCCGCAGATCCGGCCGGACCGCGTCGCCACCTTCATCCGACAGGTGGCGGATCGCTGCTTCGGCTATTCGTCGTCGGCGGAGCCGGCCGTATCGCGGAAATAAGGCTCGACCTTGCCCTTCAGCTTGATGGTCATCTGCTCGCCGGTCCGCGTTCGCGCGGTTCCGGCCGCGAGCCGGACCCAGCCTTCCGATACGCAATATTCCTCGACGTTCGTCTTCTCGACGCCGTCGAATTTGACGCCGACGCCCCGCTCCAGGATCGCTTCGTCGTAGAACGGGCTCTTGGGGCTGGCGGCGAGGCGGTCGGGAGGCATGTCGCTCATTTTACAGTCGCCGCGAGATAGGCCCCTTGGATCGCCGGCGCCGTAACGGTGCCGACGAGGCCGAGAAGCTTCTGGATGTCGCTGAAGGCCGAATCGGAGACGTAGACGATGTCCTTGTCGTGCACCGAGAACTTGCGCGCGAGGAACAGCGATTTCGGATCGCGCATGTTGATGAGATAAACGGTCGGCACGAGGTTCAGCGCGGCCTGCGCGGGCGTCAGGCCGGGGTAGGTCTTGACGATGCCGACGGGCTCGTAGCGGAACACGAAGACGCCTTCGGGGTCGGCACGATCGTCGAGCAGGCCCGACGCCTTGCCGAGCGCCTCTTCGAGTGAGATGCCGACGGCATCGAAGGGCACGACCGCATTGCGGCCCGTCGCGCCGATGGCCGTGAAGGTGAGCGGATAGCGCACGAGCGTCAGCGTATCGCCCGGCCGCGCGTAGATGTTCTCCCGCGGCGTCGCGAGCAGCGTCTGATACGGCACGCGGACCGTCTTGCCGCCGCGCGAGAGCTCGAGGAACGTCTCGGCGGCCGGGGCCTGGATCCCGCCGGCCGTCGCGATCACGTCGAGCAGATGGTCGCCGCGCGCTGTCAACGGCACACGGGCGCCGCGCACGACCTCGCCGGTGACCGTGACGCTCGTCGAGAGATTCTTCGACAGCGTCACGATGACCTGCGGCTCGATCGCCTTGCCGGTCAGACGATCGACGATGGTTTTCTCGACCTGCGGGGTCGTCTGGCCGACGACGTTGATGCGGCCCGCGTAAGGAACGGTGATCGAGCCGTCGCGCTGTACAACCTGCGCGGGGATCTGCGCCGAGTGCGAGCCGGTGGAGTTTGCCGACATGACGGGCTGCGAGAAAAGACCGCCCCCCGCCGCCTCGAAAACGGTGACCTCGACCGTGTCACCGACGCCGATCGTCTGCTCGACGGGCGGGCGGTAGTCGCCGAAGCGACCGTAGAGGCTGGGACCTGGGAACTTCTGGAGCTGCTCGATCGAGAAGTCGGAGATCGGCGTCAGCAGATACGGCGCATCGGGCTGCGTCCCGATATCGATCACCGCATCGCGCGAAGGTCCGGACGTTGGCACCGTCGAGCAGGCCGCGAGAATCGCCGACACGCCGGCCGCGCAGACGAGCTTTGCCGCAAGGGAGCCCCTGCGGGGCGTTCCAATCAGCTCAGCCAAATCCCACCTCTTCGGACGATCCATTTACCGGATCGCCCATGGCGAAACCACGGCGCGCGGCGCGCTTCCGGCCCGCTGTTGTGCATGAGACACACAACACCCGTGCGCTTAATTTTCTCTGTTCCCGAAACCTCGCCGCAAGGTGCGGACGCCCCCGCAACGAGCTGTTTTCCGTGGGAGATGACCTGCCGACCCCTCTGGGAAGCTTGACGGACGCACGCCCATGGGGTTCGTCTGGCGTCTCAGCGGGAGCGCGGCCTCTGCGGCGCGACTCTATCTGCCGGACATCGGGAGAGACGGATGAAGGAAGCCACCAAGAAGCCGGCGGCCAAGGCCGCCACGAAGGAGGCCCCCAAGAAGACGGGCGCTGCGAAGTCCGCCGGCCCCAGCGCCTTCGCCAAGCCCCTCACGCCGTCCAAGGAACTGGCGGCTGTCGTCGGCCATGATCCGCTGCCGCGCACCGAGGTGGTCAGCAAAGTTTGGGAATACATCAAGAAGCACAAGCTTCAGAACGAGTCGAACAAGCGCGAAATCCTCGCCGATGCCAAGCTGAAGGCCGTCTTCGGCAAGGACAAGGTGACGATGTTCGAGATGAACAAGCACCTTGCGGCGCATCTGAAGTAGTTCGACGTCCCACGCCGTGAGGCGCCCGCGCGGCGACTTCGATCCTCGTCGGCTTATGCGGCCGCGGCGTCAGTGCGCGGTCGGCGCTTTCGGCTTCATCCTCGCGAGCGTTGCGTCGACGTCGACGACACAGCCGAACGCCGGAAACGCTTCGGCTCGTGCGCGCGCGATCGTCGCGCAGATGGGCCTCGACGAGAAGATATCGCTCGTCCACACATCCTACGGCGTCCCCCTCTCGCAGCGTCCCGCGCCGCAGGGGGCCCTCGATTCGGCCGGCTTCGCGCCGGGCCTGCCGCGCCTGCACGTGCCCGCCCTCGAAGAAAGCGACGCCGGCCTCGGCGTCGCCAATCCGACCAACGCGGCATATGACGCAACGGCGATGCCGGCCAGTCTTCTGGTCGGCGCGACGTTCGACCCCAAACTCGCGTGGCGCATCGGCGCGGCGGTCGGCGCGGAGGCGCGCGCGATGGGCTTTTCGGTTCTGCTCGGCGGCGGCGCCAACCTGATCCGCGAGCCCCGCGGCGGCCGCAACTTCGAATATGTCAGCGAAGACCCGCTTCTCACCGGCGCCATCGCCGGGGACGAGATCGCAGGCGTCCAGAGCGCGCGCGTCGTCTCGACGATGAAGCACTTCGCGCTGAATGCGCAGGAGACCGGGCGCGTCGTCATCGATGCGCGCCTTGGCGAGGCGGCGCTTCGCGAAGCGGACCTGCTCGCCTTCGAGATCGCGCTCGAACGCGGCCGTCCCGGGGCGGTGATGACCGGCTACAACAAGATCAACGGCTTCTATGCGTCCGAGAACCGCATGCTGCTGCAGGACGTGCTGAAGCGCGACTGGGGCTTCGAGGGGTGGATCATGTCGGACCGGGGCGGCACGCATTCGACCATCGCGTCGGCCGACGCCGGCCTCGATCAGGAGTCCGGGCAGGAAGACGATTCGCAGGTGTTCTTCGGGCCGCCGCTGAAGGATGCGATCGCCAAGGGCGGCATCTCGATCGCGCGCCTCGACGACATGGTGACGCGCCTCCTCGCCAGCCAGATTCGCATCGGCGTCCTCGACGACCCGCCGCGGCGCGGCGCGCCCATCGATTTCGCCGCGCATGCCGCGCTGGCGGAGGACGTCGCACGCCGCGGCATCGTGCTCTTGAAGAACGAGCACGCGGCGCTTCCGCTCGGCTCGGAGATCCGCCGCCTGCTCGTCGTCGGCGGCCATGCGGACATCGGCGTGCTGTCAGGCGGCGGCTCCTCGCAGGTGGTGCCGAAGGGCGGCATCCGGTTCGAGGGCATCCCCGCGCGGATGTTCTACGGCAAACCACGCCTCTACGATCCCGATCCGCCCCTTCTCGCGCTGCGCCGCCGGGCACCGCATGCACGGATCGACTTCCTCGACGGGTCGGATTTGGCGATGACGCGAAAGGCCGCGCATGACGCCGACGCCGTGATCGTCTTCGCAGAAGTCTGGGCCAACGAATCGCTTGATCTTCCCGATCTCGCGCTGCCGCAGGGGCAGGACGCGCGCATCTCCGCACTCGCGGATGTCAATCCGCGCACGATCGTCGTGCTCGAGACCACCGGCGCGGTCGCGATGCCGTGGCTGCCCCGCGTCGCGGGGGTGATCGAGGCCTGGTATCCGGGCGAACGTGGCGGCGAGGCGATCGCGGACGTGCTGCTCGGTCGCGCCAACCCCGCGGGTCGCCTGCCGGTGAGCTTCCCGGCGGAGGTCGGGCAGCTTCCGCGCCCGATCCTTCCGGCGCATGATGCGACGGCGTCCTACCCGAGCCAGGCCGCAGGCAAACCATCCTTCGCCGTCGACTACGACGTCGAGGGCGCCGATGTCGGCTACAAATGGTATTTGCGCACGGGTCGGCACGCGCTGTTCGCCTTCGGCTACGGCGGCTCCTACACGCGTTTCGCGCACGACAACCTCGCCGCGGGCTGGAGCGCGGGCGTCCTCAAGGTCGGCTTCGACATCCGCAACGCCGGAGATCGGGCCGGCATCGACACGCCGCAGGTCTATCTCGAAGGCCAGCACCTGCGGCGGCGGCTGATCGGTTGGGCGCGCCTCGATCTACGGGCCGGCGAGCGCCGACATGCCGAGATCGACATCGACCCCCGCCTCACGGCGTCGTTCGACCCCGCGATCGATGCCTGGCGCGTCGAGCCGGGCAGGTACACGCTCTCCCTGCGCGACGATGCACTGAGCGCGGGGTCGACCCTCGACATCACTCTCCCCGCCCGCACCTGGAGCGCGCGGCATGCCGGGCCACGCCAGGCGGCGCGTCTACCCTAGCGCCGAGCCCGGCCGCGCCTCGGCCACGCCCCGAGCGGCGGAACCGCGCTCGGGACGGCTGGCGAGCGAGGCCCCGGCATCCTCCGGTAAGCGCACGAACGCGATGACCGACATCGCCGACACGATCGCGACGATTGCGAATGCCCAATGGAAATCCGCCAAGGCGAGCGGACCGGGGTGGCCGAGATGGGCGATCTGCACGACGCCCGCGCCGAGCGCGACGCCGACGCTGAGCGACAGTTGCTGGGCGACAGAGGCAAAGGACACCGCGCGGCTCATACGATGCGTGTCGATGTCGGCATAGGCGATGGCGTTGATGCCGGTGAATTGCAGCGACCGGAAATACCCGCCGACGAGCAGGATCGAGAGGATCGCGACGATCGGCGTCGTCGGCGCGAAAGTCGCGTTGATGCCGATGAAGGCGGCGCCGACGAGCCCGTTGACGACGAGCACGCGCTTGAAGCCGAAGCGGTTGAGGATCGGCGAGGCCGTCGCCTTCATCGCCATCGCGCCGGCCGCAGCGACGAACGTGGTAAGGCCCGAACGGAGCGGGCTGAAGCCGAAGCCGATCTGCAGCATCAGCGGAAGCAGCAGCGGCACCGCGCCGACGCCGATCCTAAAGAGCGAGCCGCCGGTAACGCTGACGCGGAACGTCTGGATCTTCAGAAGGCCGAGATCGATGATCGGGTGCTCCACCCGCCGCGCATGGCGGACATAGGCGGCGAGCGCCAGCATGCCGGCGGCGATCAGGGCCAGGACGAGCCACGTCGGCGCGAAGCCGCGGCCGAGGATGGTGAGGCCGAAGACGAGGCTCGACAGGCCCGCGCCCGACAAAAGGAAGCCGACGACGTCGAGCGGCCCGACCTCCTCGTCGCGAATGTGCTCGATGAAGATCGTGACGAGCGTCATGCCGAGGACGCCGATCGGGACGTTGATCCAGAAAATATAGCGCCAGTGAAAATAGGTCGTGATGAAGCCGCCGACCGGCGGCCCGAGCATCGGTCCGAGAAGCGCGGGGATCGTCAGATAAGCCATCGCGCGCACGAGGTTGTGGCGCTCCACCGTCCGCAACAGCAGGAGCCGGCCGACGGGCACCATCATCGCCCCGCCGGTCCCCTGGATCACCCGTGCGGCGATGAAGCCCGGCAGCGAACTCGACAGGCCGCACAGGATCGAGCCGAGCACGAAGACGGCGATCGCCGCGCGGAAGACGATGCGGGGGCCGAAGCGATCCGCCATCCAGCCCGACGCGGGGATGAAGACCGCGAGGGCGAGCAGATACGAGGTCAGCGCGAGCTTCAGCGCGATCGGATCCTCGTGCAGATCGCGCGCGATGGCCGGCAGCGAGGTCGAGATCACCGTCCCGTCGAGGTTCTCCATCAAGAGCGCGCAGGCGACGATCAGGGCGGTGAGGGCGTAGCGGGGCAAACAGACGGACTCCGGCGGCACGCCTCGGCACCGGGCGCGCGGACGCTCCCTAACATGGGTCCTGACCTGCTTGGACCAATGGGCAATATTCGCGCTCGGGTCGATGCGTATGGTCCTGCCCGCACGGGAGAAACGGCAGGACCATGAAACGCGCGCTCGGCCTCGGCCTCGTGTCTCTTGCCCTCCTCGCGGCCGGCGCGGTGCCTGTCTGGAGTCACGGCAACGTGACCCCGACGCCGTTTTCCACCGGCGACCTTCCCGACCTCGGCACGGCGTGGAAGGCGAGCGATCCCTTCGTCGGCAACGCGAAGGCCATCGAGATCGGCGCCGAGGGGTACAAGCAGAATTGCGCCGCCTGCCACGGGCTGGAGATGAACTCCGGCGGCATGGCGCCCGACCTGCACGGTTTCCCGAAAGGCAAGGAAGGCGACGACCTCTTCGTCGACCTCGTGACGAACGGGATCGAGCGCAACGGCGTCGAGAAGATGCCGAAATACACCGGCGTGCTGACGCAGACCGGCCTCTGGGCGATCCGCGCGTACATCGAGGCGAACCACCAGGACTGACGCGGCCGCCGCACGCCTTGCCGGTGCCCGCGGGCACCCCTATGGTCCCGCGCCGATGACGAACTTCCGTCCCTATACGACCGCAGAGGTCGAGGACGTCGGCGGGTACGACGCGCTCGGCGAGCGGCTCAAGCCCCTGCGACGCCCACGCTTCCGCGCGATCCCAATTCGCGTCGTGCTGCCGAATCTCGTGACGCTCGGCGCGCTCTGCATGGGCCTGACCTCGATCCGCTTCGCCATCGAAGGCAAGTTCGAGATCGCGGTTCTCGCCGTCGTGGTGGCGGCGGTCCTCGATGGGTTGGACGGTCGTCTGGCGCGCGCCTTGCGCGGCACGACCCGCTTCGGCGCCGAACTCGATTCCCTGGCGGATTTCGTGGACTTCGGCGTCGCGCCCGCGCTCATCCTCTATTTTTCCGGCATGCAGGAGATCCGCAGCTTCGGCTGGTTCGCCGCGCTCGTCTTCTCCGTGGCGGCGGCGCTGCGCCTCGCCCGCTTCAACACGATGCTGGACGATCGCCAGAAGCCGGCCTGGCACGCGCATTTCTTCGTCGGCATGCCGGCCCCGGCCGGGGCGATCCTCGGGCTTCTCCCGCTCTACGTGCAGTCGCTCGACCCCACCATGCACCTGCCCGTCGCCGTGGAGATCGCCTACGTCATCTTCATCGCGGCGTTGATGGCGAGCCGCATCCCGCACTTCTCGGGCAAGCGCATCGGCCGCATCCCGCGCGAATACTTCATGGTGATTCTGTTCGGGGTGGCGACGACGCTGCTGCTGCTTGCGACATTCCCGATGCAAATGATGATCGTGCTCTCGCTGATTTATCTCGCCTCGATACCCTTCGCCTACAGGCGCTTCCGGCGCTTCGAGCGGGCCAGCGAGCCCCCCGCGCCGGGCGAGGCGCGCAAGAAAGCGGCAAATCCCGGTTAAGTCCTGCACTCTTCGGTGGGGCGGCGAGCTGCAGGCTGTTCACAAAGCCCCATATAAGCTTTAGAGTTCGCCGCGAAATTGCCCCCAGATCTTCCCCAGGACCTTGAACGGTTGCCCGTGGGAGGCGGTGCGCCCGACCGGCAGGTGCCGGACACTCAAGGATCATGAATGTCGAAGGAAGAACTGCTCGAATTTCCCGGCGTCGTCGCGGAGCTCCTCCCGAACGCCACGTTCCGCGTCAAGCTCGAGAACGACCATGAGATCATCGCGCATACCGCCGGCAAGATGCGCAAGAACCGCATCCGCGTGCTGGCCGGCGACAAGGTGCTCGTGGAGATGACGCCCTACGATCTCACCAAGGGCCGCATCACCTACCGCTTCAAGTAACGCCGATGAGCGGTGGCGACAGCCGGCACGGCAAACAGGCGGTCGTGCTCGCCTCGGCGTCCCCGCGCCGCCTCGCGCTCCTGCGCCAGATCGGCATCGAGCCGATCGCGCTGCTGCCCGCGGACCTCGACGAGACGCCGCTGCGCAACGAGACGCCCCGCGCCCTCGCCGCACGCCTCGCGCGCGAGAAGGCGGAATTGTCGGCGCGCACCTTGCGGACGCGGGCGGACCTCGCCGGGGCCTTCCTGATCGCCGCCGACACGGTCGTGGCGACGGGGCGCCGCATCCTGCCGAAATGCGAGCTCGCCTCCGAAGCGGAGGAGTGCCTCCACATGCTGTCGGGGCAAAATCATCGTGTTTTCACCGGCCTGCACGTGATCACGCCTCGCGGAGCCGCCCGCCACAAACTCGTGGAATCCCGCCTGCGCTTCAAGCGCCTGAGCCGTGCCGAGATCACCGCCTACCTCGAGAGCGGCGAGTGGCGCGGCAAGGCCGGCGGCTATGCCATCCAGGGGCGCGCGGGCGGCTTCGTCATCCGCCTCGTCGGCTCCTACACGAGCGTCGTCGGGCTGCCGCTCTACGAGACCGCCTCGCTCCTCGCGGGGGAGGGCTACGTGCTCCATCAGCCGACGCGCGAGCCCGACCTCGCCGAGACGGCCGCGCGGTGACGGCGGCCGACGAGGCCACCCCCGCGCCGCGCGAGGGGACACGGAGGTGTCCGATCTGCGGCAAACCGGCGACGCCGGACATGGCGCCGTTCTGCTCGAAGCGCTGCGCCGACGTCGACCTGCATCGCTGGCTCGGCGGCGTCTACGCCGTGCCCGCCGACGAGCCGGGCAAGCCGCTCGACGAGGACGGCGACTAGATGTTCTTCACCGTCTCGAAGATCCTCGGCCCGGTCTTCGCCCACGAATGGATCGGGCCCGTCGCCTAGAGCGAGATGTTGTCCCGCTGAATCGATTGGCGATTCTCGAATCGGGTTTTGTCTGATTCAACGTGCTGGCCGGATTTGGAGGCTGGCATGTATGGCACGACCTTACTCGAATGATCTTCGCGAGCGGGTTGTCGCTCGTGTCGTGGCGGGAGATCGGGTGCGAGCGGTGGCGGCGACGTTTGGTGTCAGCGTCGCCAGCGTGGTGAAGTGGTCGCAGCGCATGCGCCGGACGGGCAGCATTGCTCCCGATAAGATGGGGTTCCGGCGCCCGAAGCTTCTCGCGCCGCACCGTGACTGGCTGCTCGCGCGGATGAACGATGGCCGACGCTTCACCTTGCGTGGTCTTCAGGCCGAACTCGCCGAGCGCGGCGTCACGGTCGATTACCGCACGGTCTGGAACTTCGTGCACGAGCAAGGGCTGAGCTTCAAAAAAAACCGTGTTGCCGGCCGAGCAGGATCGTCCTGACGTGGCGCGACGGCGTGCCCGGTGGAAGGCGCATCAGCATCGCCTTGATCCAAAGCGCCTGGTCTTCATCGACGAGACCTGGGCGAAGACCAATATGGCGCCGCTGCGCGGCTGGGCTCGGCGCGGACATCGGCTCGCGGCCAGAACACCGCACGCGCACTGGAAGACCTTGACCTTCATCGCGGCCCTGCGCTGCGACAAGATCACGGCGCCCGTCGTCTTCGATGGCCCGATCAACGGCGAAAGCTTCCTCGCCTATGTCGAGCAGGCCCTCATCCCGACGCTCGCGCCAGGCGACGTCGTCGTTCTCGACAATCTCGGTTCGCACAAGGGCAAGGCCGTGCGCGCCGCGATCCGCGCCGCGGGCGCCAAGCTCTTCTTCCTGCCGCCCTACAGTCCCGACCTGAACCCGATCGAGCAGGTCTTCGCAAAGCTCAAGAACGCGCTCCGCAACGCCGCCGAGCGGACCATCGAGTCGACATCGAATGCCATCGCGGCCGCGCTTAAATCCTTCAGCCCAACCGAATGTCAGAACTATCTCCGTAACTCCGGATACGCTTCAGCCTGAGAGCATCTCGCTCTAGTGGCTGTCGAGCAGCAGCACCCACGCGCTTCTTCCCGGGCCCCTGATCGTTACTCGGCGGCCAGCGCCGGTGCGGTCTGCGCCCAGGCCTCGAGGTCCGCGGCGGCGCGGCGGCTCAGCGCCTTCGTGCGCGCGAGACCTTTCGCCGGTCCCCGCAGTCGCTCGCCATTTGCCCCGCGAACCGGCTGCTCGATCGGCGGAAACAGACCGAAATTGACGTTCATCGGTTGGAACGAGGATGTGCCATGCTCGATGCTCATCAGATGGCCGCCCGTGACGTGGTTGTGCAGCGCGCCGAGCGCGGTGGTCGGCGGCGGTAGGTCGAGGTCGATCCCCCGGCGCTCCGCGGCGGCGAGCCGCCCCGCGAGCAGCCCGATCGCCGCGCTCTCGACATAGCCTTCGCACCCGGTGATCTGCCCGGCGAACCGCAATCGCGGCATCGCCTTCAGGCGCAAGCGGCTGTCGAGCACCTTCGGCGAGTTGAGGAACGTGTTGCGGTGGATGCCGCCGAGCCTAGCGAATGCCGCCTGCTGGAGGCCCGGGATCGTTCGGAACACCTCGACCTGCGCACCATGCTTCATCTTCGTCTGGAAGCCGACCATGTTGTAGAGCGTGCCGAGCGCGTTATCCTGGCGCAGTTGGACGACGGCGCAGGGCTTCGTGCCTGGCTCGTGCGGATTGGTGAGGCCGAACGGCTTCATCGGTCCGTGGCGCAACGTCTCGCGCCCGCGCGCCGCCATGACCTCGATCGGCAGGCAGCCGTCGAAATACGGCGTCTGCGCCTCGTGCGGCGACCGGGTCACCTCGGCCGCGAGAATCGCATCGATGAACGCCTCGTACTGGTCGCGCGAGAGCGGGCAATTGATGTAGTCGGCGCCCGTGCCGCCGGGACCCGCCTTGTCGTAGCGGGACTGGAACCAAGCTGTGTCGAGGTCGATCGTCTCGCGGTGAACGACGGGCGCGATCGCGTCGAAGAAGGCGAGGTCAGCCTCGCCGGTCAGGCTGCCGACGGCGTCGGCGAGAGCCGGCGCGGTCAGCGGTCCGGTCGCGACGATGACGCTGTCCCATGCCGCGGGCGGGAGGCCGTCGATCTCCTCGCGCCGCAGCTCGACGAGAGGGTGCGCATCGAGCGCGGCCGTCACCGCGCCCGCGAAGCCCTCGCGATCGACGGCCAGGGCGCCGCCGGCAGGGACCTGGTGCCCATCGGCGCACCTCAAGACCAGCGAATCGAGGCGGCGCATCTCGCGATGAAGAACGCCGACGGCATTGGCCTCGGCATCGTCCGAGCGGAAGGAGTTGGAGCAGACGAGCTCCGCGAGGCGATCGGTGCGATGCGCCGCCGTGACACGCTTCGGCCGCATCTCGTGCAGGACGACGGGGACGCCGGCCTCGGCGATCTGCCAGGCGGCCTCCGATCCCGCGAGGCCGCCACCGATGACGTGAACTGGGGCGAACATGCCGTTGTGCTAGGCGACCGGCGGCCCGCCCGCAAGCGCGGCGTCAGACGCGAAAACGCCCGCCGGAGACCGGCGGGCGCTTCGTCGAGCTACGATTGTCGCGGCCAAAGCCGCAGCGGATCAGTAGCGGGCCGTGACGACCGGCGCCGTCGGCGCGACGTACAGCGGGACGATCAGGCGGAGCCAGCCGCGCGTCTCGTAGCCGCGGCCCGAGACGACGCCGGCGACGGTGTCGGAGATGTTGTTCGGCGCGTTGACGAGAACCGTACGGGTCACGATGCCGGTCAGGGAGAACTTGCCGAAGTCGTAGCCGATCAAACCACCGAGCTCGACCGAGGCCTGGCGCGAGCCCGGGCCGAGAAGCGTATTGGTGTCGATATTGCCGAAGCCCGTGAAGCCGATCGTGAATTTGTCGAAGGTCTTCGTGAGGGCGAAGTCGCCGGCGAACTGATCGTTCTGGCCGGTCGTGAAGCCGGACTGGCCGAAGCCCGTGGTGTACGACGCGTTTTCGATGAAGGTCAGGCCACCGAGGAAGCCGAACGGACCATTCGCCGGGATGACGTACTGCATCGACTGACGGAAGTCCGCCTCGGTGGCGTTACGACCGTCGATGGCGCGCAGGTTGGCGCTCGGCGAAGGCGTACGAACGAAGGCCGACACACCGCCCGTCAGGCCGTTGCCGAAGTCGTGAGCGAGGATCGGACCGAAGGCCCAGGTGATGAAGCCCGTCTGGTTGAGGCCGACCGCCGGAGCGGAGTCGATGTGCGCGAAGGGGAAGCCCGCCAGGAACTCGAGGCGAGTGTTGTAGAAGGAGAAGGGCGTCGACCAGATGATGACCGGGATGTTGACACCGATGTTGGCGTCGGGCTGGCGATCAGCGCGGCCGTAATCCTCGAGATCGGCGAAGAACACGCCTTCCGGAAGCGGTGAGACGAGCGAGACGCCCATCGTCTCACCGGGCTGCATGAAACCGGCGTAGGAGGCCGTGGCCGACATGGTCAGCGCAAACGCGGCGGCACCAGCAGCGGCCCAAATTTTGGTCTTCATCTTGTTGTTCCCCCGATGACTCGTTTGGTCGTCCAAGCCGTCTGTCCCTTCGCCCGAGTCCCCCTCGGTCCCTCCGGGATCACACGGCCGCCTGACTTCCGACCGATTCCGATGGCGCAGTTTTGTTGGCAGATCGCCCGGAACGCCAGTGCTTTTATCCTCGCCTCTCGCCTTCCACCCGCCCCGTGGCTTTTGCGCAACAAACAGGCATCTGCCTTTTTCGCAAGTCATCGAAAGCAATTCGTGAGCATTAACAAGGCGATCGCAGGTGCGATCACATGGCTCGCGGGGACGTACCGCCGGCTGGAAGCCGCCGGTACGCCCCGGCGCGATCAGTAGCGTGCGGTGACCACGGGAGCCGCTGGCGCAACGTAAAGCGGCACGATCAGGCGGAGCCAGCCGCGCGTCTCGTAGCCGAATCCGCCGTTGCCCAGACCCGCCAGCGTCGCCGAAGCGCCGGGCCCCCCCGTGTAGACCGTGCGCGTAACGACACCGGTCAGGCTGAAGCGCCCGAAGTCGTAAGCCACGAGGCCGCCGAGCTCCACCGAAGACTGTCGCCCGCCCGAAAGCAGCCGGTTCTCGAGGTCGATGTTGCCGAAGCCCGCGAAGCCGATCGTGAACTTGCCGAACGTCTTCTCGACCGCGAAATCGCCAGCGAAGAAGTCGTTCTGGAACTGGTAGCTGTTCTGGCCGAAGGCGGTGGTGACGCCCGCGTTCTCGATGAGCGTGATGCCTTCGAGGGGACCCGGCCCTTTGAACGTGTATTGCAGCGATTCGCGGAAATCGCCTTCCACGATGGTGCGATTGTCGATCGCGCGAAGATTGGCGCTCGGCGAAGGGGTTCTCGCGAAGGCCGAGATACCGCCGGTGAGCCCGTTGCCGAAATCGTGGCCGAGGATCGGGCCGAAGGCGGCGGTCACCAGGCCTGTCTGGTTGATGCCGAGCGACGAGTCGATGTGTGCGAACGGAAGCGCGCCGAGGAATTCGAGCCGCGTGTTGTAGAACGAGAAAGGCGTCGACCAGATGATGACGGGAATGTTGACGCCGATGTTGAGGTCGGGCTGACGGTCGGCGCGCCCATAGGTCTCGAGGTCGGCGAAGAAGACCCCTTCCGGCAGCGGCGAGTCGAGCGACACGCCCATGGTTTCGCCGGGCACGAAATACGCCGCCTCGGCCGATCCCACGCTCGCGACGGCCGCGGCCGCGAACCCTGCCGCCCACATCCATTTCATCTTCATGTGACTGTCCCCCTGCCCTCAGCTGGTTCCGTAAAGGAATGAACGCCTCGTCTGTGCGAAGCGCGGATTCGGTCGAGAGCCGATGCCGATGGGAGGATGTTTGACGTCGATCGACCGGGCTTACTAGTGGACTTTGCTCAGTGTGCTTCGTCCGACGACCGCCCGTGTCATTTTGAACACGTAAACATCAAGTCCGGAGCAGTCCGCCGCAGCGTACCGAGGCCAATCTGTCAGCAGCGGCGCTACTCTAGACAGAGGAGCGCCCGGCAAGATGGTGGCCGTCAAAGTATATACGACCGTTTGACATAGGTCGTTCGGGGGAGGCTACCGGTGAGGCACGGGTGATTCTCGCTCGACACGCGGGCGGGCCCAGTCCCCTGTGACGATCAGCGGCGCGGAAGCACCCCCGCTCGCGGAGCTTGCGTTCTCGACCTTCAGGCGAAGCGTCCGCTCGGCGACGTCGATCCCGCCCGCGACCGAGAGGCGCGCGGACGCTGTTTCGAGCACGCCCTCGTCGATCTCGCCCCGGCCGCGCTCGATGTGGAGGTCGATCACGCCGCGCTTGAACGGCGTTCGCCCGGCGAGCGCGTCGGCCCCCTCCGAGATCGGCGAACCGGCTAGGTTGATCGTGGACAGTTCGCCATCGGTCGCCGTCGCCTTCAGCGACCCCCTCAGGCCGGCTGCCAAGGCGGCCGTGGACTGGCCGTCGGCCTCGAACGTGTAGCCGCCCGCCACCCGGCCCGCCGCGATCTGCCGTCCGAGCGCGTCCCAGCTCAGCGTCGCGAGATCGACGCCGTCGAACGAGCCGGCACCGCGCAGGCTGAGCCCGTCCGCATGCCCGAAGGAGACCCGGCCCTTGACGGTCCCGCCATAGGCCTTGCCCTCGATCAGGCCCACTTCCGTGCGGTCCTGCCGGGTGATGATGCCGAGCGCCGCATCGTCGACGCTCAGGGCCTCCAGCCGCAGGTGGCTCGCCGAGATGCGCAGGTCGAGATCGACCGGGGCGCCCCCCGACGGCGCGAGAGGCTCGGTGCTCCAGCGGCCGCGGGCGTCGAGCAGAGGCGGCATCGTATGGAGGAACGGCGCGAGGCTGAGATGGTCCGAGGCGAGCGTGCCCGAGACGAGCGGCTTGTCGGCACCCGTCTGGATCGAGAGCGTGCCCTCATAGTCGTTCTCGTCGGCGCGCAGGTTCAGGTTCGGCAGGTCGATCGCCCGCTGGCCGTCGCGCCCGGCCGAGGCCACGACGTCGCTCGCCACGGCCAGATTGGCGAGACGCGCGGGCGGCGGCGCGCCACCGGCCAGCGCGACGAGATCGGCGCCGGACGGTGCAGAGGCCGACAGATGTCCCCGAAAACTCGTCGGCGCCGCGTTGCTCAGCTCGCCGCTCGCCGACAGCTCCAGCGGCGCGGAATGGACGCTCAGCGTCATGGCCGAATGCGCACCGCGCAGAAGCAGGGACGGCTGCGCGAGCCAGAGGGCGACGTCGGTCGCGACGGACTCGAAGGACACGGCGCCCGTGAGGGTCGCGGGCGAGTCGACGTCTGGCCAGTCGACGGTCACGTTCGCCGCGGTCAGCTCGATCGGGCGCGGAAGGCGCCGGCTGAGGACGCGGATCGTTCCGTCGACGAAGGTGACCGCGCCGAGCGGGCGGCCGACCAAATCCTGGTCGCCCGCAGGGGTACGCAGCGCCCGTCCGATCGTGCTGTCGGGCTCCATCGGTCGCCCGTCGAGATCCACCGTCAGGCGCGGCCGGCGCAGCGTGGCGCTCGTCAGCTCGACCCGCCCGACCAGGAGCGGCAGCAGGCGCACGTCGCCGCGCAGCTCGTCGGCACTGATCGCGAGCGTCCGTGTCGGATCGGACACCTCGATGCCGTAGGTGACGACGTGCGGCCTCGGCAGAAGCGCGAAGCGCATCGCGCCGCGCGTCTCGACCTTCAAGCCGGCCGTCGCGCGTAGCTGCGCCGCGACCTCCGCCCCGATGAGGCGCGCATCGAAGGCGACCGGCGCCACGAGAACGGCCGCGCCCGCTGCGAGCACGAGAACACCGGCCGCGAGAAGCAGCGGCGCCCAGCGCCGATGCGCGCCGCGCTGCCCCATGCGCGCGGCGGCCTCGCTCATTGCGCGGCGTCCTGCTCGGCCGACAGCATCAGCCAGTCGTCCTCGGCCGCCGCGAGCGCGCTCTCCAGCTCGGAGCGCTGGCGCGCGAGCTGAGCGGCCTTCTGCGGCTGCGCGATGAAGACGTCGCGCTCGCCGAGCGCCACGTCGATGCGGCCGATCAGATTCTGGAATTTGGCGATCCGGTCTTCGACGGCAGCACGCCGCTTCTTCAGCGGCAGCACCGGCGCGGCCTTGCGCGGCGCCGGCTCAGGAGCGGCCTTCGGCGCCCGCGCGCGCGGCTTGTCGGTGCCGAGAACCTGCGCCTTGTAGTCGTCCATGTCGCCATCGAAGGCGCGCACGCCTCCGTCGGCCACGACCCAGAGACGGTCCGCGCAGGCGTCGATGAGGTAACGGTCGTGACTCACGAGGATGACGGCGCCGCGATAATCGTTGATCGCCTCGATGAGCGCGGCGCGGCTGTCGATGTCGAGGTGGTTCGTCGGCTCGTCGAGGATGATGAGATGCGGCGCGTGGAAGGTCGCGAGCCCCATCAAAAGCCGCGCCTTCTCGCCGCCCGACAGAAGCGCGATCTTGGTGTCGGCCTTGACGTTCGGGAATCCGAACTGGGCGCACTTGCCGCGGATCTGCGCCTCGCCGGCGCCCTTCATGAGTGGGGCGACGCATTGGTAGGGCGTCGCCCCTTCAGCGAGATCCTCGACCTGATGCTGGGCGAAGAAACCGACCTCGAGCTTCGACGAGCGGCGGACCTCTCCGTCCATCGCCGCGAGCCGGCCCGCGACGAGCTTGGCGAAGGTGGACTTGCCGTTGCCGTTCGAGCCGAGAAGGCCGATCCGGTCGTCGTCCGAGATCGTCAGGCTGAGATTCTTCAGGATCGGAGCGCCGTCGTAGCCGACGCTGGCGCGCTCCATGCTGATGATGGGCGGCTTCAGCCCCTTCTCGGGCGAGGGCAGCACGATCGGCAGCACCTCGCCGTCGACGAGTGCCGTCACCGGCTCCATCTTGTCCAGCATCTTCAGGCGGGACTGCGCTTGCGTCGCCTTGGTCGCGGAGGCGCGGAAACGATCGACGAACGCCTGCATGTGGCGGCGCTGCTCGTCCTGCTTCTTCTTGTGCTTGGCCTCGATGGCCTGCTGCTCGCGTCGCTGCGTCTCGAAAGACGTGTAGTTGCCCGTCCAGAGCGTCAGCTTGGCGTGGTTGAGATGAAGGATATGGTTGCAGACGGCGTCGAGCATGTCGCGATCATGCGAAACGACGAGGATCGTGCCGGGGTAGCGCTGCAGGTAGTCGATGAGCCAGAGCGTACCCTCGAGGTCGAGGTAGTTCGTCGGCTCGTCGAGCAGCAGAAGGTCCGGCTGCGCGAACAGCACCGCCGCGAGGGCAACGCGCATGCGCCAGCCGCCCGAGAAGGATGAGAGCGGGCGCGCCTGCGCCTGCGCATCGAAGCCGAGGCCCGACAGGATCCGCGCGGCGCGGGCGGGCGCCGCATGCGCGCCGATGTCGACGAGGCGCGTCTGGATCTCGGCGATGCGGGTCGGATCGGTCGCGGTCTCGGCCTCTTCGACGAGCGCGGCTCGCTCGACGTCGGCGGCGAGCACGAAGTCGACCCGCGCGGTCGGCCCTCCCGGCGCCTCCTGCTCCACCCGGCCCATCCTGACGGTCTTCGGGATCGCGAGCGTGCCGAGATCGGGCGTCAGCTCGCCCGCGATCATCTTGAAGAGGGTCGTCTTGCCCGTGCCGTTGCGGCCGACGAACCCGATGCGCGCGTTCTCGGGAAGCGCCGCCGTGGCATGGTCGAAGAGCACGCGCGGGCCGAGGCGCAGCGTGATGTCGTTGATGTGGAGCACGCGCGCTTGTCGCGCGGGCGCCCCCGAATGGCAAGCGCGGCCTACGCGATCGCGAGATCCGCGAGGCGGAGCGCGAAGACCTCGGGTGCGACCAGCGGCGTCACGCATTCGGCGACGCTATGGTCGCGCTGGCGCGCGTAGCCGTCCGCCGTCGGCTCCCGAAAGACCCGCATCGTAAGCTTGACGGCGTCGATCACCCACAGGTCCCGCACACCGAAGCTGGCGTAGAGGGCCGCCTTGCGCCCGACGTCGTAGCGCAGCGAGCTATCGGCGATCTCCACGACGAGGAAGACGCTGGGGCCGGACAATGATTTCAGCCCTGCCGCCTGATCGTAGATGACGACATCCGGCTCCAGGTAGGTATCCTCCGACAGGCGGAAGGTGGTTTCGGGCGCGAGGCGACAATCATCGGGACGCAGCCGAACCCATCGATCGAGCAGCTCGATCTTGACGACCTCGTGGCGGTTTCCCCTCGGCGACATCGGCACCAGCTCTCCACCGATCAGCTCGACGCGTTCGTCCTCCTTCATCACGCCGGCCGCCACCATGGCCTCGACGTCCTCGACGGTGAAGCGACGCCGCGGCAGACCCTCGGCGGCCTGGGTGACGAGCGGACGGTCGTGGACGGTCATGGGCGGTGATCCGGTCTTCGGCGCGAACGATAGCATCGCGCCCGGCTTTTGACGACCGGGCGGCAGCGGCAACTCGGGCGACATGATCGCATTGCCGGGACGATGCAGATGTCGGACCGCGAGACCCTCGCAGCGCGCTGGCTCGAGCTGACGCGGAGTACGCTTCCTGCAATGGCGGCGGCCCAGCGTTGGCCCGTGCGCCGCGACCATTGCTTCATGCGCATCTGCCTCGATGCCGCCTTCGGCGCGCCGTGGACACGGATCGTGCGGGCGCCGGCGATCCGCACGATGACGACGCATCAGCTCGCGGCGGCGGTCGCGGTCGCCGAGCGGGTCGTGAGGAACCCGGACTGCCTGCCGGATCTCAACGCCCGGAGCCTCGCCGGGCGACGCGCGGCGCGCTGGGCAGTCAGTCCGCGCTTGGCAGGCGCCGGATCGTGAACTCGATCTGACCGTCGGCGAGCTCCCGCCAGAATTCGATCTCGGTCATATAGGCGGCCTTCGGAAAGGCGGCGAACCACTCGTGCGCCTTGGCGCGTGCCTCCTGGCGGGGCAACGTGAAGGTCTCGCGCCGCCACATGTCGGCCACACGCCGCTTTTCGCGGCTGCGGGCGCCAAGATGCTGCGCGAGGTCCGCGGGTGTTTTGCGTCTGACACCCATGACGACCTCAAACTCCAACCCGTCGCGGCCGGACGGAGACTCGCGACGGTTGTAAGTTTAGGGCGCCGTGCGCACCGGAGCAAACGGCACGTCGCGACATCGTCAACGCAGGAGGTCGTTTGGCCCGAATCGACCCCGCTCAGCCGACCGCGACCACCTCGCGGAGGTGGCGCACCCGCTGCGGGACGCTCGGATGCGAGTGGTGCACGAGCGCGTAGAGCGGATCTGGCGTCAGAGTCGACGCGTTGTCGCGAGCAAGCCCGGTCAGTGCGGCGACCATCGGCTCGACGCCGACACTGCGACCGGCGTAGGCGTCGGCCTGGAACTCGTTCCGTCGCGAAATCCAGTTGCCGAGCACCGCCGTCGTGGGCCCCAGGATCGAGAGCAGGAGCAGGCAGACGAAGAGCGCCGGCGCATCGCCCGTCACGCTTTCGACGCCGAAGGCCGGCAGCAGCCACGGCTGCTTGGCGAGCCAGCCGAAGGCCGCCAGCACCACGAAGGAGATCAAGGCCGAGCGCAGCATGCCGAAGACCACGTGCTTGTGGCGGAAGTGGCCGAGCTCGTGCGCGACGACCGCCGCGACCTCGTCGGGCTCGCAGCGCTCGATGAGCGTGTCGAAGAGAACGATGCGCTTCGTGCGCCCGAAGCCGATGAAGAAGGCGTTGCCGTGCGAGGAGCGGCGCGAGGCGTCCATCGTGAAGAGTGCCGAGGCGCGATAGCCGGCGTGCTCCAGCACCCCTTCGATGCGCGCGCGCAGCGCCCCGTCGGTGAGAGGCGTGAACGTGTTGAAGCGCGGCGCGACGAGACGCACGTAGACGGTCGGCGCCGCGAGCATCAGAGCGAGAAAGCCGAGCCAGGCCCACACCCACCAGAGGCCCGAGGCGGCGTGCATCACCTCCAGCAGGCCGGCGAGGAGGGGCACGGCGAGCATGAGCGCGATGGCCCATCCCTTGAGACGATCGATGACGAAGGTCCGCACGCTCGTGCGGTTGAAGCCAAAGCGCTGCTCGATGACGAACGTCCGGTAGATGCCGAACGGCAGCCCGACGAGCATGCCGACGACGCCCGTCGCGATCAGGAAGGCGACGCCGCGCCAGATCGACGGCGCCACCAGCGCGGCGACGAGCACGTAGAGCGCCGCGATGCCGCCGAGCGCCCAGGCCAGCGAGACGATCGCCTCGGCGAGCAGCTCGAACCGCGCCACGCGCTCTCGGGCCAGCGTGTAATCCGCCGCCTTGAGATGCGCCTCCGGCGTGATCGTCGCGGCGAATTCCGGCGGGACCTGTTCGCGGTGGGCGCGCACATGCGCACTTTGGCGCAGGGAGAGCTGCAGCGACACGAGCGTCCACACGACGGTGGCGGCGATATAGGCGAGGACGAGAGGCGGCATGCGGAAGGGGTTCCGTCGGATCGGACGCGATATAAGCGCTGGGGCATGCGTTCACCAGAATTTCGGAACGCTCGAGGGTCATCCGTGGTGGCTGTCTCCGCCGCCCGAGCCGTCATCGCCGAGCCAAGTCGAGCCCCCGGGCGTCGGATCGCCGGAGGTCCCGGTCGGCGGCGCGAACCAGGACTTCGCCGTCCTCGGCCTCGGACGGGACGCCCAGACCAGAGCCGATCCGACGATGAGCAGACCCGCGATCGTGCCGAGCGAGATCAACAGCCATTGAGGCATGTCTCCGCCTCCTTGTGATCCGACCTACGAAGATCATACGGCAGACTGCGAAGCGCTCGCTACTCCGCCGCCTCGCGGCGCGGCTCGAGCCGCACGGGACCGTGCGCCGGCGCGACGCCCCTCCCTCGCGAATGGTCGCGGGCGACGAGCGTGTAGATCGCCGGCGTGACGAACAGCGTGAAGAGCGTCCCGATGGACATGCCGAAGGCGATCACGATGCCGATGGCGAAACGACTCTTGGCGCCGGCCCCTTCGGCCGTGATCAGCGGCACCATCGCGACGACCATGGCGGCCGTCGTCATCAGGATCGGGCGAAGGCGCACGCCGGCGGCCGTCTCGATCGCCGCGCGCCGGCTCATCCCCTCCTCCTGCAGCCTGTTGGCGAATTCGACCATCAGGATGCCGTGCTTGGAGATGAGGCCGATGAGCGTCACGAGTCCGATCTGCGAATAGATGTTCATGCTGGCCATGCCGAGCACGCTCAATGCGTTCAAGGGCAGCATCGCGCCGAACATGGAGGTCGGCAGCGCGATGAGAATGATGAAGGGATCGCGGAAGCTTTCGAACTGCGCGGCAAGAACCAGGTAGATGACGATGAGCGCGAAGACGAAGGTCAGGATGAGCGTGTTGCCCTCCTGAATGTATTGCCGGCTCTCGCCCTGGTAGTCGATCGAGAAGCCTTCGGGCATTACCTTCTTGGCTTCCTGCTGCAGGAAGGCGAGTGCCTCGCCGAGCGTGCGGCCCGGGAAGGGCACGCCCTGCAGCGTCGCGGAATTGAGCTGCTGGAAGGTCGGCAGGCTGTTCGGCTGCACGGAATCGGACACGGAGATGACCGTCGAGAGCGGCACGAGGCCGCCGCGCGCCGTGCGCAGCTCGTAGCGCTTCAGCCAGTCGGGCGTGAGGCGATAATCGCGCGGCACCTGGGGAATGACCTCGTAGGAGCGACCATAGAGATTGAAGCGGTTGACGTAATTGCCGCCGAGCATCGTCGCCAGCGTCGAGCCGACGTCCTGCATCGAGATGCCGAGCTGGTTCGCCTTGTCCGCGTCGATCTTCACCTCGAGCTGCGGCGTATCGAACTTCAGGTCCGAGTCGGTGAAGATGAACATGCCGCTCTTCTGCGCGGCCGTCTCGATTTTCGCCATCACGTCCGCGATCGCCTTGTAGTCGCCGATCGACCGTACGACGAATTGCAGCGGCGGGCCGCCCGTCGAGCCGGGCAGCGCCGGCGGCGAGAAGCCGAGCACCTTGGCACCCGTGATCTGGTTGAACTTGGGGCTGAGCGCCGAGAGAATGTCCTTCTGGCTGCGTTTGCGCTCGTCCCAGCTCTTCAGGATGATGCCGCCGAAGCCCGATGTGACACCCTGATAGCCGTTGATCGCGAACAGATGCTCGGCCTCGGGCACCGCAGCCGTGAAGTCGTGCAGCTGCTTCGTCGCGGTCTCGATGTAGTCGAGGTTGCCGTACTGCGGGGCCTTGATGAGGGCGAAGATGACACCCTGGTCCTCCTCGGGCGCCAGCTCCTTCGGCGTCGAGGCGAACATGATGCCCGTCATGGTCAGCACGCCGACGAGCAACAGGACCGTCAGCGCGCGGACGTTCAGCGAGCGCACCAGCAACCAGGTGTAGGTGCGCCGAAACCAGTCGAAGATCTTGTCGAGAAGGCGCGCGAAGCTCCACGTGCCCTGCGGCGGCGGCGGCCGCAGGAGCTTCGAGCACATCATCGGCGAGAGCGTCAACGCGACGACGCCGGAGACGACGACGGAGCCGGCGAGCGCGAACGCGAATTCGCGGAAGAGCGCGCCCGTCAGTCCCGACACGAAGCCGATCGGCGCATAGACGGCCGCCAGCGTGATCGTCATCGAGATGACGGGACCGGTGATCTCGCGCGCCCCCTTGATCGCGGCGTCGTAGGGGGTCAGGCCCTCCTCGATGTGACGATAGATGTTCTCGACGACGACGATCGCATCGTCGACGACGAGGCCGATCGCCAGCACCAGCGCGAACAGCGTCAGCGTGTTGATCGAATAGCCGAGCGCCAGGAGCATGATCATCACCCCGACCAGCGACAGCGGGATCGTGACGATCGGAATCAGCGTCGAGCGCAGATTGCCGAGGAAGAGGAAGATCACGACGACGACGATCACGGCGGCTTCCGCCAGCGTCTTCTCGACCTCGGCGATCGAGGCGCGGATGAACTTCGTCGCGTCGTAGGCGATGGCGGCGCTCATTCCCGCGGGCAGATCGTTCTGCAGCGAGGGGAAGGCCGCGCGCACGTTGGTGATGACTTCGAGCGGGTTCGCGGTCGGCGTCGAATTGATGCCGATGAACACCGCCTTCTCGCCGTCGAACACCGAGGACGAATCGACTGATTCCGGGCCGAGCTCGGTCGTCGCGATGTCGCCGATGCGCGTCAACGCGTCGCCGTGAGCGGCGACGATCAGTTGGGAGAACGCCTTCGCCGAATCGAGCGAGGTCTGCGCATTGATCGAGGTCTGGGTGAAGTCACCCTTCACCTGGCCGGCGGCGGAGGTGAAGTTGTTGGCGGCGAGCGCATTGCGCACGTCGGCGGCCGTAACGCCGCGCGCCGCCATCTTCATCGGGTCAAGCCAGATGCGCATCGCGAAGGTCTGGCCGCCGAGGATGTCGGCGGAGGCGACGCCATCGATCGTCTGCAGGCGTGGCTGCACGACGCGGATGAGGTAATCCGTGATCTGCGGCGGCGTCAGAACCTTCGAGTTGAACGAAAGATACATCAGCGCGGTCGAGTCGCCGGTTTTCTTGACGACGACGGGATCCTGCGACTCGCGCGGCAGCTGGTACTTGACTTGGTTGATCTTCGACAGGACGTCGGCGACCGCCCGGTCCGCATTGGCATTGAGCCGCAGATTCAGCGTGATCGTCGAGACGTTCTGCTGCGAGTTCGTGACCAGCGTGTCGATGCCTTCGGCCGAGGCGACGGCCTGCGCGATGGGCGTCGTGATGAAGCCCTTGATCAGGTCCGCGTTGGCGCCCGGATAGGTCGTCGTGATCGTGATCGAACTCGATTCGAGCTCGGGATACTGGCGGATCTGCAGCTTCGAGAACGCCTGCAGCCCGACGAAGAGGATGAGCAGGCTGACGACGCAGGACAGCACCGGCCGCCGGATGAAGAGGTCGGTGAAGGAGCGCTCCACCGCCCTACTCCTTCGGTCGGACCGGTGGAGCGGCGAGCTTCGCGTCCGGATCGACGACCACGACGGCGCCGTTGAGGAGCTTGATCTGCCCCTCCGCGACGACCGTCTCCCCCGGCTTCAGCCCGTCGAGGATCGCCACTTCGCTCTCGCGCGTGTCGCCTGTGCGGACGAAGCGGCGCGTCGCCGTGAAGAGGCGCTTCGCCGGCGCGGCCGCGGCGCTCCCGCTCGGCGGCGCCTCGGCGTGCGGCGTCAGGACGAAGACGCTGTCGCCGTAGAGCGAGAAGGACACCGCCGTGCGCGGCACGACAACGACGTCGCGCGGCGCGCCGGCCTCGACCTTCACGTCCGTGAACATGCCGGGCAACAGACGCTTGTCTGGATTGGGCAATTGGGCGCGCACCATGACGCTGCGGCTGTCGGCCTGGACCCTGGCGTCGATGAGGTCGATCTTGCCCTTGAACGTCGTGCCCGGATAGGCGTCGACACGAACGTCGACCGTCTCGCCGCGCTTCAGGAGGCCCAGCGACTGCTCGGGTATCGGGAAGTCGACGTAGATCGGATCGAGCTGCTGCAGCGTGATCAGCGAGGTGCCCGGGGAGGCATATTGCCCGACGTCGAGTTTGCGGATGCCGAGGCGACCGGAGAACGGCGCGACGAGCGTCTTCTGCGCGAGGATGGCCTGGATGCGCGAGACCGCGCCCTTCAGCTGGTCGCGCGTCGCGACGGCGGTGTCGACGTTGGCCTTCGAGGTGTTGCCCCCGGATACCAGCGTCTGCTGTCGCACGAGCGAGGTCTCGGCGTTCTTGAGCATGGCCTCGCTGCTCGCGAGGTCCGCGCGCTCGGTGCCGGTGTCGAGATCGTAGAGCGGCGCGCCCTTCTCCACGTCCTGGCCCGAGCCGATATGGATCGCCGCGACGACGCCGCCGAGTTGCGAGGCGACGTCGATCCCCTGGAAGGCGCGGGCACTGCCGACGGCCGTCAGCCCCGGCACCCAGCGATCCTGCCGCGCGGTCGCGACCGCGACCGTCGTGGGCGGCGGCGCCATCTGGGCGATGAAACCTTTGACGATCTCGGGCTTCATCTTGAAGTGGAAGTGATAGAGCCCGGCGCACATCGCGACGAGGGCGACCAGCACCACGCCGAACGTCACAGTCTTCAAAATGCGCTTCATGGGCCGCCGTCCAACAGCAATCCGATGTGGATCTGCGGTCGGCCTCGAACGACCCTACGGGCCATCTGCCCCCCGCCGGCCCCTCAGACATCAAAAACGCGGCACAAAAAAGCCCGCCGGAGGACCGGCGGGCCGCATCTCGCGTTCGGATGGGACTGGGGCTCAGCGCTTGAACGCGTTTCCGACGTCGCGGCCTGCGTCCTTCACGTCACCGGCGGCCTGGCGCGCCGCGCCCTCGGCCTTGTCGGCCTTGCCCTCGGCCTGAAGCTTGGCGTTGCCCGTCAGGTTGCCGATCGCGTCCTTGATCGCGCCCTCGGCCTTCTTCGCCGTGCCCTTCAGATGCTCCTTGTCCATCAATCGCTCCTGGTGTCTTTTGTGAAGAGGCCTGCTCAACGGGCGAGCAGCTTGGCGGTTCCGCGCCAAGCTTGGGTCACAGTCGTAGGGCTTGTGCGATCGCGCACCCGGCCACGCGTTGACGGACATGACCCGACCTGTTCTATCAGCCGCCGTCCCTCCTCCGGGGCTTGACCGAGGCACTATCCCCTTGACGGCTCTGTACGCCCCGCTCGAGCGGGCCTGGCACTACCGCGAGCTCATCCGCGCCGTCGTGCGACGCGAGCTCGCCGCCCGCTTCCGCGGATCGATTCTCGGATGGCTCTGGGCGGTCTTCGGGCCGCTCCTCATGCTGACGGTCTACACCCTCATCTTCTCGTCGGCCCTGGGCGTTCCGCGCTCGGCGCAGGGCGGCGGCGTGAAGACCTACGCGGTCTCGATCTTCTGCGGCCTGATCGTCTTCAACCTGTTCTCGGAGCTCGCCTATCGTGCGCCCGGGCTCCTGCACGAGCACGTCAACTTCATCAAGAAGTCGATTTTCCCGTCCGAGACCTTGGCCTGGACGGCTTCGTTCCGCGCGCTGACTTATGCCGGCATCTCGTTCGCGATCCTCATCATCTTCATCCTGGGCGTCACGCACACGCTGCCGGTCACGATGCTGCTGCTGCCCTTCATCGTGGTGCCATTCCTGATGTTCATGCTCGGCGCGTCGTGGTTCCTGATGGCGCTCGGCTCCTTCACCCGCGACGTCGCGCACCTCATGATCTCGATCGTGCCGGTGCTGATGTTCGCGACGCCGATCTTCTACACGATCACGGACGTTCCGGAGCACCTGCGTATCCTCGTTCACCTCAACATCATCGGCGACTATGTCGAGATGATCCGCGACGTCCTGATCAACGGCAAGCCGCCGAACCCCCTCCTCTACGTGGGAACTCTCCTTGTCTCGCTTTTCGTCTTCAGCTTTGGCTATCGATTTTTCATGCGATACAAGGCCGTCTTCGTCGATGTCATCTGAGATCGTCGCGGAGCCGACGATCGTCTGCGACGGCGTCGGCAAGGCGTTCAAGCTGTTCATGCACCGCAACGACCAGCTGAAGCAGACGCTGTTCGGCCGCTGGCACCAGTTCTACAAGGAACACTGGGTCCTCAAGGACATCTCGTTCAAGGTCGCCAAGGGCGAGTGCGTCGGCATCATCGGGCGCAACGGCGCCGGCAAGACGACGCTCCTGCAGATCCTATGCGGCATCACCGAGCAGACGCACGGGCGCGCCACCATCAACGGGCGCCTCGCCCCGATCCTGGCCCTCGGCGCCGGGTTCGACCATGAGCTGACGGGACGCGAGAATGCGCTGATCGGCGGGGCCATCCTCGGCATGAAGAAAGCGCAAATCGTCGAGCGGATGGATTCGATCGCGGCCTTCGCCGACATCGGCGACTTCTTCTACCAGCCGCTCAAGATGTATTCGTCCGGCATGCTTTCGCGTCTCGCATTTGCGGTGTCCGCTCATGCCGACGCCGACATCCTGATCGTCGACGAGGCGCTGTCGGTCGGCGACACCGCTTTCGGCGCGAAATGCGACGCCTACATCAAGGGCTTCGCCCGGCACGGCACGATCCTCGTCGTCTCGCATGATCTCGCGACCCTCGAGATGCTCTGCGACCGCCTCGTCTGGATTCACGAGGGCCGCGTCCGCGCGGTCGGCACGCCGGCCGAGCTCATCCCCGCCTATCGGGCGCTGATGGAGCGCGAAGGCGGCGCCGCCGTCCAGTAGCCGGCGGCGTCAGCGGGGCGTGACGCGCATCCGCAGCGGCTTCGTCGGCCGTAGCGTGACCCGCATCGCCGCGTCCGGCAACGCCGGGCTCACGCGCTCGAACCGGACCGCACGCACGAGGACCGCCAGGATGGCGACGGCCTCCATCATCGCGAACGCGCTGCCGATGCAGATGCGCGGGCCTGCCCCGAACGGCATATAGGCGTAGCGATGGCGCCCCTTCACCGCCTCGGGAGCGAAGCGAGAGGGATCGAAGCGCTCGGGGTCGGTCCAGAGCGAGGCGTGCCGGTGGACCGAATAGATCGGCACGATGACGATCGAGCCGACCGGCAGGTCGAGGCCGCCGAGCCGGAAGGGGCGGCGCACCGTTCGCGAGATGAGTGGCGCCGGCGGATAGAGCCGCATCGCCTCGCTGACCACCTGCTTCGTATAGGCGAGCGCACCGATATGCCTCGGCTCGAGCTCGCCGCCGCCAGTCACAGCCTCGACCTCGGCCAGAATTCGGGCGACGCTCTCCGGCTCCTCCGCCAGGAGCATGAACGTCCAGCCGAGCGCGATCGCCGTCGTTTCGTGACCGGCGCCGATGAAGGTGAGGATGTTGTCGGTGATCTCCTCGTCCGACATCATCCGACCGGTTTCCGGATCGGTCGCCGCCAGGAGGCGCGAGACAATGTCGTCCGCCGCGCGCGGGGTTCGGCGTCGGGCCGCGATCATGTCGCGTACGGCTCCGCGCATGAGGCGCGCTGCCAGGGCCGCGCGCCGGCTGCCCGGAAACGGGACCCAGGCGGGCGCCTTGAGCAGCGCGAGCGCGAACCGCCAGGTCGTCGAGGCGAGATAGTCGGTGACGTTCCGCTCGACGGAATCTGCATCGAGGGCGTCACGCCCCGATAGCATGGTCTCGACGATGATCTCGTAGGTCGTCGTCATCATTTCGTGGCCGACATCGACGCTCTGCCCCGCGGGCAGCGCGCGCCAGCGCTCGCGCGTCGCGGTCGCGGCGGCAAGCATCGCGGGAAGGAACGTGTTGAGCCGCTCGTGCTGGAAGATCGGCGCGACGCTCTGGCGCTGCCAGCGCCAATGGGCACCGTCGGCGGTCAGGAGGCCCATGCCGAGAGCGGGCCCGAGCACGCGGGTCATCTCCTCCCCTTTGGCCAGGGAGTCCGCCGTACGCACGATCGCCTCGTGGATCAGCACCGGGTCGCTGACGTAGCAGCGCAGGCGCCCGAAGTTGCGTCCGGCCGCCATTTTGGACGTGAAGGTGGCGTCCGGCAGGCCGCGCAGCGGATCGAGGATGGCCGAGGCGAGGACCGCGACGGAACTGCGCTCGAGCCGCGCGATATCGACCATGGCGGCATCGTGGAAGGCGATGGCATCGGCGGTCATGGACGTGCTCCGGATGCGGGGGCTCTGTCGATAGGCCGCTTCACGGAGCAACGCCAGTGCCGCTACCGGCCGGCGCCGGCCGGCACCGATGCAGCATCTTCCTTCTTGACGAGGGCGGCGCGCGAGGCGGCCGAAAGGCCGGCGAGTGCGGCCACCAAGCCCTCCTGGACATGCTGTTGCACGAGCAGGCCGTTCTCGCGGAGGGCCTTGAAGTCGGCCGCCACCTTCGCGGCGTCGTAGGTCGGCGCGGCGATGTCCTCCTCCGTCTGGCGGCGCAGCCGCCGCTGTTCGTCACGCGCCGAGCGGATCGCGTCGCGGTGCTCGGCCATCGTCGCGGTGAACTGCTTGCGCTCGTCCTTCGGCAACGCGCGCACATGCGCCTGAGGCACGATCGCCGTGTCGGGGGCGCGCGGTCGCGGCGGCTCACGCCGACCGAGGCCGTATGAGTGGCCGGCGAGGACCCCGACGAGGAACACGTTCAAGATGAGGGAGGCGCCGGCGAGCGGCGCCAGCCAGCGGCGCTCACGCCACATTCGCGTTACTCCACATCGGTGTCGCCCGGCATATCGAAGGCCGCCGCAAAGACGGTCGACGGACTTTCGTCTCGCGGTGGCGGGGCGAGATCTCCGACGAAGACGCCCAGCACCAGGGCCGCGGCTGCGGCGCCGGCCCAGCCGGCGCGCCGAGCCGCGGGTCGAGCCGGGCGGACCTGCCGGTGTCGGATGGCGCGCGCGGCCATCCGTTCGTCCGCCCCGCCGACATCCCCCGAGCCGGGCGGCGGCGCGAGGAGAACGGCCTCGATCTCCGCCATCGTGCGCAGCAGGGCGCGCGCTTGCGCAGACCCGGCCATAAGCGCCGCGGCTTCCGTCCGCATCTCGGCCGGCCAGCGCGAGAGATCGGCGCCATATCGATCCAGGTTGTCCTCGAACTGGGACAGAGTCATCATCTCACTCATCACGCAAGGATTGTCGCAACGTGCGCCGCGCACGCACAAGCAGGAGCTCGAACGCGCCGACGGACGTCGACATGGCCGCGGCACCCTCCGCATTGGAGAGCTCCGCATCGTAGGTCAGGCTCAAGGCCGTCCGCTGGCGTTCGGGCAATTCGGCGATCGCCGCCCGGATCCGCCGGGCGCGCTCGGCCTGGATCATGATCGAATCGGCGTTCGCCGCCGGATCCTCCGGCTCTGCGATGCCATCGAGAGGGACACTCCTGGCCCTGCGGCTCTGGTCGATCGCGAGGTTCAGAGCGACGCGCGAGAGCCAGGCCGCGTAGCTCGCCCGGCCCGTTTCGCGCGCACGCCAGCTCGGCGCGTGCGTCCACGCACGAATGAACACCTCCTGCACGACATCCTCCGCCGCCGCACGACTTCCGAGGCTTCGCATCATCTGCGCCATCAGCCGAGCCCTGTGCCGCGTGACGAGTTGGGTGAACGCCGCCGCGTCTCCTTTTCCCGTCCGTGCGACCAGTTCGTCATCCGTCGCCTCCAAAACCTCACCCGTCGTCCGACAAGATCCCGCTTCGCGGAGCGGCCGACCTTCGGTCGCCGAATCTTCGCTCCGCGTCACGTGCTCCGAATGACCTACGCCTACGAAACGTCCACGGCCGCTCGAACCCTACGGCTCAGGTCGCGTTTTTGAAGCGTCCTGCGCAAGATGGTCCGTAGGGTCTCGACGCTCCGGGCGTTGAAGGACGGACCAACGAAGACAAAGAGGTCATCTCAATGCGTAAGTTACTTCTGTCGTCCTCGGTCGTCGGGGCATTGGCCTTGGCGACGCTGCCTGCAAGCGCGATGACCGGCGCGCAATTGCTTGCTCCGGCCGCCTCGGCGGATCAGCCGACCGTCACGCTCGTGTCGGGGGGCTGCGGCCCCTTCCGCCATCGCGGCTGGAACGGCTTCTGCTACCCGGGCGGCGGGTATGGATATGGGTACGGCTGGCACCGCCCGTGGGGCTACGGCTACGGCTGGCACCGCCCCTGGGGCTGGCACCACGGCTGGGGCTGGCACCGCTGGTGATCGGCTGAAATCCTTCTACCGGATACGCCCACCTCATCGGTGGGCGTTTTCGTATGCTGCCTCCGACATCAGGCGGCGCGGAACGCGTGGGCCGTCGCCGCGAAGGAGGCCAGAACCGTCTCCCCCGCAACGGTCTTCGACCCCAGGGTGACGAGCGGCCGGGTTCCCGGCGGACAATAGACGTCGACGCGCGAGCCGAAGCGGATCAGGCCGAAACGCTCGCCCGCCCCCAAGGCCTCGCCCGGCTTTGTGAAGCAGACGATGCGCCGTGCGATGAGGCCGGCGATCTGCACGACGCCGAAGCGGCCGCGCTCCGTCTCGACGATGAGGCCGTTGCGCTCATTGTCCTCGCTCGCCTTGTCGAGGTCGGCATTGACGAAGATCCCGGGCTTGTAGGCGACCTTCGCGACTCGACCCGCGACCGGCATCCGGTTCACGTGGCAGTCGAACACCGACATGAAGATCGAGATCCGGTCCATCGGCTCGGCGCCGAGGCCCAGTTCCGGCGGCGGCGAGAAGGCGCCAATCGAGCAGACGATACCATCGGCGGGCGCGACGACGAGACCGTCCTGCTGCGGCGTGTGGCGGACAGGATCGCGAAAGAAATAGATGCACCAGCAGGTCAGAACGGCGCCGAGCCAGCCGAGAGGCTGCCAAAGCCAAGCCAGCACAAGGGTCGCGATCGCGAACCCCGCGATGAAGATGTAGCCTTCCGGATGCACCGGCGTGAGCTGGCGCCGGACGGACTCGATCATGGACATAGGAGCGGGGACCTCTTCGCTGGCCCCGCATATAGAATGGATCGACGCGCGACGCTAACTCGCGCGGTAGCGGTTCTCCACGTCCCGCGCGATCCGCGCGCCCTCCGCCCGGAACCGCTCGATCACGAGCCGCGCGTTCGGCGTGCACGCGCGGTAGGAGAGACTGTAGCCCTGCACGCCCCGATTGAAGGCGCCGGCGAACCGATCTTTCCGAGCCTGCGGCGAGCCTTCCGCCGCAAGGAGCGCCTGCATGCGCGTGCGCCATTCGGCGGCATTCGCGTCGCCGCACAACGTTCCGAGATAGGAGAGTGCGCCGAGGATCTCCGAGAGGCGGATGAGCTGCGCGTCGTACGGCTGCGTATCCGGGGGCGCCGCCGAGGTGGCAGGGGGCGAGATGGGCGGCGGCGGTGCGGGAGCGGGAGCGGCCTTGTGCTTCGTCCCTCCACGCTCCGGACTCGCGCGGTCGGTCGCGGCTCCAGCCGGTACGAGCGCCGCGAGCAACGCGAGCGCCGCCAAGGCGTGGGCCGCCAAGGCGTGGGCGGCCGGACGCGTCATGCCGCGCCCCGTCCGAGCAGCGCGCGTGCCGCCTGAAGGAGCGGCGGCAGATGATCGGTGATCGGCAGGTCCGCCAAAGCGTCTGCCTCGACCCAGCGGATCTCGTCCGCCTCCGGACCGACGGCACCGTCCCCACTTCGCCAACGTCCGACAAAACTCGCGATGACGTAGTGGCGCGCCACACGGCCCGCGTCGTCCCGCTCGATGACCTCGACGTGCTGGTTGAAGCCGACGACATCGGCCTCGACGCGCACTTCCTCGCGGGTCTCGCGCAATGCCGCCGCCGCCAGTGACTCGCCCGGCTCCACGAGGCCGCCGGGCAGCGTGAAGCGGCCGGACATGGGCGGAGCGACGCGGCGGGCGAGGAGCACGTCGTCGCCACGGAAGACGGCGAGGCTGACGGCCAGCAACGGGCGTGCGGGATAGAGGCGGTCGTCGACGGCGGGAGCCCCGCTCACGGATAGAGCCGTGTCTTCGACCATTCGTCCTCCGGCGCCTCGCGCGTGAAGACGATTCGGTCGTGGAGGCGAAACGCGCCATCCGCCCAGAACTCGATTTGCAGCGGCCGGATGCGGTAGCCGTTCCAATAGGGCGGCCGCGGCACCTCGTGCGGGTAGGCGGCCTCGCAATCGGCGACCGCATCCTCGAGCACCGCGCGCGAGGCGAGCGGGCGCGACTGCTGGCTCGCCCACGCCCCGATCCGGCTGCCGCGCGGGCGGCTCGCGAAATACGCGTCGGCCTCGTCCTGTGTGACGGGCTCGACGGGCCCGCGCACCCGCACCTGCTTGCGAAGGCTCTTCCAGTGGAAGAGCGCCGCCGCGCGCGGTGTCGCCTCGAGCTCGCGCCCCTTGGCGCTCTCGACGTTCGTGTAGAAGACGAAGCCGCGCGCGTCCCAGGCTTTCAGGAGCACCATCCGCGCATCGGGCAAGCCCGTCTCGTCGACCGTCGCCAGGGCCATAGCCGTCGGATCGTTTGGTTCCGATTGCTCCGCGAGCGCTTGCCACTCTGCGAAGAGCACAAATGGATCGTCCACGACGGAAAGGTCACGGCTCTTTAACTGGTCCAAGCGTAGCGTTCCCGTACGACCTGTATGCGTGAGCCGGTGCGTGTCCGACCGTTTCCTCCATAGCCTAGCCGTGTTCGTCCGGGTACCCTCCCGTCGCCACGTCCTGAGCCTGGTCGCGGCCCTCGGGGCGCCGTGCCTCGGTGGCTGCGCGATGTCCCTGCCCATGGGCTCGATGATGCCGGCCTCGGACGAGGTCACGGGCTCGCTCGCCCGCGTGCCCTTCGGCCAGCTCCTCGACGAAGAAGATCGCCGCCGCGAGAAAGCGGCGCTGGCGACGGCGCTCGACCCGCAGGGGGACGGCGCGAAGGTGCATTGGGAGAACGGCAAGAGCGGCACGAAGGGCTCGATCACCGCGATCGGCCATCCCTACCCCACCGATTCCCATATCTGCCGCGGCTTCACCAGCGACGTGTCGCGTGGGCCGCTGAACCGCAGCATCCAGGGCACCGCCTGCACCGAGGCGGCCGGCGAGTGGGTCGTGAAAGACGTCAAGCCGCTCAGCAAGGCGTGACGCGCGGCGGGCCGTCGCGCTCCGGCGCGACGCGCCCTTCTCCTCATTGCAGCATCTGACCGATCGGATCGGCCTGGGCCTGCGTCGCGACATCTGCCGCGCCCGGCTTGTCGATGAAGTTCACCGGGGTGCCGACCTTCACGAGGCCGGCGAGTTCCTTGGCGTTCCAGTTCGTGAGGCGCACGCAGCCGTGCGAATGGGTCTTGTCGATCTTCGTCGGATCGGGCGTCCCATGGATGCCGAAGGTCGGCTTCGAGAGCGCGATGAAGGCGGCCCCGACGGGGTTGTTCGGGCCCGGCGGTAAAACGAGCTTCTGCGTGTTGTTGCCCTGCTGGAAATTCTTCTTCGGATCGTAGGTGTAGGTCGGGTGTGGCGCGACGCCCCGGACGACATAGGAGCCCGACGGCGAGGGAAGCTCCTCGCTGCCGATCGTCGCCGGATAGGCGAGGATGAGGCCGCCATTGGCATCGTAGGCCAGCACCTGACCCTTGCCCTTGTCCACGTCGATGCGCGCGATCGGCGTCGCGACCGGCAGGGACTCGACCTCGGCGACGACCAGCATGCTGCCGGGCACGTTCATGTCGACGGTCGGGTTCAGCGCCCGCAGGAAGCGATGGTCCATGTGGAAGCGCTCGCCGAACATCTCTTCGGCCGAGCGGTAGCCGAGCGAGGGCAGCTTCGCCTGAAGCGCGTAGTCGGACGGCAGGTCCGGATAGAACGGGCCGACGACGTCCTCCGGCTTGATCGTATACACCCCCAGCACGGGGCGCGCCTCGTCGCCGCCGAGTTCGTCCCACACGCGACGTGTCAGCTTGCCGTCGACAGGAAGGCCGCGGACGGTTTCGAAGGTCGTGACGGCTTTCACGAAGTTCGAGCCGTAGCGCCCGTCGATCACACCCGGCGGAGCATGCGCCCGGTCGAGAAGGATTTCGGCCTTGAGGACCACGGGATCGACACCGCGCGCGGCCTCGTTCACCCGCGCGAATCGTGTGGCGTTGACCGTGTCCGCCGAGAGGGGCTGCGCGCCGAGGACCGGCGACGTCGACCGCGGCGCGGACGGTGAGGCCACCGGAGCCGCGGCCGGCTTGGACGTCGGCTGCGCCGCCTTGTCTTTCTGCAGAAGGTCCGCGATGGCCTTGGGCGAGAAGGCGGGGACGGGCGTCGGCGCCTTCGGCGTCTCGGCGGCGGGCACGGCGTCCCCGAGGGCGGCGGTGATCGACGCCGGCCCTGCGGCGAGGACGGGGCTCGGCAGCCAGACCATGAGCATCAGGACGGAAAGGAGATGGTGGCGGGGCACGTCCGGCTCCAAGATACGCGACCCAATTGGTTGGGCGCGAGCTGGACGGTAGGCAGGGATGGTAAAGGCCCGGCTAACTTTTCGTCGCCCCCGGACCTTGACCCTGCGCCCGCGCTCGGCTATCGACGCGCCTTCTCCGCAAACCTGCGTTTTCTTCGAGGACTTACAGCGATGTCGCGCCGCTGCGAACTGACGGGCAAAGCCGTGCAGACGGGCAATGTGGTCAGCCACTCCAACCGCAAGACCCGGACCCGTTTCCTGCCGAACCTCTGCAACGTCACCCTGACTTCCGAGGCGCTCGAGCGCTCGGTGCGCGTGCGCGTCGCTGCCGCGTCGCTGCGCTCGGTCGAGCATCGCGGTGGTCTCGACGCCTTCCTCGCCAAGGCGAGCGAGACCGACCTGTCTCCGGCGATGCGCATCATCAAGCGCGAAATCGCCAAGAAACAGGCGGCCGCCGCCACCGCCTGATCGGCGTTTCCGCTGCGATCTCGAGTCGACAAGCCCCGCGATCCGTTGACCGCGGGGCTTTTTCTTCGCGGCCGAGGACGCGCGTCAGTCGGCGATGATCTTGTCGATCGTGATCGGCAGTTCGCGCACGCGCTTGCCGGTCGCGTGGAAGATCGCGTTGCCGATCGCCGCCGCCGTCCCGACGGTGCCGATCTCGCCCAGACCTTTGACGCCGATCGGGTTCACCTGCTCGTCGTTCTCCTCGACGAAGATCACGTCGATGTCGTGGATGTCGGCATGGGCGGGGACGTGGTATTCGCCGAGATTGCGGTTCATGATCCGGCCGAACGTGTGGTCGATCATCGTTTCCTCGGTGAGCGCCATGCCGATGCCGAAGGTGACGCCGCCAATGATCTGGCTGCGCGCCGTCCTCGGGTTTAGGATTTTGCCCGCGGCGATCGCGCTCACGATGCGCGTCAGGCGCACGGTGCCGAGTTCCTCGTCGATCTTGACCTCGGCGAACACCGCGGAATGCGTGTAGCGCGAGAAGCGCTCGGCGTTCTTCTCGTCCGGCTTGAAGACGCCGACCTCCTCGATCCGGTCGACGCCGCCGGCTTTCATCGCCTCGGCGATCGAGACTGACCGCGACGGGTCGTTGCGCGCGACGAGCCGACCGCCCTGGCAGTCCACCTGATCGACATCGAGGTTGGCGAGCGGCGAGCCGTCGATCGCGCGGGCGAAGCCGACGAGCTTCTGCTTCACCTGGCGACACGCGATGGTGACCGCAGACCCCGATGAGGCGGCCGTCCACGAGCCGCCCGCGGGCGGTGCGTCGGGCAGCGCCGAATCACCAAGCAGTACGGTCACCTGCTCGAGCGGAAGGCCCAGCGCGTCCGCCGCGATCTGCTGCAGGATCGTATAGGTGCCGGTGCCAAGATCGGAGGTTGCGTTCCCGACGGTCAGACGTCCGTCTGCCGTCAGCACGGCGCGCGCACCCGTCGGCATGCCGAACGCCTCCCAGACACCCGTCGCCATGCCCCAGCCGACGAGCGCTTTCCCATCGCGCATCGAGCGTGGAGCGGGCGAGCGCTTTGACCAGCCGAAGCGCTCGGCGGCCTGCGTGTAGGCTGCGCGCAGCTCCTTGGATGTGAAGTCTTTCCCCTCGTTTTCGTCGCGATCGGCATAGTTCACGAGGCGCAGCTCCAGCGGGTCGAAGCCGCCGGCATAGGCGAGCTCGTCCAGCGCCGTCTCGAGTCCGTAAACGCCGAGCACGGCGCCCGGCGCGCGCATGTCCTGCGGTGTCGCGAGGTCGAGCTTCACGAGCTTGTAGGAGACCGCGACATTGTCGCAGGAGTAGAGCGTCCCCGAGAAATTGACGAAGCCCTCCTGGTAGTCCTCGTAGGTCGACGTGTTGGCGACGGCATCCTGGATCATCGCCACGAGCCGGCCGGACTTGTCGGCTGCCAAACCGACGGTCTGGATGGAGGCCGGGCGATATCCGAACGTGAACATCTGCGCGCGGTCGAGCACCAGCTTGACCGGACGCTTGAGCTGCAGCGCCGCCGCCGTCGCGAGATAGACCTGATACAAGGGCCGCAGCCCGCAGCCGAAGCCACCGCCCATGAAGGGCGACAGGACCTCGATCTTCTCCTTCGGCAGGCCGAGCACCTTCACCAAATAGTCATGCGTGTTCTGCACGCCTTGCGTCTTCTCGTAGACCTTTACGCCCCCGTCCGGCCGGGGGAAGGCCGTGGCGGCATGGAGCTCCATCGGATTGTGATGCTCGATCGCCGTCCCGTAGGTGGCGCGCACCTTCACCGGCGCGCGCTCGAAGGCATCGGCGGCATCGCCGCGGGCATCCGGCGGCGGCGGGATCCCCTCGCGCTTCTCGGGCGGGTCGTAGGCCGTGCCCTGCTCCGCCTCGAGGCTCGAGCGAGGGTCCGCTTGCTCGTAGGTCACCGCGACGAGCGACGCCGCGAGGCGCGCGGCCTCGAAGGTCTCCGCGATCACGAGCGCCACCGGCTGTCCGGAATACTGGATCGTCGCATCATGGAGCGGCCGCAGGGGCTGGCCAGGCGGCGCGACCGCGTCCTGCCAGTCTTTCGCCCTGGCGTCCGACTTCGGCATATTCTCGTAGGTGAAGATTTCGACGACGCCGGGTACGGCGCGCGCCGCTGCGAGGTCGAAGCCCGTGATGCGGCCTTTTGCGATCCGGCTCGACGCGACATAGCCGTACAACAAGCCTGCGCCGCCGAATTCGGCGGCGTATTTGGCACCGCCCGTGACTTTGAGCGGACCATCGTAACGACGGACCGGCTGTCCGACATGTCTCACGATCTCGTTCATGGAGCCCGTCCTACTGAATGGTTTTGTCCGCGACGGTCTGCGGCGTGCCGTCGGCGGCCTGCTGCAGCGCCCTGATGATCGCGCGGCGTGCCAGCGGGACCTTGAATGCATTTTGAGACTGCGGCCGCGCCTCGGCGAGCACGGCATCGGCGACGTTCGCGAACAGCGCGCGATCCGGCGATTGGCCCTGTAGGAGCGCCTCGGCATGTGTGTCCCGCCACGGCTTGTGCGCAACGCCGCCGAGCGCGAGGCGCGCGGTCGTGATCTTGCCGCCTTCGAGCACCAGCCCCGCCGCGACGGAGATCAGCGCGAAGGCATACGACGCCCGATCGCGCAGCTTCAAATACGTAAAGTTGTCGCCGAAGCGGATCGGCGGGAGGTCGACGCTGACGATCAACTCGTCCGCCCCCAAAGTGGTGTCGATCTCGGGTCGATCGCCCGGCAGACGATGGAAGTCGGCGATGGGGATCTGCCGTTCGCCCGCCGGGCCGCGGACATTGACGACCGCTTCGAGCGCCGCCATCGCGACACACATGTCGGACGGGTGGGTCGCGATACACTGATCGCTGGCGCCGAGGATGGCGTGGATGCGGTTCACCCCGCCGATCGCGGGACAGCCGGAACCCGGCTCGCGCTTGTTGCAGGGCAATGCGGCATCATAGAAGTAGTAGCAGCGCGTGCGCTGCATCAGGTTCCCGCCCGTGGTCGCGGCGTTGCGCAGCTGCGGCGAGGCGCCCGAGAGGATCGCGTTGGCCAGCAAAGGATAGCGCGCGGCGATCCGCGGATCGTAGGCGCATCGCGCATTGGTCACGAGCGCGCCGATCCGCAGGCCCCCGTCCTCACGCTCCGTGATCTCGCGCAACGGCACTTTAGTGATGTCGAGGAGACGCGCCGGATGCTCGACGTTGTACTTCATGAGGTCGAGCAGGTTCGTGCCGCCCGCGATGAAGCGGGTGCGGGAATCCGCCTTGTCTCGGAGCGCGCCTTCGATGTCGGCGGCGCGCGCATAGTCGAAGCGATTCATCGCGCGGCCTCCTTCGCCATCACGTCCTCGATCGCAGCGAGGATGTTCGGATAGGCGCCGCACCGGCAGAGGTTGCCGCTCATCAGTTCGCGAATCTCGTCGGGCGTCTTCGCGTGGCCTTCGGCGATCAGGCCGGCCGCCGAACAGATCTGGCCGGGCGTGCAATAGCCGCACTGGAAGGCGTCGTGCTCGATGAAGGCGTCTTGAAGCGCCGACAGGCGCGTCGCCGAGCCGAGTCCCTCGATCGTGGTGATCTGCGCCCCGTCCTTCATGACGGCGAGGGTCAGGCAGGCGTTGATCCGCACCCCGTCTACCAACACCGTGCACGCGCCGCACTGCCCATGATCGCACCCTTTCTTCGTGCCCGTGAGGCCGAGCGTCTCGCGCAGGACGTCGAGAAGCGACGTCCACGGCGCGACCTCGAGGTGTCGTGGTTCGCCGTTGATCGTCAAGTCGACGCCGATCGTCTCGATCCGATCGCGCGGCTCCGTCTTTGTCATCTACAAGCTCCGAGCATGGCCGCGCCTCGGCCGGCAGGGGTACCGAGCCACGCATCTCGCGGCGGCGGCAGGCGCGCAGAGTCCGTAACCCTCAGCTTCGCCCGACGTTCCGGCATGCTTGCCCCCCGGTCGACACGAGCGGAACGAGAGCAGTGCGCCGGATCCACCGGCTTGACGTACGGAGCCGGGCGACGGTCGCCGCCCGGCTCGCCTGCAACAGCGGAGAAAGTCTAGTAGCCGTATGGGTAGCAGAGCCCCTCGGCCGCGCGGATCGGAGCGCAATAGTAACCGCCGTACCAGCCGCCACGGTAATAGCCACGATCGCCGCGGAAGCCACGGCCATAGCCGCCACGGTCGAACCCGACACTGCGGCCGCTGTAGATATGCCCGCCGCCAAATCCATGGCCTCCACCGAAGGCGCCCGCGTGACCTCCGCCACCGAGCCCCCCGACATGGCCGCCGCCATGTCCGCCAAAGGCCAGCGCAGGACCGGCGACGGCGATCGCTAGACCCGATGCCAAGGCCGTGACGAGACCCATCTTCGTGCTCTTCATGTCTCTCTCCTTCGAGGTGATGCGTCCCAATCCCAAACGTCGACGGAGTTTCCATCCAAATATCGGGGTCGGACGATCGAAGGTAAGCAAAGATGTCGCGGCTGTGGTGATGCATCTTCCATGTCGAAGCATCGTCCTCTTCTGGAACCATCAAGCCTTGAGCGGTTTTTCGGCGCTCCAGCTCACACCGACGTGCGGACGCCATGAGACGCATCTCGCCGCTCTCACTCCCAAGAACGATTTGGAAGACGACAGCCGCGCTACAGCGCGCGCAGACGAATGAGGTGGCTCGCCGCCTCGGCCCCGAGCGGGAGACGCCGCGCGGCAAGGTGCCGCCGGCGCGTGACGGACACGAGGCGGAAACACCTGCGGACATCCCGCCGCGCGGATGGTGGCAGGTCGCCAAGCGCACGGCCACGAAGTTCAACGAGAACCAATTGATGAAGGAGGCGGCCGGCGTCACCTTCTACGCGCTGCTCTCGCTCTTTCCCGCCCTAACGGCGCTCGTCTCGCTCTACGGGCTCTTCTTCGATCCGCGTTCCATCACGGATCACCTCGACATGCTGAGCGGACTGGTACCGGGCGGAGGCATGGACATCATCGCCGATCAGGTACGCCGTCTGACGGCGACGCCCTCGAGCGGGCTGACGCTCGGCGCCGTCGGCGGCGTGCTCACTGCGATCTGGAGCGCCAATCAGGGGGCTAAGGCGATGTTCAGCGCGTTGAACGACGTCTATGGGGAGCGCGAGGAGCGCAAGTTCGTCCGTCTTACGGTGACGTCGCTCGCCTTCACGCTCGGCGCGATCGTCGCGCTTCTTCTGGCGATGGCGCTTATCGTCGTGGTGCCCCTCGCCTTTCAGATGGTGAGCGCGAACGCGGCGCTTGCAGCCGCGGTGCGCATCGTCCGCATTCCGATCGTCATCGTCGCGATCATGCTCGCGCTGGCCGTTCTCTACCGGTACGGGCCGAGCCGGCACGAAGCCCGTTGGCGCTGGGTGACGTGGGGCGGCGCGTTCGGCGCCACGGCGTGGGTGAGCCTTTCGGCCGCCTTCTCCTGGTACGTCGCGCATTTCGGCAGCTACAATAAAACCTACGGTTCGCTCGGCGCGGTCGTCGGCTTCATGACGTGGATATGGCTATCCTCGACCGTGCTGTTGCTCGGCGCGCAGATCAACGCCGAAATGGAAGCCCAGACGGTGCAGGACACGACGACCGGCCGCCCACGCCCGCTTGGAGCACGCGGCGCTTCGGCGGCGGATGTCGTGCGCTGACGCCACGCACGATCGCAGAGCGTAGAAGAAGGCGCTGCGCCGATCGATCTCGCGAGAACGATCAGGTCGCTCTTGAGCGAGAAAACCGAATGATCGCGCCTTTTGCGCGAACGTCTCGCCGTTCACCGGCAGGACCATCATGCGTCTCACACGTCGTTCGGCGGCCGCAGGACTCGGGTCGCTGCTGATCAGTTCGGTCGGTGCTCCGCTGGCGCGAGGCGCCCTGCCGCTGCGCTTCAGTTACCAGCGATCCCCCACGCTGCTCACGCTTCTGAAGGCGGACGGCGGCCTCGAGGTTGCGACCGGCCGCCTCGGCTACGCGCCCTCGTGGCATCTCTTCGACAACATCATCGATGCGATGGTGAGTGGCGCGGTCGAGTTCCACGGCGACGTCGCGGATGCTGTTCCCGTCTTCGTGCAGGCGCAGAGCGCCCCGTTGACCATCTACGCGCAGGAGGCGCCGTCCCCGAGCGCCGAGGCGATCATCGTCCCGCGCGACAGCAAGATCGGCTCGATTCGGGACCTTCGTCCGAGGAACTTCGCCGACACCTGTGCGATACCGGTCGATGACGCGCGTTCTCGCCACCTGTATACTGGTGCTGCTCTGCGGTGCCGTGGCGCGTGCGCAGATCAAGCCCGAGACCTCGGGCAAATCCAGCTTCTACGAGCCGGAAGGCAATCCGCGCGGACAAGGTTGGGTGCGCCCCAATATGCCCGGCAGGCCGTCCGTGTTCGGACGCAGTCACCGTCGCGAACACTCGATCCGATCCGGCATCTACGGTCGCTGAGACTCACTCCGCCGGGCGCCCTTGCGCGCCGTAATGCGCCATCAAGCGCTGTCGCCGATAGGCCCGCCAGCGCCGCAAGGGATGGCGGAACCGCAGATCTGCGACATGCGGGTAGAGAGCGGGAAGGACGATCAGCGTCAGCAGCGTTGCGGTCGCCAGTCCGCCGATGACCACGGTGGCGAGGGGACGCTGCACCTCCGACCCGGCGCTCGTCGAGACCGCCATCGGAAGGAAGCCGAGCGTCGCCACCATCGCGGTCATGAGCACCGGCCGCAGACGCATCTCGGCGGCCTCGAGGGCCGCCTGGCGTGCGTCGCGACCCTGGCGGCGCAAATCGGTGATGTAGCTCGTGAGAACGACGCCGTTCAGGATCGCGATGCCGAACGTGGCGATGAAGCCGATGGCTGCCGAGATGGAGCACGGCATGCCGCGCAGCGTCAGCGCGACGATTCCGCCCGTCGCCGCGATCGGCACGTTGAGGAAGATTAGCAGCGCCAGGCGCAGGTCCCCGAACATCATGAGGAGCAGCAGGAGGATGGCGGCGAGCGCCATCGGCACGACGATCGACAGGCGCGCCGTCGCCTCCTCGAAGGTCTTGAACTGGCCCGCCCACTCCAGCGAGTAGCCCGGCGGCAGCTTGACCTTGGCGCGCACCGCGGCTTGCGCGGCGGCGACGAAACTCTGCGCGTCCCGCCCACGCAGGTTCGCCGAGATCGTGATGCGGCGTCGCAGCGTGTCGCGGCTGATCTGGGCGGGGTCGGAGACGAGTTGCACGGAGGCGACGAGCGACAGCGGAACGAGCCGCCGCCCGTCGCGCCCCACCAGCAGGTTGCGGATCGCCTCGATGTCGCGCCGGTCCGGCGGGGCGAGACGCACGACGATCTCGGTGATGGAATTGTCGTCGCCGTAGACGAGCCCCGACACATGGCCGCCGATGCTCTCGACGACGTCGAGCACATCGGTCGCGTTGACGCCGAAGCGCGCCGCCTTCGCGCGATCGATCGCGACGGTGAGCGACGGCATACCCGCCTGCGCCTCCGGCTTGACGTCGGAGGCGCCCGGGACGGCGGCCACGACGTTGCTGATCTGTTGCGCCTTGGCTTCCAGCGTCTTCAGGTCGGTGCCGAAGAGGCTGATCGAGACATCGCCGCGCGAGCCCTGCAGCAGATCCTCCATCCGCATCTGGATCGGCTGCGAGAAGGTGAAGGCGACGCCGGGCACCTCCTTCTTCAGCTTGTCCTGCAGCGCGCCGACGAGGCCATCCTGCGTCTTCGCCGTCTTCCAGGTGGATGGTGAGGACAGGCTGATGAAGCTGTCGGTCGATTCGACGCCCATCGGGTCGGTCGGGATCTCCGCGCTGCCGGTCAGCGACACGACACCCGCCACTTCTGGAAAGGTCTTCAGCAACTTCTCGATATGCGTGACGGTCCGCAGCGACGCGGTGAGATCGATGCCCGGCAGCTTTTCCGACGTGACGACGATCGAGCCTTCGGCGAGCTGCGGCAGGAACTCGCCGCCGAGCTGCATGGCGAGGGCGATGCTCCCCGCGAAGGCCACGATGGCGACCGCCAACGTCAGGAAAGCGTGGCGGGCGGCCAGCTTCAGCGCGGGCGTATAGAACCGCCGCACGACGTGCGCCGCCTTGGTCTCGCGTGTCTCGAAGCGCCGGCCCGACAGGAAGGCGGCGGCGAGCGCCGGCATGATCGTCATCGTGACGAACAAAGAGCTCAGCAGCGCCATGATGACGGTCAGCGCCATCGGGCGGAAGGTTTTGCCCGCCACATCGCTCAGTGCCAGGATCGGGACGTAGACCATCACGATGATCGCGACGGCGAAGAGAATGGGCCGGGCGACCTCGAGCGTCGCGCCGCGGATCACCTCCGTGGGGTCGGAACCGGGATCCTGCGCGCGCGCCCGCAAGACGTTCTCGATCATCACGACCGCGCCGTCGACGATCAGGCCGAAATCGATCGCGCCGAGGCTCATGAGATTGCCGGTGAGCCCGCTGGCGCGCATGCCCGCGAAAGTCATCAGCATCGCCAGCGGGATGACCGCGGCGACGAGGAGGCCGGCGCGCAGGCTCCCGAGGAGGACGAGCAGCACAGCGACGACGAGCGCCGCGCCTTCGAGAAGGTTGTGGGCGACGGTCTCGATCGTGCGGTGCACGAGCAGGCTGCGGTCGTAATACGGCTTGATCTCGAGCCCCGGCGGCAGCTGGCCCTTGATGTCGTCGAGCTTCGCCTTGATGGCGGCGACAACCTGATCCGGATTGTCGCCGTAGCGCATCAGGGTCACGCCGACGACCGTCTCGCCCTCGCCGTCGTGCGTCACGGCGCCGAGCCGCACCTTCGGCGCCTCCACCGCCTTTCCGAGCAGGGCGAGCGTGATTGGAATCCCGCCCGGGCCGGTCGCCACCACGATGTTGTCGAGGTCCTGCGGATCTTTCACGAGTCCGATGCCGCGGATCACCTCCTGCTGGTCGTTGTGCTCGATGTAGGCGCCGCCCTGCGCGGCATTGTTGGCGCCGATCGCGGAATAGACCTGGTTGAGCGTGACCCCGTAGCGTCGCAGGGCGGCGGACTCGATCTGCACCTCGTAGGTCGGCATCTCGCCGCCGTAGATGTTGAGATCGACGACGCCGGGCGTCTGCTTGAGCTGCGGCGCGATCTGCCATTGCAGGATGCGGCGCAGCGCCATCGGCGTGTAGCCGGGTCCGCGCAGCTCGAACTGGTAGACTTCGCCGAGACCCGTCGCCATCGGCCCCATGCGCGGATCGCCGACGCCGCCGGGCATGTTGGCCTTCGCCTCCGGCAGGCGCTGCGAGACCTCCGCGCGCGCCTGAAAGACGGACACGTCGTCCTCGAACGTGACGTAGACCGCGGAGACGCCGTAGCGCGAGGTGGAACGAATGTCCTTGACGCCGGGCGCGCCGGCCATCGCATTCTCGACCGGGAAGGTCACCAGCCGTTCGACCTCGAGCGGCCCGAGCCCGGGCGACTGCGTCAGCACCATCACCTGCTTGGGCGAGATGTCGGGCACGGCATCGATCGACAGGCCCGTCATGGCCCAGACGCCCGCCGCGGCGACGACGGTCGCAACCGCAAGCACGAGCCAGCGGCGGTCGACGAGAAAACCGAACCACCCTCTCATCGGCTCAGTCCGTCGAGCCGAGAAGATTGCGCAGCAGGATCGACTTCAGCCCGAAGCTGCCGTTCGTCGCGACGCTCTCGCCGTCCTTGACGCCCTCGAGCACCTCGACCCAATCGGGCCGCTGCAGGCCGAGCTTCAGCGCGCGTTTGACGAACGTATCCTCGGCCGACTTCACGAAGGCGATGGGGCCCTGCTCCGTTTCCTGGACCGCCTGCGCCGGGATCGTCACGCCGCGCCGATTGAGATCCGCGTCGATCGTGACGCTGACGAACATGTTGGCCTTCAGGAGGCCCTGCGGATTGTCGACCTCCAGACGCACCTGCCCTGCATTGGTCATAGGATCGACGGCGGCGTCGACCGCCCGCACGCGCGCCTCGAACCGGTCCGACGGACGTGTCGGCGCGAGAAGGGTCGCCCGGTTTCCCGCTCTGACGGTATCGATGTCGAAACCGAAGACGCTGGCGTTGACGACCACTTTTCGCGGATCGGCCACCGTGAAGGCATCCTGCGCCGTATCGACGACCTCGCCGAGCGTGATGTGCTCGCTGACGACGACGCCCGCGATCGGCGAGACGATCGCGCTCGTTCCCGCCTTGCCGCCCGGCGCGAGCCGCGAATATTGGGCCTTGAAGAGGTCGACCTGCGTCTGCGCCGTCTGCACGGCCGCCTGCGCCTTCGCGAGTTGCACCTGCTTCGCCTCGAGGTCGGCTCGCGCGACGCCGCCGATTTTCAGCAAGGACGCGTCGCGTGTGACGGCGGTGCTCGCGATGTCGCGCGCGGCGATCGCCTCGCCGAGGCTCGCGAGCGCCGAATCGAGCCCTTTCTTCGCCTCGAGCACGCTGCTCGAATCGAGCGTCGCGAGATCCTGCCCCGCTTTGACGGGATCGCCCGGGGTCACGGAAAGGGACAGCACGCGCCCCGCGGTGCGCGGGCGAAGATGGGTCACCATCCGCTCGTCGAACACGACAGTGCCGGCCGCATCGATCGGCTTGACGATCTCGCGCACGGTGGCCGTGCCGATGTCGATGCCGAGTTCGCGTTGTTGGCCAGGGTCCACATGGATGCGGTTCGGATCCGCCTTTCCCGCGTGCGCCTCGCCGGCGCGCGCCGAGATCGCCGTCAGCGCCAAGCCGACGGCGACCGCACCCGTCAGAGCAACCCGCCGGACGCCATCGCTGGATTTGCTGTCGCTGCTCACAAGGTTGTCCGGCCCCTCTGGCTTTTAGGGCGCACGCCGCGAACGGCAAGAAGACGCCCGCCGCGCAGCAAGCGAACGCGTCGGATGTCGGGTGCGGCGCGCCGGCCCGTCGAACGTCACCTAGGGCACGATCCGCCGACCGCCGCCGGCTGCGGCATTACGACCGCCGTCAAATCGGCCGTTCGTATCGAGGCCACGAGCAGCAGCCTCGCTAGGCGACCGTCAGAATTGTCGACATGCGGTCGTGGATCCGCTCGAGCAGCCGGCGCGATTGGTCGAGTTCGAAGAGCGTATCCTGCAGAAGCAGGAGCAGTCCTATTTCCCGAGGCGTCGGATTTCGCTCGGCAAATGCTTTCTGCAACCGGATCCGCGCTTTCGCTCGCTCGCCATACTCGGCAAACAGCGTCGACGTCGCCAGAAGCCTCTCATGTCCATGGCCATCGATCATATAGGCGGTCAAGCACCTGCGTCACCGACACAGAAGCTGTACCGACAACCTGACGCTTACCTGAACAGCGCGTGGCGACCCGCAGAAGACATCCCTGACACGAAGCCACCGAGATTGAGAGGCTGGCGGAGATCAGACCGGCTTTGCTGTTCCGCTGGCGAAGCTGGCGAAGCTGGCGAAGCTGGCGAAGCTGGCGAAAAAATATACGCCCAACTCCCATTCGGCCGGATGTGACCAGACCAGACGGGTGGATCTTCGAGGTGGCGGCCAGAGTCGTCGCTTTGTCGGTCGGGCCCAGCGGTTCGCTCCTGGTGTGCCTCACGGCACGAACAGCTTGAGCGCTCAGCTTCAGAACCGAACCGATGTTTCCATCATGCCAAAATCTTCGTCATGACCTCCCGCCCGCAGAATGAAGGCGCCCGCGCCGAAGTGCACGAAGGCGGCACCGAGAGTGACGTGATCCGAGATGCGCCAGGACGCCGAAAGCTGCTGTTCGATTCCGCTGAAGCGGCTCCTCGATTTGGTACCCGGGATCAACGGAGTGAGAGGCGCAACGTAGAAAGCGTCGGACGTACTGTAGCGAAAAAGAGATTCGACGAGGTATTGCAGCCTCACTCCAGCCAGCGGATTGATGAACGCGACCAACGCAGGCTCGATCAAGTTCGCTGGCGCTTCGATCGACGCTTCCGTCGAGTACGCGACGTTTGGGTATAGAGCGTTGAACGTATGCACCGGACCGTGTCCTGGATCATTGCTTCCGCTAAGGACGTCAGCTCTGATCGTGAAACCAGGCGACATGATCGCATCGGTGAACGTATAACCCACATTCGCATGTGCGGCGTAGGCTAGAACACTTCGGCTCCCGAAGCTGCCAACCTGCCCAATGGCGCCCACGCCAGCGTCGTAGCCACCACCAGAGAAGCGCAGCCGCGCGCCGAAGGTGCCGGTCCTTTCCGGCGCCGTCGTGGGGTAGAGGGAGACCGCAGGCATCGTGTTGCCGTAGACGAACGAGTCCACCGCTAAACCCGCGAAGCCGAGCGAGGAAAAAGTGCTATGGGCTCCAAATAGAGCTTGCCCTTTGGCGTCCACATCATCGAACACGCCCGGGGATACACCCACCGGGCGTACAGCGAAGACGTCCACCGTCTTCGCGTCGTCGGAAAACGACGCGCGGACGCCATCGAAGCTGAGTCGCACGTTGGGGCCATCGCGAAGACCGATGATCGCTCCGTCGTCGTACGACATCTCTTGCCGGCCGGCCCGAATGATCAATCGGCCCGCGCCCAGCGAATGGTGAAAGTCGAAAAATCCTTGTTGAAGATCGAGTCGATCAACGTCGGTGGGAATAGAAGCCGGATGCCTGCCACTCTCTAACGCATCGCCGAACTGCAGAAACCCGCGGTAGTCCCCGAGACGAAGGTCCGTGTCGATCAGCAGCCGATGAAGAAGGTACGATTGCGATGGCCTGTAGCCAAGGCCGACAAGCGCGTTGCGCGTGTCCTCGACACGCTCTCGATCATCGATGCCGACGTTCAGGTAGGAGGATACTCCATAGCCGATCGGCAAGCGCTTGATGACATCGAGCGGGTCCGTGCGCTGCGCAGGATCGCGCAGGTAATCGAAGTCATCATCGTAGCGGAACACCGGCGCGTAGCCGTGAAGCGGCGGGTCCGCAGCGGCTGCGGTCATCGAGACGATCCCGATGACGGTCGCCGCTCCGAATGCATGCTTGATCATGCCGATAGCCTATGATCGCGAAAGCCCCACCCCAGAAAGCCCCGCCCCAGGCCTGCTTCTGGTCGACGAGCGGAACGCGTCCGTCGTGACGATCGTGCCGCCGTGCGTCTCGTGCTCGCCTGGGGTCATCAGCGTTGAAGCCGTTTGGTCAAACGCATGACCGATGGCACGATGAACGAAGCGGTCGGGAAGCTGACGGCGAGCCCGATCAGCCATGCGTCCATCCAAGCGGCGGGGAACTGCCGTCCGATCCCGATGGCACGGGCAACCATGACCGCCGACATGACGCCGCTCATCGCCACAGAGATCATAAGAGCAGCAAGTCGGCTCGCCCAAATCGGCGACATCAGGAGGGGCTTTGGCCGAGCTTCGAAATGATCTCTTCGGCCATGATTTGCTGCGCCTTCTGTCCGTCCGGTGTACCGAAGTTGTTGACCAGCTCAGTGACAGCCTGATTCACCACCGTAACCGCTACGCCCATCTGCCGTAGACGGTCGTAAGTGAGCTGATCTCCCAGTGTGCTCATGGTGCCGCAGGCGTCGGCGACTACCATGATGCGATAGCCGCGCTTCAAGCCGTCGACCGCAGCCCAAAAGAGACAGATGTCGGTCGTGAGCCCCGCGAGGACGATATCGGGACGACCAAGCGACCTCACGTGGTCGTCCAAGCGAGGATCATCCCAGCAGCTCAGCTCGCCGCCGCGTTTGAACCGCGCTTCAAACGCAGCCGGAGCCAGCTCGCTGATCTGCTCGATGGTGGGTCCGACATACTCCTCCATCGTCGTCGTGAGGACGAGCGGCATGTCGTAGCTCGTCGCCATACGAGTGAGGACGCGACAACTCGCGATCGTCGTCGACTTCGGCAAGCTTTTGACCCAGTCGATTGTCATCGTTTGATGATCGACCAACATGACCAACGAGGTCTCAGGCGTGAAGCGCGCGAACGACATTTCCAGCTCCCCCCTCGCCGCCCTGTTGAAACGTTGACGGCCAAGCGGAGCTGTTCGTACATGAGCGGCCAGCTGGAACAATCCGTTAGCTTCGGCAAGATCTTTTCCAGAATTGGGAAAATCGGAGATGGACAGAATCCAGGGCATGCTGCTCTTCGTGGAAGTTGCGCGCGCTCGAAGCTTCACAACAGCCGCTATAAGACTTCGGATGCCTACTTCGACGCTTTCACGGCAAATCCGCGAGCTGGAATCTTCTCTAGGCGTCAAGCTTCTCAATCGTACCACGCGCGCGGTCAGTCTGACGGAAATCGGCGAGGTCTATCTGAGTCGTGCGGCAAGCCTCGTCGACGCCGCAGAGGAGGCGCATGCGTTAGTTCGAGGGTTTGCAGAAAGACCGAGGGGAGTGTTGCGCGTCTCAATGGAGGCAGAGATCGGCCCACTAGTGGTAGCCCCTGTTGTCGCGGAATATTGCGCTGCCAACCCGGAGGTGAAGGTGGAGCTGGACCTATCGCCGCGTCGCGTCGACCTGCTGAGCGAGAGCTACGACGTTGCGATCAGGCTCGGCGATCTGCCGGATTCGCTGTTAACAGTGAGGCGGCTGGCATCTCTACGCGTCGGGCTCTATTGCGCGCCAGACTATCGGGAGAGAAGCGGTATGCCGTCACACCCGGATGACCTCCGTGAGCATCGGCGCATTCACCTGCTGCACCACTTCGACGGAGGAGCCTGGTCTCTCTCGCGAGGAGAAGAGCATGTTGTCATCCCGAGCGACGGACGGCTGGTGGCCAACAACATGCAAATGATCATGCGTCTCGCGAAGGCCGGAGCCGGTATAACCATCGCCGATGAACTGCTTGCGGCACGCGAGGTCGACGCCGGCACCCTCATCCCCGTACTTCCCGATTGGACACTGCAGCCCGTGGCGCTTTCCGCCCTGACCTCCGGCCGTGTGCTCCCGGCAAAGACACGGATCTTCATCGATATGATGAGCAGTCGCCTGAGCGCCGTTCTTGAAGGCTTGGTGCAGGCATCCTAAAGCGTGAGCAGCTCGGTCTTGCTGCCGTGCGGGCTAAGGGCATGCCGATGATCGTCACGGACCCGCGCCAGCACGACAATCCGATAATCTTCGTTAGCTGGCGGAAAGGGTGGGATTCGAACCCACGGTGGGCTTGCACCCACGGCGGTTTTCAAGACCGCTGCCTTAAACCACTCGGCCACCTTTCCGGGGCGGATCGAGCGCGTCGGTCCGCGTGCCGCAGTAGCCGCTCGGGGGGACCGGTGCAAGGCGAGCATGGTCGAAGCCGCTCAGCAGGCGGCGACGTTGACGGCAAGGCCGCCGCGCGAGGTTTCCTTATATTTGTCCTGCATGTCGGCGCCGGTCTGGCGCATCGTCTCGATCACCTCGTCGAGCGTGACCCGGTGGATGCCGTCGCCATGCAGGGCCAACGAAGCCGCGACGACGGCCTTGTTGGCGCCGAAGGCGTTCCGCTCGATGCAGGGGATCTGCACCAGGCCGCCGATCGGGCCGCAGGTCATGCCGAGATGGTGCTCCATCGCGATCTCGGCGGCATTGGCGATCTGCGGCGGCGTGCCCCCGAGTCCGGCCGCGAGCCCGGCCGCGGCCATGGCGGCGGCGGAGCCCACCTCCCCCTGGCAGCCGACCTCCGCACCGGAGATCGAGGCCCGCCGCTTGATGATCGAGCCGATGGCGGCGGCGGTCAGGAGGAAATCACGGCCTCGCTCGACCGACCAGTCCGGGCAGAAGTCGCGGAAGTAGCGCAGCACGGCCGGCACGATGCCCGCGGCGCCGTTGGTCGGCGCGGTGACGACCCGGCCGCCGGCGGCATTCTCCTCGTTCACGGCCAGCGCGTACAGGCTGATCCAGTCGACGACCTCATGGGCGGGGCGCGCATTGAGGTGCCGCCGGCCGTGGAGCGATTCGTGCAGGAGCTTCGCGCGCCGGCGCACCTTGAGGCCGCCCGGCAGCTCGCCCTCCAAGCGCAGGCCGCGCTCGATGCAGGCGAACATCGCGTCCCGCAAAGCGTCGAGGCCCTCGTCGACGTCGTCGCGCGAGCGGGTGGCGAGTTCGTTGACGCGCTGGACTTCGGCGATCGAGCTTGCGTCGCGCCGGCAGATCGCCAGCAGATCGGCCGCGCTCTCGAAGGGCAGCGGCACGGGCGCCGACCGGTCGAGGCCCACCTCGTCGGCCCGCACGACGAAGCCGCCGCCGATCGAGTAGAAGACCTCCTCCGCAACCACGTGGCCGAGGCCGTCGCGCGCCCGAAAGCGCAGCCCGTTGGTGTGCACCGGCAGCACTTTTTCGAAGTTGAGCGAAAGGTCCGTGTGCGGGTCGAAGGCCGGGCCGTCCGAACCGAGCCGCCGGGTCGCGCGCAGCGTCGCGAGGTGACCAGCCACCGCGTCCGGATCGACCGTCGAGGGATCGTGGCCGAGGAGCCCGAGAAAGATCGCGACATCCGTCCCGTGCCCCCGCCCCGTCCAGGCGAGCGAGCCGTAGACCTCCGCCTCCAGCCGCGCCACGTCCGGGCGGCCGGCGAGCGCGTCCCGGAAGCGCCGCGCGGCGATCATCGGGCCGACGGTGTGCGAGCTGGAGGGCCCGATGCCGATCTTGAAGAGGTCGAAAGCGCTGATCATTAGGAGAGCAAATGGGTCCGACACGCCAGAGGTCACGGTTGCGCGGATCGCAAGCGAGAACTGCGCCGTCCCGCTTCCGCTGCCCCGGGCGGCGATGCTAGGCGAGAGGCGCCATGGCTTGCTCCACCCGCCCATGACCGCGCTCGGCGCCTATGCCTGCCTCGCGGTCGCGATCTTCGCCGAGATCGCGGCGACGACCGCGCTGACCGCGTCGGAGGGCTTCACGCGCCCGCAGGCGAGCCTTCTCGCCGTCGCGGGCTATTGCGTCGCCTTCTACCTGCTGTCGCTGACCGTCCAAGTCATCCCGACCGGCATCGCCTACGCGATCTGGTCCGGGGTCGGCATCGTGCTCATCGCGCTGATCGCCTGGGTGCGCTTCAAGCAGACCCTGGATCCGCCCGCGATCCTCGGCATGGCGCTCATCGTCGCGGGCGTCCTGGTCATCAACCTCTTCTCGCGATCGGTGACATAGGCTCCGAGCCTGGTGGCCGCGCCCCCTTCCGTGCCACATGTTCACGCAAGAGCAGAAAGGAGCAGCGCGCTTATGGACGAGCGGCCGACCATCCGCCTCACCGCGATGGCGCACGGCGGGGGCTGCGGCTGCAAGCTGGCGCCCAACGTCCTGCAGGACATTTTGCGCACGATGCCGACGCCGGTCCCCTGCCCCGACCTTCTGGTCGGCGCCGAGACCTCGGACGCTGCCGCCGTCTACCGCCTCAACGACAGCCAGGCGATCGTCGCGACGACGGATTTCTTCACGCCGGTGGTCGACGACCCGCGCGATTTCGGGCGCATCGCGGCGACCAACGCGCTGTCCGACGTCTATGCCATGGGCGGCAAGCCGATCTTTGCGCTGGCGATCGTCGGGCTGCCGCTCGGCACGCTGCCGCTCGACGTCGCACAGACGATCCTCGCGGGCGGCGCCTCCATCTGCGCGGAGGCCGGCACCCCGATCGTCGGCGGACATTCGATCGATGCGCCCGAGCCGATCTACGGGCTCGCGGCGGTCGGTCTCGTGCATCCGGACCGCGTGCGGCGAAACGCCGCCGCGGTGACCGGCGACGCGCTGGTGCTCACGAAGGGGCTCGGGATCGGCATCTTCTCGGCCGCCCTGAAGAAAGGGGCGCTCGATGGCGCCGCCTACGCCGCCATGATCGCCTCGACCACGACGCTCAACGCCATCGGCCCGGAGCTCGCAGACATCGAGGCCGTGCATGCCATGACGGACGTGACCGGGTTCGGGCTTCTCGGCCATCTTCTCGAAATGTGCCGCGGCTCCCGACTGGCGGCGGACCTCCGGCTGGCCGAGGTCCCGATGCTTCCCGGCGCCGAAGACCTCGCCGCGGCCGGTCTCTCGACCGGCGCGGCTTCGCGGAACTGGACGAGCTACGGCGCGGAAGTCGACGTGCCGCACGATCTTGCCGACTGGCGGCGCGGACTGCTGTGCGACCCGCAGACCTCCGGCGGCCTTCTCGTCGCGGTGCGGCCGGATCGCGCGCAGGATGTGGTGGCGCGCTGCCGGGCCGCGGGCTTCTTGCGAACGGCGATCATCGGCGAGATGCGGGACGGGTCGCCGCGCGTTCGTCTTCGCGCGTGACTCAAGCGTCCGCGACGACGATCGAGGGGTCCCGTCCCATCAGCTTCGCGAGGCTCTTGAGCCGGTTGAGAAGACGCTCGTTGGACAGATCGGCGAGCGACGCCGGTAACGTCAACACGATGTCGCTTCGCGTCGCGGTCAGCGGCACGATGGGCAGCACGCTGGGCGTGCCGGCGGCGAGCACGCTGCCGATCCGCATCAGCGCGCCGATGATGCAGGCGCGGTCGATCATCTTCGCCGGCATGAGGTTGCGCACCGGAAGCGCGACCTCTTCGTCGAAACCGACGTACCGCAGCGTCGAGACGAGCGAGAGAAACGCACGCCCCGCATGGTCGACGCCCGGCAGAATCGCCGACGAGACGAGATTGAAGCTCTGCACGCCGCGGTAATCGGGATGAGCGCGCCAGTTCGTCTCCGAGAGATAGCAGGCCGCCTCACGCAGGCGCCGATCCGCCGCGGTTTCGTCGAGGCCGGCCGAGATCAGGAAGGCCTTGCTCCAAACGATCAGCTCGTCGGCATAGTGCGGCGAGCGTGCGAGAAGACGATTCATCTTCTGGGACGCGACGAGGATCGGATCGTCGGCCCGACGCTGCGCGTCGAGCGCTTCGTAGAGGAGGCCTTCGCGCACGCCGTAGGTCGAGATCACGACCTCCTTCGGCTTCGCGCGACGGATCAGCTCGTCGAGCACCGCCGCGCCATAGGCCAGCAGCGGGCGACGCGCGGCATTTACCGACTCGATCGCGAGGAACGTGTTGGCGTCGACGCGCTCGACGAGATCTGCGAGGTCGGCGGCCTCGCGTGCGGGCATGCTGTAGCCGTGCATGACCATGAGCGGATAATTGCGCTGGCCCATGTGCAGTTTGGCGAGCGAGCGCCACGTGCCACCGACGGCGTAGAAGGTCCGTCCTTCGAGGGCATCGAGCGTCGCCGATTTGGCGAAGGCCTCGCGTGCGATCTTCGCCGCTGCCTTCGGCGATTTGTTCGAGGCGTCCATCAGCGCAAGGCCCCCGAGCGGCAGGCTCGTTCCGTCGCCCGTCGCGCCGTTGCGGACATCGACGAGTTCGAGGGAGCCGCCGCCGAGGTCGCCGACGACGCCGTCCGGGCCGTAGATGCCGGACATGACGCCGAGCGCGCTGAGCTGCGCCTCGCGCGGCCCGGAGAGGAGGGTCACCTCGAGGCCGCCCAGCGCCTCGCGGGCGGCGTCGAGAAACTCCGGTCCGTTCGAGGCATCGCGGGCGGCCGCCGTCGCGATGACGCGAACGTCAGAGATGTCCATGAGGCGCGTCAGCACGCGGAAGCGCCGCAGCGCCGTCAACGCTTTGTCCATGCCCTGGCGCGAGAGCTTCCCGGTCGTCACGACGCCATTGCCAAGGGCGCACAGCGACTTCTCGTTGAAGGCGGGGATCGGCGCCCGATCCAGATTGTCGTAGGCCACGAGCCGAACGGAGTTCGACCCGATGTCGACGATCGCGACGGGATGGCTCCTGCTCGAAACGCTCCTATCCGGATTCGATGAAGTCATCCAGCCTCAACGGCTTTCGAGACGCTTGAAGAGCGTTCGCGGACTCGATTCCTTCAAGCTCTTTCCCCGCCCCGAGAGGCTCGGGTTCGTCATGAAGTAGGAGTGCGCGTTGAACGGCTCTTCACTCGGCGGCGGCGAAATGCGCGTCGACGAGCCGTCCGGCGATACCCGATAGGACTGCTGGTTGTCGAGCAGGTTGGCGACCATGATCTGGTCGAGCACCTGCTCGTGCACCGTCGGGTTGAGGACCGGCGCCATGATCTCGACGCGACGATCGAGGTTGCGCGGCATCAGGTCCGCTGAGGACAGGTAGACGAGCGCTTTGGGATGGGGCAGCGCGTGGCCGTTCCCGAAGCAATAGATGCGCGCATGTTCGAGAAAGCGCCCGATGATCGACTTGACGCGAATGTTCTCCGAGAGGCCAGGCACGCCGGGCCTCAGGCAGCAGATGCCGCGAACGACGCAGTCGATCTGAACGCCGGCGCGACTGGCCTGATAGAGCGCGTCGATGATGCCTGGGTCGACGAGCGAGTTGCATTTGATCCATACAGCGGCCTTCTTGCCGGCCTTGGCGAAGCCGATCTCGGCCTCGAGGTTCTGCAGGAACCGCTCGCGCAGCGAGAACGGCGACACCGAGAGACGTTCGAGGTCGGCGGGCTCGGCGTAGCCCGTGATGAAGTTGAAGACGCGCGACACGTCGCGACCGATCGCCGGATCGGCCGTGAAGAAGGACACGTCCGTGTAAATCTTGGCTGTGTTCGGATGATAATTGCCGGTGCCGATGTGGCAGTAGGTCGTCAGGCCACCGCCCTCGCGGCGCACCACCATCGAGAGCTTGCCGTGCGTCTTCAGCTCGATGAAACCGAAGACGACCTGCGCGCCGGCGCGCTCGAGGTCGCGCGCCCAGCGGATGTTGGCCTCTTCGTCGAACCGCGCCTTGAGCTCGACCAGCGCGGTCACGGACTTGCCGGCCTCGGCCGCCTCGATGAGCGCGGCGACGATCGGGCTGTCGGACGAGGTGCGGTAGAGCGTCTGCTTGATCGCGACGACGTTGGGGTCGCGCGCGGCCTGCTTGAGATATTGCACCACGACGTCGAAGGACTCGTAGGGGTGGTGGACGACGAGGTCCTTCTGCTTGATCGCGAGGAAGCAGTCGCCGCCGTTGTCGCGAACGCGCTCCGGGAAACGCGGATTGTAAGGCTTGAACTTCAGTTCGGGCCGATCGAGGCCGACGATCTCGGAAAGGTCGTTCAGGGCCAGCATGCCGTCCAGAACGAACGTCTCGTCCGGCACGACGCCGAGTTCCTGCGCGACGAAGGCGCGAAGCCCCGGCGGCATCAGGCTATCGTATTCGACGCGGATCACCGAGCCCCGGCGGCGGCGCTTCAGCGCCGATTCGAAGAGCAGCACGAGGTCCTCGGCCTCTTCCTCGATCTCGAGATCGCTGTCGCGGATGACGCGAAAGGCGCCCGAGCCCTTGAGCAGATAGCCGGGGAAGAGCGACTGCGTGAACATGCCGACCAGCGTCTCGAGCGAGACGAAGCGCGCCGGCTGGCCCTCGACATGTGGCAGGTGGATGAACCGCTCGCCTTTGGCCGGCAGGCGGATGAGCGCCCGGAGAATCCGGCTGTCGCCCGGCCGCACGAGTTCAAGCGCGATCGAGAAACCGAAGTTCGGGATGAAAGGGAAGGGATGCGCCGGGTCGATCGCCAGCGGCGTCAGCACCGGGAACACGTGCGTGTTGAAATGCGTCTCGAGCCAGGCGATGTCCGCCTTCGAGAGGTCGCCCGGATCGACGAGCACGATGCCGGCGGAGACGAGCTCTTCGCGCAGTTCGCGCCAGCGCTTCTGCTGCTCGGCGGCGAGGCGCGTCACGCCCTCGCGGATCTTCGCGAGCTGCTCGACCGGGCTCAGCCCGTCGTCCGAGGCCTCCGTGACCCCCTGGCGGACCTGCCCGCGAAGGCCGGCGACGCGCCCCATAAAGAATTCGTCGAGATTGTTTGCCGAAATCGACAAGAAGCGCAGCTGCTCAAGGAGCGGGTGGTTGCGGTTCGAGGCCTCCTGCAGGACGCGCCGGTTGAACTCGAGCCAAGACAGCTCACGATTGATGAAGCGCTGCGGCGAGCGGGCCAGCTCTTCGGGGTCGCTGGCGAGGTCGCCGAGCGTGTCCATCAGCGAGATGGACGCGGCGGAATTGGCCGACGCCGCGCCGGCCGTCGCGTCATGCGGTGCGCCATCTTGCGCTTGCGTCCCCGCCAGACTGCTCTCGTCCATCCGCGTCTCCTTCCGCGCGCCCGAAAAGGGCTGCTTGGGGCTGCTCGTCCCTACCATTGAGGGATAGGCCGCGCCATTGATGGGCGCGGGCGCCGGGGGCATCCTCCATCCGATCTAGAAGACCCCTTTATGACAAAGGGTTGAAGGGAGTCTGGAAATGACGGTCGGTCGTATCCTGACACGCAAGGGCCGCGGCGTCGCAACGGTGCAGCCGCACACGACCTTGTCGGAGGTCATCAACATCCTCGCCGCCAAGCACATCGGCGCCCTCGTCGTCGCGGACGTCGAGGGAAAAATGCTCGGCATCGTCTCGGAGCGCGACGTGGTGCGCGCCATCGCCGACCATGGGGCGGAGTGCCTCGAGGATCCCGTCTCGCATGTCATGACGAAGAACGTCGTGACCGCCGCAGAGACGGACGGCGTGCTCGAGGTCGCGCAGAAAATGTCGACGGGCCGCTTCCGCCATATGCCCGTCATCAAGGACGGCCGCATCGTCGGCATCGTCTCGACGGGCGACGCGATCAAGTACCGGCTCGAGCAGATGGAGCAGGAGCAGAGCGCGCTGCGCGAGTATATCGCGACGGCCTGACGTCAGCTCGGCAGGCGCTGGCGCACCCGCAGCTTGGCCGCGATGTCGGGCAGTGCCGCACGCGTGACCTGCCGGCCGTGGGCGATCAGATCGGCGGCGCGATGGAAGTCGAACAGCCCGACGCTCGAGAGGCGCGCATGGATCATCGCGTCCGGCGGGTCGATCGCGAGACGCGAGCGCGAAATCCTTTCTTGCGCGATCGAGAAGGCGCCGACCATCACGCTGGCGATCCCCGGTCCGCGCTGAACGCGCGGCTCCCCCGCCCGACGGCGGCGGAACAGGCGGCGGAAGCGGCGGCGGGGCCGTCCCGGCTCGATGGCGGAGGCCGCGAGATCGTCGAGATCGGCCACCGATTCGTCCGCCGTCACGTCCGTGTCCGGCTGCCCGCCCGAGCCCTGCTCCGCCGTCAGCGAGACGGCGAGCACGACGTCCGCTCCCAGGGCTCGGCAGATCGAGACCGGGACAGGGTTGGACATCGCGCCATCGAACAGCCAGCGGCCGCCGAGAAGCTGCGGCTCGAAGATGCCCGGAAGAGCGTAGGAGGCCCTCAAGGCGGCGACGACATCGCCACGCGTCAGGCAGACCTCGCGCCCCGAGCCGAGCTCGGTCGCGACGGCCGCGAAGGCCTTGGGGAGCGATTCGATCGTGACGCCCGCCAGCTCCCGCTGCAGCCGGCGCTGGAGGCGGGAGCCGGCGATCAGCCCGGCGCCCGACAGAGAAAGATCCATCAGCCCGAGCATGCGGCGCCGGTTGAGGCTCAGCGCGAAGGCTTCGAGCTCGTCCAGCTTGCCGGCCGCATAGCAGGCGCCGACGACCGCGCCGATCGAGGTGCCGGCGATCACCTCCGGCCGGATGCCGTGCGCCTCGAGCTCCTGCAGCACGCCGATATGCGCCCAGCCGCGCGCGGAGCCGCCGCCGAGGGCGAGGCCGATGCGGAGCGGCGGCGGGGGCGCCGGCCGGACCGGTGGTGGCACGAGGACCAGGGAGCGTCGGGATCCGAGGGAAAACAGCATGTCCGAACCGCGAATTCGCCGACACCCTAGCGCGTCGTTCCGGCGACGTTGCGGCAGGATTCGAAGAGGGTTGATAAGGCGGGCCTAGTCCGCGTCGAAGACCAGCAGCGGCCCATCGGCCCCCAGTTGCAGCCGACGATAGAAGCAGCTGCGCCGGCCGGTGTGGCCCGCGCCGCCGTCGCCGCCCGGAACCACCCGCATCACGATGGCATCCTGATCGCAATCGATCCGCACGTCGACGATGCGCTGCACCTGCCCCGATGTGTCGCCCTTGCGCCACAAGGCCTGACGGGACCGCGACCAATAATGCGCAACGCCTGTGTCGAGCGAGCGGCGCAGCGCCTCGTCGTTCATGTGCGCGACCATGAGGACGCTTCCGTCGGCATCGTCCAGCGTCACGCAGGCGATGAGGCCGTCGCGATCGAATTTCGGCAGGAAGGTCGCGCCTTCCTCGCGCGCCCGAGCCTCCGCGGTCACCCGCGCGGGCCCTGCCCTTGGCGCAGCAGGGACACAAAACGCACCTGCTCGGCCGGATCCGTCTTCATGCAACCGGCGAATTGGGTCGTCACCGTCGAGGTGCCCTGCTTGCGCACGCCGCGGAGAGACATGCACATGTGCTCCGCCTCCACCATCACCGCGCAGCCGCGCGGGCGCAGGTTGAGGTCCAGCGCATCGACGATCTGCGCGGTCATCGCCTCCTGCGTCTGCAGGCGCTTGGCGAAGATATCGACAAGACGCGCAAGCTTCGACAGGCCGACGACGCCCTCGCCGCTCGGATAGTAGCCGATCTGCACGCGGCCGGTGAACGGAACCATGTGGTGCTCGCAATGCGAGGCGAAGGGAATGTCCCGCACGACGACGATTCCGTCGTAACCCTTCACGTCGGCGAAGACACGGGTGAGCACGTCGCCCGGATCCTGCCGATAGCCGGCGTAGAATTCGTCGAACGCCGCCACGACGCGGCGCGGCGTGTCGAGCAGACCCTCGCGTCTTGGATCGTCGCCGATGTAGGCGATGAGCGTGCGCACGGCGGCCTCCGCCTCTTCGCGGGTCGGATGACGGCTTGGCACGGGATTCAGCAAGCGGCTGTCGCGCAAGGGCTTAACCACATCGTCCATGTGGAGCCTACTCCAATCTCGGTTCGCAGGCCTGGGCGAGGCCCTCACGGCAGGACGCCCAGCGACACGAAACGCGTCTCGTCCGGCGGACAACCAACCCCTATATAGGAACCTCGCGGGCCCGTCATCGGGAGCAGACGTTCAATCTTCCCATGCTAAACGACATATACAACCGACGTATCTTGGAATTCGCGGGCAACATTCCGCGCCTGGGACGGCTCGCGGCCCCCCAGGCGAGCGTGCGCGCGCACTCCAAACTGTGCGGCTCGACCGTCATCGTCGACCTTGCGATGGCGGACGGCCGAGTCGTCGATTACGCGCACGACGTGAAAGCCTGCGCGCTGGGGCAGGCCTCCGCCTCCATTGTAGCGCGCCATGTGATCGGGCGTACAGCATCGGAATTGTTGGAGATTCGGGACCGAATGCGCGCCATGCTGCAGGAGAACGGTGCGCCTCCGGACGGCGAATGGGCCGATGCCGCCATGCTCGAACCGGTACGCGCCTTCAAGGCGCGTCACGCTTCGACGATGCTGGTCTTCGACGCGGCCGCCGCGGCCGCCGCCGAGATCGAAGCGAAGGCGCCGGCTCAGTAGCCGAAGAGACCGAAGCCACCGAAGTTGAAGGTGTGGTTCAGTGTCGCGCCGGCCTGGAACTGGTCCTCCGAACCGAGGCGAAAGGCCACGGGACTCGCACCGACGCTGCCGACGAAGCGCGAGTAGCCGCCGAAGAGCAGCGTGCTCCACGCCCGGTTCCAGTCGTAGCGCGTCGTCGCAAAGGCGCCGACCGACGTGAGACCGCCCTGAGCATTGTAGGCGCCGATCCCCGAGTTCGTGAACGCCGTGTTCGTCGCGGCCTCGGCGGCCGAGACCGAGAAATATTGGCTCGCATAGCGATCGTCGCCGAAACCGATGCGCGGACCAAGCGAGAATTCGAAGGGACCGACCTTCTGGATCGCGTCGGCGCCGACGTTGGCGACCAAACCGCGGCTCCCCGTGACGCCTTGCAGGACTTCGCCACGTACGCGCAGGTGGTAGGGTACCGGATAGAATTCCGCGAAGCCGCCGACCTCGAACGTGCCGCCGATGTCGTGGAGGCCACGGAAGGTGCCGTTGCCGTTCGAGATGCCGCGATTGCTGATGTAATTCGCAGCCGGACCGATGCTGAAATACGGGCTCTGGTAGATCGCGATGTCGAAGGCATCGTCCGGCGTATAGAACGGATCGGGCTCTCCGACCTTGCGATAGCCGACATGGATGCTCGGCAGTACGTAGATCGATTTCGCGCCCGGGAACTGGTTCGTGATCGCGGGACCGACCCCGATCGTCACGTCATATCCCGTCGTCGGCGGCTGGACGAAGGTCGGCGCCGGCTGCGAATAATCGGCCGCGAAGGCGGAGGGCGTCGCGCCGAGGGCGCCGAGAGCGGCGAACGTCGTCAGAAGCAGCCGTGTGCGCACCGTTCACCTCTCGGTCCGTGATTCGGGAAGGCCCCCGGATTAACGAGCGCGACAGGGGGGCCGCCAGTGCAGAAGGGCAACAGAGACGTGGATATGGCGGCACCGTGAGCGATCTTCCAAGGCGTTTCGCGCGTGGGTTGATCCGCACCTATCAGGTCACGCTCTCCGCGCTACTGGGGCGGCAGTGCCGCTATCTGCCGACGTGCTCCGCCTATGCCGACGAAGCGATCGCGCGCCATGGCGTATGGCCCGGCGCCTGGATGGGCCTTGCGCGCGTGTGCCGTTGTCACCCGTTGGGCGCGAGCGGCTTCGATCCCGTCCCTGACGCGTGCTCCGTACATGCGCGATGGTACGCGCCCTGGCGCTACGGGCGGTGGCGCCTTCGCCCCGGGCCGAACGAGTGAAGCGTTGCTGAACGCGCTCTTCCACCATCGTTCAGCCGGGCCGGCCTACGGTCGCCTCACGCTCGAAGGAGCGAAGCCAAACCATCAGGAGCTCCCATGTCCATCCGCACCCGTATCCTCGTCGGCGCCCTCGGTCTCGCCGTCGCCACGGGCCTCGTCGGCGGCGCCGCCGCCCAGACGCCGTCGTCGACCGCCGACCACAGCGCGACTACGGTTTCGACTAAGACGGTCCCGGCCGAAGCGATCTCCGGCAAGACCGCGAAGGTCCATCTCGTGCGCCAGGCGCGGCACGTGCATGTCGCCCATCGTCTCTCGCACAAACATCTCGCCGTGCGCCATCTCGTGAAGCGTCACCTCGCCAAGCACGTCGGCGCCAAGCAGCGCCTTGCGAAGCGCCTCGCGCTCTCGCACCGCGCCTGATCCGAGCGACCGAGGACCGGCGGGCGGCGCTTGCGCGCGGCCCGCTTCTCGTCTTGAAGAGGCGCGGATCCGACACGAGCCCGCGCCTTGACGACCTCGAACACCCGCACCGCCGACTATCCCATCGAGCGAATGTTCCTCGATCGCTGGTCGCCGCGCTCGTTCACCGGCGAGCCGATCTCCGACCACGACCTCTTCACGATGCTGGAGGCGGCGCGCTGGGCGCCCTCGTCTTCGAACCTGCAGCCCTGGCGCTTTTTCTACGCCAAGCGCGAGACCCCGAACTGGGCGCTCTTCTTCGATCCGCTGTCGCCCGGCAACAAAGGCTGGGTGTCGGAGACGTCGGTGCTCGTGGCCGTCGTCTCGAAGCGCACGGCGCCGCAACGCGGCACCGACGAGCTGCGCCAAAGCTACTCGCATTCCTTCGATGCCGGCGGCCTGGGCCTGCCTCGCCCTGCAGGCCTCGCTGATGGGCTGGGCCGCGCATGCCATGGGCGGCGTCGATGTCGCGCGGGCGACAAAGGATCTCGGCCTGCCGGACGATTACCGCCTCGAATGCATGGTGGCCATCGGCCGCTACAGAGTGCCGGAGGGCGAGGCGGCGAAACCCAACGGCCGCAGCCCGCAGACCAGCTTCGTGCGGGCGGGGCCGTTCGCGGCGTAGGCGATCGGCAGGCGGGCTAGAAGTCCGCGCCCTCGCGCCCCCAGGCGAGGCGGACCTGCGCGTTCCAGGCGTCCTTCATCGTCTCCGCCAGCATCGTGAATTCGTTGCCGCGAGGGCTCGACGAGCGCCAGACGAGCGCGATGTCGCGCGCCGCCTGCGGACCGTCGAGAGGCCGCGCGCTGACGGGCGTGCCGGAGAGGATGCCGGCGACGACCGCCATCTCCGGCAGCAGGGTGAGGCCGAGGCGATTGGCGACCATCTGGACGAGCGTGTGCAGGGACGTGCCGACATGGGCCGCGTCGGTGCGCAGCTCCGGCCGCCCGCAGGCTTCGAGCGCGTGCCCGCGCAGGCAGTGCCCGTCTTCGAGGACGAGGAGGCGGGAATCGTCGACCGCCTCCGGCGGCACGTACGGCTGGCGCCCGTCGAAATCGTCCGGATGAAACGCGAGGTAGAACGGATCGCGGAACAGAACCTTCGCGGTGACGTCCCCGCACGGATAGGGCAGCGCGAGGAGGACGCAGTCGAGCTGTCCCCGCGAGAGGTTCTCGCAGGCCGTGGTCGTCAGATCCTCGCGAAGGTACAGCTTGAGCTCGGGATAGCGCTGCCGGAGTTCGGGCAGGATCAGCGGCAGGAGGAACGGCGCAACCGTGGGGATGACGCCGAGCCGAAGATCGCCGGCGAGCGGCCCTCCGGCCGACGAGGCCATGCCGGTCAGCTCGTCCGCCTCGCGGAGAACGACATAGGCCTTGGCGGCGATCCGCTCCCCCAGGGGCGTGAAACGGACGACCCGCTGGGTGCGCTCGACGAGCGTCACGCCGAGAAGCCCTTCGAGCTCCCTCAGGCCGGCGGAGAGGGTCGATTGCGTGACGTTCACGGCTTCCGCCGCACGGCCGAAATGCCCATGCTGGTGGAGCGCGGTGAGGTATTGCAGCTGCTTCAACGTGGGCAGATAGGCCATAAGGCTTTGAAGCGAAAATCATTTAGCGACGCAATCGGACAAACTTCCCGATCTGATCGAACCGCTCGATCAGCTCCATCAAAAGCTTTCGTTGGCTTCCGTGCGTCGACCCAACTACCTCTAGGTGGCCTTCTAACGGGCATGAGATCCGGGTCGGAGTTCGGAGCACACGGGAGAGCCCAGCTCTCCTCGAACTCGGAATAGCCGGTCACAGGAAGGACAGGAGAGAAACATGAACTGGGTTGCCCCGATCGTCGAAGAGATCTGCGTCGGCATGGAAGTCACGAGCTACGACTCGGCTGATCTGCCGGTCGAGTTCTAAGCCGCGCCTCCGCATCAGCGGAACGCCGAAAGCGGTGCCTCTGGCACCGCTTTTTCGTTGCGACCAACTTCTTGCGGACAGGGGCGAATGGCTCCGCCCGTCAGGAAAACCGGGGCTCAGGCCTGATCCGGAAAGGCCTCGCGCAGGCGCGAAAGCTGCGCGGCCACGGGTGGGACGGGATGCTCGCCTGCCGGAGCGATCGGCTCGCGGATCAGGGTATCCAGCCGCACGATACGCTCCTGGAGGCGCATCGATGCCTCGATCAACGTCAGCAGCGGTGCCGGCAGCGCGAGATCGTCGAGTTTTCGCGCCTCGCCTTTCCAGGATGCCTGTGCCCGGTGCTTGTCCGATGCGGCGTCCGCCAGCGTCATCTCGCCTTCGTTCACGGCACGCTGCAGAAGCAGCCAGGAGGCGATCTGCATAAGGCGTGTCGTCAGGCGCATGCTCTCCGACGCGTAGGCGAGCGCGGCAGCCCGCGGCAGATGCCGGGCATCCTCGCGACCTTTCCCGTCGAGATAGGCAGCGGTCTCCTCGACGAGCGCCATGCCGTCGCGAAAGAGGGTCTTGAAGGCAGCCGAGCCGGCGACCCGGTCGCCGAAGCGGATGGCATTATCGGTCGAAATCTTCGGGTGGGAGCTCATGTATCGCCTTCGTACAGGTCGTCGGATCTGACTGCACAGCAGCAATCCTAGCGCCGCGCTCCGGGGACCGGGCATTAACTTCTTGGTAGGGTTAACCGGTTCCCGGCGCCTTCGAGCCACCAGAAGGCAGCCGCACCGGCCTGTCGTCCACGTCCCATGTCCGTCCCAAACCGGCACGGCCACGCTAGCCGCGTCTGAACACCGAGCCGGCGGCATCCTGCGCGGCGCGCTTAGCGGCCTGCGCGGCGCGCAGCCGCACGATTTCGGCCTCGAGGAGCGCAATCCGCTCGTCCAACTCATGGATCGACAACGTGTCGAGCGGCGCGCCGATCTCGTGGCTGACCTTTCGGCGGGGCCGCTCCTCGTCTTCCTGCACGCGACGTCGCTCCCTATGTTATCCCCGAAGGCCGGCGCGAAGTGATATTGCCATCGCCGTGCGCCGTCCTTATAGCTCGGGCTTCCCCCGTTCTTGACTATCCCGCGGATCGTCGATCCGCCCATGAGCGCGGTCCACCGCGGGATGGCGAGCCGTTCCAAGTGACCGCACCGGTCAGGAGACACCACCATGAGCAACGCGCCGCTGATGCCGAAGGCGACCGCCGTCTGGCTCGTCGAAAACACGTCCTTGACGTTCGAGCAGATCGCCAATTTCTGCAAGCTGCATCCGCTCGAGGTCAAAGGCATCGCCGACGGCGAGGTCGCGGCCGGGATCAAGGGGCACGACCCGATCACCTCCGGCCAGCTGACCCGCGAGGAGATCGCGAAGTCGGAAGCCGATTCCGAGCGCCAGCTCAATCTCGCGCATTCGAAGGTGGTCCTGCCGCCGATCAAGCCGCGTCGTGGCGCGCGCTACACCCCGCTGTCGCGCCGCCAGGACCGGCCGAACGCGATCCTCTGGCTCATCCGCAACCACCCCGAGTTGAAGGACGCGCAGATCATGCGCCTCGCCGGGACGACGAAGACGACGCTCGAGGCGATCCGCAATCGCACCCACTGGAACTCGGCGGCGCTGACGCCGATGGACCCCGTGACGCTCGGCCTCTGCTCGCAGATCGATCTCGACTTCGAGGTCAACCGGGCCGCCAAGGAGCGTGGCCCGGTCGCCGCGGACACCGGACCGACGCTGGCGCCGGCCGAGATCACCACGGCGCCGCGCGACACCCACCACGTCGAGACGCCGGTGTTCGCGGACAGCCCGCCGCAGCCACGCTACCACGACGACGACGATATCGACGTCGCGAGCGTCTTCTCGCGCCGCTGATCGCGGGCCGCTTCAGCGCTCCTTAACCCAACCAACCGATACTGGCGTGATCTCGCGAGAAGTCACCCGGCGGTCATGGACGAGCTCCTCAACGATTTTCTGACGGAGACGTCCGAGCATCTTGACGCCGCGAGCTCGCAGCTCGTCCAGTTCGAGATGAATCCGACCGACCTATCGATCGTCACGAGCATCTTTCGGCTCGTGCACACGATCAAGGGAACCTGCGGCTTCCTCGGCCTGACCCGACTGGAAGCGCTGACTCACGCAGCCGAGGCCGTCGTCTCGCACCTGCGCGACGGCAAGGCCGCGACGCCCGAGCTCGTCACGCTGATCCTATTGGTCGTCGACCGGGTCAAGCTGATCCTCGCCGAGCTGGAGGCGACAGCCTCCGAGCCGCCCGGGAGCGACTCCGACCTCATCGACGCGCTCGAGCAGCAGCGCCAGCACCTCGATGTCGACCCGACCGAGGACGAGCTGGAGCCAGCCGCCATCGCCGAGCCGGTGTTGCTTTCGGCACCGCCGATAAAGCCCCTGGAGAAGACCCCGGCACCGGCGGACCCCGAGCGCCACAAGCGCACGGAGACGATCCGCGTCGACGTGGCCTCCCTCGAGCGGATCATGGTGCTCGTCTCAGAGCTCGTGCTGACCCGCAACCAGCTCCTCGAGCTGAACCGGCGCCAGGAGGACGATGCGGTGAAGGCGCCGATGCAGCGTCTCTCCGCGCTCACCAGCGATCTGCAGGACTCGGTGATGCGGGCGCGCATGCAGCCCCTCAGCCGCCTCTTCACCCGCCTCCCCCGCCTCGTGCGCGAACTGGCGGCGGAAACCCACAAGAAGCTGCAGCTCAAGATGAGCGGCGGCGAGACGGAACTCGACCGCCAGCTGATCGAGGTCATCCGCGACCCGCTGACCCACATGCTGCGCAACGCGGCGGACCACGGCATCGAGGACCCCGCCGAGCGGCGCGCCGCGCGCAAGTCCGAGGTCGGCACGATCGAGATCCAGGCGAGCCACGAAGCGGGCTACATCGCGGTCTCGATCGCGGACGACGGTCGGGGCCTCGACATCGCGAAGATCAAAGCCAAGGCGCTGGCCCGCGGCCTCGTGACCGAGCTCGAACTCGAGCAGATGCCGCCGGAGTCGATCTACCGTTTTATCTTCGTGCCCGAATTCTCCACCGCCACGACGGTGACGAGCATCTCCGGCCGAGGGATCGGCCTCGACGTCGTGCGCGACAACATCGAGACGATCGGCGGCTCGATCGCGGTCAGCTCGACCTTCGGCAAGGGCACGAGCTTCAATCTCAAGATCCCACTGACGCTGGCGATCGCGCCGGCGCTCATCGTTGAGACCGGCGGTCATCGGTTCGCGCTGCCCCAGCAGTCCGTCGTCGAGGCGATCGGGCTCGGCGATGGATCCGGGCACGAGGTGGAGCGCATCCAGGATCGCCTGATCCTGCGCCTGCGCGACGATGTGATCCCGCTTCTCGACGCGCGCGAGATCTTCCGGCTCGAGCCGCCGCAAAGCGCCGAGGACGGACAGCTCGCGATCACGATCCGCTTCGGCCCGCACATCTACGGTCTCATCGTCGATGCCGTCGCGGACGTTCAGGAGATCGTCGTCAAGCCTCTCGGCCTCTCGCTCTCCCACCTCGCGGCGTTCTCGGGGCATACGATCCTCGGCGACGGATCGGTCGTGCTCATCCTCGATCCCATCGGCATCGCCAAGATGCTCGGCTTCAAGCAAGGCCTCGAGCTCGGCGTCCAGCACATCCCGGAGCATTTCGTGCCGCCCCGCGAGATGACGCGGCTCATCCTTTTCCGGTCGGGCGAAGGCGCATTGAAGGTGGTGCCGCTGTCTTTGATCTCCCGGATCGAATCGGGGAGCTCGCGTGCGATCAAGGTGAGCGACGGCATGCTTGTCATGCCGCATTCCGGTTTCCTGCTGCCGCTCGTGCGCATCGGCGGCAACGCGACGCTCGACACCTCGCGCGAGCACCCCGTCCTCGTTCTCGGCATCGGCGGCGTGAGCATCGGACTGATCGTCGACGAGATCATCGACATCGTCGAAGACTTCCTCGATATCGACGTCGCGAGCGGACAGCCCGGCGCCATCGGCTCGGCGCGTGTGCGGGGCGAGATCGTCGAGATCATCGACATCTCCCACTTCATCCGCCTGGCGCGCCCCGACGCGCTCGCGCGCGGCGTCGTCAATCGCTTCTCCGTCCTCCTCGTCGACGACCGTCTGTTCTTCCGCGACATGCTGGCGCCGATCCTTGCGGCGGCCGGGTACCGTGTGACCACCGCGAGCTCGGCGCGCGATGCGCTCTTCATGTTGTCGAAGGGCGCCGTCTTCAACGTGATCGTCACCGACACCGACATGCCCGACATGGACGGCTATTCGCTCGCGCGCGAGATCCGCCGCGATCCCAAACACGCCGGCATCCCGATCTTCGCGCTGGCCGCCAACACGGCGCCGATCATCAGCGAGGCGGCCAAGGCCGCGGGCATGAACGGCGTCGTCGGCAAGTTCGATCGCGCGGCCCTTCTCAGCGCGCTCGCAGACCATCTCGATCCGCAGCTTCTCGGCTCACATGCGCTCGAGAAACGGATCATCCAGGAATTCGCGGCATGAATCTCGACGCGCGCGCTTCGCACCATCCGGCGCCCGTCGGCGTCGCCGCCGATCAACGCTGCTTCACGATCATCTCGGACGGCAACATCTTCGGCCTGCCGGTCGACCGCATCCAGACGGTCTTCGAGATTTTGACCCTCACGCCGGTCCCGCTCGCGCCGGCCGAAGTCCTCGGCCTCGTCAATCTGCGCGGCAAGATTGCGACCGCGGTCAGCCTGCGTCGTCGCATCTCGGGCGCGGGCTCCCGCCCGGAGCCCTCCAACCTCGCCATCGGTCTCGAGCATCGCGGCGAACTCTTCGCCCTCATCGTCGACGAGGTCGGCGACGTCCTCACGACGACGGCCGCCAACGAGATCAGCCTCCCGCCGCACCTCGGCGAGGAGAAGGCCAAGTTCAAGACCGCCTACCGGCTGGACGACAAGATCCTGCCGATCCTCGACCTCGATTGGATACTCGCCGTGGGAAGCCCCAATGCTTGAGGACGCACGCGCCGACGTCGACGTTCGAGAGATCCTCATCGTCGATGATTCCAAGGTGATCCGAAAGGTCGCCAAGAACATCCTGCAGCCGCTCGGCTTCACCACCCGCGAAGCGGAGAACGGCATCGAAGCTCTGCATGCCTGCAAAGCGAGGATGCCCGACGGTATCCTCCTCGACTGGAACATGCCCGAGATGGATGGGCTCGAGTTTCTGGCCGAGCTCCGCAAGCTTCCCGAAGGTCTCGCGCCCAAGGTCGTGTTCTGCACCTCCGAGAACGAGATCTCGAAGATTTCACGCGCGATCCAAGCCAGCGCCGACGAGTACATCATGAAGCCCTTCGATCGCGGCATCATGATTTCCAAGCTCGAACAGGTCGGCTTGATCCAGCCCTGACCCGCGACGAGGAGCGGAACTGCGCGATGCAAAGCCTGGAGGAGGCGAGACGACGACCCGACGCCGGGCCCGTCAAGGAGGGCGTGCCGCGTTCCCATCGCTTCCCCGCGCTTCCGCTCCCTCGCCTCGTGATGATCGGCGCCTCGACCGGAGGGCCTCAGGCCCTCGTCGAACTCCTCAGCTCGCTCCAGGCCGCGCTTCCTCTCGTGCCCGTCGGCGTGGCGCTCCACATGCCCGCCGACCTCATGCCCGTGATCGCGGCGCATGTGTCGCGAACGTGCGGCGTGCCGACGCGCGTCGTGACCGAGCGCATGCCCCTCGAGCGCGGAATCGTGCATTTCGCACCGGGCAACCGGCACGTCGGCTTCACGAGAGCCGGGGCGCTGCTCGAAATCGCCCCCACCACGGCGCCCATGCGCGACGTCTGCAAGCCTGCGGTGGACATGATGTTCACATCGGGCGCGAGCGTGATGGGGTCGCAGGCGCTCGGCATCGTGTTGTCGGGCATGGGCACCGACGGTCTGGCCGGCGCGCACGCGATCGTGGCCGCCGGCGGCTCCGTCATCGTGCAGAACCGCGAGACCTCGGCCGTCTGGGGCATGCCCGGCGCGGTGGCGAAAGCCGAACTCGCCACGGCGGTCCTGTCGCCGTCCGCCCTCGGCAAGGAGCTGATCCGGCGCCTCCACGTCGGAGAGCGCTCGTCATGACGACGGCCTACGCGGTCCTTCAACGCTTCGTCCGCGAAGCGTCGGGCCTCTCCCTCGACCTCGACAAGCGCTACCTCGTCGAGGACCGGCTGCGTCCCGTCCTGCGCGGGGCCAACCTCGACTCGCTCGACGAGCTGGCGCGGTCGCTTCAGGCGAGCCCCCACTCCGATCTCGCGCGCACGGTCGCCGAAGCGCTGACGATCAACGAGACCTCGTTTTTCCGCGACGCCGCGCTCTTCAAGCACCTCGGCACCGACGTGATCCCGAGCCTCATCGCGCAGCGCCAGCCGCAACGGCGCTTGCGCATCTGGTGTGCGGGCTGCGCGAGTGGGCAGGAGCCCTACTCCGTCGCGATGGTTCTCGACGAGCACGCGCGCGCTCTTCGCGGCTGGCAGGTCGAGCTTCTGGCGACGGACCTGTCGCGCCCGATGATCGAGACGGCGAGCCGCGGCGTCTACAGCCAGTTCGAGGTGCAGCGCGGGCTGCCGGTGACGCTGCTGCTGCGTCACTTCCGGCGCGAGGGCGATCTCTGGCACATCAGCGACCATCTGCGGGCCAAGATCGATTTCCAGACGCTCAATCTCGTGAAGCCGTTCCGCGACCTCGGCCGGTTCGACATCATCTTCTGCCGCAACGTGCTGATCTACTACGACGTCGAGACGAAGCGGCGCGTGTTGCAGGGCCTCAACGAGACGCTCGCCGACGACGGCTACCTCGTGCTCGGGGCGGCCGAGACCGTGGGCGGCCTCTGCGACACGCTCCATCCGTGCCCGAACTACCGGTTTCTCTTCCGCAAGGATTCGTCAGCGACGTCGGCCCGCGTGTCTCGCGAACCCGCGCTCTCGCGCCACTGAACGCGCGCCGGCGGTCTCGCTACTCCAGGCAGGCTTTCGCGAAGTCCTGGAACGCGCGGGCGCGGTGTGACAGCGCCCGCGATCCGTCCGCCGGGATGCCGTGCTTTTCCTCGGACGACATTTCGCCGAACGTGCGCTCGTGCCCATCGGGCCGGAAGATCGGATCGTAGCCGAAGCCGAAGGTGCCGCGCGGCGGAAATACGAGGTCGCCATCGACCCGCCCTTCGATCGTCGTCGTCGTCTCCCCGGGTCGGGCGAGGGCGAGCGCGGAGACGAACCAGGCGCGGAACGGCGCCCGCGCACCTTGCTCCATGAGGGCCGTGCCGATCCGCGCCATGGCCGCGCCGAAGTCGCCGGCCTCGCGCGCCCAGCGGGCCGAGTAGATGCCGGGCGCGCCCTCGAGCGCCGCGACGCAGAGGCCAGAGTCGTCGGCGAAGGCCGGCAGACCGGTCGCGCGCGTCGCCGCGTCGGCCTTGAGCGCCGCATTCGCGGCGAAGGTCGCCGCCGTCTCTTCCGGCTCGGGAAGGCCGAGATCGCCCGCCGACACCGCCTCGACGCCGTAAGGCGCCAGGAGCTCGCGCATCTCCCGCAGCTTTCCCGCATTATGGGTCGCGATGACCAGGCGCCCCGAGACGAGCCGCGGCATATTCAGGCGATAGCCTGTTTCTGCAGAGCGACGAGTTCGGCGATGCCCTTCTTTGCCAGCGCCATCATGTCCATGAGTTCGGCCTCCGAGAAAACCGCGCCCTCGGCGGATGCCTGGATCTCGACGAGCGCGCCGGAGCCGGAGAGAACAAAATTCGCATCCGTCTGCGCCTCGGAATCCTCCGCATAGTCGAGATCGAGCACGGGCGTACCCTGGTAGATGCCGCAGGAGACCGCGGCGACATGGTCGCGCAGCGGCTTCTCTTTGACCATCGAGCGCCCGTGCATCCAGGCGAGGCAATCGTGCAGCGCCACCCAGGCACCCGTGATCGAGGCGGTGCGCGTTCCGCCGTCGGCCTGCAGCACGTCGCAATCGATCGTGACCTGGCGTTCGCCCATCGCCTGGAGGTTGGTGACGGCGCGCAGGCTGCGGCCGATCAGGCGCTGGATCTCCTGCGATCGGCCCGAAATCTTGCCCGCCGAATCACGCCGCGAGCGTGTGTGAGTGGCGCGCGGCAACATCGCGTATTCGGCCGTGACCCAGCCCCTGCCCTGCCCGCGTAGCCACGGCGGCGGCTTGTCCTCGAGCGAGGCGGTGCACAGGACGTGCGTGCCGCCGAACTTCACGAGGCAGGAGCCTTCCGCGTAGCGTGCCACCTTCCGCTCGAACGAGACGGGGCGCATCGCGTCGGGCGCGCGGTTCGAAGGTCGCATGCAGGCTCCTGGGTTACCGCGAAGCGGAATGGTGCTCGTTATTCGGCCAAAAGGAGGAGCGCAACCATCAGGGTTTCGGGGATCGAAATGCCATCTCGCGCATTTCGTGCGTAAGCGTTGCGGGAGCTTCATACGGGGCTGCTACGCATAGCGGCGACAAGGTGATTCCATGACAGCAGCCGTCGTCCATTTCGCCCTCATCGGCCGTTCCTTCCCGGCCGCCGCGTTCCAGGGGCTGCATGACGCGAGCCGGGTGCGCCGCGCGGCGCGACGGGACCATCGCAACGCCGGGCGCGACGCCGCACGTCCCTGGCATCCGGCGCACGAGCCGATTCTCGTCCCCCCGCGCCTTCGCGCCTAGAGCGTCCTCAGGCTCCCTGTTCCAGCCCCGACTCGGTCGTCGACCGCCGGGAGAGCAACGGACGCTCCTCCAAAAGCGCGACGGTCACCAAGGCCGCGACGCACCCGAGCGCGACGAGATCGAACACCGACTGGAACGACGCCGTCAGATCGGCCCGGCCGGCCGCAGTCGCCCGAACGGCGGCGCCCGCATCCGTTCCCAGAAGCATCGCTCCGAAGATCGCCACCGCGATCGCCCCACCGAGCTGGCGGCATAGGTTCGCCGCCGCGGTCGCGGTCCCGAGATGATGCAGGGCCACCGCATTCTGGATGGACACCGTCGAGATCGGCAGCAGCGTGCCGAGCGCGACCGAGACCACCATGAGCAGCAGGCCGATCGCCGCAACCGGGAGGCTGGCGCGCCCATACGCCAAAGCCACCGCAGCAAGTATCGCGAGCGGCAGGAGCACGAGCGGCAGACGCTTGTAGTGGACGTGGTACGCCATGGCGCGGCCCGCGAGCGTGGCGCCGAGCACCGTGCCGACGGTGAGGGGCAGCATGGCGAGGCCCGAGCCGCTCGCCGAGAGGCCGCGCACCGTCTCGAAGAGGATCGGCACGTAGACGGCGAGGCCGAGAAACAACGCGATGCTCAGCGTCGCCGCGGCTATGGCGGTAAGAACCAGCCGATCCGAAAGGATCTGCGGGGGAATCAACGGCTCGGCCGCCTGGCGGAGGCGGACGGCGAAGCCGACGAAGAGCAGAACGCTGACCGCCAGCAGCGCGAGCGGCTGCGTCCTCGCCAGGCCTTGCGGCCCCCCGACCGAGAGCGCGAGGAGCAGGCTGGTGACCGCCGCGACGAGGAGCACCGCTCCGATGAGATCGAGCTTGTGAGGCCGCTCGTGTCGCGGCAGGCGCTTCAGCGGCCCGTTCGTCATCGCGAGGGCGGCGAGCCCCAGCGGCACGTTGATCCAGAAGATCATCGTCCAGGTGAGATGCTGCGCGAAGAAGCCGCCGAGGACCGGACCGCCGAGGCTCGCCGTGGTGAACGCCATCGCGAAATAGGGCTGGTAGGTCGCCCGCTCGCGCGGCGGCAGGATATCCCCCACGATCGTCTGCGAGAGCGCCAGAAGGCCGCCGCCGCCGGCGCCTTGAAGAAAGCGCGCGAGGATGAGCGCGAGCATCGTCGGCGCGAGCGCGCAGAGCGCCGAGCCGACGAGGAAGACCGTGATCGAGATGAGCAGCATGACCCGCCGCCCGTGGATATCGGCCAGCGAGCCGTAGATCGGCACCGCGCTCGTCGCCGACAGGAGATAGGCTGTCACGACCCACGGCAGATGGGACGGATCGCCGAGGTCGCGGCCGATGGTGGGCAAGGCGGTCGCGACGATCGTCTGGTCCAGCGCGCCGAGCAGCATGGCCATCATGAGGCCGAAGATGATGCGCCGGATTTCACCGCGCGACAGCGGCGCGGGAGGCACCGCGGACGAAGACGACAAGGAGGGCATGCCCCCTATCTCTGCCTCTCGCGCCGCGAGGGCAAGGGCGGGGCGGGGTAGGCCGCACCCGGGCACGTGATCGTGAAGGCGCGCGCCGCTAGAACCACGCCTCCTGCATATCGAGCGTCGTACGGTCGAGCGCCTTCAGCGCGGCGAGCTGCGGATAGATCTTCGGCAGCTCCCAGGTGAAGAAATAGCGGCAGGCCTGGCGCTTGCCCTCGAAGAAGGCGCCCTCTCGCCCGCGCGCCGCAAGGGCCTGTTCGAGCCAGATCCAGGCAATGACGGCATGGCCGAACGCCTCGAGATAGGCGCTGGCGTTCGCGAGGGTCAGGACCGCGTCCGTCGTGGCGTAGAGGGCGGCCGTCGTCGCGGCGATCTCGGCCATGGCGCTTTCCAGCGCCTGCGCGTGGCCGGCCAGCGCACCGTCGCCGTTGGCGGCGCGCGCGATCGTCGCCTGCATACGCGCCCGCAGCAGCGTCAGTCCCTCGCCGCCGTTCTGCGACACCTTGCGCCCAAGGAGGTCGAGCGCCTGGATGCCATGCGTGCCCTCGTGGATCGCGTTCAGGCGGTTGTCGCGATAGAACTGCTCGACATTGTAGTCGCGCGTGTAGCCGTAGCCACCATGCACCTGGATCGCGAGATCGTTCGCCGCCAGACAATATTGAGACGGCCAGCTCTTGGCGATCGGAGTCAGCAGCTCCAGCAGAGCATGGGCCTCGTGGCGCGCGGCCTCGTCTCCCGTGCGTTGCTCGTCGACGAGCCGCGCGCAGTAGAGCGCGAAGGCGAGCGCGCCCTCGACATAGCTCTTCGCGGCGAGCAGCATGCGCCGCACGTCGGGATGCCGGATGATGCGCACCTGCTTCGTCGTCTGGTCGCGTTCGCCGATCGCCCGGCCCTGCGGGCGCTCGCGCGCGTAGGCCAGTGCATGAAGATAGCCCGTATAGCCGAGCGCGACGGCCCCGAGGCCGACACCGATCCGCGCCTCGTTCATCATGTGGAACATCGCCGGCAGGCCGCCGTGCTCGGCCCCGACCAGCCAGCCGACCGCGCCCGCTTCGCCGCCGGGCTCGTAAGCGCCTTCACCGAAATTCAGCAGCGTGTTGGTCGTGCCGCGATAGCCCATCTTGTGATTGAGGCCGGCGAGCACGACGTCGTTGCGCTCGCCGATCGCGCCATCGTCGCCAACGAGATGCTTCGGCACGATGAAGAGCGAGATGCCGCGGCTGCCGGCCGGCCCGCCCGGGATCTTGGCCAACACCATGTGCACGATCGTCTCTGAAAGCTCGTGCTCGCCGCCCGAGATCCACATCTTCGTCCCGAAGAGGCGATACGAGCCGTCCGCCTGCGGCTCCGCCCGCGTCGTGATGTCCGCCAGCGAGGAGCCGGCCTGCGGCTCGGAGAGACACATGGTGCCGAAGAAGCGGCCGGCCAGCATCGGCGTCACGTAGCGATCGATCTGCTCCGGCGTGCCATGCGTGCGGATGAGGTTCGCCGCCGCGGACGTCAGCATCGCATAGGCGGCGGTGCCGGTATTTGCGGCCTTGAAGAACGCGAAACACGCGCTGCCGACGCTGGATGGAAGCTGCATGCCACCGAGCGCTTCGTCCGCCTGCGCGGCGAAAAGGCCTGCCTCTCCATAGTGGCGCAACGCCGCGCCCACCTCCGGAATCATCACGACTCGGCCGCCCTCGAAACGCGGCTCGTTGGCGTCGGCCTTCTTGTTGTGCGGCGCGAAGTGCTCCGTCGCCAAACTTTCGCAAAGGTCGAGCGCGGCATCGAAGGTCTCGCGCGAGTGGTCCGCGTAGCGTGTGCGGCTCGTCAACTCCTCGACCTTCAGCCAGTCGTACAGCAGGAAGTCGATATCGGCGCGCGTCAGCAGCAGGCTCGACACGTCAGGCCTCCAGACGGGCGCGCACGACCTCGCGCTCGCGTGCGAAGGGATCCTCCGTCAATTCCGCGATCGCCGCGCGATACTCGCGCACGAGGCGGTGGCAGAGTTCGGCGGTCGACGGCACGTCGTCGATCGCGCCGACGCCCTGCCCGGCCGACCAGATGTTCTTCCAGGCGCGATGTTCGTTGCTCATATCCATCTCGGCGTGCGGCGGCAGGTTGGCGGGATCGAGCCCGGCCGCCTCGATGCTCTGGCGCATGAAGTTCGCCCAGACGCCGCTGATGGCCGGCGTGTAGACGATGTCGCCGGCTTGGGCGTCGACCTGCATCTGCTTCTGCGCGGGGCTCGCCATGCTCTCCTTCGTCGCGATGAAGCGCGTGCCGAGGTAGGCGAGGTCCGCTCCCATCATGCGCGCCGCGGCGATGTCGCGCCCCGTGTTCATGACACCGGACAGGATCAGCGTGCCGGCGAAGACCGCGCGGATTTCGGCGAGAAGCGCGAAGGGATTGAGCGAGCCGGCGTGACCGCCGGCGCCGGCCGCCACCGCGATGATGCCGTCGACGCCGGCCTCCGCCGCCTTCTCGGCATGGCGACGATTGATGACGTCGTGATAGACGAGGCCGCCATAGGAATGGACCGCGTCCACCACGTCGCGCACCGCGCCGAGCGAAGTGATGACGAGCGGCACCTTGTGCTTGACGCAAACCTCGAGGTCCGCGGCGACGCGCGGGTTCGTCTTGTGGACGATGAGGTTGACGCCGTAGGGCGCCGGTCGTTCGGCGGCGGCGAGCCGCTCGCCGATCTCGTCGAGCCATTGCGCGAAGCCTGCGGTGGTGCGCTGGTTAAGCGCCGGGAATGTGCCGAGCACGCCGGAGCGGCACGTCTCGACGACGAGGTCGGGACCCGAGACGAGAAACATCGGCGCCGCGATCGCGGGGATGGCGAGGCGTTCGGAGAGCGTGTGCGGCAGCGGCATGGCGGGTGCTCCTTCTCAGCTCTTTTGAGGCGGCGCGTCGATGATCGCGACGGTGCAGCGCGAGACGCAGACGGCCTTGCCCGCCTCGTCGTCGATGCGGATGTCCCACACATGTGTGGTGCGCCCGAGATGGATCGGCCGCGCCGTACCGATGACCCACCCCGCCGCGACGCCGCGCAGATGGTTGGCGTTGATCTCGAGCCCGACGCAGCGTTTGACGGCGAGATCGATGACCGCGGCCGACGAGATGGAGGCCAGCGTCTCGGCGAGCACGACAGACGCGCCGCCATGCAGCAGGCCGAACGGCTGGCGCGTGCGCTCGTCGACCGGCATGCGCCCGCGCAGGAAGTCGGCGCCGATGTCGGTGATCTCGATGCCGAGGTGGCGGACGAGGCCGGTCGGCTCACCCTCGAACAGCGTCGAGGGTTTGCCGCCGAACCAGATGGGCGTCTGCGTCGTCGTCACAGCTTGGCCGCCTCGGGCGTCAGCTCGACGAGCAACTTACCCTGGTTGCCGCCGGTGTAGAGCAGGTTGAGATGCTCGACGGCCTTGTCGAGGCCCTTTCGCACGTCCTGCTTCGTCTTGATCTTGCCCTGCGCCATCCAGCCGCCGAGCTCGCGCGCCATCTCGCCGTAGCGCGACATGAAGTCGGTTACGATGAAGCCTTGTACGGTGAGGCGCTGCATCAGGAACCGCGGCCAGGTGCGTGGGCCCGGCGCCGGAGTCTTGTCGTTGTAGCCCGAGACCATGCCGCAGAGCGGCATGCGGCCGCAGAGTTTCATGCGGCTCATCACGGCCTCCATGATCTCGCCGCCGACCTGCTCGAAGTTGATGTCGACGCCATCGGGCGCCAGCGTGTCGAGCCGCTTGCCGACATTCTCGTTCTTGTAGTCGATCGCCGCATCGAAGCCGAGCTCCTCGGTGAGGTAGCGGCATTTCTCAGGGCCCCCGGCGATGCCGATGACCCGGCAGCCTTTGATCTTGCCGATCTGCCCGACGATCTGGCCCACGCCGCCGTAGGCAGCAGAAACGACCAGCACATCGCCCGGCTTCGGCTGTCCGATGTCGAGCAAACCGAAATAGGCAGTCGGTCCGACGAGCCCGAACACGCCGAAGGCGACGGAGAGTGGGAGGCCCGGCGGCAGGTCGGCCTTCGTCAAGCCTTCGCCACGCGTCACGAGATGGTCCGCCCATTCGCCGAGGCCGAAGTAAATGTCGCCCTCTTTCACGCCATCCTTCTTCGACTGCTTGACGCGTCCGGCGACGAGCCCGCGCATCGGCGCATCGAGCGCGACCGGCGGCATGTACTGCTCCATGTCGCTCATCCAGATCCGGTTGGTCGGGTCAAGCGACAGATAGATCGTCTCGAGCTGGAACTCGCCGTCCTTCAGCTCCGGTACGTCTTCCGTCAGGAACTCCAGATCGCCGTCGGCGATCTCGCCGACCGGGCGCTTGCGCAAACGCCAGAGATGTCGCTGCATGTCGTTCGATCCTTCCTTTACGGGGCGGATGTGCCGCCGTCGACCTTGAACTCGCTCGCCGTCACGAAACGGCTTTCGTCGGAGGCGAGATAGAGCACCAGATAGGCGACGTCGTCCGGGTGGCCCAGCCGTCCCATCGGGATATGCTTCGTCAGCTTGCGTGTCGCCTCCGCCTCTCCGTACTTCTCGAAGTACGGGTCGACGATGGCGGTGCGGATGAAGCCGGGGTGCACCGAGTTGCAGCGCACGTCGACGCCCGATCGCGCGCAATCGAGCGCGACGGATTTCGTGAGCATCATCACGGCGGCTTTCGAGGTGTTGTAGGCCGCATACTGCCCATCGGCGACGATGCCGGCGATCGACGAGATGTTGACGATCGCCGATGGCTGGCTGTCGCGCAGATAGGGAAGCGCGTGCTTGCAACCAAGGAATACGCTGTCGACGTTGATCGCCATCACGCGGTGCCAGTCCTCGAGCGCGATGTCCTCCACCCGCGCCTGCGTTCCGATGCCGGCGTTGTTGACGAGGATCGAGAGCCCGCCCATCGCCGCGACGGCCTCCTTCAGCACCTCGGCCCAGCGCGCCTCGTCGCGCACGTCGTGCTCGGCCGCGAAGGCCGTGCCCGGCCCATGCGCCGCCTCGATCGAGCGCGCCACCTCGGCGACGGTCGGCGCGTCGATGTCTGTCAGGAAGACCTTGGCGCCATGCGCCGCCAGCATCCGCGCCGTCGCCTCGCCGAGGCCTCGCGCCGCGCCCGTGACGAGCGCTCGCTTGCCCTTCACGCGCTGTCCCATCGGCATCGTCATCGCGGCTCCTCAGCGGAAGGTGACGAGGTCGGGATCGCCGATCTCGTCGAGATGGGGATGGGAATTGTAGGTGGCAAGGCTCAGCGCCTGCGCGCCCGCGCTGAAGCGCAGCCGTGTCAGGCCGGCGTTCACGAGCGGCCAGTTGACGTCGAAGGCCTGCGCGTCGGCGAGGCCGAGAAGATGCTGCACGATCACCGTGATCGGGCCGCCGGAGGTGAAGGCGACGACGATCCGCGCCTCCTGCCGCACGAGCTCCCGGAGCCCCGCCAACACCCGCGCCTTGAAGGCCGGCCAGCTCTCCGCGTAATCCGCATCGTGCGCCCCGCCGACCCAGCGGGCGATCGCGCGCTCGTAGATCTTGTGGAAGGCGCGCCGCGGGTTGGCCCCGCGCGCCAGATGCGCGCGCAGCGCCGCCGGATCGGCGAACTCCGGCCGGAACACCGCTGCGACGGCCTCGTGATCGTATTCCCCCAGACCGTCGAGCTGCCGCCACGCCGCCTGCGCCGGGCCGCCGCTTTCCGCGAGCGCGAGCGTCGCGGTGTCGATCTGGCGGCGCGCGGTGCCCGTCGCCACCACGTCCGGCGTGACCCCGCAGCGGCGCCACCAGCGCCCCAGCAGCTCGGACTGGCGGCGCCCGAGGGGCGAGAGCTCGTCGTAGACGGCCTGGCCGAAGCTCGCCTGTCCATGGCGCACGAGGAGGAGATCGGCCATCGTCAGAGCTTCGAGCGGGCGATCATCGCCTGGCAGCGCCGGCCGAGATCGTCGGCTGCGGCGCCATAGCCGGCGAAGCGTGGGTTCGTCGTCTCCTTGAGAACGAAGCGCTTGTAGATCTGCTGGATGATGACGGCGAGCCGGAACAGGCCGAAGACCTCGTAGAAGTCGAAGTTCGCGACGCCGAGCCCCGTCTTCTCGCTGTAGTAGGCGATCACCTCGGCGCGCGTCAGCATCCCGGGCGCGTTCGTCGGCTGACGGCGGTTCGCCTGAAGGAAGGCGTCGTCGTCCGCCTCGATCCAATAGGCGAGCGCGCCGCCGAGATCCATCAGGGGATCGCCCAACGTCGCCATCTCCCAATCGAGCACGCCGATCACCTTCAGCGGATCGGTCGGGTCCAAAACGACATTGTCGAAGCGGAAGTCGTTGTGGATCAATCGAATTGCCACCTCCTCGCGTGGTGCCACGCGGTCGAGCCACGCGAGCACCTCGGGGATCGACGCGACGTCCTCCGTCAGCGCGCGGCGCCAGCGCTCGCTCCAGCCGTCGACCTGGCGTCGCACGTAGCCCGCGCCCTTGCCGAGGGCTCCGAGCCCGGCCGTGTCCGGATCGAGCCGGTGTAGTTCGATCAGGCGATCGACGACGTTGAAGCAGAGTTTGCGCGTCGCCGCCGCATCGAGCCCGAGCTCGGGCGGAATGTCCCGGCGCAGAATGATGCCCTCGAGCCGCTCCATCACATAGAAGTCGCAGCCGAGGACGCTCGGGTCCTCGCCGAGCGCCAGCACCTGCGGCACATAGGCGTAGACCGGCTTCAGCGCGGCCATGATGCGCGCCTCGCGCAGCACGTCGTGCGCGGATTTCGCCTTCGTCCCTGCGGGCGGACGTCGCAGCACGAGATCGCGATCCTCGTAGCGCAGCAGGTAGGTGAGGTTCGAGGCGCCGCCCGGATATTGCGCGATCTCCGGAGTGCCCCGCAGGCCCGCGACACGCTCCTTCAAAAACGCGTCGACCGCCACCGCGTCGAGCGCGTCTTCGGCGCGCAGCTTGGCGGGACGATCGATCAGGCTCTCACGTGTCATTCGACCCTCATGAGCCCGCACTGCGGTGCCGGCGGGCGGCGCGCCCCGAGGCGCGTTCAGACCATACCGTTAGTATGAAAATGGGCCAGCGCGCCATTCGGCCGCTCGACGGATCCCTTACGTCGACCTATAACGCCTTTTCGATCACGGGAGCGACCATGACCTCCGGCACGGACGTCAGCAAGACCTTCGATTGGCACGATCCGCTCGATCTCGCGGCTCGGCTGAGCGAGGAGGAGCGGATGATCTCGGAGTCGGCACGCGACTATGCGCGTGGGAAGTTGCTGCCGCGCGTGGTCTCCGCCTTCCGCGACGAGCGCTTCGATCGCGACATCCTGACCGAGATGGGCGAACTCGGCTTCCTCGGCATCACGCTGCCCGAAGCCTACGGCGGGGCGGAGGCCGGCCACGTCGCCTACGGCCTGGTGACGCGCGAGGTCGAGGCGGTCGACTCCGGGTATCGCTCGGCGCTCAGCGTGCAATCCTCGCTGGCCATGTATCCGATCCTCGCGTTCGGGACGGACGAGCAGAAGACGAAGTTCTTGCCGAAGATGGCGCGCGGCGAACTCGTCGGCTGCTTCGGACTCACCGAGGCGGAGGGCGGCTCCGATCCTGCCTCGATGCGCACGCGCGCCGACAAGGTCGACGGCGGCTACAAGCTGAACGGATCCAAATACTGGATCTCCAATTCGCCGATCGCCGATCTCGCGATCGTGTGGGCGAAGCTCGACGGCGACATCACCGGCTTCATCGTCGAGCGCGACTTCGACGGGTTCTCGGCCAACAAGATCGGCGACAAGCTCTCGCTCCGCGCCTCGATCACCGGCGACATCGGCCTCACCGACGTCTTCGTGCCCGAGGCCAATCGTCTTCCGAACGTGCGCGGCCTTCGCGGCCCCTTCTCCTGCCTCAACAAGGCGCGCTACGGCATCGCCTGGGGCGCGATGGGCGCGGCCGAATTCTGCTTCCACGCGACGCGCGACTACGTGATGGACCGCACCCTCTTCGGCAAGCCGCTCGGCGGCCGGCAGCTCGTGCAGAAGAAGCTCGCCGAGATGATGACCGACATCGCCCTCGGCCTCGAAGGGGCGCTCGCCCTCGGCCGCCGCCTCGATGCCGGCGACTTCGTGCCCGAAGCCATCTCGATGATGAAGCGCAACAACTGCGGCAAGGCCCTCGCCATTGCTCGCGAGGCGCGCGACATGCACGGCGGCGCCGGCATCACCGGCGAGATGCACGTCATGCGTCACGCCATGAACCTGGAAACCGTGAACACCTACGAGGGCGCATCCGACGTCCACGCGCTGATCCTGGGACGGGCGATCACGGGGGTGGCGGCGTTCTGAGACGACGGCGAGGCCACTCCTACTCGAGCCGCCGAAATCGCATAGACGAAGGCGTCGTCTGTATCGACGCGCTGCAGATCGCGAGGCGACCCGCGAAGACGAGGTGCGCGCGCAGGCGCAAAATGATCCTTGGAAGGAACAGCGGCAGGGCAACCCGCCCGATCGCGTCTGTCAATGATCTGCGACCGGCAGAGCCGGCGGCGCTTTCAGCGCCGTCATTGACAGATGCGATCGGGCGGGTTCGGGTCAGCCGTTCCTTCTAAGGATAACTCCGCCGAGGGTCGGCGAGCACTTGCGCCGTTTCGATGCCGGCGCGAAGCGTTCTTTCCAGGGCCGGCTCGCCCTACCCCAGCTTCCCGAAATCCGGCTTGCGGCGCTCGGCAAATGCCGTGAACGCCTCGCGCGCTTCCGGGCTCTTCAGCCGCTGCGCGAACACCTCGCCCTCGACGGCCATCCGCTCGACGATCGCGGCGGCCTCGCGCATCAGCGCCTTCGTCGCGTGGATCGCGCCGGCCGGGCGCTGGGCGATCGCTTGCGCGGCGGTGCGCGCACTCGGCATCAGATCCTCCGCCGGCACGACGCGATTGGCGAGCCCCCACGCCATCGCGGTTTTCGCGTCGACGCTCTCGCCGAGCGCGAACATCGCGAAGGCGCGGACATGGCCGATGCGGGCCGGCAGCAGCACGCTCGACGCCGCCTCCGGCACGAGCGCGAGATTGACGAACGGCGTCGACAGCTTCGCGCTCTCGGCCAGGAAGACGAGATCGCAATGGAGCAGCAGCGTCGTGCCGATTCCGACCGCGAGGCCGGGCACGGCGGCGACGAGCGGCTTCTCGAACGCGGCGAGCTTGTGCAGCAGGCGGTGTACGTGGCGCTCGGCCTGATCCATGTTGCCGGACGCGACGGCCGCGAAGTCCGAAATGTCGTTGCCGGCGGTGAACGTATCGCCCGCCCCCGTGACGAGGACGCAGCGCGTCGTCTTGTCCGCTTCGGCCGCGTCGAGCGCGTCGACAAGCGCGGCATACATCGGATCGGTCAGCGCGTTCTTCTTCTCGGGACGGTTGAGCGTCAGCGTGACGACGGCGCCCTCGCGGGTGATCTCGACATGAGCCAAGGCTTGATCTCCTATCGGTGCACGACCTGCCGTATGCGTCAGGCATCTTTGAACGAACGTGATGCCTCTGGCACCATCGCTCCGTTATCGCATGGTTTGCAGATGACCGTCGCGCATTGCCCATCTATCTTTGGTCGGAGACGTAGCGGCCGACCGGCCGGCTGCGTCGTCCGCCATGTTGACACCGCCGCCGCCGGCGCGTAGCCAAATCATGAATTCCAATTAGCGGTATGGACGGACATGAAGATCCTCGTGCCAGTGAAGCGTGTTGTGGACTACAACGTGAAGATCCGCGTGAAGGGGGACGGGTCTGGGGTCGATCTTGCGGGCGTGAAGATGAGCATGAACCCGTTCGACGAGATCGCGGTCGAGGAGGCGCTGCGGCTGAAGGAGGCCGGCAAGGCGCAGGAGGTAGTGGTCGTCTCGATCGGGCCGCAGCAGGCGGCCGAGACGATCCGCTCGGGCCTAGCGATGGGGGCCGACCGCGGCATCCTCGTCAAGACGGATGGGCCGGTCGAGCCGCTGGCGGTCGCCAAGATCCTGAAGGGGATCGCGCAGGCGGAGGCGCCGGGTCTGATCATCCTCGGCAAACAGGCGATCGACGACGATTGCAACCAGACCGGCCAGATGCTGGCCGCCCTGCTGGGCTGGGGCCAGGGCACCTTCGCCTCCAGGGTGGCGCTCGAGGGCGAGGGGGCCGTGGCGGTGACGCGCGAGGTGGACGGGGGCGCGCAGACTGTGACGCTCACCCTGCCGGCGGTGGTGACGACGGATTTGCGGCTGAACGAGCCGCGCTATGCCTCGCTGCCCAACATCATGAAGGCGAAGAAGAAGCCGATCGCGGAGACGGTGCCGGGCGACTACGGGGTCGACGTGGCGCCGCGGCTCGAGGTCCTGAAGACGGTGGAGCCGCCGGTGCGCTCGGCCGGGATCAAGGTGAAGGACGTCGGCGAGCTTGTCGGCAAGCTCGATGCGGCGGGGGTGCTCTGATGGCGGTTCTGCTTCTGGCCGATCAGGTCGCGGGCAAGCTCGGGGACGCGACGGCGAAGGCGCTGAGCGCCGCGACAATGATCGGCACGCCGGTGCATGTGCTGGTGGTGGGCGAAGGCGCGGCGAGCGCCGCCGCGGCCGCCGCCAAGCTCGACGGCGTGGCCAAGGTGCGCGTCGCGGAGGACGCCGCCACGGCCCATGCGCTTGCCGAGCCGCTCGCCGCGCTGCTGCAGGCTCTGTCGGGCGAGTACGATGCGATCGTCGCCGCCTCGACGAGCGTGTCGAAGAACGTGATGCCGCGGCTGGCCGCGCTGCTCGACGTGATGCAGGTCTCCGACATCATGGGCGTGGTCGCGCCGGACACGTTCGAGCGGCCGATCTACGCGGGCAACGCGATCCAGACGGTGCGCTCCTCCGACGCGAAGAAGGTGGTGACGGTGCGCACGGCCTCGTTCGCCGCGGCGGGCGCGGCAGCCACGCCGGCGCCGATCGAGCCGGTGGTGGCGGGCGCCGCCGACCCCGGCGTGTCGCGCTTTGCGGGCGAGGACCTCACGACCTCCGAGCGGCCGGAACTGACCGGCGCCAAGACCGTCGTCTCGGGCGGGCGCGCGGTGCAGAACGCGGAGAACTTCCAGACGCTGATCGTGCCGCTGGCCGACGCGCTGCACGCGGCGGTGGGCGCCTCGCGCGCGGCGGTCGACGCCGGCTACGCACCGAACGACTGGCAGGTCGGGCAGACGGGCAAGATCGTGGCGCCCGAGCTCTACGTCGCCGTCGGCATCTCGGGCGCGATCCAGCACCTCGCCGGGATGAAGGATTCCAAGGTGATCGTGGCGATCAACAAAGACGAGGACGCACCCATCTTCCAGGTCGCCGACTTCGGCCTCGTCGGCGACCTCTTCACCATCGTCCCAGAATTCACCGAGACGGTAGGGAAGCGGTAAGCGGCAAGCGGCGGGCTGCGCGGCTGTTTGCCTTCGGACGGTAGGGTCTGCCTTGAACGCCACCGCATCGTGACCACCCCTCCGTCCCGCGCGTCGTCCGATCGCCGAGATGCGGCATCGGGAAACCGCGCGTCCGCGCAGAAAGACCCTTACGAAGAACAGCGGCAGGGCAACCCGCCCGATCTCGCCTGTCAATGATCTGCGACCGGCGGAGCCGGCGACGCCTTCGGCGTCGTCATTGACAGGCGAGATCGGGGACAGACGAGATCGGGCGGGTTCGGGTCAGCCGTTCCTTGTAAGGACAGCTCCGCCGATAGATCGACGTTTTTCTGGGTGAGCGTGACAGAAGCCCGCGCTGCTCCGCCCGGCTGCTGCGGGTAGTGTCTCAGTTTGAATTTAGGTCCGCTTGACCCGCCCAAGCCCGTGCTTGACGCTAAGCATCTATGGGCTACCTTTCCACACCATACGCATGGCGGGTCGCGTCGGCATCCTTTGCTGGGGCGACAATCGAACGGTTGCAATATCGCGAGTCGTTGGAAATCGCGATACGGTTCGCGGACTGGCGCGGGCGCAGCTTTAATCCGAAGGCGCTGGAGATCGGTGAAAACGAACTGGTGGGTTCTGATCGGAGATGCGGTGGCTGCCGGCGTGCTTTCTAGATCCGCAGCGATTGAGTTGGGCGTTATGCTAAACCCTTCGTGCATGAAGGAGAGAAACGTGGAAGCCCTTCTGACTGACATTATCGAACGCCGTCTCCCCGACCTGCGTTCTCAGCTGACGCCCTTGGAAGAAGGCACGATGCGGCTTCACGAAACGGCGCCTAACGGCACAACCAAAGACATCACGGCCATTCGGATTAGCTGGTTAAGAACGTGGATCGCAGAATATGAAAATCTGGCTGCGCAAATCCGAGCTAAAGAAGTTCTGTGATGCCCACCGGACCTAAAGGCCAGAAGCGCCCCGCCGACGTGATCGGCAACGCCATCAAGGTGGCTCGGATCGCGACGGGCGAGGAAGCCGAGGACGTGCCCGCCGCCGATGGCAAGGACGCCGCCGCCGTCGCCATGGGCAAGAAGGGCGGCGCCGCCCGCGCCAAGGCTATGACGCCGGAGCGGCGGGCGGAGATTGCGAAGAAAGCTGCGCAGAAGCGCTGGACCAAATGATCTACCGTTGACATTTTTCCACAAATGCTCGCTTTTGTTCAAAAGCCCACTTTTGAACGGAGATTCGCGTGCCAGAGGCGTCCAATCCTGCTCAGGAATTAATCGACGAAGAGTTTCCTGAGGTTTTCCGTCCTTATGTGCCTGCGGCTTTGAAACGGGCATATGCCAGCGCCGATCAAGCGATCGATAAAATCGATTTCCTCGGCACGCCCAGCGCGAGATTTCAGCGGGGCGATCTCATCGTCCTAGCCGCGGAATTTGAGTTTCTGCGACTGATCAAGAAGGGCCACCTTCCGTTTGATCCGATCTGGGAAAATTATGCGTCTCCCACGGGCAAGCATCTCGTTATGCATTCACCCGCAGCCAAAATCACAATCAATCAAGTTGATTACCCGCACAAGAAGCCAAGGTGGGCAAAGTTTAGGGATGAATTTGGGGCCTCAAACACAGAGTATTTGTTTCCAGAATGGAATCGAGAATACAGAGAAGATAAGGACAAGAAACACATACTGCTGCTTCATGGGCATAATGACCTCAGGTTTACAAATCTTTCCGTTCCACATCCAACGGAGAACAAGTTGATATGGTGGTCGGATGACTTGCTGAAGCTTCCGCACGAAGTCGGTTCACCGACCGAACACGCCAGGGGCGAAGGCCCGGTTGAATCTCCAGAGGCTGACTTGGTTGAAGAAGTAATCAAAACTGTTCGAGACGCGGGATGAGCGGAAATCTCTTTCAATTTCCAGACCGAGCGGCTGGCGTTGTTGCATCTAGGCTTGCTGATGCGCGCGTTGCTCTACAGCTTTCAAGGGCTGACGTGGCGCGTGAGATTGGAATAACTGGTACTGCGGTAGGTCATTACGAGAATGGCGACCGTCGTCCCGACATGGCAACGTTGCTGCAACTTTCGCGTGTATTGAGGCAGCCTGTTTCTTTTTTCTTCAAAGAGGCGGCGCCGCTGCGGCGGAAGAAAGTGCGCTTTTTTCGAAGTGTTGGCCCAAAGAGCAACAAAACGAATATGGCTTTGGACGTCAGAACTGATTGGGTTTGGGAATTCACTCAGCGACTTATGCATGCTGGCATTAGGTTTCCTACACCAAATCTTCCCCTATTCGAGCACGTGGGGAAGAATGAATATTACTCCCTAGATGATGTTGAGTACATAGCGAGCCAAACCCGCAGGCAATGGGGACTTGGCGATGGGCCAATAAATAATGTTGTGGCCTTGCTTGAGTCGCAAGGTGTTATCGTTTGTCGCCTTGAAATGCTTTCTCAGAGGATTGACGCATTCTCTTGCTGGATTGATGGAAGACCCTTTGTCCTATTAAGTTCTGACAAAGGCGCGTCAGTGCGATCGCGATTTGATGCTGCGCATGAGCTTGGTCATCTCATAATGCATCGCGACATATCTTCTGACGACATGGAGTCCAAGTCTATTAGAGATAGACTGGAGAAGGAGGCTAATTGGTTTGCCGGCGCCTTTCTGCTCCCCAGAAGTCAATTATACAGAGAGTTTTATTCCACTCGGTCAAGCCACTTGAGGGGCTTGAAACAGCGCTGGCTGGTTTCAATGCAAGCGATTGCCCACCGTGCGAAAGACATTGGAGCCATTGATGAGAGCCAATACGTGGCTTTCAGCATACAGATGACCAAGCGCAAAGAGTTGAATAACGAGCCTTTAGACGACGTGATACCTGTCGAACGACCGGGCTTGATATTTAATGCATGGAGAAAACTCGTTGAGCGCGGCTTGCTGCCTCCTTTTGATTCCGAGGAGACTATGGAAATCTCGGCTGAGGTTTTATGCGATCATTTCGGTAGAAACGTTGCCGCTCCTAAAGACGGGCCCGCACCACTGACGCTCGTCAGAACTTGATGCTTGACGCTAAGCAAGAAATTTCAGATAAAAGGGGCATGAACAAGCTGCCCCTCGCCAAGCGCGTCCAAATCCTCTCGATGCTCTGCGAAGGCAACTCGATGCGCTCGATCTCCCGCATCTGCGACGTGTCCATCAACACCGTTGCGAAGCTCTTGGTGGACGCGGGCGAGGCGTGCGCGATCCATCATTTCAACTCCGTCGTCGGCGTGAAGGCGAGCCGCATCCAGTGCGACGAGATTTGGTCATTCTGCCATGCCACGCAGAAGAACGTCGCGACCGCGAAAGCCGCGCCGGAAGGCGCTGGCGACGTGTGGACCTGGACCGCGCTGGACGCCGATACGAAGCTGATCGTCTCCTATTTCGTCGGCGGCCGCGATGCCGAGACGGCCAACTTCTTCATGGACGATCTCCGCTTCCGGATCGAAGGCCGCATGCAGCTCACGACCGATGGCCATGGCGTCTACCTCGATGCCGTTGCGGGCGCCTTCAACGAGGGCGACATCGACTACGCCATGCTCGTGAAGCTGTACGGCGAGGAAGCGGGCCGTGGGCCGGAGAAGCGATACAGCCCGGCCGAATGCGTTGGCGCGAAGAAGAAGCCGATCTCTGGCGCCCCTGACATGCGCCACGTCTCGACGTCGCACGTCGAGCGGCAGAACCTGTCGATGCGGATGCACATGCGTCGGTTCACGCGATTGACCAATGCGTTTTCACAGAAGCTCGACAGCCATATCCATGCGCTGTCGCTCTACTTCGTGTTCTATAACTTCGTTCGCATCCACAAGTCACTCAAGATGACGCCTGCGATGGCGGCTGGCGTCACCGATCGGCTGTGGAGCATGGAAGACGTTGCGGCGCTGATCGACGTCAGCGCAGCGCCCGCGAAGAAACGCGGGCCGTACAAAAGACGAGCTTCAGTCGCCGTCTAGCATTGTACAAACGACGTCGACAAACTGCGCTCTCACTTCGCCGGCCATGCTTGATCTTGCTTCGCCGCTAACCGAGTCAATCTTCAGCCGCATATCGCGATATTGAAAGGTCTTGGTCCTGTCGAAATCGCCATTCGTATTAAGTAGGCGAAAGAATACCTTGCTTTTGCTTTTGTCTGGCAGGGCACCAATGGCCTTGCCGACCACTTCCCCCCTTTGCGATATGGAATCAGGATCGATCTGCTTAGCCTCAGGAACATTCTTTTTGAGTTCGTCATATTTGTCGGTGAGGTCTTTGACCTGAGCTGCCAATAAACTGATCTGTGAATCTCGCGCGTTAATGGACGCGTCCCTGTTTGCAATGATGCTGCCGTAACGCCAGTCGAGTGCTTGCCAAATCACTAAAGCGCAAAATCCAGCCGAGACTAGGACAGCAACTATGAAAGTGAATGGAGCGCCCTGAATGACGCCGCCCTCGCTCACGGCGCGATCCCAAAATCGTCTGAGCAGGTCGAACATGCGACGAATCTCCGAATGAGATTATCGTCGCCGAAACGAGTGCAGCCTGTCATGCGCAGAATTTCAAACTGAGACACTACCCTGCTGCGATTGCCCTTGCGGAAAAGAACAAAGCATGTACATTGAGGGCTACGCCGCGTTGCGCGACTCGCAGCCCTCATGCCAAAAGGACGCCGTCCGATGAGCAGTGCCAATCTTCGCCTGGTAGAGGGAACGTCCGTGGACAAGACCAAGGCGCTCGATGCGGCGCTGACGCAAATCGAGAGGTCCTTCGGCAAAGGCTCGATTATGCGGCTCGGCAAGAACCAGAAGGCGGTCGAGATCGAGACCGTGCCGACGGGCTCGCTCGGGCTCGACATCGCGCTCGGCGTCGGCGGCCTGCCGCGCGGCCGCGTCGTCGAGATCTACGGGCCGGAATCCTCGGGCAAGACCACGCTGACGCTGCACGTCATCGCCGAGGCGCAGAAGAAGGGCGGCGTCTGCGCCTTCATCGACGCAGAGCACGCGCTCGACCCCGTCTACGCCAAGAAGCTCGGCGTCAATCTCGAGGACCTTCTCATCTCGCAGCCGGACACGGGCGAGCAGGCGCTTGAGATCACCGACACGTTGGTGCGCTCCGGCGCCGTCGACGTCCTGGTGGTGGATTCGGTGGCGGCCCTGACGCCCCGCGCGGAAATCGACGGCGAGATGGGCGAGAGCCAGCCGGGTCTCCAGGCGCGCCTGATGAGCCAGGCGCTGCGCAAGCTCACCGCCTCGATCTCGCGCTCGCAGACAATGGTGATCTTCATCAACCAGATCCGCATGAAGATCGGCGTCATGTACGGCTCGCCGGAGACGACGACGGGGGGTAACGCGCTCAAGTTCTACGCCTCGGTGCGGCTCGACATCCGCCGCACCGGCCAGATCAAGGATCGCGACGATATCGTCGGCAACACCACCCGCGTGAAGGTGGTGAAGAACAAGGTCGCGCCGCCGTTCAAGCAGGTCGAATTCGACATCATGTACGGGCAGGGCGTCTCCAAGATCGGCGAGATCCTCGATCTCGGCGTCAAGGCCGGGGTCGTGGAGAAATCGGGCGCGTGGTTCTCCTACGATTCCCAGCGCCTCGGCCAGGGCCGCGAGAACGCCAAGGCCTTCCTGCGCCAGAACCCGCAGGTCGCGGACAAGATCGAGCTCGCGATCCGCGAGAATTCGGGGCTGATCGCCGAGCGCATCCTGGATCAGGCCGATCTCGACGACGCCGCGGAATAGAGGCGGCGCGCCCGGCACGGTCCGCCTCGACAGGGCAAAACCGTGCCGTTAGAACGGGCGCGCCTCTTGCCTGACGGGCTCGGCGGGGCGGCCGCGCGGGCGGCCCGAGCGACAGGTTTGGGCGACAGATGAACGGTACCGGCGTCAACGAGATCCGCGCGGCGTTTCTCGACTATTTCGGCCGCAACGCGCACACGCTCGTGCCCTCGGCGCCGCTCGTCCCGCGCAACGATCCCACCCTGATGTTCACCAACGCCGGGATGGTGCCGTTCAAGAACTATTTTACCGGCCAGCAGAAGAGCGCGTTCCCCCGCGCGGCCTCGTCGCAGAAATGCGTGCGGGCGGGCGGCAAGCACAACGATCTCGACAACGTCGGCTATACGGCGCGTCACCACACGTTCTTTGAGATGATCGGTAATTTCTCGTTCGGCGACTACTTCAAGGCAGAGGCGATCGAGCTGGCCTGGACGCTGATCACGAAGACCTTCGACTTGCCGGTGGAGCGCCTGCTCGTCACCGTCTATCACGACGACGATGAGGCCTTCTCGCTGTGGAAGCGCATCGCCGGCCTTGCGGACTCGAAGATCATCCGGATCGCCTCGTCGGACAATTTCTGGTCGATGGGCGAGACGGGACCGTGCGGGCCCTGCTCGGAGATCTTCTACGACCAGGGCGAGAGCCTCGCCGGCGGGCCGCCCGGCAGCGCCGATCAGGACGGGGACCGCTACCTCGAGTTCTGGAACCTCGTCTTCATGCAATACGAGCAGGTGACGAAGACCGAGCGCCGCGACCTGCCCCGCCCGTCGATCGACACCGGCATGGGTCTCGAGCGCATCGCCGCCCTCCTGCAGGGCGTCACCTCGAATTACGACATCGACCTCTTCCGCACGCTCATCGCCGCCATCGCGGACCTCACGTCCGTCGATCCGGCCGGCCCGCATGCGGCCAGCTGCCGCGTCATCGCGGACCATCTGCGCGCCTGCGCCTTCCTCGTCGCCGACGGCGTGCTGCCGTCCAACGAGGGCCGCGGCTACGTTTTGCGCCGCATCATGCGCCGCGCAATGCGTCATGCGCAGATTCTCGGCGCGCAGGAGCCGCTGCTTTGGCGCCTCGTGCCGACCCTGACGCGCGAGATGGGCCAGGCCTATCCCGAGTTGCTGCGCGCGGAATCACTGATCACTGAGACATTGCGTCTCGAGGAGACGCGCTTTCGCATCACCCTCGCCCGCGGCCTCGCGATGCTCGACGACGAGACGCGGCGGCTGCCCCAGGGCGGCACGCTGGCGGGCGACGTCGCCTTCCGCCTCTACGACACCTACGGCTTCCCGCTGGACCTGACGCAGGACGCGCTGCGCGCCAAGCGGCTCGGCGTGGACCTCGCCGGCTTCGAGAGCGCGATGGCGCGCCAGAAGGCCGAGGCGCGCAAGGCCTGGTCCGGCTCCGGCGAGGCGGCGACCGAGACGCATTGGTTCGGCCTGCGCGATCGCGTCGGGGCCACCGACTTCCTTGGTTATGCGACCGAGCGAGTCGAGGCGACCGTCCTCGCGATCCTGAAGGATGGCGTCGAGGTTTCTCGGGCGAGCGCCGGCGACAAGGTGCAGGTCATCCTCAACCAGACGCCGTTCTACGGCGAGTCGGGCGGTCAGGTCGGCGACACGGGCGCCATGACGGGCGATCATCTGCGCGCCGACGTCACCGACACGACGAAAAAGCTCGGCGACCTCTTCATCCATAAGGCGGTGATCGCGGCGGGGACGCTCGTCGCCGGCCAGACCGTCGAGTGCGTCGTGGACCGTGCCCGCCGCGGCGCGATCCGCGCCAATCATTCGGCGACCCATCTGCTCCACGAAGCGCTCCGCCAGACCCTGGGCGACCATGTCGCCCAGAAGGGCTCGCTCGTCGCGCCGGACCGCCTTCGGTTCGACTTCTCGCACCAAAAGCCGATCGGCGCCGACGATCTTGCCCGCATCGAGGACATCGCGAATGCCGTGATCCTCGAGAATGCGCCCGTCGTGACGCGTCAGATGCCGGTCGACGCCGCGATGAACTCCGGCGCCCGCGCCCTCTTCGGCGAGAAATACGGTGACGAGGTCCGCGTCGTCTCGATGGGCGAGCGGCAAGCCGGCGAGGACGAGGCGGATCCGCACGGTCCGGCCTTCTCCGTCGAGCTCTGCGGCGGCACGCATGTCGCGCGCACCGGCGATATCGGCCTCGTCACCATCGTCGCCGAAAGCGCGGTCGCGGCGGGCGTGCGCCGCATCGAGGCGAAGACCGCAGCCGCCGCGCGCCACCATCTCAATGCGCAGGCGGCGCGGCTCGGCGAATTGTCGACGCTCCTGCGCACGCCGGAGGACGAAGCCGCCAAGCGGCTTGGGGCGCTCATCGAGGAGCGCCGCAAGCTCGATCGCGAGCTATCCGAGGCCCGCAAGAAGCTGGCGATGGGCGGAGGCGCCGGCGGTCCCGCGCCCGCGGTGACGGAAGTCGGCGGGGTGAAATTCCTCGGCAAGGCGATCTCCGGCGTCGAGATGAAGGACCTCAAGGCATTGGCCGACGAGGCGAAGCACTCGATCGGCTCGGGCGTCGTCGCGATTGTCGGCGTCGCCAGCGATGGCAAAGCCGGTGTGGTCGTGGGCGTGACACCTGATTTGACGACGCGGTTCGATGCCGTTGCGCTGGTGCGCGCCGCCGCCGAGAAGCGCGGCGGCAAAGGGGGAGGTGGCCGCCGCGACATGGCGCAGGCCGGCGGCCCCAACGGCGCCGCCTCGCAGACCGCGATCGAAGCCGTCGAGGCTCTGGTCGAAACCGCCGCCTAGACAGTCGTACGACTAGACCTTCAGGAACAGCGCCTCGCGAATGCTGTTGGGCTTGCGCTTTTCATTTGCGGAGGCTCACAACATGCGTTCCCTCATCTTCAGGTCTGTCGCCGTGGCGGCCCTCGTCCTCTCACCGGCGCTGGCGCAGGCCCAAGGCGGTGCCGGCGGCGAACACGGCGGCGCCAGTGCCGGCGCAGGGGCCGGCGGCGCGGGAGCCGGTGCCACTGCGGGCGCCAACGCCGGCGGCGGCGGCGGCGCGGCGGGGCACGAAGGCGGCGCCTCCGCGGGCGCGTCGGGGAGCGCGGCGGGGGAACATGGTGGCGCCTCGACGTCGGGCGCGGGTAGCGAGCGGTCGTCCGGCGAGAACCGCGGCGCGAACAAATCGTCTTCCGGCGAGACTGGCACGACAGGCACCAATTCCAAAGGTGCGAATGGCGAACGCGGCCAGTCGCGCGGCGACAACGCCAAAGGCGAGCGGGGAAGCCAGACCGATCGCAGCGGACAGAAGGCCGGTGAGAACGGCCGCGACAACGACCGTAACGCGTCCGGCCGCAACGGCGACGAAAAGGGCGGCCGTAACGGCGATCGCGCCGGTGGTGACCGATCGGGTGGCGATCGTGCGGGCGGCCGCGGGGGCCACGACGTGCGCGTGTCGACGGAGCAGCGCAGCCGCATCACCACGTCGCTGCGCTCCTCGATCCGCAGCGAACATGTCGAGAACATCTCGCATGTCGACTTCGGCATACGCGTCGGCGCGGTGGTGCCGCGGCATTACCATTATTATCCGCTGCCCCCGTCGATCTATGAGATCGTGCCCGAGTATCGCGGCTACGATTATATCCTCGTCGAGGATCAGATCCTGATCATCGATCCGGAGACGGGCGAGATCGTTCTGGTTCTTTCCTGAGGCAAGGAGCGAGCGGCGCCGGTGACGGCGCCGCTTCTCATTCTGCAACGCTTCTCATTCTGCAACGATGGCGCTCTACGAAGATGGCGCCGCGCCGAGGAGCAGCGCAACGATTCCCAGCATCGCCAGCGCCAACTGCGGTCTCCGAAGGCGCGCGAAGAAGAGAGGCGCCTCGCCGCGCCGGGAGGCACGCGGATCTTCGATCGCCAGGATCGCGAAGCCGACAAGAAGCAACGCCTGCGTGACGCGCGGCGCCACGGACAGCATGAGCAGCGCGACGAGGGCGAGGCTGAAAAGCACGAACATCGTCACGATTTGCGTCGCGCGCGGCCCATCCTCCGTACGAAAGCTCAAGCCGCGCCGCACGCCGGCGAGGAACGCGACGAGGGAACCGGCGAAGATCGTCGTGACCTGGGCAATGGCGCCCCGCCACTCCTGCGGACCAATCCATGCCAACGCGCCCCCGGCGAACACCAGCGACATCGGTCCGTAGCCGAGGACGAGGCTGAGCAGAGGAATCTCGGGGCGTTCGTCGACCGCGAACGACCGTTTCGGAGCCTTCGGATGCTCCGTCACCGCGACATCCGTGCAGGTCGGCGGAATGCGCGCCGCAGTTCGCCCCGATCGCGCCGCGTGCATTCGTCGATGTCGATGTCGAGGTGGAATGCGTTCCTCGCACGCGCGACCTCGCGCGACCATCTGCCGGTCTTCGTCATGACCTTCCTCGCGTTCCCCGCGGAAGGTTTGCCGACTGCAATTGTTCCACACGAAGCGCAGCCCTTCGCGCGATCGACCCCTCAGAAGAGCTCGAGCTCGTCCGATGCGGCGGCGCAGGGGCGGCCGGCGAGCCGAGCCGAGAGATCGGACAGGGTGCAGCCGGCAAGGACAGCGTCGATTTCGACGCCGCCGCTGGTTTGCAGCACGACATTCGTGCGCTGAAGGATGCCGGCGAGGGCGCGCAGCGTCTGGTCGACGAGGTCGAGCGACTGCACCGCCTCGATCTGCGTCGGCGTCGGGATCGCCTCCTCGGGCAATTCGACGAGGGCCTGCAGAAGTGTCACGCGGTCGGCGAGCGCCGCCATCTCGCCGCCGATGCGCCCGATCAGATCGGGCAGGATATCGTCGGCCGGATGCGCCGGGACGCCTCGGACGCGGGGCTGCGCTCGACCCATCAGAACAGCTCCAGCGTGCCGCAAGACGGTGCGACGATCGGTTTGACCGGCGTTTCCATCGTCGGCCCCTCGCCGCTCATCAGGCTGCGTCGTGCCCGCCCCGTCGCCGGCCAGAACTGAATGCGGCGGCCCTTCGTCCCGCCGAGGCATTGCGCCGCGATCTTGATGCGCTCGTGCTTCAGGAAGGCGAGCGCGAAACGCGCGTTCTGCGAGCCGACGTCGGAGAGACCGGCCATCGTGCTGGCGCCGCCGAAGATCTTCGCCTCCAGGCGCTGGCGTGATGCACCTCGCTTGAGCAGCGCGTTGACCAGCACCTCCATCGCATGAACCGCGCAGCGCTCGGCCGCGCCGTTGCTTTCCTCGAGTTCGCCGGGCAGCAGAAAGTGGTTCATCCCGCCAAGGCCGATCGCCGGATCGTAAAGACACGCCGCGACGCAGGACCCGAGGAGCGTCACGAGCTTCAGGTTCGGATCCGAGGAGACGTGATACTCGCCCTGGATGATGTGGATCGTGACCTCCGCGCCCTCCCTGCCACGCATCTGCGCCGCAGCCGGCGTCGCGCCGAGCGATGTCATTGCAGCGCTCCGAACACGGCCTGGATCTTCTGCTTCAGCTCGGGCGTGTTGACCGGCTTCTTCAGGTAGTTGTTGATGCGCAGCTCCTGCGCCTGCTTGAGAAACTGCGCGTTGTCGACGCCCGTCAGAAGAAAGAAGGCCGACTTGCGCGTCGGCGGATTCGATCGCACGGCGCGCAGCAGCTCCACGCCGTTGAGCCGCGGCATATGGTAGTCGGAGATGATGAGGTGCACCGGCTGCCGCAGCAGCATCTCCAGCGCCTCCTGCCCATCCTTGGCCATGTCGATCTTCGTGATGCCGAGGTCGGTCAGGGCCGAGCGGATCAGAAGACGGCTCGTCTGCTGATCGTCCGCGATCATGACGCGCAGCGCGGAGGCTAATGGCATGGCATTGAGCTCTGTTGGCGGTTGGTGGCCGTGAGAACGGCTTGCTGTATGCGATCGATGGGCAGCTGGCGTTCGACCGCCCCGGCCTCGAACGCCACCCGCGGCATCCCATAGATGAACGAGGTCGCCTCGTCCTGCCCGAACGTGCGGGCGCCCGCACGGCGCATGGCGCCGAGCCCGATCGCCCCATCTCGTCCCATGCCCGTCAAGATGACGCCGATGGCCTTGGGGCCGGCGGCCTTCGCGACGGATTCGAAGAGCACGTCGACGGACGGACGATGGCCGCTGACGGTCGCGCCTTCGCGCAGATGGCAGCGCAGCTGCGCCGTCCCCGTCACTTCGAGATGCGCCGGGCCGCCCGGCGCCACATAGACCATGCCCGAGCGCAGGACATCGCCCTCGCGTGCCTCCGCGACGGTCGCGCCGCAGAGCTTGTCGAGACGGGTCGCCAGGCTGCGCGTGAACGTCGCCGGCATGTGCTGGGTGATGACGACCGGCGGCCCGTTCTTGGGGAAGCCGTTGAGCACGACGGACAAGGCCTCGATGCCGCCGGCGGAGGAGCCGATCGCGACGATGCGTCCATCCGATTCATAGCCCTTCGCGCCCTCCTGGGGCGCAGCCGGCTTCGACTCGTAGACTGGGCGCTGGAAGCGCACGCCCGACGCGGCGCGGATCGAATCGATCAGCCCCGGAAAAGTGACGGGCTGGCCCGGGAGCGGCTTGGCGATGCAGTCGATCGCGCCCATCGCGAGGGCGCGGATCGTCATGTCCGCGCTCGCCGTCGTCTGGCTCGAGATCATGACGACCGGCGTCGGGCGCAGGCGCATGACCTTCTCGAGAAACTCGATGCCGCTCATGCCGGGCATCTCGACATCGAGCGTCACGACGTCCGGATTGAGGCTCTTGATCGCCTCGCGTGCGGCATTCGCATCGGCTGCGAAGCCGACGACTTCGATGTCGGCGGCGACCGACAGTGCATGCGCGATCAGCGCCTGCATGGTGCGCGAATCGTCGACGATGAGAACGCGCGTCGACATCATGCGGCTCCTCGATGACGATACATCGTCGTGCCGACGAGATCGAAGCGGCGCTGTGCGGACCCCGACAGGCGCTCGGAATGACCGATGCAGACGAGGCCGCCGCTCGCGATCAGATCGGCAAAGCGCGCCCAAATCTTCGCCTGCGTCTCGGCGTCGAAATAGATCGTGACGTTGCGGCAGAAGATGACCTGATAATGCATGCGCATCGGCCATGCGCCCATCAGGTTCAGCTCCTTGAAGCTGACGAGGCGCCGCGCGACGTCCTTGACGACATAGGCTCCCTCGCCCGTGCGATCGAAGAAGCGCGTGCGCTCGGCCGCCGGAACGTCGGTGAGCTCCTCCTCGGAATATTTCGCCTCGCGCGCGAAGGCGACGACGGCGGGGTCGATGTCGGTCGCGAGGATCTTCACGTCGTATTTCTCGACGTCCGGCATCACGCCGAGCAGCGTCATGGCGATGGAGAAGGGCTCATGGCCTTTCGAGCAGCCGGCCGACCAGATACGCACGCTGGCGCCCGCGCGCGCGGCCTGCAGAAGGCGCGGCAGCTCGCTCGTGCGCAGATAATCGAAATGATGGCGCTCGCGGAAGAACGCGGTCACGTTGGTCGTCAGGGCGCTCAGCATCATCTGCCGCTCGCCGACGCCGTCGCTCGACTGCAGCAGCCGGCAATATTCGTTGAAGCTCTCGATGCCGAGCGCGCGCAGACGCTTGGTCAGTCGCCCGTAGACGAGCGGCCGCTTGTGATCGGCGAGGCTGATCCCCGAATCGGCGTAGAGGAGCGACGCGATCGTCCCGAAATCCTCGTCCGACAGGACGAACTCGGCCGTCGTGGCGACGTCACCTTGATCGGCTCGCAGCGGTCGCATCACGCGGCGTCGTGCAGGCGCTGCGGGAGGATGTCCTGCAGTCCGACGAGGTTGATCATGCGATCCTCGATCGCGAGCACGCCGGTGATGAGCGTGCGCGCGTGCTGATCGGCGATATCGGGCGCAGGGAGAATCGAGCTCGACTGCACCGCCAGAATGCCGGTGACCGCATCGACCAGAAGGCCCGCGACCTGCTCGCCGATCTGGACCACGATGATGACGTGGCGCGCGGTCGGCTCGACGGTGTCGAACCCGAGCCGCGCTGAGAGATCGACGATCGACAGGACGGCGCCGCGCAGATTGATCACGCCGCAGACGTAGCTCGGCGCGTAGGGCAAGGGCGTGGCCTGGGTCCATCCACGGATCTCGCGGACGGCCATGATGTCGACGCAGAACTCGCCGCGGCCGATCTGGAAGGTCACAAGCTCGCTGGTAGCAGCGTTGTCCATGGTTCAGCCCGCCTTCGACAGGGTGGAGAGAGAGTGCGCCGCTCCGGTGTCGGCGACCAGCGTATCGACGTCGAGGATCAGCGCGACGCGGCCGTTGCCGAGGATCGTCGCGGCGGCGATGCCGCGCACCGCGCCGTAGTTCGATTCGAGACTCTTGATCACGACCTGGCGTTGGCCCTGGATCGCGTCGACGACGAGCGCGCTGCGCGTGCCGCCTTCGGCCTCGACAAGCAGCGTGACGCCTTGGGAGGGATCAGTGGTCGTCGTGCGGCAGCCGAGTCGCTCGCCGACATCGATCAGCGGGATGAACTCGCCGCGAAGGCCGACGACGCGGCCGGTGCGGCCGAACGCATGGACGGACATCGTCTGGGGCATCAAGATCTCGACGACCGCGCTCAGCGGCACGACGAAGGTTTCATGCGCAACGGTCACGACCATGCCGTCGAGAACGGCGAGCGTGAGCGGCAGGCTGAGCGAGAAGGTCGAGCCGAGCCCGGGAACCGACGTGATCGAGATGCGTCCGCCCAGCGCCTGGATCGAGCGCCGCACGACATCCATGCCGACGCCGCGCCCGGAGATGTCGGAGACCGTGTCGGCCGTCGAGAATCCCGGTAGGAAAATGAGATCGTCGATCTCCTCGTCGGTCAGCTTGGCATCGGCGGCCACGAGGCCCTTCTTCACCGCGATGGCCCGCACGCGCTCGCGGTCGATGCCGGCGCCGTCGTCCGCGATCTCGATCACGATGCGGCCCGAGCGATGCGCGGCGCTGACCCGCAGCGATCCCTCCTTGTCCTTGCCCGACGCGACACGGCGCTCCGGCTTCTCGACGCCGTGGTCGATGGCGTTTCGGATCATGTGGGTGAGCGGATCGACGAGGCGCTCGATGACCGTCTTGTCGACTTCCGTGCCTTCGCCGCTGGTTTCCAGGCGAACGGACTTGCCCGTCTGGGCGGCGACTTCGCGCACGAGGCGCGGCAGACGCTGGAACACCGAGCGCACGGGCTGCGCGCGGATCGCCATGACGCTGTCCTGGATCTCGCGCGTCAGCTGCTCGAGCTCGTCGAGCGCGATCGATACGGGCGACATGCGGGGCAAGGCGAGGTCCGAGACGCGCTCGGTCAACATCGCCTGGTTGATGACGAGCTCGCCGACGAGATCGATCAAGCGATCGACGCGGTTGAGATCCACACGGATCGTCGCCGGCGCGGCGCCGGCCTTGGCGGCGTCGTTTGCCTCCGCGCGGGCGGCTGGCGCGGGCGCGTGCTCGGCATGGTCGGGCACCGCGGGCGCCGCTGCGACGGGCGGAGGCGCGATGTCCGGCGTGGCGGCGGTGGGCGCCGGAGCCGTCATCGCCGCCTCTGGCGCGGCCGACGCCTCCTCATGCGACGGCGCGCGCTCGACCGAGAACTCGGCGTCCCAGGCGGCGAATTCGAAGACTTCTCCGATGGCGGCGTCATCGTGCGTGGTCACGAGGTCGATCGTGAAGGCGAGGTAGCTTTCGCTCGGCTCGAGCGCGTCGAGCATCGGCACGTGCGCGGTGTCGGCCCATACCTCCATCGCACCGAGCTTGCGCAGTTCGCGCAGCAGCAGGACCGGCTCGTTGCCTTTGTCGTAGAGCGCGGAGCGCGGCGCGAACTTGACGCAGAAGAGCTGTTGCGTCGGCTCGGGCGAATCGAGCGACATCAGGTCGTCGAAGTCGGCGAAGTCGACGGCGATCGGCTCGAAGACGAAGGCCTCCTCATGCGCGGCCGACGGGTCGGCGCCCCCCGCGGTGGTCTGCGAGAGTTCGCTCGCGATCTCGTCGGTGCGCGTCGCGTCGAAGCCACCGCCCTCGCGGCCCGCCTTCACCATGTCCGCAAGCGCGTCGGTGGCGCGCAGCATCAGGGCAAGCAGCGCCGGCTCCGCTTCGATCTTGCCGGTCCGCAGCATGTCGAGCGTGCTCTCGAACACATGCGCGAATTCGACGAGTTCCTCGAGCTGGAAGGCGCCCGCCCCGCCCTTGATCGAGTGGACCGCTCGGAAGACCGAGTTGATCGTCTCGGCGTCGTTCAGGCCGTCCTTGATGGCGAGCAGGCCCGTTTCGAGCTCGATGAGCTGCTCGTCGCATTCCTGGAAGAAGGTCGCCCGGATGGCTGCCATCGGATCCATGGACAGACTCCGGTCAGATCGCCACGCGGCGGACGGCGTCCACGAGCTTGACGGGATCGAAGGGCTTGACGATCCAGCCGGTGGCCCCGGCGGCGCGGGCGCGCTGTTTCTTCTCGAGATCGCTCTCGGTCGAGAGCACGAGGATCGGCACGCCCGTGTGCATGCGGGCGCTGCGCACGTTCTCGATGAACGCGAAGCCGTCCATTCGCGGCATGTTGATGTCGGTGACGATCACGTCGGGCTTGCTCTCGCTGAGCACGTCGAGGCCGTGCTGGCCGTCCTCGGCCTGAAGCACCGTGAAGCCGGCCGAGGTCAACGCCAGCTTCAGCATGTCGCGCATGGAGCGCGAATCATCGACTGTGAGCACGGTGAGCGACATCAGACCTCGCAAACAAAATGCGGAAGAAGACCAAGCAATGCGGCGGCTTCCCGAAAGGGCTCGCTGGCCCCGGTCAGCACCAGGCGGCGTCCTTCCGCGCGCCAAGTGGCCAGAGCCGAGAGAAGAACTTGCGCGCAGAGAGCGCCGAGGTGGCGGACGTGCGAGGCATCGAGAACGGCGTCGCGCCCGCGCGCGCCGATCAGCTCGTCGCGAAGCGCCGCCGCCTTCGCTGTGTCGAGCACCTCCGGAAGAACGATCAGCGTCTGATCGTTCGAAGCGCTTTTGCGTGCCATGCCGTCCCCCAACCGCATCCTGCAGCATGAGGCAGCTGCTTTAAATTTTTCTTAATTGCGCTGCGATTTACGCCTTGCGTTCCTTGCGGCAGCGTAAGAAGCGATCTTGCCGCACGAAGATATATTGTGCATCTAAAACATAAGCCCGAGCGAGGAATGGGTCCGTGCGCGGGTATGAATAATTGTCCCTTAATTAATCCGTGGTTCCCTTGCGTCATATCGAGGGAGCTGGATTATGCTGCAATGGTTTCGGGCGCACGCGCCAATCCGTTTGAAGATGAAAGTCATGCTGGGCTGGCAGCTGGTGCCGGTCGCGCTCGTTGTCGCCGCGGCGGTACTCGGCACGCAGGGCGCTCTCTCGATGACCGCGGTCCTCGGGATCACCGCCATGGCGCTCCTCCTTCTGGTCGTCACGAGCCGGGTGTTGGCCTTCGCCATCACCGAGCCTTACGTGACGACCGTCGTGCGCATGGAGGCGCTCGCCGCAGGCGATCTCGAGAGCGAGATCGAGTTCACCGATTTTCGCGACTGCGTCGGGCGGATGACGCGCGCGATGTTCACCTTCCGCGATGCCGAGCGGGCGAAGCGGACGGCGGAGACCGCGGCCGAAGAGACGCGGCGGGTTGCGGATGGCGAGCGCGGCGCGCGTGACAAGGAGCGCATGCAGCACACGTCCGACGTCGAATCGGCCATCGGGGCGATGGCCGCGGGCCTCCGGCATTTGGCGGACGGCGATCTCACGTCTCGGATCGACGAGAAGCTCATCGGCGACCTCGACCGCCTGCGCAAGGACTTCAACCGGTCCATGGACGGACTGCAACAGGCCATGGGCGGCGTCGGCGGGAGCGCTCACTCCATCCGCACGAGCTCCAAGGAGATATCGGGTGCGGCGGACGAGCTAGCGCGACGCACCGAAAAGCAGGCCGCCAATCTCGAGGAGACCGCCGCCGCGCTTGCCGCCATCACGACGACTGTCAACAAGACGGCGGACGGTTCGCTGCACGCCCGAAGCGTCGTCGCGGCCGCCAAGAGCGATGCCGAGTCGAGCGGCGCGATCGCCGAAAACGCCGTGGAAGCGATGAAGGGCATCGCGTCCTCGTCGCGCCAGATCAGTCAGATCATCGATGTGATCGACGAGATCGCCTTCCAGACCAACCTGCTCGCGCTCAACGCCGGGGTCGAGGCGGCGCGCGCCGGCGAGGCGGGCAAGGGCTTCGCGGTCGTCGCCTCCGAGGTCCGCGCGCTGGCGCAGCGCTCGGCCGAGGCGGCCAAGGAGATCAAGGCGCTCATCTCGAACTCGACGGCGCATGTCGATCAGGGCGTCGAGCTCGTCGCCCAGACGGGCGAGGCTTTGGTGCGCATCGTGACGCATGTCGCGGAGATCAACACCGTGGTCACGCAGATCGCGGCGAGCGCCCAAGAGCAGTCCGTCGGCCTCAAGGAGATCAATGCGGCCGTCGTGCAGATGGACCAGATGACCCAGCAGAACGCCGCGATGGTCGAGGAATCGACCGCCGCGAGCCATGCCATGACGCAGGAAGCCGTGACGCTCGTCGACCTTCTCGGACGCTTCCGCACCGACGCGGCGGCCGCTCCCCCGGAGCCGATCGTCCTCAAGGCGGACGCGAGGCCGGCCTCGCCGCGTGCACCTGCGCCTCCCGCGCGCCCGGCCCCTCAGCGTGCCGCTCCGCCGCGCCGCGCCGCGGCGGCCGTCGCCCGGGCGCCGCAACCGGCGGCGGCCGAAGACGACTGGCAGGAATTCTAGCGTTCCCCAACCATTGTCGATCGTCGGAGGCCGCGGATCGCTGAGATCCGCGGCCTTTTCCCTCGCCGCCGGGAAACGCTGCCCTAGCTCGTTTTCGCCGCGGCGACCGAGGAGGCCCGCACCGTCTCGACGATCGCCGCCAGCGCGGCCTGCGTCAGCTGCTCGAGCGACGGTCGCGACGACGAGCGAGCGGCGCGCTTGCGGACCCTCGGCACGTGCAGGAACCCGATATGCTCCGCATCGCCGCTGGCGAGCGAGGCGTAGAGCGTCGCATTGCACACGTAATCGCCCGCATCGATCGACAGGCGCGCATCGAAGCCCGCGCGCCGTAGGGCCGCCGCGATCCGGGCCGACGGCCAGGTCGCGCGCCGGACGAGCGGCGCGCCGGGCGACAAACTCTGCGTGGCGGGACAGGCACCGGATGCGTCGGGGTGCAGGGGGCCTGCGCGGTTCCAAGCCCTCGTCTCGACGCTGAGGTGCCGCCGCCGCGAGGCGAGGCCGAGATGCAAGATCGCGTCCGGCCGGAACCCGGCCGAGGCCGAGGCGAGGCGCGGACCTATTTCGGCATAGATTACGGGCAATTCGAGGGTCCGCAGATCGATGCCCAGCCGGGCCAAACGGCTTCGATGGCGCGCGAGGCGGCGCAGAAGCGTCGCCGTAGGGTTCGACGGGGCCCCGGGAACGGCGCCGAAACCCGTGACGAGGACCCGCTGACGCACCGGCGCCAACCTCATGACATCTTTCATGCGCATGAGGTTCGCGTCAGCCGGGCGTCTCGTCAACGCCGAAGGCTGAGCCGCGAGGGTGCGGCACCGCCGGGGGACGGTTGATGGCAGGCGCGAGAAGCAGGACATCGCGATGGCGGAACGGGGCGGCGGCGTCGCTGCTGACGACGCTGGCTTTGGCGGGCTGCGTGACCGACAAGGTCTCGGAGGTCACGTCCTCGGTCGGCGACGTCTTCGCGACCGGTGATCCACAGGCGCCGCGCCGCGTCCCGATGTTCGTCGTCTCGACGCGCAAGGGCAAGGGCGGCGACTCGAACGAACTCGCCGACAGCGTGCGCTATTCGCTCCAGACGGTGACGGTGCCGCCCGGACATAAACCCGGCGAGATCGAGCGCGCCCGCTTCGGCAGCGACGATCCGCAGGACGATTTCACCGTCTCCGCCTTCCGCGGCCTCGACGAGAGCGAATTCAAGGCCGAGATCGCCTCCCATCTCTCCGGCCGCATCGGCTCGGACCGCGACGTGCTGCTCTTCGTGCACGGCTTCAACACGAGCTACGACGAGGCTCGCTTCCGCCTCGCACAGATTGTCACGGACGGTCGCTTCGGCGGCGTGCCGGTCCTGTTCACCTGGCCGGCGGCCGGAAGCCTCTTCGATTACGAGGCTGCCAAGGAGAGCGCCTCCGCGTCGCGCGACGCCCTCGCCCAGACGCTGATGATGCTCTCGGACCTGCCGGATATCGGCCGCATCCACATCCTCGCGCATTCGATGGGCAGCTGGCTGACGATGGAGGCGCTGCGCCAAGACGCGATCGCCGGCAAGCCCGACCTCAACGGCAAGCTCGGCGACGTGATGCTCGCGGCCCCCGACATCGACGTCTCGGTGTTCCGCAACCAGGTCTCGAAGCTCGATCCGCACCACGTCTCGATCTTCGTCTCGACCAACGATCGCGCGTTGTTCCTGTCGCGGCGCCTCGCCGGCGATCGACCGCGCCTCGGCGCGCTGAACCCCAACAACGCCGGCGACAAGGCGATGCTCGACCGCCTCGGCGTCAAAGTCTACGACCTGTCCAGCGACTCCGACGGCTTCATCGGCCACGGCGCCTACGCCTCGACGCCGAGTGTCGTTCGCCAGATCGGCGCGACGATCGGCGCCAAGCGCACGCAGGATTCGGATGTCACCGCCGTCCTCGGCTCGCGGCCCGTCGATGAGCATGTCGTCGCCAAGCCGCTGCCGCCGGCGTCCGGCGGCGCCGCGGGCGCGGCGGTCGTGCCGCCTGCCCTTCCCGGCGGCGCCCCCGTACCCGCCCCTGCCCCGCCGCCGCCGAACAGCCCGCTCGAGCCGCCGGCGCTGCACTAGGCGCGCGCGGCGAGACGAACGCGCCTTGGTCGGTGGGGCCCCGCCCGCTTCATCACCCGAGCAGGTCGCTCCTTCGCGGAGATCGCTTCAGCGACGGTAGAACTCGCCGTAGAGCCGATGCTGGAAAGCATGATCGAAGCGAAAGTTCGGTGCCGTCCGCGCGAAGCGCTCGGACGTCAGCGTCGGCCAATCCACCGTGTCGAAATGAGCCCGGTCGAAGGTATAGGAGAAGACCTCCGCGGTCTCGGGCGCGCCCTCCGGCGACGGGGACGTGAGATATTGCGTGAAGCGGCACGCGTCGATCGCATCCCGCCCGTACAGGGATTGCGTAACGCTCGGGGCGGCTTGAAGCATGAACGAGAAGGCCAATGCATCCGGCATCTGGTCGAGATGGTCCGGCACGGCGCGCGGATCGAGGAGCCCGAGCTGCTTGATCTCGTCGGCGTGAGCCCGGAACACGCGCTCGTCCAGGGTCAGCGCGACGACGCATCCGGCCGTATCCGCCCGCACGGCGGACGTGTAGCCGAAGTGCGCGAAGTCGATCGCGACGACACGCAGGTTCGTCGCGGCGATGGACGCATCGGCGCAGAGCAGTGCCGCAAGCATCGGTACAAGGCGCCGCATCCGCTCAGTCGAAGGTCTGGACACGATCCTGCGGCGGCAGCATGCGGCCGAGGAGGTCGTCCCGTCGCAGGAAGAGATGCCAGGCCACGCCGACGATGTGCCCGATGACGAGGGCGTAGAGCGCGAACTGCGCAAAGAGATGCACGCCCGCCGCCGCCTCTCCCACACTCTTCGAGACCGGCAGCTTCGGAACGTCGAAGACGCCGAGGACGCTGATCGGATGATCGCTTCCGGACGACATCACGTAGCCCGAGATCGGCATGACGAGCAGGAGCAGGTAGAGCAGCCAATGCGTCGCGTGCGACAACCCCTTCTCGAGCGCGGTGGTGTGGCGCGGCAGGACGGGCGGACGATTGGCGAACCGGTAGATCAGGCGCGCGACGACGATCGCGAGGACGAGGAGGCCGAGCGTTTTGTGGACCGAGGCGTAATCGGCCGGCGTACCCGGGAACGGCGCCTCGAAGCCTGTGGGCGGTTTCCCCTTGGTCTTGAACTCGGCGAAGATCCAACCAAGGGGCACGATCGCGAAGATCAGGACGGCCGCGACCCAGTGAAACCAGCGCGCTCCGGCCTTATAGCGGCCGGGTTCCTCTAAGGAAGCCGGGGTATAGCGTCCGGAGGAATTCACCATCACATGTCTCCTGGGCTGGGCGGCGCACCTTACAGATCGCACCACAGGAGACTAGAGGCAGGCGGCGAGCCGCGCATCACATGGGAGTGTGAGGCCGCTCGCCGCCGAGGGACTACTGAACCGTCTTCTGGATGTTGTCGAGACCGCCCTGGTAGATGCCGGTCAGGGCGGTGTCGACGTCCTGCTCCTTGCCCTTCTCGGGCGTGTAGGTCGCGGACCACTCGACCTTCGAGGTATCGGCGCCCGTCGAGACGACCTTGATCGTCGAGTTGTAGTCGCTCATCGGAAGCGGGCTCTTCTCGATATGGTAGCTGTAGCTCATGTCCTTGTCGTCGTGGCCGGTCTGCTTCTCGACGAAGGTCGCTTTCCCGTCCTTGGTCACGAGCGTGCGGACCCCGCCTTCCTCGGTGCACTTGCCGATCGCGGGGTGCCAATCCTTGATGGCGCAGAAGGGGCCGATCGTCGCCCAGACCTTGGAGGCCGGCGCTTTCACTTCGACGCTCTTGTCGATGCTCGCCGCCGACGCCGTGCCCATGACGCCCACGACGAAGATCCCGGCCAGAGCCAGGCTGCCCTTGTGCATACGTTCCTCCTAAGTCGGCTTTTGTTGTGCCGCACGCGATCTTCTGCCGCGCGACGCTTCTGTACCTAATGCGAAGCTTTCGCAAGTCGAGATCGACCTTTGGCCAGGAACTTTATGCAATCGAGAACGTGCAAGTGTAGACCTCGCAAGGACGCGCGGAGCAGTCGGACGGCGACCGCCGCTCGTCAGGCGTTGACGGCCTTGTAGACGTTGGTCTGGAAGCGGTTGTCTTGCCCCTCGACGAGGTCGGCGGCTTCCGCGGCGGTCGCATCGAGGACCGCCTCGAGCCAAGGCTGTTCACTTTTGGCGAAATTGCCGAGCACGTAGCCCAGCACGAGCTCCTTCGCGCCGGGGTGGCCGATGCCGAGGCGCACGCGGCGGTAGTCGTTTCCGATCAGCGAGGTGATCGAGCGCAGGCCGTTGTGGCCCGCATTGCCGCCGCCGATCTTGACGCGCACGGTGCCCGGCGCAAGGTCGAGTTCATCGTGGAAGACGGTGATGTCGGAGATCGCGAGCTTGAAGAAGCGCACCGCCTCGCCGACGGAACGGCCCGAGTCGTTCATATAGGTCTCGGGCTTGAGCAGCAGCACCCGCTCGCCGCCCAACGTGATCTCACTGGCGACACTTTGGAAGCGGGAGCGGAACGGGGGCGCCCCATGGCGACGGGCGATGGCGTCGAGCGCCATGAATCCGATGTTGTGGCGCTGCGCCTCGTGCTCGCGCCCGGGATTGCCGAGACCGACGAAGAGATGCATGGGCCCTGCTCAGCGAAAAGCCCCGCCCGCGTGGCGGACGGGGAGTTATGGCGTGCCTGGATCGGCGACCTCCGGTCCCAGCCGAGCCGGAACCGGTCGGCCGACGATCAGTCCTTGGACGTCTCGCCCTTGGACTCGTCCGAAGCCTCGGCGCTCTCGCCCTCGGCAGCCTCACCCTCGATCTCGGTGGTCGGCGCCTCGATCGGCTCGTCGACGACCTCCTCGACCGGCGGGGCGATCGTGAGGACGGCGAACTCGGACTCTTCGGCGAGGCGGGTGCCGCGCGGCAGTTTGAGCTCGTTCATGTGAACGGAATCGCCGATTTCCATGTTGGAAACGTCGATCTCGATATGCTCGGGGATCGCATCTGCGGCGACGTTGAGTTCGATGGCATGGCGAACCGTGTTCACGACGCCGCCCTTCTTGAGGCCGATCGACTCGTCCTGACCGATGACGTGGACCGGGATCTCGACATCGATCTTCTGGCCCTTCTTGAGGCGCAGGAAGTCGACGTGCAGCGGCTTGTCCTTGACCGGATCGAGCTGGTAGTCGCGCGGGATCACACGCTCCGTGTGCCCGTCGATATCGAGGTCGAACGTGGTGGTCATGAAGCCACCGGCGTAGATCAGCTTGTTGACCTCGTGCCAGGAGAGCGCGATCGGCGTCGGCGCTTCGCCGCCCCCGTACACGACTGCTGGAATGCGACCCTCACGGCGAACGCTGCGGGCGGCCCCCTTGCCCACTCCGCTGCGCACCGAGGCCGCCAAAGACTTTGTCTCGGCCATCTGGTGTTCCTTTACATGCTGGATGCTCGCGCCCACGCCTCCAGGGGTGTCGGATTGGCACGCGAGGGCGGCTCTATAGCGTGGACGTCCGCAGAGGGCAAATAATCGCTGTTGCACCGGACGATCGGCGCCCCCTGCCGAGCGGCGGAGCCGCCACGGACGACGGCATGCGGTAAGACAGCGGCACACTGCGGCAGACGGTGGCGCCTCGGGGGCAAGACGATGGACGATTTGGATCGACAGGCGCATCCCTCCAACACCGCCTTCGCGGGCCTGACCGACGCCTGGAGCGGCTGGGTCAACGCCCTGCCCACGCCCGGCGGCGATCTCCTCAAACCGACCTTCCTCGAAACGGCGACGATGGAGCCGCCGATCGTCGAGGACCTGCTGGCGAAGGACCCCTTCCTGCGCAGCGTCGAAAACCTGCTCAACCTCAATCCTCTGCACGAGGTCGTGCCCGTCGACTGGGCGGAGATCGCACGGGCGCTACGCACCGTCTGGCTACGCCAGATGCGCAAGCCCGAGACCGCCTATGCCGCGATGCTCGATCTCACGCGCCGGCAGATGGAGGCCGCCGCCGCCGCCTGGTCCGACGTCTGGGCGCGCTGGTTCGATGTCTCGGCCGGCAGGCTCGCGCCGGAAAGCGTCGGCGACAAGCGCTTCGCGGCGCCGGAATGGCACCTCAACCCAGCCTTTCGCACGCTGAAGGATTGCTACCTCATCGCCTCCGACTGGCTGATGCACCGGATGGACGACCTCGAGGATCTCTCGCCCTCGGAGCGGCGCAACCTCGAGTTCCACCTGCGCCAGTTCGTCAACGCCACGAGTCCGACGCTGATGTTCCTCTCAAACCCCGCGGCGGTGCGCCGGGCGGTCGAGACGGGCGGCGCCTCGATCGCGCAGGGGCTGCGCAACCTCATGGCAGATCTGGAAGAGGGACGGCTCTCGCTCGTCGATGCGAACGCCTTCGCGCCCGGTCGCAACCTCGCGCTGTCGCCCGGCAAGGTGGTCTACCGCAACACGCTGATCGAGTTGATCCAGTACACGCCGAAGACGGAGCGGACCCACGCCATCCCGATCCTCTTCGTGCCGCCCTGGATCAACAAGTTCTACATCCTCGACCTAAACCCCAAGAAGAGCCTCGTGCGCCACCTCGTCGAGGCGGGCTTCACGGTCTTCACGATCTCCTGGCGCAACCCCGACCAGACGCTCGAGGATACGACGATCGACGATTACCTCGAACTCGGACCACTCGCGGCGAGCGATGTCGTGCGCGAGATCACGGGCACGCCGCGCGTCAACATCATGGGCTATTGCATCGGCGGCACCCTGCTCGCGATGACGCTCGCCTGGTGCGCGGCGCGACAGGACGAGCGCTTCGCATCCGCGACGTTCATGGTCTCGATGCAGGACTTCGAGGCCGTCGGCGATACGGCGGTGTTCCTCTCCGAGCAGAGCTCTCTGCAGCTCATCGAACACCAGATGATGGAGCGCGGTTATCTCGACAAGAGCGAGCTCTCGAACATGTTCAACCTTTTGAGATCCAACGATCTCATCTGGGCGAACGTCGTCAACAATTACCTCATGGGCGAGAAGCCGCCGGCCTTCGACCTCCTCTACTGGAACTCGGATGGCACGCGGATGGCCCGTGCCGCGCACGCCTGGTACCTGCGCAACACCTATGTCGAGAATAAGCTCGTGAAGCCGGGCGAGGTGGAGCTGAAAGGCGAGCGCCTCGATCTCGGCCGCATCACGAACGACGTCTATGCGGTCGGCGCCGAGAAGGACCACATCGTGCCTTGGCACGCGGCGGCGCGCATCCTCGAGCTTGTTGGCGGCGAAGCGCGCTACGTGCTTGCATCGAGCGGCCACATCGCGGGCATCATCAATCCGCCCGGCGGCAAGGGCACGTACTGGACCAACGAGAACGGACGCGGGCTGTCCCCCGAGGCCTGGCGCGCCGGCTCGACAAAGCACGACGGCTCGTGGTGGCGCGACTCGTTCGCCTGGCTCGCCAATCGCTCGGGTGACATGGGGACGCCGCCGCAGATCGGCAGCGCGCGGCACCCGCCGATGGAGGACGCGCCGGGAACGTATGTGTTCGAACGATAGGCGCTCGCAGCGAGCAGCGTCGGTCGGCCGCTCGCATCACGCTGTCAGTCCGTGGCGGCGTAGCCAGCACCCGAAACCGGTTGGCGTCCACGGCTAGAAATGCAGCTTCACGCCCATCTCCGCGTCCGTGCCGATCGCGTTCGGCGCGCCGAGGTCGTGGTTCACTTCGTTCACGACGCCCTGCGTCGAATATTGATTGCCGCTCGCGTTGCTGCTGGTCCACTTCATGCCGTAGCTCAGGCGGTCCTGATCCGGTTGCACGACGTGGTGCACGCCCGGCGTCGCGGCGGTCTCCGTCGGCGCGGCGACGCCCGCGCGCGCGGGATCGACCGCGGCCCAGGGCGCGAAAGGCGCGGGTTCGGCCGGTTTGGCGGTCGCGGCGGCCGCCTTCGCGATGTGCTTGTGACGCGTCGCCTTTACGGCGGGAGGAGCTGTGTCGCTCGCCGAGGCGGCGAGCGACACGTCGGCGCCGAACGCACCGACGACCGCGGGAACAGCGAGGAAAAGGTATCGCAAGCGCACAGCGCACCTCGGGGCACGACGCACCGGGCCGGTGCCGTACGCTCGAGCTTAGGCGCGGCAACGCGGCGCAAGGAAGGCGGCTCGCGCTTTCGTGTTCGGCGCGACGCCCGCCATGGCAAAAGCGCCACGCCCCGCGAAGAGCGAGGAACAGCCTTTACCGCTCGTTAAGCGAAACACTTAAACGCGGTTTAAGCTCTTTCCCACACCGTCGCGACCATGGCGCGTTGCGTATGGCCTCTGGTCGCCTCGGCGGCTCTCGTTCTTCTGCTGGTCGGCTGTTCGGAGGTCCCGCAGGTCCGCCGTCCGGCCTGGCGCGAGCAGGCCGAGAAGGCGTGCATCGCCGAGGATCGCGTGCGCCTCTCGCGATATCTGCAGCCGCGTGGCCGCCCGATCGACGGGCCCGGGATCTGCGGGCTCACGCAGCCCTACATGGTGGGCGCGCTCGACGAGGATCGCGTCCAGCTCGACACCGTCGCGACCCTCGACTGCCCGATGATCGCGGCCCTCAACGATTGGATCACGCAGGTGGTGCAGCCGGACGCGCGCGCGCTTCGGCCAGCCGGTGGTGCAGATCGACACGATGGGCTCCTATTCCTGCCGCGGCATGAACGGCCAGGCCGGCGCGCGCATCTCCGAGCATGCTTTCGGAAATGCGCTCGATATCGGCGGCTTCCGGCTTGCCGACGGGCGGCGCATCAGCGTCGTCCACGACTGGACCCAGGGCGACGACCAGACGCAAGCGTTCCTCCGCGACGTCCATGCGGGCGCATGCGGCACCTTCACGACCGTGCTCGGGCCAGGCTCCAACATTTTTCATTACAACCACATCCACGTCGATCTCGCGATGCACGGCAGCGGCCGCGGCGGCTTGCGACGCTATTGCAAGCCGGTGCCCGAAGCGACGCGCCCGGGTCCTGCGCCCGATGGGCTGCCCGAGCCGCCGGCCGTCGAGGAGGAGCAGGACATCGCCTCGAGCCGCGTCCCGATGGACGGGCGCACCGAGCGCGGCGTCGACCTCGCGTCGCCCGCGCCCAACCCCGACCAGCGAGCCCCACGCCGCACCGCCGGTTACTCGCCACGCGTTCCGACGCCCGAAGGCTCCCCGATGGATTGGGACGTCACCTCGTCGATCAAGCGCTGAGGCTCGAGCTTCGATCAGCGCGCGATCGCAGCCCGCGCCGCGAGATCGCGGGCATCGCGCGGCGACAGGCCGAAATGAGCGCGGAAGGCGCGGCTGAACGAAGGGTAGTCCGTAAATCCGCAGGCGCGGGCGATCTCCTCGATGCTGCGGTGGGCGTCGGCGGCATCGGCGAGCCGCGCGTGGACCCGCTTCAGGCGAGCATCGCGGATGGCGGAGTGGACGCCGCCCACTTCGGCGAAGGCCGCGTAGAGCCGCGTGCGCGAGATACCGAGGTCGCTGACGATGCGGCCGACGCCGAGGTTGGTCTTGTCGAGCCGTGCTTCGATATAGGCCTGCGCCAGACCGAGGATCGCCGACGGCGCGAGACGCGCGCAGGCATCCGGCCGGTTGTCCCCCGCGACATTGCGCACGATGCCGCCTAGGAGGTGCAGCAGCCCGTCGAGCGCGACGGTCGCATCGGCCTCGCGCAGGCGCGGCGCGGCCTCGGTGTAGGCGGCGAGATAGCCGACGAACATGTCGACGAGCGGGTCGCCTCGGCGCAGCACCAGTCCCGCGATCGAGTTGATCCGCCCGACGCGCGCCTGGAACGTGGTGCGGTCGACATAGACGCGCGCCTCGCTGTGGCGGCTGGTCGTCGCGATGTTCAGCGGCCTGGCGAGATCGCAGAAGATGAGATCGCCCGGCTGGCACATCTCGGCATGGCCGTTCTGCTCGTGGGACCCGGCGCCGCTGAGCAGGCTCGAAATACCGATGTGGTCGTTGCCGTCCCGCGAGACGTGCTGGGGCGTGCGTGCGATCCGCAGCGGCGCGCTGCGCGTGGTGACCGCGATCGAAGCCGGCGCGCTCGAGACGTCGCGCGAGAAGAAGAAATCGGACGCATCCGCGCGAGCCGACAGATTGCAGCCCGTCATCACGGTGCTCTGCCAATACTCGAACCGCTGGTTCTGCGGCAGCCCTGCGGTCGTCTGCCTGACGGTCTGAACCACGCTAGCCTCACGTGACGTCGCGCTCGCACCTACAGTTTCGTAAAACGCCCCTGCGTGCAACCGGTACTTCAGGTGAAACGGCGCTCCCGCATCAATAAGGATGAGCGTGGCCAAGAGGAAACGCGCATTGTGTCTTTCTGAATACTCAAAAGGTTCTGCCGCGTTGCACGGTGGGCACGCCTGCTGCAACGCGGCCTCTGGACAGATCGCTCGAATCAGCGCCGCTCGCCCTCGACGCCACTGGCGTGCCAGATCAGATGCTCGATGAGATCGGCCGTCCGCGCGACCGAGGTGCGGAGCGATTCCAGGATCCGCGGCATCTCGGCGGCATCGATGCCGTAGGTGACCTCGAGCGCCGCCAGCTGCGCATTCTCGATCACGGTCGTCAGCGCGTCCTGGTAGTCGCGATCGCCGCCGAGATCGAGCCGCGCCGGGCGCAGGAGCCGCCGATCGATCATGCCGTCCTGGAACTGGCGCCGCGCCGCCTCCGCGATCTTGCGATCCGACATCGGCTCGAAGGTCAGGATATAGCCGAGCTTACGGTCGAGGCTCGCATAGACCGGCTCGCCGCGCACGACGAACGGGCGGGACGTACCGCTGAGGCTCGCCAGCACGACCTCCCCGCGCCAGGGCGAATCGTCTCGCAGGAGGAGCTCGATCTGGCGCCGCGCGGCGAGTGGTTCTTCGAGGTGGGGCGGCAGGTCGTCGAGCCGCTGCAAGGAGGGTTGCCCCGGCTGCAGCAGCGCGGCGAAGGCCTCGTTGGTGAGCAGGATGCGCCCCGCCGCATTGGCGACGATCATCGGCTGGTCCGAAGCGCGGACCTGCCGCGACAGCGAGTCGAGCTGGTCCTGTGCGATCAGCATGCGCACCGAGCGGAACTGCAGCGCCATGTCGGAGATGGTGCCGCTGACGAGCCGGGCGGTCGTGCGGTCCGCCGGGGTCCACGGATCGCAGGTGCCTTCGACGCCCTGGTGCCATTGCGCGAACGAGAGGCGCGGCGAGAGCTGTCTCGGATCCGTGCCGACGATGACGGGCTTCGTCGGATCGCCGCCCCACGTCACCGTGTGGACGCGCTCGGGGCGGAACCAGATGAGATATTCGCCCGCGTTGGCCGAGATCGGCGTCGCCAGGAAGCCGGCGCAGACCGACAGCAGCGAGGCGAACGGCGGCGCGTCCGCCGCGATCGCCGAGACCGCCATCACCGGCTCGCGCGGCCGCCCATCGAGCCAGGCGGCGAGCTGGCGGATCTGCGGGGTCGAGGGGACCTCGCCGCTGGAGCGCACCTCGCCTTCGTAGAGCAGCGCGACGCCGCTCGCGTTCAGCGATTGCAGCAGCACCTTCGAACCGTCGAAGAGCGCCGAGCGCCAATCACCCTCGCGGCCTATCGCCTCGACCATCCGCTGCTCGAGACGCCGGACGACGAGCTCGGACTGGGTCTGAACGACACTTTGAAGCGCCGCGATGCGCGTCGCCACGAGCTCCGCCACGATGTCGCAGAGCGAGCGCGTCTCGAACGGCACGAAGCGCGGCGAATCATGGTGACAGGCGATCAGCCCCCACAGCTCGCCGCCGACGACGATCGAGATGACGAGCGTCGCCTTGACGCCCATGTTCTTCAGATATTGCAGATGGATCGGCGACATCGAGCGCAGGCCACACATCGACATGTCGACATGGCGTCCCGTGAGCGGTGAAAGCCGCGGCATCAGCGGCACGGGCTCATAGGCGACATCGACCAGCAGGCGGACGCGATTTTGAAGATAGAGCCGCCGCGCCATCTGCGGGATATCGGAGGCAGGGTAACGGTTGCCCAGGAAGGCCTCTGCACCGGTGCGGCGCCGCTCGGCGAAGACTTCGCCGTGGCCGAGCTCGTCGAAACGGTAGACCATGACGCGGTCGTAGCCGGTCAAGCGGTCGATGATCGAGGCGGTCGTGTCGCATAGCGTGCGCAAGGTCTGCGCGTCGACGATCGCCTGCATGACGTCGCGCAGGTCCGTTCCGAAGTCGATCGGCGGCCCGGCGGGCTCGAACTCGACGATGATGCCGCCGTCCGGCGGCCGGTGGATGAGCGCTTCGATATCGAGGGCGGGATCGCCGATGCGCCCGCGCACCGCGACGGCGCGCCGGTGCAGCGGCTCGCCGAGATGGGCTCGCACCCTCGCCGCCATCGTGCCCGGCAGCGAGGCCAGATCGCGCCCCACGGGGTCACCGTCGATGTTGAGGAGGGCGCCCGCGTTGGTGCTCGCCTGCAGGATGCGCGAGCCCGCCTCGTCGAGAAGGATGAGCGCGCCGTGCGGCTGGATCGAGCCCGCAAACTGGATCTGTTCGCGTTCGCAGTTCGAAAGATCGGCTTCGCCGAAGGCCGGCGTGGCGGAGGAGGTCAAGCACACCTCGTGTTGGACGCACGGATCGTGATGGGAATGTCGACAGGACGACGCTCACGTCAAGGGTGAAGGTCGGCGCACCCGCGGCCGTTTCTAGAGCCGTTATAAAAACTTATCTTGACCTCGGATGGGCGTTTCGCTCTCTCTTTGCACGAGGCGAGGGTCGTGCGCTCCTGCCTCGATGGCCCTCGGGGCGGCTAGGGAGGGAAATCAATGAAGGTGATCAACGCGGCTCTCGTGGCCACGGGCGTGCTGGCGCTGACCGCTGGCGCGGCTGTGGCCCAGGATGCCAGCAAGGGCAAGTCGGTGTTCAACCAGTGTCTGGCGTGCCACGCGCTCGACCATGCGGTCGTCGGACCGCCGTTGAAGGGCGTGATCGGCCGCAAGGCCGGCTCGGTCTCGGGCTTCGCCTATTCCGATCTCATGAAGGCCGCTGGCGACGCCGGTCTCGTCTGGAACGAGGCCGAGCTCGCCGATTATCTGAAGAACCCGACCGCCTACCTGCAGGACTACGTGAAGAGCAAGGGCAAGACCGCCTCCGGCTCCTCGAAGATGGTGTTCATGCTGGCCAACGAGACCCAGCGCAAGAACGTCGTCGCCTATCTCGCGACCCAGAAGTAGGCCGCACCGGTCGACGGAGCGATCGCGCAGGGCCCTCGCCTCCGGCGAGGGCTTTCGCGTCGAAGAGGCCCGCCTCACGCCGATTGACACCGCACGGCGCCGCGCCCTAGATCGCCGCTCGTTCGACGGTCCCTCGCGAGAGGGTTCACAAGGGAATGTGGGGCCCGGTTCGCCGGGCCGCGATGCCACAGCTGCCCCCGCAACTGTCAGTGGGAAGCGGCAGGCGCCTCGCAGCCACTGGACCTCCGGGTCTGGGAAGGCGGCGCCTGCGGCGATGATCCACGAGCCAGGACACCTGCCGTCACGAGGTGAACGCGAGCTTGCGGCGGGGTGTCCGCGGCTCTTGGCCGAGCGCTCGCGCCGGCGCGTGCCCACGCCCCGGATTGATGCCAGCGATGAATGCGCGGCCCGACCCCTCGCTCACGGCGGCTCACGCCGTCGCCCCCATGACGCTCTACGTCTGCACGACGTGCCGCGGTCTCACGCCCGCCGCCGAAGGACCGAGCGCGGGCGCGCGCCTGCATGCGGCGATGAGCGCGGCCACCGCCGATCCTGCGATCCGGGTCGTGCCGGTGGAATGTCTCAGCGTCTGCAAGCGCGATTGCGCGGTGAGCTTCGCCGCGCCGGGCAAATGGACTTACGTCTACGCCGATCTGCCGCCCGACGGGGCCGTCGACACGATCCTAACCGGGGCGAGGCTCTACGCCGCGACGACCGACGGGATCATCCCGTGGAAGCAGCGTCCCGAGGCGCTGAAGAAAGGGGTCGTCGCGCGCATCCCGCCGCTCGATCCCCCCGCATGACGGCGGTCGATTACATCAAGGACGGGGCGGAAATCTATCGCCGCTCCTTCGCGATCATCCGGGCAGAAGCCGACCTCGCGCGTTTCACGCGGGAGGAGGAACGGGTCGCGGTGCGGATCATCCACGCCTGCGGCCTCGTCGACACGGCGGCGGACATCGCCTTTGCGCCGGGCGCCGCCCGCGCCGGGATCGCGGCGCTCGCCGCCGGCGCCCCGATTTTGTGCGACGCCGGCATGGTCGCGGACGGCGTGACGCGCGCAAGGCTGCCGGCAGCCAACGAGGTGATGTGCACGCTGCGCGATCCGCGTGTGCCCGACCTCGCCGCGGCGTTGCGCACGACGCGCACCGCCGCGGCGCTCGAGCTGTGGTCGGACAAGCTCGACGGTGCCGTCGTCGCGATCGGCAATGCGCCGACGGCGCTGTTCCGCCTGCTCGAGCTGATCGACGCCGGAGCGCCGCGCCCCGCGCTGATCGTCGGCGTTCCGGTCGGCTTCGTCGGCGCGGCGGAATCGAAAGCGGCGCTGGCGGCACGGTCGGACCTCGCCTGGATCGTCGTGCACGGGCGACGAGGCGGCAGCGCGATGGCGGCGGCCGCCGTCAACGCGCTCGCCAGCGCCGCCGAATAGATGGCGGGGCGCCTCTACGGGATCGGGCTCGGGCCCGGCGATCCGGAGCTCTTGACGCTCAAGGCCGCGCGGCTGCTCCGCGAAACGCCGGTCGTCGCCTATTTCTGCAAGAAGGGGCGGCGCGGCCATGCCCGCACGATCGTCGACGGGTTGCTCGCGCACGACGTCCGCGAAGTGCCGCTACCCTACCCCGTCACCACCGAAATTTCGATCCACGACGCGGCCTATGCCGCCTGTCTCGCGCCCTTCTACGAGGAGTCGGCCGCGGCGCTCGCTCGCGAGTTGGACCGCGGCGACGACGTCGGCCTCATCTGCGAGGGCGATCCGCTCTTCTTCGGCTCCTTCATGCATCTCTACGTGCGGCTGCGCGCGCGCTACGCCGTCACCATCGTGCCGGGGGTTGCGGGAATGTCGGGCTGCTGGAGCGCCGCCGGCCTGCCGATGAGCTGGGGCGACGACGTGATGACGATCTTGCCCGGCACTCTGGATTCCGCCGCTCTGCGCGATCGGCTCGCGCAGAGTGACGCCAGCGTCGTCATGAAGATCGGCAGCAACTTCGCGAAGGTCCGTGCGGCGATCGCCGCCGCGGGCCTGATGGACGAAGCGGTCTATGTCGAGCGCGGCACGATGGCGGGTGAGATCGTCATGCCGCTCGCGCGAAAGCAGGACGAGATCGCCCCCTATTTCGCGATCATCCTGATCCCGGGCCACGGCCGGCGTCCTTGACACCCACGAGATCCCTATGCCAGGCCGCCCTCCCCCCGTATCGCTCTCCTATGCGGCCTCCTCTAGATCGAAGCGGCGCTCGAACGCGCGATCGGGAATGTCTCATGCCTGCCGAACCTGGCGCCGCGCCGCATCTGTCCGTTCTGGCCACAGCCTATCTCGTCGGCCCCGACAATCAGGGGCGATGGATCGCCGTGGAGACTCATGGGCGCGGCGGCGGCATCTTCGTGGATGCGCACGCCGCGCTTCACTTCGCGCAGGGCGAGACCGCACATCGTCCAGGCGCCGTGAACCTTGCGCACGGGCCTTTGCGGCTCGCCTTCACCTGAGCCCGAGCACGCAGACGAGGCCGGCGCTGAGGCCCGCGAGCACGACCAGCGACAGCACGACGGTCGCGACGACGCGCGGGCCGGCTCCGGTGACCGTCCGCACATCGACGCCCAACCCGAGCGCCGCCATCGAGACGATGGTCAGGACGTTGGCCGCCCAGGCCGCCGGCGCAAGCAGGGCGTGCGGAACGAGGCCGGCCGCCCTCACGCCGATCATCGCCAGGAAGCCGAGGACAAACCAGGGGACGAGCCGCATCGGTGAGACATGCAGGTCGCTCGCCTCCTCGCGCGTGGTCATGGCGAGCGCGACGACGACAGGGCCGAGCATCAGGACACGCAGAAGCTTCACCAGCATGCCGGTCTGCACGGCCAACGCGCCGATCGGCGCGGTCGCGGCGATGACCTGGGGCACGGCATAGACGGTCAGGCCGGCGAAGATGCCGGACGAATTGGTCGAGAAGCCGAGCGCGGTGGTCAGCGGCGGGATGGCGAGGACCACGATGACGCCGAGCACCGCTGTGAAGGCGATCGAGGAGGCGACGTCGTCGCCTTCCGCGTGGATGACCGGCGCGGTGGCGGCGATCGCGGAATTTCCGCAGATCGAGTTGCCGCAGGCAATCAACACGGAGAGCTTGTGCGAGAGACCCATCCCGCGGCCGATCGCATAGCTGATCGCGAGGGCGGCTGCGACGACCAACGCCGTGCCGATCAGAAGCGAAGGCCCTGCGGCGATCAACGCCGACGTGCTCACCGAGAGACCGAGCAGAACAACCGCGACTTCGAGAAGCGGCTTCGCGGCGAATGCGATTCCCGGCGTCGCGAGCGGGCCCGGTGCGGACAGGTTGCGCAGGCCGGTCCCGATCAGGATGGCGAGCACCAGCGCCTCCAGCCAGGGGCGCCCGAAAAGGTGACCCTCGACCCGCTCGAGCAGCACAGCGGCCAACGCGACCGCTCCGCTGAGCGCGAGGCCCGGCAAGACCGTTCGGCACTCATCGGCCGAATTGCGAAGGGAGCGCACCAACTGTGTCATGCCACTCGTTGTGGACGCGTTCGACCGTTTGAAATATCAAAAGTTCCTACACATTTTATTCGGCTTTCTCGAACGATGACACTCGAGCAGCTTCGTATCTTCGTGGCCGTCGCGGAACGGGAGCACCTGACCCTGGCTGCCGCCGCGCTGCACCTCACACCGTCGACCCTGAGTGCTGCGATCCGCACGCTGGAGGAGCGCTACGGCACGCGGCTCTTCCACCGCGTTGGACGCCGCATCGAATTGTCGGCGGACGGCCGCGCGTTCCTCGGTGACGCGCGGGCCGCGCTGTCGAGCGCCGACGCGGCGGAGCTGGCCCTTCGCGAAATCGGTGGGTTGCGGCGCGGGACGCTCGCGGTCGCGGCGAGCCAGACGATCGTCGGCTATTGGCTGCCGGCGCCGCTGATGCGCTTTGCTTTGGCGCATCCGGCCATCGACGCGCGCCTCATCGAGGGCAACACGACGACGGTGGCGGCGGCGGTGCTGGAGGGACGCTGCGAACTCGGCTTCATCGAGGGGACGATCGACGAGCCGGCGCTCGCGGTCACCCCCGTCGACGAGGACCGGCTCGTCGTCGTCGCGAGCCCGGACAATCCCCTGACGCACCGCCGTCCGATCGAGCTCCGCGACCTCGTCGATGCCCCCTGGGTCATGCGCGAGCGTGGATCGGGCACGCGTGCCTTGCTCGAGAACGCGATGCGCGCCACCGGAATCGATCCCGCGCGCCTCGATGTGCGCCTCGAACTGCCGACCAACGAAGGGGTGTGCGCCGCCGTTCGCGCGGGCCCGTGCCTGACCGCCGTCTCCGACCTCACGGCGGCCTCACACATCGAAGGGGCGAGGCTGAAGCGTGTGCACGTCGCGCTGCCGGGGCGTCGCTTCTCGATGCTGCGCCACAAGGAGCGTTATCGCACGAAGGCCTCGCTTGCCTTCGTGGCCCTGATCGAGGAGGAGGTCGCCGCCGCGCGGGCACGGCGCGACGCACACAACTACGATATCTGAGCGCCGAAGCGCCCGCCATGCGTTCAGCGCGTCGTCGTCGCCTTCCGGGCGCCGGCATCCGGGGCGTTCACGGCGCCGGGCATGCCGGGCAGCGCCTCAGGCGGCTTGCCGGTCGCCTTGAGGATCTTTCGGACGGACCACGCTTCCTTCTCGGTCGTTCCGCGAATGTCGTCGACCTTCCAGGCGCCGCCCTCTTTGACGAAGGCGTAGGTCACGACCGTCGGCTCGCCGCGGTTCGAGAAGCTGGCGGATACGATCGCTTTCGCGAGATCGATGAGATCGGTCTTCAGCGTCAGGTTCTTGATCTCGGGATCCTGCGAAGCGGTGATGGGGTCGAAGTCGATCGCCGCCGCGCCGTCGTGCGCGGCCTGCACCTCGGCCTTCGTGACGAGCAGATCGAAAGACTTCGAGAAATATTTTTCCCGCGCCGCGCGCTCGAAAAACGGGCTCGACGGGCGCGCCTTCCGCAGATCGGCGAGGGCGAGCCGATAGACGGCGGCGACGATGTCGCGCGGCTCCTCGACGGCGACGGGCGTGGTCGATTTCAGGGATGGCGCGGGGTTGCCCGCGCTCTGGGCGAAGGCTGGAGACGCGACGAGCGTCCCCAGCAGGGCGGCCGACACGATCTTGGCGAGGCGGTACATGCGGCGGCTCCCCTGCGGTCTCGGCAGCGTCAGGCCTTCGCCTTGTCCATCATCTGCGTGAACCGCGTGAAGAGATAGTGGCTGTCGCGCGGGCCCGGGGACGCCTCGGGGTGATGCTGCACCGAGAAGGCCGGACTGTCGAGCAGCTCCAGCCCGCAATTCGACCCGTCGAACAAGCTCGTATGCGTCTCGCGCGCATTCTGCGGCAGGCTCGCGCGATCGACCGCGAACCCGTGGTTCATCGAGACGATCTCGACCTTGTCGGTCGTGAAGTCCATGACCGGATGGTTGGCGCCGTGGTGGCCCTGGTGCATCTTCTCGGTCTTCGCGCCGATCGCCAGCGCCATCAGCTGATGGCCGAGGCAGATGCCGAAGGTCGGCACCTTCTTGGCGATCAGCTCCTGGATCACGGGCACGGCATATTCGCCGGTCGCCGCCGGATCGCCGGGGCCGTTGGACAGAAACACGCCGTCGGGCTGGAGCGCGAGAATGTCCTGCGCCGACGCGGTCGAAGGCACGACGGTCACGGCGCAGCCGGCATCCGCAAGGAGGCGCAGGATGTTGCGCTTGATGCCGTAGTCGATCGCCACGACCTTGTAGCGCGGCGCGGTCTGGCGCCCGTAGCCCTCCTCGAGCTGCCAGGTCGTCTCGTCCCAATCGAAACGCTGGACGGCGCTGACCTTCGGCACGAGGTCGAGCCCGACGAGCCCCGACCAGCCGGCCACCTGCGCCCTCAGCGCCTCGAGGTCGAAGCGCCCGTCGGCCGCATGCGCGATAACCGCGTTGGGGACGCCCCTCTCGCGCATGAGCGTGACCAGCGCGCGCGTATCGATGCCGGAGAGTCCGACGATCTCGCGCCGCCTCAGCCAGTCGTTCAGGTTCAGCGTGGCGCGCTGGTTCGAAGGCGAGCTCACAGGCGCATGCACGACGAGGCCGACGGCGCCGGGCGCGGCGGCGAGGGAGATCGACTCGATGTCCTCGTCGTTCGTTCCGACGTTGCCGATGTGGGGGAAGGTGAAGGTCAGGATCTGACCCCTGCAGGACGGATCCGTGAGGATCTCCTCGTATCCCGTCATCGCGGTGTTGAAGCACACTTCGCCGGTGGCGGCGCCCTCCGCCCCGAAGCCTTCGCCCTCGAGCACGGTGCCGTCCGCCAGGACGAGCACGCCCGTCGTTTGGGGTTCGCTCCAGCCCTGATCCGCGGCGCTCATCTTCGACCTCGCGTCGATCCGGCCGGCGCACGGGCGACGGACGGACGAAAAGGAAATGTCGGCATCGCGTCTGGGTAGGGGCTGGCGCCGCAGGCGTCAATGGCCGGCCTTGCCCGGGGGCGCTTGGCCTCATGGCCGCCCGCCTCGCCCTGAGGGGATGCGGCGATCGGCCCGCCGATCACGGAAGCGGCGAGCGTCGAGGAGGGAGCGCTCTCGTTGGACCCGCCCGGCCTGACGTTCGAGATCGCGGCGCTCTTCACGCGCTGAGGCTTCGCTCGGCCCGGCGCGCATGGCAGTCGGGCGGCACCCTCCCCACATCGGGGTCATGGCTCACCCGCTCGCCTTCTCCGTCCTCGATCTCGCGCCCGTCCTCGACGGCGAGACGCCGCGCGAGGCGCTGGGGCACAGCGCCGCCCTCGCCCAGCATGCCGAAGCGCTCGGGTACGACCGCTTCTGGCTTGCCGAGCACCACAACATGCCGGGCATCGCGAGCGCCGCGACGGCCGTCGTGATCGGCCATGTCGCCGACCATACGTCGACCATCCGCGTCGGCTCGGGCGGTATCATGCTTCCGAACCACTCTCCGCTGGTCGTCGCCGAGCAGTTCGGCACGCTCGACGCGCTATTCCCGGGCCGGATCGATCTGGGGCTCGGCCGCGCGCCGGGCGGCGACGGCTATACGCTGCGCGCCCTGCGGCGCGGCCCGGAGACCGCGGACCGATTTCCGCGCCACGTGCAGGAGCTGCAGTTCTTCTTCCGCCCGGCGGAGCCGAATCAGCCGATCCGCGCCGTCCCGGGGGCCGGCCTCGACGTGCCGCTGTATCTCCTCGGCTCCTCGACCTTCTCGGCGGAGCTCGCGGCGATGCTCGGGTTGCCCTTCGCCTTCGCGGCACATTTCGCGCCGGACGCGATGGAGGCCGCGCTCGCCATCTACCGCGCCGGGTTCCGGCCCTCCGAAGAACGCCCGCGGCCGCATGCCATCGTCTGCGTCAACGTGATCGCCGCGGAGACGGACCAAGAGGCGACGCGCCTGTTCACCTCCCTCCAGCAGGCCTTCCTGAACCTTCGCCACGGCACGCCGGGACTGCTGCCGCGCCCCGTCGCGCGTCTCGAGGTCCCGCCGCACGAGCGCGCTGGCATCGACCATGCGCTGCGCCGGTCGATCGTCGGCGGCCCCGAGACGGTTCGGCAGGGCTTGGCGCGCCTCTTTCGAGAGACCGGTGCCGACGAGGTGATGATCGCCGCGCAGATCTACGATCAGGCGGCACGGCGGCGGAGCTACGAGATCGTCGCGGACCTTCGGCAGGGCCTCGACAGCGTCAGACGGGCCGCCTGACGCATCGGCGCGACCAAAAAACCACACATACCAATGCCTTCAAATTGCCGTGAGAACCGCGAGCGGAACGGTGTTAAGCTTGTCCGCAATCAATAGCCGCGATCGAGGGCGCTCGGGCCACCGGGCAGGAACGCGGAAGCGTCGTGTGATGCGGGTCCAATGCTTGATTTCTTCGTACGTCATGCCGACGCGACGCAAATACTGTTGTTCGCGAGCTTCGTCAGTGCGCTCTGGCTCGTCGAACATCTCGTTCTGCACAGACCGGCGGGCGAGACGCTGCGCCACCCGTCGGTCAACGCGATGTTCGTGCTGACTGCGCTGCCGATCGAGCTGACGCTCAGCGTGACCTGCCTCACCGTCTCCCATTGGGCGGGCGAGCACCAGTGGGGCCTTCTCACCCTGCTGCCGGCGAGCCCCTGGGTCAAATACGGCCTCGGCTTCGTGCTTCTCGACTTCTTCGACTACGTCTACCATCGCGCGATGCACCACGTGCCGAGCCTGTGGCGCTTCCACCTCGTCCATCATACCGACCAGGAGGTCGATTCCTCGACCACCGTGCGCGAGCATCCGGGCGAAAGCGTCGTCCGCGGCATGTTCCTCGTCCTTTGGACCTTCCTGCTCGGCGCCTCCTTCGAACTGCTGCTGCTGCGCCAGGCGGCGGAGACCGTCTCGGCGATCCTCGCCCATTCGGCCTTGCGCCTGCCCCAACGCACCGCGCGATGGGTCGAATACGTCTTCATCACGCCCAACCTGCACCACGTACACCACCACTACGTGCTGCCGCACACGGACCGGAACTTCGGCGGCGTCTTCTCGATCTGGGACCGCGCGTTCGGCACGTTCGGCGAACTGTCGGCGCAGGAGACGGTGTTCGGTCTCGACACCCACATGCAGCCCGCTCAGATCAAGACCTTCGCGCCGCTGCTCGGCCTGCCGTTCGACGAGCGCGAGACATCCCCATCCGAGCCTGTCGTGCGCCTGACGCCGGTGTCCGACGCCGGCTGAGGTCAGGCCGCCGCGGAGAGGGGCTCGGAGATGTCCTCGAGCGACTTGCCTTCCGCCGCGACGCCCCCCCCCGCCTCGGCGATGGCCGCGCCGATCATCAGGACGGCGGCGAACACGTAGCCGTAAAAGAGCATCCACTTGTCGCCGGTGCCGATCAGCCAGCCGAAGGTGACGGGGCCGACGATGCCGCCGATGCCGGTGCCGAAGGCGTAGAAGATCGCGATCGCGAGTGCCCGGATCTCGACCGGGAACACCTCGCTGACCGTGAGATAGGCCGCCCCCGCCGCCGAGGAGGCGAAGAAGAAGATCACCGACCAGGCGATCACCTGCTCCGTCGCGCTGAGCTTGCCGACGGCGAAGAGCCAGCCCGACACGACGAGCAGGACGCCCGAGATGGCGTAGGTCCCGGCGATCATCGGCTTGCGGCCGATCTTGTCGAAGAGCGGGCCGAGAATGAGCGGCCCGAACGCGTTGCCGATCGCGAACGGCAGCATGTACCATCCGGTGTTCTTGACCTCCACGTGGGAGTAGGTGTCGAGCACCTGCGCGAAGGTGAAGAAGATCGCATTGTAGAAGAAGGCCTGCGCCGCCATGAGCGCGAGCCCGACCATCGCACGCGCTCGGTTCTTCACGAAGATCGTCTTGAAGACGACCGAAAGCGGCGTGTGCCCGCGCGCATGGATCGTCATCGGCTTGAGGCGTGAAGGATCGGGCACCTTGCCGCCGTGCTCTTTCATATGCGCTTCGATGTCGCCGATGACCTTTTCGGCCTCTCTCTCGCGTCCGTGAATGACGAGCCAGCGCGGGCTCTCGGGGATCAGCGTGCGCAGGAAGATGATGCCGATGGAGAGCACTGAGCCCACGAAGAAGACGGCGCGCCAGCCGTATTGCGCGGGAATGATCGCGGGATCGAGAAAGACGAGCGACGCGGCAGCACCGATCGCGCCGCCGACCCAGAACGAGCCGTTGATCGCGAGGTCGGTGCGGCCACGAAAGCGTGCCGGAATGAACTCCTGGATCGTCGAGTTGACCGCCGAATATTCGCCGCCGATGCCGCAGCCCGTCAGGAACCGGAACAGACAGAAGCTTTCGAGATTCCAGGAGAACGCCGTCGCCGCCGTCGCGACGAGATAGAGGCCGAGGGTCACGAAGAAGAGGACGCGGCGCCCGAGCCGGTCCGTCGCCCACCCGAAGCCGAGCGCGCCGAGCACCGCGCCGGCGAGATAAAAGGAGTTCGCGATCCCGATCTCGGTGTCGGAGAAGTGCAGCGCCTTGTCAGCCTTCAGCGCGCCCGAGATGAGGCCGGCGAAGGTCACCTCGAGGCCATCGAGGATCCAGGTGATGCCGAGCGCGAGAATGACGAGCGTGTGGAAACGCCCCCACTGCAACGCATCGAGGCGCGCCGGCACGCGCGTTTCGATCGTCTTCTCGGCGACGTCGCTCATCCGATCTCCTCCCGGCGCGCTCGGCCGCTCGCCGCCAACTTCGGCTTGGCCGTTGCCGTTCCCGCGTCGCGTCGAAGAACGGAGTCTTAAGTCCGTCGTGCTCCCTTTGCGGGGCCATGTTTGTCGATCTCGCCGCGGGAAACCGCTATAGAGCCGAGCGCCCGGCGGTCGTCGGGGCCGGCGAGCGCATGGACACAGCGGCACGACTTCTCGTCTTCGATTCCGGGCTCGGCGGCCTCACGGTGCTGGCCGAGGTCGCGCGTCTGCGCCCGGACGCGTCCCTCCTGTATGCGGCGGACGACGCCGGCTTTCCCTACGGCCGGTGGAGCGAACCGGACCTCAAGGCGCGCGTGCTCGAAGTCGTCGGCGGCCTCGTGGAGGCGATCCGGCCGGACGCCGTCGTCATCGCCTGCAACACCGCGTCGACCCTCGTCCTTCCGGACTTGAGCGCGCGCTTCCCGGACCTGCCCTTCATCGGCACCGTCCCCGCGATCAAGCCCGCGGCCGCGCTCTCGCGCAGCAGGCTGATCTCCGTCCTCGCGACCCCGGGCACGGTGGCCCGAGACTACACGCGGGCGCTCATCGACAGGTTCGCCAGCGGCTGTGACGTTACCCTCGTCGGCTCGACGCGCCTCGCCGCGCTCGCCGAAGCCGCGATGACCGGCGCTGAGGTGGCGGACGAATCGATCATCGCGGAGATCGCGCCGTGCTTCGTGCGCGTCGGCGAGCGACGGACCGATGCGGTCGTCCTCGCCTGCACGCATTACCCGCTGCTGCTCGCGCGGCTCGAGCGGCTCGCGCCCTGGCCCGTCACCTGGATCGACCCCGCGCCCGCGATCGCGCGACGCGTTGATGCCGTGCTGAATGAGCGCGGTTTTGGGCGCAATTCCGGAGCCGCACCGACGGGCGAGATGCGCTTTACCTCCGGACGCGTTCCGTCCGGCGCCCTGGCCGCCGCGCTGGCAACCTACGGCTTGGCCCGGGCAAGCTTTGGCCTCGACGCCTGATCGGCAGGCGCGGGGGTTCGACGTCGCGCCGCATGGCGCTGCGATTGGCGAGAGCCTCGACGTCGCACGGACCCGTTCGCCGGGATATGCGTCAGAGCGTACCTTGCACGACACGGCGCTGGCGGGTCAGATAATCGAGCAGGCGACCGCGACGCTCCGGATCGCCATCGGCGGATGCGAGCGATTGCGAGATGTCGTCGAGCAGCGTGACTTTCGCGCGGTCGAAAACATGGCCGATCGCGTCCTCGACGCGCGTTTCGAAGGCGTGCAGGCTTTCGTCGTCGCCCTGCGCCAGGAAACGTCGAGCTCCTGAGAGGACGAGATGCGGAATGGCCATCGACCGCTTGCTCCCTCCACTCGAACGCCGACGCCGGCGCCGACCTCATCCTTGGGCCGTGTCAGCGCTCAGCCGGACGGCTTCGCGGAGGGTCGAAGCAGCCGGTCGACAAACGTGTCGTGCGAACCGCGCCGCTGCAAGGCATAGGCGCGCCCGAGTTCGAAGTTGCGCGATTCGCGGCTGCTCCGCGGGTAGGGATTCGGCGCGTCGTCCTGCACGAGCACAGATTGTGCTCCCTGATCGAAGGGCGTCTTGGCGTCAGCGTTGGCCCGCATCGTGGGTCGATCCCCTTCGCAGGCAGGAGAGCAGGCATGAGACGGAGAGAGACCGGGTCGTCCGCGCCAGCCTCTTTCCGATCCTCGAGCTTCGTGCCGCCGATCAGATGATCTGAAGCTGATCGGCCGATGCACGGCCGCTGCGACGATCACTGACGATCTCGTAGCTCAGCTTCTGGCCATCGGGCAGGCCTCGCAGTCCGGCCCGCTCGACCGCGCTGATGTGGACGAAAACGTCGGTCGACCCTTCGTCCGGCTGAATGAAGCCGAAGCCTTTTTGTGCGTTGAACCATTTCACGGTGCCCGTCGCCATGACGACACTCCTAAACTAAGCGCGCCGAAGCCACGCCACGTCGTGGCACGGGTCGGAACTGTCGAGTCAGGAGGTGATCAGCAGTGCAGATGTCGCACGGGCCAAGGCACGGCCTCTATCGATTGTCCGAAGCATAGGCCCAATGGGCAGCCGGGGCAAGGCGCCGACAATCGGCGACGAATTCGATACGGATTGCGATCAGTCGCGACGCAACGAAGATAAGTCTCGCTCCCCGGACGCCGGGAGCGTACGCTGACGTCCTACCCCCAGCGTGAAGGAAGACAGCGCCATGGCGAAAGGCCAGCTGCGAGGCAATCGAGAGGCCAAGAAGCCGAAGAAGGAGAAGCCGAAGGTGAACGCATCGGCGCCCTCGATGAAAATCGGTAACATGGCGAAGACCGAGCCTTCGTCGACAGGAAAGTCCAAGACGGCGACACGCTGACTCAACGATCATTTGGCGGCAAACGATCATGTGGGCGCCGGCGGGTCCCACGTCCGCGCCTCGGCGGATGCTGTGCCCGCGCGGCGCTGCCGCATAAGCCGGCCTGCTGTCGCCCGCGCCGTCCGCACGCGCTGAAGACGATCGACGGCATCCTCGCTTCACAAAGACCCGACGCGCGACGCTGGAACGCGAAGAGCGATGCCGAAGGCGCGCGCGAAGCCCATGCGGCCAATGGGTGTCACGTCCAGCGCCCGGCTATTCGGAAGGCGCCGCACCCATCCCTTTTGAAGTGCGTTCGTCAGCACGGCCGCGCCCAGCGCGCCGGCCAGGTGCGGCTCGCGCTCGCTCCAGTCCATGCACGGGCGGCAATAGGCCCGCCGCCCCGTCTGGCCCGGCACCTCGATGCCTGCGGCCGTGAAGAGGGCCGCGCCGCTTGTGGTCAACCCGCCGCCGTCGGGGCCGAGATGCAGATGGCCTTCGGTGACGAGCGAAGCGGTGATCGCCACCGCGATGCGGCCGGCAAGATGGTCGTAGCAGCTGCGGGCCGTGCGCAGCCGCTCGCCCCCGCGCCAGGGCCGCGGATCGAGACGCGCCGGCGTGTCCTGAGCGACGACCATGATCTGCTCGAGCAGGCTCGCCAAGCCGGGCGACGCCAGCCGGTAATATCGATGGCGACCGCGTACCTCGCAGGCGAGGAGCCGTGCGTCCCGCAGCCGTGCGAGATGTCCGCTGGTTGTTTGCGGCGAGACGCCGGCGATCCCCGCGAGATCGGACGCGCTGCGAGGTCGACCGTCCATCAGCGCGGCCAGCATGCTGGCGCGGGCCGGCTCGCCGATCAGGGATGCCACCTGCGCGATCTTCGGGCCCTCGGCCATGCGACTCTCCCGTCTTTCGTCTGCCCAAGTCGGACCCAGTGGGACCCCAATAGGATAATCGTTTGCGCCGCCGCACGGTTCGGCGCGGGCCGAAGCATGGCGATCGGCTCGGCTTTGCGCCCTCCGGGACCACCCTTATATGTGGAGCGCCGCACGGCTCTTGCCGCGCCGCACGCCTCGCAGGATCGGACATGACGAGCCCGACGACGAACCCACTGCTCGCCCCCTGGACCGGCCCGTTCGAAGCGCCGCCCTTCGCGTCGCTCGAGACCGCCGCGTTCAAGCCCGCCTTCGACGCCGCGCTGGCGGAGAACGTCGCCGAGATCGCCGCCATCGCGGATGCGGCCGAGCCCGCGACCTTCGAGAACACGATCCTCGCGCTGGAGCGGGCCGGGCGGACGCTCGAGCGCGTCTCCTCCGTCTTCTTCAACCTGACGAGCACGGACAGCGACGATGCGCTGCAGGCGGTCGAAATGGAGATGGCGCCGATCCTCTCGCGCCACTCCTCGGCGATCTTCCTCGACCCCAAGCTCTTCCGCCGCGTCGACGATCTCTGGGCGCGCCGCGACACGCTCGGGCTCGATGCGGAACAGGCGCGCGTGCTCGAGCGCTACCACGTCATCTTCACGCGCGCGGGTGGCGGGCTGCCCGAGACTTCGAAGACGCGCCTCGCGCAGATCTCCGAGCGGCTCGCGACACTCGGCACGCAATTCTCGCAGAACGTGCTCGCCGACGAGCGCAGCTGGGAACTCGTGCTCGACGGCGGTGCCGACCTGGCAGGTCTCCCGCAGGCGCTCGTCGATGCCGCAGCAGCGGCCGCCGAGGCGCGCGGACACGCCGGCAAGCATGTGATCACGCTGTCGCGCTCCTCGGTCGAGCCGTTCCTGCAGTTCTCCGCCCGGCGCGACCTGCGCGAGCAGGCCTTCCAGGCCTGGGCGCGGCGTGGAGAGAACGGCGGCGCCACCGACAATCGCGCGATCGCCGCCGAGATGGTGGCCCTGCGCGCCGAGCGGGCCCGCCTCCTCGGCTTCGACAGTTTCGCCGCCTTCCGCCTCGCGGATTCGATGGCCAAGACGCCGGAGGCGGCGCGGCGCCTCCTGCAATCGGTCTGGGAGTCGGCAAAGGCGCGCGCCTCGCGCGAAGCGCATGCGCTGCAGGGGCTCGCCGCCGCGGAGGGCGGCAACTTCGAGCTCGAGCCGTGGGATTGGCGCTACCTCGCCGAGAAGCGTCGCAAGGCCGAGTTCGATCTCGACGAGAGCGAGATCAAACCATATTTCCAGCTCGACCGGATGATCGAGGCGGCCTTCTACACCGCGCAGCGGCTCTTCGGCCTGACCTTCACGCCGCGCCCCGACGTACCGCTCTACCATGCGGACGCGCGCGCCTGGGAGGTGCAGGACGCGAGCGGTGCGCCCGTCGCGCTCTTCATCGGTGATTATTACGCGCGCCCCTCGAAGCGCTCCGGCGCCTGGATGTCGAGCTTCCGCGATCAGAAGAAGCTCGACGGCGTGACGCTGCCCATCATCGTCAACGTGATGAATTTTTCGCCCGCGCCGAAGGGCGAGGCGGCGTTGCTCTCCTTCGACGACGCGCGCACGCTCTTCCACGAGTTCGGCCACGCGCTGCACGGCATGTTGTCGGACGTCACATACCCGCTGCTTTCCGGCACCGGCGTCGCGCGCGATTTCGTCGAGTTTCCCTCGCAGCTCTACGAGCACTGGCTCGAACAGCCCGAGCTCCTGCGCCGCTTTGCCGTGCACAAGGGTACAGGCGCGCCGATGCCGGAGGCACTGCTGGAACGGCTGCTCGCCGCGCGCAACTTCAACCAGGGCTTCGCCTCGGTCGAATACACCGCGTCCGCTCTCGTCGACCTCGACCTGCATGCGAGCGCCACCGAAAGTCCGATCGACGTCGTCGCCTTCGAGAAGGCGACACTCGAGCGTCTCGGCATGCCGCGCGGCATCATCATGCGCCACCGAACTCCGCACTTTCAGCATGTGTTCGCAGGCGACGGCTATTCCTCGGCCTACTACAGCTACCTGTGGTCGGAGGTGCTCGATGCCGACGGCTACGACGCCTTCGCCGAGGCGGGCGACATCTTCGATCCGCAGACCGCCCGGCGCCTGCGCGACAACGTCTATGCCGCCGGCAACAGGACCGATCCGCAGCGTGCCTACGAGGCCTTCCGCGGCCGCGCGCCCTCGCCCGAGGCGCTCCTCAAGAAGCGTGGGCTGCTCGAGCCGGGCATCGCGTAGCACGGTCCGCGAGCGTGACGGCGCGCGTCATCCAGCGCCTCACACGGCCGCGCGCTGGCCCCGGCTGAAGCGGTCGAGAAGCAGATACAGCATCGGCGTCGTGTAGAGCGTCAGCAGCTGGCTGACGATGAGGCCGCCGACGATCGAGATGCCGAGCGGCTGGCGGATCTCGGCGCCGTAGCCGGACGAAAAGGCGAGCGGCACCGCCCCGAGGATCGCGGCGAGCGTCGTCATGAGGATCGGGCGGAAGCGCAGCAGCGCGGCCTGCACGATCGCCTCCTCCGACGAATGCCCCTCGCGCTTCGCCTCGATCGCGAAGTCCACGAGCAGAATTGCGTTCTTCTTCACGATGCCGATCAGCAGGATGACGCCGATCAGCGCGATGATCGTGAACTGGCTCTTGAAGACGATGAGGGCGACGAGCGCGCCGACGCCGGCCGATGGCAGCGTCGAGAGGATCGTGATCGGATGGATGTAGCTCTCGTAGAGGACACCGAGGACGATGTAGACCGCGATGAGCGCCGCCGCGATGAGCAGCGGCTCGTCCTTCAGCGACTTCGTGAACAGCTCCGCCGTGCCCGTGAGGCTGCCGCGGATCGTCGCCGGCATGCGGATGTCGGCCTCCGCCTGCTTCAACTCGGCCGTCGCCTCTCCGAGCGAGGCGCCGGCCGCGAGGTTGAAGGAGATCGTCGTTGCGACGAAAGGGCCCTGGTGGTTGATCGAAATCGGCGTATGGCCATCGGCGTAGCGGCTCACCGCAGCGAGCGGGATCATGGTCTCCGCACTCGTCGAATCTGCCGAACCGGCCGAGGCGGACGCGCTGCCCGAGGTGCCGATCGCATTGGTCGACGCATTGCGCGCCGAGCTGACGGCGGTCGAGCTCGTGCCGCTCGAGCTGCTGCCCGCACTCGCGGCGCTGCTCGTCCGACCCGCCGCGGTCGAGGAGGCATTGCCCGCGGCGACGAGGGTCGTCGCAGAAGCGCTGGTTCGCGTCAGCGCGACGGGCGACACGAGAACGGTCTGCGTGTTCGGCGTGTGGGCCGAGGTGACCGCTACGTTGCCGGACGGTGCGTTCGTCGTCGACGACCCGCTTGCCGTCCCGCCGAAGGTGCTGACGTAAACTTGCTTGAGCGAAGCCGGATATTCCCAGAAGCGTGGCGCTGCCTCCATCACAACGTGGTACTGATTCACCGCGCTATAGATCGTCGAGACCTGCCGCTGGCCGAACGCGTCGTACAGCGTGTTGTCGATCTCGCTCGGCGTGATCCCGAGCCGCGCCGTCGTGTCGCGATCGATCGTGAGGTCCGTCTCGAGGCCCTTCTGCTGCTGGTCCGAATTGACGTCCGCCAAAGCCGAGCCGTGCTTCTGCAGCTCGGCCAGCAGCTTCGGCGTCCACTCGTAGAGTTCCTCGGGCGAGTCGGACTGCAGCGTGAACTGATACTCCGCGTTGCTCTGCCGCCCGCCGGTGCGCACGTCCTGCACGGCCTGCAGAAACAGCCGGGCGCCAGCGATCTGCCCAAGCGGCCGCCTCAGCCGCGCGATGACCTGCTGTGCATCGACGTCGCGCTGGCTAAGGTCCTTCAACGCGACGAAGATCGTGCCCGTGTTGAGCGCGCCACCCGGGCCGCCTCCGCTGCCGACACCGGTGAACCCGACGACGCTCTGGACAGCCGGATCGTGGCCGACGATCGCCATGAGCTGCGCGAGCTTTTTCTCCATCGCCTGAAACGAGATACTCTGGTCGGCCTGGATCGAGCCGACCATGCGCCCCGTGTCCTCCTCCGGAAAGAAGCCTTTCGGAATCGCCACATAGAGGATGCCCGTCATCGCGATCGTCGCCACGAAGAGCGAGCCGACGAGCACGCGATGGCGGAGCGACCAGAGCAGGCTGCGTTCATAGCCGCGCAGGATGACGTTGAAGGGTGAGCGGCGCTTCGGACTCGGCCGGTCGGGCTTGCGCTTCAACAGCAGCGCGCACAACATCGGTGTCGTCGTCAGCGAGACGACGAGCGAGACCAGGATCGCGATCGTCAGCGTCAGCGCGAATTCGCGGAAGAGGCGCCCGAGCAATCCGCTCATGAGCAGGATGGGCGTGAAGACCGCGACCAGCGAGAGACTGATGGAGACGACGGTGAACGCGACCTCGCGCGCCCCGCGCAGCGCCGCCTCGAGACGGGGGACGCCCTCCTCGACGTAGCGCGCGATATTCTCCAGAACGACGATCGCGTCGTCGACGACGAAGCCCGTCGCGATCGTCAGCGCCATCAGCGAGAGGTTGTCGAGGCTGAAGCCGGCGAGGTACATGACGCCGAACGTGCCGACGATCGAGATCGGCACCGCGATGCTGGGAATCAGCGTCGCCCGCCAGTCCAGCAGGAAGATCGCGACGATGGCGACGACGAGGACGACGGCGATGACGAGCGTCCTCTCGGTATCGTGCAGCGACGCGGCGATGGTGGTGCTGCGATCGGAGGCGAGGGTCACGTCGACGCCGGCCGGCAGCGCGGCGCGCAGCTGCACGAGCGCGTTCTTGATCGACTTGACGGTGTCGATGATGTTGGCGCCGGGCTGGCGGTAGATGATGATGAGGACGGCGGGCTTGCCGTCGGACAGGCCCTTGTTGCGGATGTCCTCGACGCCGTCGGTCACCTGCGCGACATCTGTCAGGCGCACCGGATTGCCGTTGCGAAAGGCGATGACGAGACCCTGGTAGTCGGCCGCCCCCGAGGCCTGATCGTTCGTGTAGATCTGGATGTGGCTCTCGTCGGATTCGATTTCGCCCTTCGGGCTGTTGGCGTTCGCGGAGGCCAGCGCGGCGCGTACGTCCTCGAGGCCGATCCCGTATTTGAAGAGCTGCAGCGGGTTGAGCTCGACCCGAACGGCGGGGAGCGCTGAGCCGCCGAGCACCACCTGGCCGACGCCGTCAAGCTGCGACAAACGCTGCTGCAGCACGTTGCTCGCCGCGTCGTAGACCTGGCCTTGCGTCAGTGTCGGTGAGGTCAGAGCCAGGATGAGAACCGGCGCGTCCGCGGGGTTCAGCTTGCGGTAGGTTGGGTTGGAGCGCAGGCTCGTCGGCAAATCGGCGCGTGCCGCATTGATCGCGGCCTCGACGTCACGCGCCGCCCCGTTAATATTGCGGCTCAAATCAAATTGCAGGGTGATGCGCGTCTGTCCGACGGAGGACGTCGAGGTCATCTCGGTGACATCGGCGATCTGGCCGAGATGGCGCTCGAGAGGCTCCGCGACGCTGCTCGCGACGGTCTCGGGACTCGCGCCCGGCAGCGTCGCCGTGACCGAGATGGTCGGGAAATCGACCTGCGGCAGCGGCGATACCGGCAGCTGCGGAAACGCGAGAATGCCGGCGATCGCGATGCCGATCGTCAGCAGCGTGGTCGCGACGGGACGCAGGATGAAGAGCTTCGAGATGTTCACTCGCCCGGCTCCGGCACGAGGCGCGCATCCTCATCCGGTCGACGGCGGAAGCGCCGCGCGAGGCGCTCGAAGGCGAGGTAGATGACCGGCGTCGAAAAGAGCGTCAGCACCTGGCTGACGGTGAGGCCGCCGACGATCGCGACGCCGAGCGGCCGCCGCAGCTCGGAGCCAGTGCCGGTCCCGAGCATCAGGGGCAGCGCGCCGAGCATCGCGGCCAGCGTCGTCATCAGGATCGGGCGAAAGCGCAGGAGGCAGGCCTGGTAGATCGCCTCGCGCGGCTCCAGCCCCTGCACGTGCTCGGCCTCGAGCGCGAAATCGACCATCATGATCGCGTTCTTCTTCACGATGCCGATGAGAAGGATGATGCCGATGATCGCGATGACGTCGAGTTCATCCCCCATCAGCCGCAGGGCGAGCAGCGCGCCGACCCCGGCAGAGGGCAGCGTCGACAGGATCGTGATCGGATGGATGAAGCTCTCGTAGAGCACGCCGAGAACGATATACATCGTCACGACGGCCGCGATGACGAGCATGAGCTGGTTGTCGAGCGACGTCCCGAAGGCGGCAGCGCTGCCCTGGAGCGCGACGACGAAGCTCGCGGGCAGATCGAGGCCGCGCTGCACGTCCTCGACCGCCGTGACGGCGGCGCCGAGCGAGGAGCCCGGCGCGACGTCGAACGAGACGTTCGAGGCCGGGAACTGGCTGTAGTGCCCGATCTGCAGCGGCCCCGTGCGCTCCTTCACCTGCACGAGCTCGCGCAGCGAGACCTGCCCGTTCGTCGTCGACAGGGAGGACGGCAGGTAGAACATCGAGAGCGCCGCGAGGCTCTTCTGCAAGTCGGGCGCGACCTCCAGGATCACGCGATACTGGTTCGATTGCGTGTAGATCGTGGAGATGATCCGCTGGCCGAAGGCATCGTAGAGGATGTTGTCGATCGAGGCCGGCGTGATGCCGAAGCGGCTCGCCGTCGCGCGGTCGATCACGAGATCGACGGCCTTGCCGCTGTTGGCGAGATCGCTGGCGACGTTGGCGAGCTCGGGACGCTCCTTCAGCTTCTCGACGAACCGCGGGACCCAGGTCGAGAGCTCCTGCAGGCTCGGGTTCTCGACGACGAGGTGATATTGCGCGCGCGTCACCGCCGCGTCGATCGTGAGGTCCTGCACCGGCTGCAGGTAGAGCGAGATGCCCGGCACCTCGGCCGTGGCGCGGCGCAGCTCGGCGATCACGCTCGTGACGCTGCGCCGACGCTGGTCGAGCGGCTTCAGGGTGATCAGGAGGCGGCCGCTGTTCTGTGTCGTGTTGTTGGAATCGACGCCGACGAAGCTCTCGACGTTCTCGACGGCATCGTTCTTCAAGACGACGTCGGCGAGCGCCCGCTGCTTTTGCGCCATGGCCGCGAAGGAGATGCTCTGCGCGGCCTCCGACACGGCCTGGATTTCGCCGGTGTCCTGCGTCGGGAAGAAGCCCTTCGGAATCTCGATATAGAGGAAGACGGTGAGCGCGAGCGTCGCCAGCGCGACGATGAGCGTCGCGGGCTGGTGGTCGAGAACGACGCGAAGCAGCCGCGCGTAGAGCGCGATGGCACCGTTGATCACCGCCTCCGCGCCGCGGTCGAACCAGCCGCGCTCCGCCTGGGGGCGGTGGCGCAGCAGCTTGGCGCAGAGCATCGGAACGAGCGTCAGCGAGACCACCGCGGAAATGACGATCGTGACCGCGAGCGTGATCGCGAACTCGTGGAACAGCCGCCCGACGACATCGCCCATGAAGAGCAACGGAATGAGCACGGCGATGAGCGAGACGGTGAGCGAGATGATCGTGAATCCGATCTGGCCCGCGCCTTTGAGCGCGGCTTGCAGCGGCGCCTCGCCCTCTTCGATGTAGCGGGCGATATTCTCGATCATCACGATCGCATCGTCGACGACGAAGCCGGTCGAGATCGTGAGGGCCATCAGGGACAGATTGTCGAGGCTGAACCCGAGCAGATACATCGCGACGAGCGTGCCGACGAGCGAGAGCGGCACCGAGAGGCTCGGGATCAGCGTCGCCGGCAGATTGCGCAGGAAGATGAAGATGACCAGCACGACGAGCGCGATGGCGAGCCCGAGCTCGAACTCGACGTCGGAGATCGACGCGCGGATGGTCACCGTGCGATCGCTCAGAAGGTCGATATGGACGGCGGCCGGCAGACTCGTCTCGAGCTTCGGCAGCAGCGCCTTGATCTGATCGACCACGGCGATGACGTTGGCGCCGGGCTGGCGCTGGATATTGAGGATGATCGCCGGTGTCTTGTTGGCCCAGGCGGAGATCTTGTTGTTCTCCGGCCCCGAGATCGTCGTCGCCACCGTGCCGAGACGCACGGGATTGCCGTTGCGATAGGCGATGATCACGTCCTTGAACTGGTTCGCGTCGGTGATCTGGTCGTTGGCGTTGATCGTCGAGGCCTGGGCCGGGCCGTCGAAATTGCCCTTGGGCGTATTGACGTTGACGTTGCCGATCGTGGTGCGGATGTCGTCGAGCGCGATCCCGTAGGAGGCCAGCTTCTGGGGATCGAGCTGCACACGGATCGCGGGGCGGTGGCCGCCGCTGACGCTGACGAGGCCGACCCCGTTCTGCTGCGAGATCTTCTGCCCGAGCCGAGTCTCGGCGATATCTTCGAGCTTCGTCAGATCCATCGTCGGCGATGTGATTGCCAGGGTCATGATCGGCGCGTCGGCCGGATTGATCTTGGCATAGACGGGTGGCGTCGGCAGATCGCTCGGCAGCAGGCTCTGCGCGGCGTTGATCGCCGCCTGGACCTCCTGCTCGGCGACATCGATGTCGAGCGTGAGGCTGAATTGCATCGTGATGATCGAGGCACCCGCGGAGCTCGCCGACGTCATCTGGCTGAGGCCCGGCATCTCGCCGAACTGACGTTCGAGAGGCGCGGTGACGGAGGACGTCATCACCTCCGGGCTCGCACCGGGATAGAAGGTCTGCACCTGGATCGTCGGGTAGCTGACCTCGGGCAGCGCCGAGAGCGCGAGAAAACGATAGGCAAAGAGGCCCGCGAGCAGGATCGCCACCATGAGCAGCGTGGTGGCGACCGGCCGCAGGATGAAAAGACGGGACGGGTTCATCGCGGCGCCGCGCGCGAGACCTCAGTTCTGGCCATGGTGGCCGCCCCCGCCATGGTGCTGGCTCTCGCTCTGCCCGTCGGGCGTCGAGGCGCGTGGCGCCGCGACCTTCACGGTCATCCCGGCGCGAAGCCGGTCCGTCCCGTCGACGACGACGCGATCGCCCGGCTGCAGCCCGCTCGTGACCGCGATGGTCCCCCCCTGCGTCGGGCCGAGCACGACCTTGCGGACCTCGACCTTGTTGTTGTCGTCGACGACGTAAACGAACGGGCCGATCGACCCGCGCTGTACCGCCGCGGTCGGCGTCACGACGACGTTGTGCAGCTTGGAGAGCTTGAGATGCACGTTGACGAACTGGTTGGGAAAAAGATGATCATCGGGATTGTCGAACGTCGCCCGAGCCTTCAGCTGGCCTGTCGTCGTGTCGATCACGTTGTCGAGCGTCTCGAGCGTCCCAGTCGCAAGCTGGTGAAGATCGGCCTGATCGAAGGCGACCGCCTGAAGTGCCGGATTTGCCTTCTGCGCGTCGACGACCTGCGGGATGAGGTTTTCGGGGAAGGAGAACACGACGGAAATCGGCTGCAGTTGCGTCAGGATGACGATGCCATTCGTATCTGACGTCTGCACGTAATTGCCGGGATCGACCTGCCGCAGTCCGACGCGACCGCTGACCGGCGCGACGATGTGGCAGAAGGCGATGTTGACCTTCTGCGCCTCGATCAACCCCATGTCGGATTGTACGGTGCCCTTGTCCTGTTCGACGACGAACTTCTGGTCCTCCGCCTGCTGACGCGCGATCGAGGTCTGGTTCAGCAGCTTCTGATAGCGGTCGTTGTCGGTGATCGCCTCGGCGAGAAGTCCCTGGTCGCGCGCGAGCTGCCCTTCGTATTGGTGCAGCAAGGCCTCGTAGGGGCGCGGATCGACCTGCGCGAGGAAATCGCCGGCCTTCACCATCTGGCCTTCCTTGAAGGCGACCTGCGTGAGCTGCCCGTTGATCTGCGTCTTCACCGTCACGTTGGCGAGCGGCGTCACCGTGCCGAGCGCCTCGATGTCCACCTCGATGTCGGCGCGCCCGATCGTCGCGACGCCCACCGTCTGCGGCGCGCCGCCGGCGCCGGCCGTCTTCGTCGCGGGCTTGTTGCCGTGCGGCACGAGATAGACATAAGCCGCGTAGATCGCGCCGCCGACGATGATGATCGTGAGAAGCGAGGAGATCAGCGAGCCGCGCCGGCGTCGCGGCGGCGGCGCCGCGCGGTCGGGGCGACGCACAGGCGTCTCCGGCAGCGCACGTTCGTCGGTCGCAGGGACGATGGGCTGGTCGATCTCGTTCCGGGTCAAGGTCGCGACATCCTTCGTCGGTTGGCGCGGGTCACAGGGGCGGCGTCAAGGAGGAGACGGGCGTCAGCGTCTCGATCGGCGGCAATTGGTCGGCGTGCCAGCCGCCGCCGAGCGCCTCGATCAGCGCCACGCTCGCCACCAGCCGCGCCTGCTGCACGGAGAGCAGCGACTCCTCGGCGGTCAGGAGGCTCGCCTGCGCCGTGACGACCGAAGTGAAGGGCACCGTGCCGGCCTGATATTGGTTGAGATAGACGGCGACCGCCTTGCGCGCAGCATCGATCGTCTCCTGGTCCTTCCTCGCCTCCGCCGCGTAGACGCGCAGCGCGGCAAGTTCGTCCTCCACCTGCTGGAACGCCGTGAGCACGGTCTGGCGATAGGTGGCGACGCTGGCATCGTAGGTCGCACGCGCGGCCGCCAGTTCGGCCTTGCGCAGGCCGCCATCGAAAATGGTCTGCGTGGCGGTGCCCGCGATCGACCAGACGAGCCCGGCCGCGGAGACCGGCGAGGGCGAGGCCGCATAGCTGACCGCCGCCGAGAGGTTGATGTCGGGGTAGAAATTCGCGATGGCGACGCCGATCAGCGCGTTGTCCTCCTGCAGCATGCGCTCCGCAGCGGCGATGTCCGGGCGCCGCTCGAGCAGGCGCGAGGGCACGATCACCGGCGTTCCGGGCGGCGGTGCGAGGCCGCGGCCGTTGGGCTTGACCGCGAGATCGGCGGGCGGACGTCCGACAAGCACCGCGATCGCGTGCTCATATTCCGCGCGCAGAACGCCTGTGTTGATGGCGGCGGCTTGGACCGCATAAAGCTGTGTCTCAGCCGTGACGACGTCGGCTTCCGAGACGGTGCCGCCCTTGAATTGATTCTGCGTGATCGCGAGGGTCTTAGCATATTCGCGCGCCGTACGATCGAACAGCATCTTGAGCGCGTCGGTGGCGCGAAGGTTGAAGTAGGCCGTCAGCAGCGAGCCTTCCGCGGACAGTTTGGCGTTCTGCAGATCGGCGGCGCTCACCTGCGCGGCGGCGGCGCTCGACTCGACCTGGCGGCGGATGCGACCCCAGACGTCGATGTCCCAGGTCGCGGCCGCCTGCGGGGTGAACGTGATCGTGGTCGTGCCCGCGGCGTGGGCGCCGGTCGTCGTGTGCCCTGCGGTGACGGTCGGGAAGAGGCTGGCCTGCGCCTCCTTGATCAGCTCGCGCGACTGGACGTAGGAAGCGGCCGCGCTCGCAACTGTCTGGTTGGTGATGTCGACCTGGCTTGCCAGAGCCGAAAGGTAAGGGTCGCGGTAGACCTCCCACCAGGGCCCCCGATCGATCGCATCGAGCGGCATCGCGCGGTGCCAGCCTTTTCGTGCGGGCCCCGGAGCCTCCTTGAAGGCGGTCGGCACGACGGTCTTCGGGCGGAGATAGTCCGGCCCGACGGTGCACCCGCCGAGGCCCAAGTATAGCGAGCGCGGGCCAGGCCGCGAAACGTCGCCGATCACGCGACGTGTGCCCAAAAATGCAGTTCAGACGCGTCACGTGGTGGACCAGCTACTCACGGGCAACGAGAACTCCGACCTATGGTTTGCTTTGCGGCGGCAGCGCGACGAAAACGCTAGTCGCGGACGCCCTCACGTAAAAGTCAAAGCTCTGTGTTTGGCTCGTTGCGGGGGCGGGAGTAGCCTGAAGCCAGGCCCGCGGCGGGAAAAGAACAGGATTGTCTGAGCCGAGCATGACACGACACTTAACAAGGCTTCAGATCGTCCTGCGCGCTGGCGCCTGTGCGGCCGCGATGGGTCTGCCCGGAACGAGCATTCGTGCCGGAACCATCTTCGATGTTCAGATGACCGGCCTTCCGCCGCTCTACGCCGCCCTGTTCGCGGTCGCCAATTGCCCCAACGTGGCGCTCGACGAGCGCGCCTTCGCGCGGGCCGCGCGGCTGTATCACCTGACGCCCGAGGATCTCACGATCGCCGGCCGTTTCGGCGGCGAGGTCGCACGGCTCGATGCCGAGGCGCGGGTGCGTCTCGACGACGATCACGCCGCCGTCTGCAGCGTCAGCCGCCTGCAGTTCGCCATCCCCTACGGTATTTTGATCGACCGCGGCCCGGTGGTGCCGCACCCGCTGCACCTCGGTCCGGGCGACTGATGCCGTGGGCCTAAGGCGCGGCGGCGCGTTCGGCCCGCAGGTCCAGCTCGCGCGGCAGGGCCAAGGCGTCGGCGAGCGCATCGCCGAGCGATTGGTGGAACAGGCTGGTGCGCGCGAGCGCGATATGCTGGCCCTCGACATAGGCCGAAACGCCACCTTCCGCATAGGTGCACTCGTCGCCGCGGCAGAGGTCCCGGCGCGGATCGAAGAGCCCGATGCCCAGCTCGCCGGCGAGCTCCACCAGACGCTGGCGCAAGCTTCGGTAATCGAAACGTTCGAGCCGGATCAATCCGACGGCGCGGAACGCCTGGGTGAGACCGGGCACCAGCGCCTCCTGCGTCTCGAGCTTCGTCGTATCGAGGTTGTAGTCCGGCACCGGCAGGCCGAGGACGACGCGCTTCCCGAGCGCGCGCATCCGCGTCAGGCTCGTGCGAAGGCTGTCGACGACGAGGGTTTCGGCTTGCGCGGCCGAGAGGCGCTCGAGACAGGCATTTCCTGCGATCCGGCACAGCCTGCGCTCGTGGCGCTCCCACCAGGGCGCGAACACGATGAGGATGGCGTCGACGTCCGGCCTGGAGGCGCGCTCGATCGACCAGCGGTTCGTGACGTCGCACAGCAAGCCGGGGCGCCCTGCCTCCGGGGCCGGCGGACACCCATCCGAGATCGCGAAGAGAACGCCGTGGTCCCCGAGGTGTCCCTCGTCATGCAGGCGGTGCAGGAGCGGCTGCAGTTCCTCGGCCATGGAATCGCCCCACACCAGCACCTTGCGTGGCTCGTTTCCGAAGCCGCAGACGCGGAAGTCCGACGGCCGCCGCATCGGGCGGCCGTAATTGCCGCAGAGATCCATGATGTGGTCGGTGTGGCGCTCGGCATTCGCCGCGGCGACCTGCACGGCGGCGCGAGCGAAACGCCCGGGCAGCCCGCCCGCCGCGACGATGCTCGCGCCGAGAAGCATCGCGACAACGCAGGTCACGGCGCCGCCCGCCAGCACCCCCCGCTGCGGCCGGTGCCGCCCGCGACGAAACGGCGTCTCGACGTAGCGATACGAGAGGACCGCGGCCAGGACGGACAAGGTCAACGCGACACCCGTTGGGACGGGCGCGGTCGAGCCCGCGCAGAGATGGCGCATCAGCACCAGCATCGGCCAATGCCAGAGGTACAGCGAGTAGGAGATCAGCCCGACCGCCACGGCCGGACGCTGGCTCAGCGCGCGGCCGACGACGCTCGTGCCGCCGATGCCGGACTGGATCACGAGCGCAGCGCCAAGGCACGGCAGGAGCGCGGCCACACCGGGAAACGGCGTCGCCGGCGAATAGGTGAAGACGGCGGCGAGGATCATGGCGAGGCCGAGCGCCGCCATGAGTTCGCGCATCCAGCGCGCGCGCGGCGCCGAGCGGCCCGCCACCGCCACGATCGCCCCGAGGAGCAGCTCCCAGGCCCGCGGCACGACGATGTAGAACGCGTCCGTCGGTCGGTGCGCGACGAGCCAGAGACCGATCACGAACGACAGAGCCGCGACGATCGCGAGGACGCGCAGCACGACCGCCTCCGACCGCTCGCGCATCAGGATGAGGCCGAGCGGCATGGCGATATAGAATTGCTCCTCCACCGACAGCGACCACGTGTGCAGGAGCAGCTGCGTCTGCGAGCTGTCGTCGAAATAACCCGCGGCGACATGCGTCGCATCGAAGTACACGTTGCTGGAGAAAAGGGCCGCCGCGGCGAGGCTGCGCCCGAAGGCCTCGAAATCCGACGGCCCGAGGAACAGCGCTGCCGCGATGGTGCAAACCAGCGCCATGACGGCGAGGGCCGGGAAGATGCGGCGGATCCGGCGATGGTAGAAGGCGGCGATCGACAGCCGCCCGCGGCGCTGCTCGGCCATCAGAAGTCCGGTGATCAGATAGCCCGAGATGACGAAGAAGACGTCGACCCCGACGAAGCCGCCCGCGAACGGGCCGAGCCGCGCGTGAAAGAACACGACGGACAGAACCGCGAGCGCGCGCAACCCGTCGATGTCGGCGCGATACACATGAGCGGGAGCTTGCGGACGGCGGAGATCGGTGGGCACGCAGGGACACGGGTGAGGGAGCAGGACGCCGTCCACTCTGCGCCACACCGGGGCCGCTTCATGGCAAACACCACCGCCAAGCTCGGCAGCGCTCTTGCGTGGCCTTGCGGCAACACTCGCGTAACGCAGCCGACGAAGCCTCGCACGAAAGACAGAGACGATCGCTCTTCCAAACCCGGAGCCGCGAGCGTAGATAGCTCTCGTATACGTCAACCACATCCGGTATAGGGAAGACGTGAACGCGTCTTCGGCGAGGGTGAGTTCCTGATGCATTCGCGCGATATTCTCACGGACGACGGCGCTACGGCGACCTCCTCGCCTCTCGCGGCGGAACGCGGCTCCATCATGCCGGATCTGCTGCGCCGCTCGGTCCGCGAGCACGGCGAGCGTCCGGCGATGGATTTCCTCGGCCGTCACTGGACCTATGCCGAGCTCGGCGAGAGCGTCACGCGCGTCGCGGCTGGCCTGCAGGCGCTGGGAGTCGCGCCGGGCGACCGGGTCGGCCTCTGTTTGCCGAACACGCCTTATTTCATCATCGCCTATTACGCGGTGCTCGAGATCGGCGCCATCGTCGTCAACTACAATCCGCTCTACGTCGAGCGCGAGCTCGAAGCGCAGATCAAGGACTCCGGCACGAGCGTCATGTTCGTGATCGACATGCCGGCGATCCACGGCAAGGTCGCCGCGGTGGCTGGAAGCGCCGGGCTCCGCCACATCGTGCTCTGCTCGCTGGCCGACGCCCTTCCCGCGCTGAAAGGTGTCCTGTTCAAGACGCTGAAGCGCAAGGAGCGGGTCACCGGCCTCCCCGATGGACGCCACACCACCTTCGCCAAGCTCGCCGCCACGGCTGCCGCACCGCGCCCCGCCGTCGTCGCGCCCGAAGACCTCGCGGTGCTGCAATATACCGGCGGCACGACCGGCACGCCGAAGGGCGCGATGCTGACGCATCGCAACATCCTCGCGAACGCCCTGCAGAACGTCGCGCACGATCCGACGGCGGTGCACGGCGCGGAGCGCGTGCTGTGCGTGCTGCCGCTCTTCCACGTCTACGCGATGACCGTGGTGATGAACCAGGCGATCGCTCTTGCCGCAGAGATCATCCTGCTGCCGCGCTACGATCTCGAGACGACGATGAAGACGCTCGAGCGCACGAAGCCGACGCTCTTCCCCGCCGTGCCGACGCTCTACCTTGCGATCGCGCAATCCGCGCAAAAGAAGAAGCGCGACCTGTCCTTCGTGAAGACCTGCGTCTCCGGCGGCGCGCCGCTTCCGGTCGAGACCGCGAACGCGTTCGTCGCCGTCACCGGCGCGCGCCTCGTCGAGGGCTACGGCCTCACCGAGACGTCGCCGTCGGTCTGCTGCAACCCGGTCGGCGGCGTCGTAAAGATCGGCTCCGTCGGCAAGGCACTGGTCGACACCGTGATCGAGATCCGCGATCCCGAGACCGGCGCGCTGATGCCGACCGGCGAAAAGGGCGAGGTCGTCGTGCGCGGCCCGCAGGTGATGAAGGGCTACTGGAACCGTCCGGAGGAGACGGCCAAGGCGCTGCGCGCGGGCGGGCTCCACACCGGCGATATCGGCTATCTCGATGCGGACGGCTACCTCTACATCGTCGACCGCATCAAGGATCTCATCATTTGCGGCGGCTACAACGTCTATCCGCGCGTGATCGAAGAGGCCCTCTACGAGCATGCCGACGTCGCCGAGGCGATCGTCATCGGCGTCAAGGACGAGTATCGCGGCGAGGCGCCGAAGGCCTTCGTCGTGTTGCGGCCCGGCGCGCGCGCGACGCCCGACACGTTGAAGACCTTCCTCGACGGCTACCTGTCGAAGATCGAGCGGCCGAAGGAGGTGGAGATCCGCACCTCGCTTCCCAAGACCGCCGTCGGCAAGCTGTCGCGCAAGGAGCTTGTCGCCGAAGAACGCGGAAAGGCCGCCGCATGAGCCTCGTTCGCGACACCGACGGCTTCGAGGCGGCGCCGCGGCGTGCCGCCCGCGCGCTCGCCGCTCAGCCCGACACGTTCACCACCATCACGGATCTCGCCAAGAGCCTGAAGGTCACGCCGCGCGCGATCCGCTTCTACGAGGACAAGGGCCTCATCGCGCCCCAGCGCATCGGCACGACGCGCGTGTACACCAACCGCGAGCGCGCGCGAATGGTGCTCATCCTTCGCGGCAAGCGGCTCGGCTTTTCGCTACGTGAGATCAAAGACTATCTCGATCTCTACGATGCCGATCCGCGCCGCGTGACCCAGACGCGCGCGCTGCTCGGCAAGATCGCAGAGCGGCGGACGAGCCTGCTCGAGCAGCGCGAGGCCATCGAAGAGGCGCTGGCCGGCCTCGACGATCTCGAGCGCGACGCCAACACGATCCTCGTACGCGCAGGCGCGCGGCGGGATCGCGCAAGAGTTTGAGTTCCAACACGTCGATCCGGCCGCAGGCCACGACGTCAGAAGGAAGGTAGATCATGACAAACATCGTCATCGCCGGCTATGCCCGCTCGCCCTTCACCTTGGCCAAGAAAGGCGCGCTGACGAAGGTGCGGCCGGACGACCTCGTCGCCGAGGTCGTGCGCGCACTCGTGCAGCGCACCGGCATCGACGCGGGCGAGATCGAGGATCTCGTCCTCGGCTGCGCCTTCCCCGAGGGCGAGCAGGGCCTCAACATGGCGCGCCTCGTCGCGCTGCAGGCGGACCTGCCGCTGTCGGTCGGCGGCGCCACCGTCAACCGCTTCTGCGGCTCCTCCATGCACGCGATCCACATTGCCGCCGGCCAGATCGGCATCGGCGCGGGCGACGCCTTCATCTGCGCGGGCGTCGAGAGCATGACGCGCGTGCCGATGGGCGGCTACAACCCGATGCCGAACCCGACCCTCAACGCCAAGCAGCCCGGAGCCTACATCGGCATGGGCGACACGGCCGAGAACGTCGCGCGCCGCTGGCAGATCACGCGCGCCGCGCAGGAGGAGCTCGCCGTGCGCTCGCACCAGCGCGCCGCCAAAGCGCAAGCCGAGGGCAAGCTCGCCGACGAGATCGTGCCGATCAAGACCAACGGCCACATGACGGACAAGGACGGCTGCATCCGTCCCGACACGTCGATGGAGGGCCTCGCCACGTTGAAGACCGCGTTCGACGCCGAGGGTTCGGTGACCGCCGGCACGTCCTCGCCGCTGACGGACGGCGCCGCCGCTGTCCTGGTCTGCTCCGAAGACTTCGCCAAGCGCCACAACCTCGAGCCTCTGGCCCGTCTCGCCGCCGTCGCGGTCGCAGGCTGCGAGCCCGACATCATGGGCATCGGCCCCGTCGCGGCGACGCGCAAGGCGCTGGCGCGCGCCAAGATCGAGATGAGCCAGATCGACGTCGTCGAGCTGAACGAGGCCTTCGCCGCGCAGGCGCTCGCCTGCATGCGCGAGCTAGGCATCCGCGACGAGACCCTCAACCTCGACGGCGGCGCGATCGCGCTCGGCCACCCGCTCGGCGCCACCGGCGCACGCATCACCGGCAAGGCGGCAAGCCTGCTGAAGCGCGAAGGCGGACGCTATGCGCTCGCCACGCAATGCATCGGCGGCGGCCAGGGCATCGCCACGATTATGGAGCGCCTGTGATGACCGACATCGCCCATATCAAGAAGGTCGCTGTCATCGGCTCGGGCGTGATGGGCTCGGGCATCGCCGCGCAGATCGCAAACTTCGGCGTGCCGGTGCTCCTGCTCGACATCGTCGGCAAGGACGCGAAGGATCGCTCGTCGATCGCGCGCGGCGCCATCGAGAAGGCGCTGAAGACCGATCCGGCCCCCTTCATGTCGCCGCGGAACGCCAAGCTGATCACGCCCGGCAACCTCGAGGACGATCTCGAGAAGCTCGGCGAATGCGACTGGATCGTCGAGGTCATCATCGAGCGCCTCGACCTCAAGCAGGACCTCTACAAGCGCATCGACAAGGTGCGGAAGCCCGGCACGCCGGTCTCGTCCAACACCTCGACGATCCCGCTGTCGAAGCTCGTCGAAGGCGCGCCGGACGGTTTCGCGAAGGACTTCTTCATCACGCACTTCTTCAATCCGCCGCGCTACATGCGGCTTCTCGAAGTCGTCGCCGGCCCGCAGACGGATCCGGCCGCGGTGGAACGCGTCTCGCAGTTCTGCGACGTCGCAATGGGCAAGAGCGTCGTCGTCTGCAAGGATTCGCCCGGCTTCATCGCCAACCGCCTCGGCATCTACTGGATGCAGAACGGCATCCTGGAGGCGATGGACGGCGGACTCTCCGTCGAGGAGGCCGACGCCGTCATGGGTCGGCCGTTCGGCTTCCCCAGCACCGGCATCTTCGGACTGCTCGATCTCGTCGGCATCGATCTCGGGCCGCATATCAATGCGAGCCTCTCTGGCCTTTTGCCGCAATCCGATCCCTTCCACGCCGTCAACCGCGATATCCCGCTCATCGCGAAGATGATCGAGACCGGCTACACGGGCCGCAAGGGCAAGGGCGGCTTCTACCGGATCGACAAATCGAAGGGCCGCAAGGACAAGCAGTCCGTCGACTTCAAGACCGGCGAGTACTATGCCTCGAAGAAGGCCGAGCTGCCGGAGCTGGAGGGCGCCGACAAGCGCCTGCGCCAGCTGATGGAGCAGGACACGAAGATCGGCCGCTACGCCCGGAACGTCATGGCCCGCGTGCTCGGCTATGCCGCGATGCTGCTGCCGGAAGCCTGCGACGAGATCGTCGCCATCGACGAGGCGATGCGCCTCGGCTACGCGTGGAAGCAGGGTCCGTTCGAGCTCATCGACAAGGTCGGCGCGCCCTGGCTCGTCAAGACACTCGAGGCGCTCAGCTTCCCCGTGCCCGAGCTTCTCCGAAAGGTCGGCGAGAAGACCTTCTACCGGATCGAGAACGGCAAGCGACAGTTCTTCGGCCTCGATGGTGCCTACCACGACTTCAAGCGCCCCGAGGGCGTCCTCATGCTCGAGGACATCAAGCTCACCTCGCAGCCTGTCCTGAAGAACGGCTCGGCCGCGCTGTGGGACATCGGCGACGGCGTTGCCTGTTTCGAGTTCACCTCGAAGAGCAATTCCATCGACGAGCAGATCATGGAGCTTCTGCAGAAGTCGATCCGCACCGTGAAGGAGAAGTTCAAGGCGCTCGTCGTCTACAACGAGGGTACGAACTTCTCGGTCGGCGCCAACATCGGGCTCGCGCTCTTCGCCGCGAATATCGCGGCGTTCGGCGAGATCGAGCGGATGATCGCCGCCGGGCAGCAGGCCTACAAGGCGCTGAAATACGCGCCCTTCCCTGTCGTCTCGGCGCCGGCCGGCATGGCGCTCGGCGGTGGCTGCGAGATCCTGCTGCACTCGGACGCCGTGCAGGCGCACGCCGAGCTCTACACCGGGCTCGTCGAATGCGGCGTCGGGCTCGTGCCGGGCTGGGGCGGCTGCAAGGAGATGCTGACGCGTTGGCAGCACAACAAGGCCTTCCCGCGCGGGCCGATGCCCGCGCCCGCCAAGGTCTTCGAGATGGTCTCGACCGCCTCCGTGTCGAAGTCCGCGGCGGAAGCCAAGGACATGCTGATCCTGCGCAAGGGCGACGGCATCACCATGAACCGCTACCGGCTTCTCGCCGACGCCAAGGCCAAGGCGCTCGCTTTGGCCGAAAACTACGCGCCGCCGGAGGAGCTCACGCTCAACCTTCCTGGTGCCTCCGGCCGCGTCGGCTTCGAGGGCGCCGTCGCCGGCTTCGCCAAGCGTGGCATCGCGACGCCGCACGACGTCACGGTGGCCAAGGGCCTCGCCTACGTCCTATCGGGCGGCGAGCGCGACCCGATCGACGTCGTGACCGAGGACGACGTGCTGACGCTCGAGCGCCAGGCGTTCATGCATCTGGTGCGCACGCCCGGCACGCTCGCCCGCATCGAGCACACGCTCGAGACGGGCAAGCCGCTGCGCAACTGACGATCCGTGGAGCACCGATGACGGCGCTCCAAACCCTTCATGGTGAGGAGCCGGCAACGCCGGCGTCTCGAACCAGGAGGGTTCCAGGTCCCAAGGGACCGCCTCGCGGTTCGAGACGCGGCTGCGCCGCTCCTCACCGTGAGCTCATGAATCTGAGGCGCATGACGCGCGACAGGAGTTGGAACGATGCAAGTCTACAAGGCGCCCTTGCGCGACATGCGCTTCCTCTTGAACGAGGTCTACGGCATCGAGGAATTGTCGACGAAGCTCGGCTTCGCCGACGTCAACGAGGAGCTCATCGACGCGATCCTCGAAGAGGCGGCGAAGCTCGCCGAGGACGTCGTGCTGCCGACGAACGCCCCGGGCGACGAAGAGGGCTGTCACTACGAGAACGGCGTCGTCCGCACGCCGAAGGGCTTCAAGGCCGCCTACGACGCGTTCTGCCAGGGCGGCTGGACCTCCCTATCCTCCGATCCCGAATACGGCGGCCAGGGCCTGCCGGCGAGCATCGGCAAGGCGGTCGAGGAGATGCTCTGCTCCGCGAACATCGCCTTCAGCCTCTATCCCGGCCTGACGCATGGCGCGGCCACCGCCCTGAAGGCGCATGGCTCGGACGAGCTGAAGCGGCGCTTCCTGCCCAAGATGACGGATGGCACCTGGGGCGGCTCGATGTGCCTGACGGAGGCGCATTGCGGCACCGATCTGGGCATGCTGCGCACCAAGGCCGTGCCGCACGAGGACGGCAGCTACGCCCTCACGGGCTCGAAGATCTTCATCTCGTCGGGCGAGCATGACCTGACCGAGAACATCATCCACCTCGTTCTGGCCCGCCTCCCCGACGCGCCGAAGGGCGTGAAGGGCATCAGCCTCTTTCTCGTGCCCAAGCTCATGCCCGGGGAGGACGGCAAGCCCGGCGCCCGCAACGGCGTCAGCTGCGCGGGCATCGAGCACAAGATGGGCATCAAGGCCTCGGCCACTTGCCAGATCAACTTCAACGACGCCAAGGGCTGGCTCGTCGGCACGCCGAACAGGGGCCTGCAGGCCATGTTCACGATGATGAACGAGGAGCGCCTCGGCGTCGGCATCCAGGGCCTCGGCGTCGGCGAGGCCGCCTACCAGAGCGCCGTCGCCTACGCGAAGGAGCGCCTGCAGGGCCGCTCACTCGCGGGCGCCAAGCACCCCGACAAGCCGGCCGATCCGATCATCGTGCATCCCGACGTGCGCCGTTCGCTGATGCGCATGCGCGCCGAGACGGAAGGCTGCCGCGCGCTCGGCTTCTGGGTCGCCCGCGCGCTCGACCGGTCCGAGAAGTCGAACGACCCCGCGATCCGGCGCGAGTCCGAGGATTTCCTCGCGCTGATGACGCCGATCGTGAAGGCGCTCTTCACCGACATGGGCTTCGAGAACGCGAGCCGCGGCGTCCAGATCTTCGGCGGTCACGGCTACATCCGCGACCACGGCGTCGAGCAATATGTGCGCGATGCGCGCATCGCGATGATCTACGAGGGCACGAACGGCATCCAGGCGCTCGACCTCGTCGGCCGCAAGCTGCCGGCGCATGCGGGCCGCTACATGCGTTCGTTCTTCCACCCCGTCGCCGCCTTCATCGAAGAGAACCAGAGCGACGAGCACGTCGGCGAACTGGTGAAGGGGCTCGGGCGCGCCTTCGGTGCGCTGCAGCTCGCAACCGCCCACATCGCGCAAAAGAGCATGAAGGACCCCGAGGAGGCCGGCGCCGCCGCGACCGACTACCTGCGGCTCTTCGGCCTCGTCGCGCTCGGCTATCTCTGGGCCCGCATGGCGAAGGTCGCGGCGCAGAAGCTGCCGGAGGCGAACGGCGACGCCGGCTTCTACACCGCGAAGCTCACGACGGCCCGCTTCTACTTCGACCGCATCCTGCCCGAGACCGGCGCGCTCTTCGCTGCGATCAAGTCCGGCAAGGCCTCGATGATGGCTCTCGACGACGCGGCGTTCTGACGCCGTCCCGCGCGACCTGCGGCCCCTGGGCTGCTTCGCTTCGCTCGCAGTGACGGTCTGTCATGGCGAGCGCAGCGAAGCCACCCAGGGGCCGTTTGCTCTCGACATGAGATCGGTCCCGTCCGACGGCGAACCAACAGGCCGGAGCCCGCCGGCGCGCATCACGCCGCCTTAGCCGCCGCGGCCTCCCGCAGGTCCGCCGCCAGCGCGTCCACCCGCGCGAGGTCCGCATCCCACCCGAACATGAAGCGCGCCGAGCCGCCGATGAAGGTGTAGAAGCGCCAGCCGCGCTGCCGGAGCGCCGCCAGAACCGGCTCCGGCGCACGCACGAAGACAGCGTTGGCCTCGACCGGGAACACGATCTCCAATCCGCGCGTGCCGGCGATCGCCGCAGCGAGCCGCCGCGCGCAGGCGTTCGCATGCTCCGCGTTTCGAAGCCACGCGCCGCTTTCGATCATGCCGATCCACGGCGCGGCGAGGAACCGCATCTTGGAGGCGAGCTGCCCCGCCTGCTTGACCCGGTAGTCGAAATCCTCCGCGAGCGTCCGATCGAAGAAAAGGATCGCCTCGCCGCAGGCCATGCCGTTCTTGGTGCCGCCGAAACACAGCACGTCCACGCCGGCCTTCCAGGTGATCTCGGCGGGACGGCACCCCAGGCTGGCACAGGCGTTGGCGAAGCGCGCGCCGTCCATGTGGAGGCGCAGGTTCAGCTCGCGGCAGGTCTGCGCGAGCGCGTGCAGCTCGTCGAGCGTATAGATGCGGCCCGTCTCGCTCGACTGCGTGATCGTGACCACCCGCGGCTTCGGGAAATGCAGGTCGCGCCGCCCGACGACGAGGCTGCGGATGGCGTCCGGCGTCAGCTTGCCGTCGGGCGTCTCGGCGGTCAGCAGCTTCGAGCCGTTGGAGAAGAACTCCGGCGCGCCGCACTCGTCCGTCTCGACATGGGCCGAGGCCGAGCAGACGACGCTGTGATAGCTTTGGCAGAGCGACGCCAGCGCCAGCGAATTCGCCGCCGTGCCGTTGAAGGCGAAGAAGACCTCGCAATCCCGCTCGAACAAGGTGCGCAGCGCATCGGCGGCGCGCGCCGTCCAGGGATCATCGCCGTAGGCCGGCAGATGGCCGGCGTTCGCCGCCTCCATTGCCGCCCAGGCTTCGGGGCAGATACCGCAATAATTGTCGCTCGCGAAATTCTGGGGCTGATCGGGCATGGCGCGAACCTCGGTCATCCGCGCCGTTTCGGCAAGGTCGGAGCCGGGCGGCGCAGGGCGGCATGACCAGGAGGCGACATCTTCCCCTCGGACGGATGTCACCAGTCCCCCGCACGAGTGGGCCCCGCTCTTGACCGGCGGACGGGTTTGGACACCCAATGCGCGCGAGCCCGGCCGGACGTGCGTCCGCACGCCGCCGCGGCCCCTTCCCCGATCTGGAGCCCGACATCGTGCCGTTCGCCATCTGGCCGTCGCAGCGCATCCGCGCGGCGCTCGACAGCGGCCTCATCGTGGTCGACGCGCCGCCGGACGCGGACCAGGTGCAGCCGGCGAGCCTCGACCTGCGGCTTGGCCGGCGCGCCTATCGCCTGCCGGCGAGCTTTCTGCCCGGTCCCGGCCGCAGCGTCGCGAGCCGCCTCGAGGCGCTCGCCACCCACGAGGTCGACCTCTCGAAGCCGACTGTGCTCGAACGCAATTGCGTGCATATCGTGCCGCTGCTGGAGGGCCTGCGGCTGCCGGCAGGCGTCGACGCGCGGGCGAACCCAAAGAGTTCGTCGGGGCGCCTCGACATCTTCGTGCGCGTCATCACCGACGGCGGCGCCACCTTCGACGAGATCCCCGACGGTTACGAGGGGCCGCTCTACGCCGAAGTCGTGCCGCGCTCCTTCCCGATCATCGCGACGCATGGCAGCCGGCTCGCGCAGATCCGCTTCCGCGACGCCGGAGGCGCGCCGCAGGCGCCGCGCCGCATCGTGCCGGTGACGATCGATCTCGACCCGGCCGGCAAGGAGGGCGGCGTCATCGGCTATCGCGCGCGGCGCACGTCCGGCCTCGTCGATCTCGCGCGCAGCGGCGCCCTGCGCCGGGCCGACTTCTGGGAGCCGCTGACGACGACGCCGGACCGGCGCGAGCTCGTGCTCGACCCGGACGAGTTCTACATCCTCGCCTCGGCCGAATCGGTCACCGTCGAAGCGATGGAAGCGGCCGAGATGGTCGCCTACGACACATCCGTCGGCGAGCTGCGCTCGCACTACGCCGGCTTCCTCGATCCCGGCTTCGGCCTCGCCGAGGCGGGCGGGGCCGGCAGCCGCATCGTCTGCGAGGTGCGCAGCCACGACGTGCCCTTCCTGCTCGACCACGGCCAGCGCATCGCGACCCTGCTCTACGAGCCGATGAGCGAGCGCCCCAACGTGCTCTATGGTCGCGACCTCAAGTCGAACTACCAGGGCCAGCACCTGAAGCTGTCGAAGCATTTCGCGTGACGGTGCGAAGAAGATCACCTACCCGAATTTTGCTCAAATGGCGTAGGGCGCGCGAATACTGTCGTCACGTACCGCAAGGTCTTCTGTATCGCGCGTGACGAGCAACCAGCCGTGGACTTGTGCGGACGCCCAGATCACGGCGTCCGGCAGCTTGATCCGATGCAACCGGCTTAGTTCCACCGAGCGCTGCGCAATATCAGGATCGACGGTGACGACCAGAAACTGATCGAGGAATTGCCGGGTCAAATCCTCGGTGTCGGCGGTGGCTCCGACGAGCACCTCGATCCAGGTCACGATGCTGATCGCGCGGATCGTGTAGAAGCCGATCTCGTCTCGAGCCTGCGGAAGTCCCCTCAGGAAGTCGATCAGGATGTTGGTATCGAAGAGTGCGCCTACCATTCCTGACGAAGGCGCCTCTGAAATGTCAGCCCATCCACGACCGTGTCGGCCCAAGAGCCGAACGCGCTCTCCAAAGTATCGGCCTTGTTCCGACGCGATCGGAGGTAGACCTCGACCGTATCCCGCACGAGCGCCGCACGGGACCGGTTGTCGACCTTCGCGAGATCTTCGAGCGCTTTCGCCTGCTCGTCCAACAGCTCGACGACGACACGCATGCCGCGGCACCTCCGAGGCGCGACAATATCACGTGAGCTCGGATGGCGGCCACCTCATCCAAATGCCGCGCGGACAAGCGCCTGCGTGTAATCCTCCCGCGGCGCGGTCATGATGGCGTCGGTGGGGCCCAATTCCAGGATGCGCCCGTCTTTCATCACGGCCGTGCGCGAGGCCATGGCGCGGACGACGGCGAGGTCGTGGGTGATGAAGAAGTAGGCGATGCCGCGCTCCGCCTGCAGGCGGCGCAGCAGTGCGAGCACGTCGGCCTGCACCGAGTGATCGAGCGCGGACGTCGGCTCGTCGAGGACGACGAGGCGGGGCTCCAGCACCATGGCGCGGGCGATCGCGACGCGCTGGCGCTGGCCGCCCGACAGCTCGTCCGGCCGACGATGCAGGAAGCCATCGGCGAGCCCCACTTCCGCGAGGATCGCCGCGACGCGCGCGCGGCGCTGCGCGGCGGAGAGTCCCGCTTCGTGGATCGTCAGACCCTCGCCGACGATGTCGGCGATCCGCCAGCGTGGCGAGAGCGAGGCGAACGGATCCTGGAAGACGATCTGGAGATCGCGCCGCAGCGGCCGCATCGCCGCATAGCTCAAGCCTGCAAGATCGCGGCCTGCGAAGGCGATCGCCCCGCGCGCCGGCACGAGGCGCAGCAGCGCGCGGCCCAGCGTCGTCTTCCCCGAGCCGGACTCGCCGATGAGCCCCAGCGTCTCGCCCTGTCCGATCGTGAGCGTAGCCCCATCGACGGCAAGAAAACCGCGCCGGCGCCGGAACGGGCCGCCGCGCAGGTCGAAGCGCACGGTCACCGCACGCGCCTCGAGCAGCGGCTCCGGCGTCATCGCCGGGATCGGCGCGGGCGCCAGCCTGTCGGCTGCGAGAAGACGGCGCGTGTAGGCATCGCGCGGCGCCGCGACGAGTTGCGCGGCGGGCGCGCTCTCGACCAGCGCCCCCTTCTCCATCACGTGGATCGTATCGGCGGCGCGACGCACCACGCCGAGATCGTGGCTGATGAGGATCATCGCCATGCCGCGGCGCGCCTTCAATTCGCGCAACAGCGCGAGGATGCGCGCCGCGACGGTGACGTCGAGCGCTGTCGTCGGCTCGTCCGCAATGATGAGCTTCGGCTCGCAGGCGATCGCCATGGCGATCGCGACGCGCTGCCGTTGTCCGCCGGAAAGCTCGTGCGGATAGCTCTTCGCGCGCCGCGACGGTTCGGGCAGGCCGACCTCTTCGAGAAGCGCGACGGCACGACGCCGCGCCCTCCGCCGATCGAGGCCGAGCCCGTGCCCCAGCACGGCGGCGATCTGCGTGCCGACCGGGAAGAAGGGATCGAGCGCGCTCTGCGGCTCCTGGAAGACGATCGAGATCGCCTTGCCGCGGATCCTGTCGAGCGCGGGCCGACCGAGGCCGAGAAGATCGCGTCCCTCGAAGCGCACGGCACCGTCTACGCGCGCGGCCGGCGGCAGGAGCCCGATCGTCGCGAGCATCGAGACGCTCTTGCCCGAGCCGCTTTCGCCGACAAGGGCGGCCGTTTCGCCCGGCGCGACGGAGAGGCTGAGATTGCGCACGACAGGCGCGCCGCCGAAGCTCACGCCGAGCCGGTCGAAGGCGATCAGGCTCATCGGCGCGTCGTTCCCGATGCGCGCAGGACCGCTTCGCCCAGCTGGTTCGCGGCGACGACGGTGATCGCCAGAGCGAGGGCGGGAAAGACGAGAAGATGCTCCGCACCCTGAACGTGGCGCGCGCCGTCCGCGATGAGGATGCCCCAACTCGTCAGCGGCTCCTGCACGCCGAGGCCGATGAACGACAGAAAGCTCTCCGCCAGGATGACGCGCGGCACGAGGAGCGCGAGATAGGCGACGATCGGCCCCGTCATGTTCGGCACCACATGACCGACGAGGATGCGTGGCCCGCGCTCGCCCACGGCCTCCGCGGCGCGCACGAATTCGCGGCGCCGCAGACTCAACGTCTGACCCCGCACGATCCGCGCCATGTCGAGCCACTCGACCGCGCCGATCGCCAGGAACACCAGCCACAGGCTGCGCCCGAACAATGCCAGCAGCACGATGACGAGAAAGATGAACGGCAGCGCATAGACGATATCGACGAGGCGCATCATCGCCTGGTCGAGCCGCCCGCCCGCATAGCCCGCGATCGCCCCGTAGGCGACACCGATGCCGAGCGCGACGGCCGAGGCCATCGCGCCGACGGCGAGCGAGATGCGGCCCGCGACGAGGATGCGGGCGAGCAGGTCGCGACCGTTCGCGTCCGTGCCGAGCCAAAAGCGCTGATCTACGATCTCGACGGGCACGACCAGCTGATTGCGATCCGCAGAGGCCCGTGGCGCCCCGGCGGTGCGGAACATATCCGAACGCTCGAGCACGCGGACGACGCGCGGATCGATGGGTTTGTCGTCCGACCATTCGAGCGCGTCGTGCCCCCCGACCATCGTCAGCTGGACCGGTGCATGGCTCAGCACCGCGAGCGTCGCGAGGCCCGCGTCCCGCTCCGATCGCGTCGGGTGCGCCTGAAGCGAGGCGCGCGTCATGACGTAATCCGGGTAGACCGAATCGTAGGGGTGCGGCGCGACCCGTTCGACGCCGAAACAGGCGAGCGCCATCGCCGCCAGGACGAGAAGCGCCGCGAGGCCGCGCAGATCGAGCCTCATGATCGCACGCGCGGGTCGAGCCAGCCGTAGGCGAGGTCGACCAACAGGTGGAAGACGACCACCAGGACGCCGACGATGACCACCGTCGCCATCGTCAACGTGTAGTCGCGCGAGAGCGCGCCGTCGACGAAGTATCGTCCGATGCCAGGGATGCCGAAGATCGTCTCGACGACGATCGAACCGGTGAGGAGCGCCGCCGCGGCGGGGCCGAGATAGGAGAGCACCGGCAGCATCGCGCCGGGCAGCGCGCGCCGGAGGATGTGCGATGGCGGCAGGCCGAAGGCCCGAAGCGTGCGGATGTGCGGCGCAGCGAGCGCGTCCGTCAGGGCCGCGCGGGTCAACTTGGCGATGATCGCGATCTGTGGCAGCGCCAGCGTCGCGATCGGCAGGATCTGGTGGGCGGGCGAACCATCGTCCCAGCCGCCGACCGGCAGCCAGTGCAGATCGAGCCCGAACCAGACCTGCAGCAGCGGGGCGACAACGAACGGCGGCACGGCGAGGCCCAGCAGCGCGAAGAGTCCGAGCGCCGCGCCGAGGCCACGGCCGACGAGTGCGCCGGCGGCGCCGAGCGCCACCCCGATGACGACGGCGAGCCCGAGCGCGGCACCGCCGAGGCGCAGCGAGATCGGCAGCGCTTTGGCGAACAACTCGTCCACCGTGAAGTCGCGCCAGTGCAGGCTTGGTCCGAGGTCGCCGTGCAGAAGGCCCCACAGGTAGAGCCCGAACTGCTGCCAGAGCGGCTTGTCGAGCCCGTAGAGGTGGGCGAGGTTGGCGCGGACCGCCGGGTCGAGCGCCCGCTCGCCCTGGAACGGCCCGCCGGGCGCGAGCCGCATGAGCAGGAACGAGATCGCGACGACCGCGAGCAGGGTGGGGACCGCGGTGAGCACGCGGGTCAGCACGAGCCGAAGCATACGCCGAGCCTAGAGCATTCCGACGCCCGGCCGAAACGGCGCCGCCCCATCCTTTTTCCTGAAACGGCAGGATCACGCGGGCGGCGGCGCGATCGAGATGTAACGTCCAGGGTGCGTATCCATCACGTTCGGCGACCAGCCCTGAAGGCGCGGCGAGACGAGGTCCGGCGCCTCGTAGGTCATGAGGACGAGATAGGGCTGCTTGTCGAGAATCAGCCGCTCCGCCGCGTGCAGCAGGTCGCGCCGGCGTCCCGCGTCCGCTTCCGCCGCGGCCCGGCGCATCAGATCGTCGAAGGCCGGATCGGAGAAATGCGCGACGTTGAGGACACGATTGTCGCTCTGGCCGAGAAAGAGGAAATTCTGCGCGTCGGGGTAGTCCGCGAACCAGCCGAAGCGCAGCACGTCGTAGGGCTGGTTCGATTCCATGAAGGCATAATGGGCCGTCGCATCGGTGACGATGAAGTCCGTCTGCACGCCGAGCACCTTCCACATGTCGGCGATGGCGACCGCGGTGGCTTTGTGATTTTCGGATTGATTGTAGCGAAACGTCAGGCGCAGCGGATGGTCCGGGCCGTAGCCTGCGGCCTTCAGCAGTGCCTTTGCGCGATCCTCGCGCTCGAAGGGGCTCTCGTCCTTCCAGGCCACCGTCGACGGCGCGCCGTAGCTGGCGATTCCGGGCGGCACCAGCGAATAGCCCGGCAGCATGACGCCGCCCCAAATCTTCTGCGCCAGAAACGCACGGTCGATCACCATCGCCAGCGCCCGGCGCACACGCACGTCGTCGAACGGCTTCTGGCGGCAATCGAAGGCGTAGAAATAGCTGGCGAGGTGCGGCGCGACCTTGAAGCGCGTGCCCAGATGCGCGCGCACGAAGCCGATCTGGTCGATCGGCACGTCGGGGTAGGAATCGATCTCGTCCGCCATGAAGCGGCGGAGCGCCGACGAATGATCTTCGAGCGGAAAGATGACTTCGCCGTCGAGCGCGACTTGCGCGGCGTCGTGGAAGGTCGGGCTCTTGTCGAGCACGAGCCGATCGTTCGGCGTGTAGCTCTCGAGCGTGAACGCGCCGTTGCCGATGATGCGGCCGGCGCGCGCAAAGCCCGCACCCCAGCGCTCCACCGCCGGGCGATACACAGGCAGCGCCGTGAAATGCGTCAGCTGATCGAGCAGATAGGGCGTCGGATGTTCGAGCCGGATCTGCAGCGTATGGGCATCGAGGGCGACGACGCCGAGCGCATCCAGCGGCAGCCTGCCGGCGTTCACCGCCGCCGCGTTCTTCAGCGTGTAGAGGACGTTCGCATATTGCGCACCGGTCTTCGGGTCCATCAGCCGGCGCAGCGAATAGACGAAGTCCGCCGCGGTCAGCGGCGCGCCGTTCGACCAGCGAGTATCGGCCCTCAGGTGGAAGGTGTATGTCGTCTGGTCCGCGTTCGCCTCCCAGCGCGCGGCGACGCCGGGCTGCAGGCGCCCCTCGCCGTCGTAGACGACGAGACCCTCGTAGATTTCGTCGAGAATATGCTGCTCGGTGACGGTCGAGGCCTTGTGAGGATCGAGCGAGCCGGGGTCCATCGCCTCGCCGCGCCTCCAGACGCCGGCCGCCGTGCCGGGAGAAGACACCGCAAATACGACGGCGGCCGCGAGGACGAAGGGACGGAGGAACACGCCGCTAGCGGATGCGAAGATTACGCCCGCAGCGAGGCCTCGGAGCCCCTAGCAACCGGCGTCCGAAGACGATGCGCGTTGGCGCAGGGCACTCTCGTGCATGTCGATCAGGGACAGGAGATTCGTTTCGGCCTGCCGGCGCGTATCCGGATCCGGCACGCGATGGAGAAACGCCTTTTGGGCGATGATCGCGCGTTCGAGACGCGCGACCCGCTCTGAAATGACACTCGGCTCGGAAATCATCAAAGACCCGTCGGCTGGCGTTGGGCTCCTGACAATGCGCGCGACCAGGTCGCGTTCCCGTTCGGGCGCCACGTCGTACGACTATCGGCGTCGGAACAAGACGGCCAAGCTCCCATTTGCTGCAGCGCTTCGCCACGGGAGACACACCATGCGTTTTGCTTTGATCCTCGCTGCCGCCACCGTCCTGGGCACCGGCATCGCCGTCGCCGACGAGGTCGTCGTGCACCACTACGATGCCCCGCCCGCCGCCACCTCCACCGCGGTCGAGAAGCACGTCTCCGACGACGGTTGCGCCTCGAAGACCGTCCACAAGGAGAACGACGCGGGCGATTCCAAGACCATCCACAAGACGAACTGCGACTGACCGCTCAGCCGTCCAGGGCCACTCGGTGGCTCTGGACCGGCATGTTTCGCCGGACGCGCGCAATGCGCGCCGGATCGATCCGCGCCGTCACGAAGCCCGTCCCATCCGAGGCGCGGGCGATCACGTGCCCCCAGGGATCGCAGACCAGTGAATGACCATAGGTCACGCGCGTGTCTTCTCCGACGCGATGCGTGCCCGTCTGCGCCGGCGCGGCGACATAACTCTGCGTCTCGATGGCCCGGGCGCGGCACAGCACCTCCCAGTGATCCTTTCCGGTCTGCAGCGTAAACGCGGACGGCAGCACGATGAGCTGCGCGCCGCGCGCGACGAGGGCCTGGAAGAGAGACGGAAACCGCAGATCGTAGCAGATGGCGCAGCCGACCGTGACGCCCTCGCACTCGTACGTCACGACGGCGTCGCCCGGCTTGAACGAGGCGCTTTCGCGATAGCTCACGCCGTCCGGCGTCTCGATGTCGAACATGTGGATCTTGCGATAGCGGGCGATGTCCCGGCCCTCGCGGTCGAAGACGACGGTGGTGTTGTAAATGCGCGCCTCGCCCTCGACACGCTCGAGCACCGAGCCTGCATGGATGAAGATGCGATGCTTGCGGGCGAGCGCCTGCATCGCCTGGTAGGCCGGCCCTTCGCCCAGCGTCTCGGACGCCGCGAGCTTGTCGGCGAACCGCGCGCCGAGGAAGTCGAAACATGCCGGAAGCGCCACCCAATCGGGCCGCTCGGCCTCCACCGCCTGATCGATCAACGACGTCGCCGCCGCGATATTCGCCGGCTTGTCGGACACGGAGTTCATCTGGATCAGGGCGAGCTTCATGGCTCCTCGTATACGAGCGGTTTCGCTTGTGTCATCTCTTCCGCAGCGCAGACGGGGAACCGGGGCTCAATCGGCTTTCGAAGTCCTGCCCTCCGTAGAAGATGCCCTCGACGATCACCTTGTCGGCCAAGACCACGAACGCGATTGTGACACGGCGCTCGAACCCGATGGTCCTTAGGCCTGGAAGGACGTCTTCCCGTCTGGTTCCGCGGAGCGGATAAGCATGGAGGCTTTTGCAGAACGTTATGATGCGAAGCACGAACCCCTCTGCCCGCGCGGTGCCCGACCGCTCGGCAATAAAATCATGCAGTCGCTCGAGCTGACGCTCGGCGAGTGGCGTGAAAACAACGGGACGCTCAGTCGGCAGGTGATGAGCTCACGCGCTTCTTCCGATAGCGCTCGACGAGGTGTTCTGCAGACACCGCACGAGTGGGGTCTGCGAGATATTCCGCATGGCCGGCCACCACGTCCTCGCGCAGCCATCGCTCGAGCTGCGTGTCCTCGTCCAGCAGTGCCGAAACCCCTTCGCGGACGACATCGCTCACGGAAGCGTAGTCGCCAGATCGCACCTTTTGCTCAACGAGTTCGGCAAGGTCCGCCGGCAAGGTGATGCGAAATTGGTGGGTCGATCCCATCCGCCGATCCTAGCAGAGCGAGAGAGCGGCACCAAACGGTTTCACAGCCCCATCGCACCGCCGTCCGAGCGCGGATCGTGGCCCGCCTCGATGCGGCCGGAGGGGCTGCGCACGAGCGCGCCGGCATGGCCGAAGGCGTCCGAATAGGGCTGCGCCGTCACCTCGACGTCGTGCCCGACGCGGCGCAGCGCCGCGACGAGCGCGTCGTCGAAGCGCGGCTCGATCCGCAAAGCGCTGGTCGCGGTGCCCCATGTCCGCCCAAAGAGGAAGCGCGGCCGATCGAGGGCCGCGGCGACGCTCTCGCCATAGAGAAGACGCGTGAAGACCTGCGCCTGGAACTGCGGCTGGCCGTCGCCGCCCATCGATCCGTAGGCAACGACGCGCCCGTCGTCGAAGACGGCGAGGGGCGGGTTCAGCGTATGAACGGGCCGCCGCCCCGGCATCAGCGGATTGACCGCGCGCGGGTCGAGCGAGAACGAGGCTCCGCGGTTCTGCAGCAGCACGCCCGTCGCCGGCAGCACGCAGCCCGAGCCGTATTCCCAATAGATCGACTGGATATAGGAGACGGCCCAACCCTTGGCGTCGATCGCGCCCATCCAAACCGTGTCACCGTTGGCGGCCGCGACGGGCAGGCTCGCCGCGCGGCTCATGCTGATCATCGCCGCCTCGCGCTCCAGCGCGCGCGGGGTCAAGAGCTCGTCGAGATCGTGCTTGAGATGCTCGTAGTCGGTGCAGACGGCGTCGCGGATCGCGAGCGCGCGCTTGGTCGCCTCGACGAGGCCGTGGATGTGCTCGAAGCTCTCGGGGCGCGCGGGTCCCAACCGATCGAAGATGCCGAGGAGCGTCAGACTCGCCAGCCCCTGCGTCGGCGGCGGCGCGTTATAGTGCGTGCGCCCGGCGAGGTGCAGTGCGAGCGGCTGGCGCCAGCGTGCGCGATACGTTGTGAGGTCGGCACGCGTTCCGCCGGCGCCGATGCGCTCCATGTCGGCGCCCATCTCGCGCCCGATATCGCCGCGGTAGAAATCGTCGAGGCCGGCGCGGGCCAGTTGCTCGAGCGTATCGGCAAGCCTCGGGAAGCGCTGCAGGGTGCCCGCCGCGCGCGGCGCCCCCTTGTCCAGGTAGCTCGCCGCAAATCCCGGCGCCTCCAGGAGAGCGTCGTTCTCGAACGGCCGGTTCTCCGACTGGGATCGCGATACGGGATGTCCCTCGCGCGCGAGACGCACCGCATCGCCGAGGAGATCGCGCAAAGGCAGCCGTCCACCTGCATCGCGCGCGAGGTCGTGCGCCAGCGCCCAGCCGCCGATCGCGCCGGGGATCGTCACCGCGGCGAGCGGCCCGCGCGGCGGGATCTTGTCGTGGCCGAGATCGCGGTAGCGCTTCGGCGTGGCATTCGCCCCGGCCGGACCGCAGGCCTCGATGTAGCGCACACGGCCGCTCGGATCGTGGATCAGCCAGAAGCCGTCGCCGCCGATCGCGTTCATATGCGGGTAGACGACGGCGATCGTCGCCGCCATCGCGATCATCGCCTCGATGGCGCTGCCGCCGGCGACGAGGACGTCGCGCCCGCTCTCGCTCGCGGCCGCATGCGGCGCCGCGACGGCGGCACGTTCGAAGACGGCGCTGTCGCTCACCCTCGCCCCTACTTCATGAAGACGTAGATATCGACCTGCAGGTTCGGATCGTCCGAGGTCGTGAGGTCGGTCAGGTATTCCTCGATGTAGGGGTTGTCGACCTGCAGCCCCTTGGCGTCCAGATAGGTGGTGATGACGTCGTAGGTCGAATCGATGTCGTCGTATCCGCCGCGGTGCTGAAACTTGATCGCCTTGCCGGACGGCGACTCGCCGATGGTGACGCCGCTCGGCAGGTCGACCTTGTCCGGCTTCGTCGCAATGGGGATGCCGGCCTCGTACTTGAAGCCGTCCTTGTCGGGCTCGGAGAAGATCGTGATCGGATGCCCGGCCGGCTTGAGGCCGGCCTTGTCCATCGCCGCCTTCACGCTCTCGATCGAAGCCTTGATCGATTTGAAGGCGTCGTCGTAGCTCGACTGTCCGTGCACCTGCACGAGGGGGCGCGCCGGCACCGTCACCGTCTCGGTGGTCGCGTTCTGCGGCACGCCGGGCGAGCCGTTCGGCTCGACCTCGGTCTTGTCCGGCGTCGTGTCGGGCGCGAGCTTCTGCGGCGCGGGCGCGGCCCCGGGCGTCTTCGTCGTGGGTGCGGAGGCCGGGGACTGGCCGCCCGGCGTCGTCGGCGCGGGCGGCGGGGCCGGCGGCGCGGGTGTCGACGTGCCGGTCGCGGGCGCGTTCGGCGTGGTCGTCCCGGGCGCGCTCGTGCCGGGCGTCGGAGGCGCCGGCGGCTTGACGGAGGGCGGGGGCGCCGGTTGCTTCGAATCGCTGGGGCTCGCCTGCGCGAGCTGGACCGCCGCCGCGGCCGGCAGCGGCGAAAAAAGAACGAGACTCGCGAGCAAGCCGATCGCGCGCCGCGTGATGACGTTCCGCACCCTGCCCCCTCCCATCGCGGCCGCATCGGCCCCACCTGTGCGGCTTACCTCGTCCCGCCCGCACCGCAAAGCGGCGCGGCGCCTCGATCCCCGAGGATTGCGGGCATCGCCTCGCCTTGACCGAGGCTCGCAGATGGTGTCGGAACCGCGCATGAACGAACGCTCCAGCCTCGATCGCCTCGCCGGCCGCCCGCTCGCGCGGATGAACGGCGCGGGCAACGCCATCGTCGTGCTCGATCTGCGCGGCACCGACATCGTGCCGACCGCCGCCGACGCCCGCGCGATCGATGCGACGCCGGACCTGCGTTTCGACCAGCTCATGACGATCCACGACGCCGTCGTGCCGGGCACGCTGGCGTCGGTCCGCATCTACAATTGCGACGGCTCGCTCTCCGGCGCCTGCGGCAACGGCACGCGCTGCGTCGCCTGGTACCTGATCCGCGACGCGGCGAACGAAGCCTGCAGCCTCAGCGTCGGCGGCACGCGGCTCGACTGCCGCCGCGAAGGCCCGTGGCGATATTCCGTCGACATGGGGCGTCCCACCTTCCGCTGGGACGAGATCCCTCTCGACCGCCCGCACGACACGCAGGCGCTCGACCTCGGCGTCGGCGCGACGCTCGGCACGGCCGTCGCGCTCGGCATGGGCAACCCGCACGCCGTCTTCTTCGTCGACGAGGTGGCGGAGCTCGATCTCGCCCGCCTCGGGCCGCCGCTGGAGACGGCGACCGTGTTTCCCCAGCGCGCCAACATCTCTTTTGCCGAGGTGCTCGGGCCCGACCGGATCCAGCTTCGCGTCTGGGAGCGCGGAGCCGGCGCGACGCTCGCCTGCGGCACCGGGGCCTGCGCGGCGCTGGTCGCCGCCGCCGTGACGGGGCGCACGGACCGCCACGCGGAAGTGGTGCTGCCCGGCGGCCCGCTCGAGATCCTGTGGCGCGACGACGACCACGTGATCCTCACCGGCGCCGTCGAACTCGAGTTCGAAGGGACGCTCGAGCCCGCGATGGCGGCGGAGGCGCCGTGAGCGCGCCCGAGGTCGTCAGCTTCGGCTGCCGCCTCAATCTCGTCGAAGGCGAGGCCATGCGCCGCGCCGCGACAGCCGCCGGGCGGCAAGACCTTGTCATCGTCAACTCGTGCGGCGTGACCGGCGAGGCCGCGCGCCAGGCGCGCCAGGCCGTGCGGCGGCTGCGCCGCGACCATCCCGACCGCGCGATCGTCGTCACCGGCTGCGCGGCCGAGATGGAGCGCGAGCGCTTCGCCGCCATGCCGGAGGTCGACGCGATCGTCGCCAACCGGACGAAGACGCTGCGGGCCTCCTGGCTCGACGCGATGGACCCGCGACCGGTCGCAAGCCCGCACGACACGAACCCTCTCGAGGCAAGTCCTCTGGAAGAGGGCATCGAGGACCACACGCGGGCCTTTCTCGCCATCCAGAACGGCTGCGACCACGCCTGCACCTTCTGCGCGATCCCGCAGGGACGCGGGCGGGCTCGTTCGGCGCCGCCTGCCGCGGTGGTCGCCTCGGCGCGCAACCTCGTCGCGCGCGGCTTCCGCGAGATCGTGCTGACGGGCGTCGACCTTACCTCCTACGGCAGCGACCTGGCGGAGGCGCCGAAGCTCGGACGGCTCGTCCGCGCGATCCTCGCCGAGGTGCCGGCGCTCGAGCGGCTGCGGCTTTCCTCCGTCGACTGCATCGAGGTCGACGACGACCTGCTCGCCGCCTTCGCGGAGGAGGCGCGCCTGATGCCTCATCTCCACCTGTCCTTGCAGAGCGGCGATGACTTGATCCTGAAGCGCATGCGGCGCCGGCATGGGCGGGCAGCGGCGGTGGCGCTGTGCGCAGAGCTGCGCCGCCGCCGCCCCGACATCGTCTTCGGCGCCGATCTCATCGCGGGCTTCCCCACGGAGACCGAGGAGATGGCCGCGTCGACGCGCAGCCTCGTCGAGGCCTGCGGTCTCACATACCTGCATGTCTTCCCGTTTTCGCCGCGCCCCGGCACTCCGGCCGCGCGCATGCCGCCCGTGGCCCCGGCCCTCGTGCGCGAGCGCGCCCGGCGCCTGCGCGAAGCGGGCGATGCCGCGCTGCGCCGTCATCTGCGCCGCCATGTCGGGCGCACGCTCCCCGTCCTCGCCGAGCGCGGCGGTCTCGGCCGCGCACCGGACTTCACGCCCGTGGCGACGGGCGGACTCGCGCCGGGCTCGATCGCCGCGCTGACGATCGCCGGCCACGACGGGCGGCGGCTGGTGCCGCGTCAGGATATCGGATGGTCGAGGCTTGCTCCGGCCGAGGATCGACGCATAATCGAACCATGACGATCCTCCTGGACAAGGCCGTCGCGGCGACCCGCGTTCTGCCTGCGGAAACGCAGGACGAGATCGCACAGATCGTGCTCATGCTCGCCGGGCAGACGGATCAGCCGATCCATCACCTCACCGACGAGGAAGACGCGGATCTCGCGCGTTCGGATCTGGAGGTGGAGCGTCGGGAGTTCGCGACCGACGCGCAGATGCGAGCAATCTGGGCGAAGTATGCTCTGTGAAGATACGATACACGCGCACGGCGGCACGGCAGATCGAGGCTGCGCTTGACCATGTCGCGGCCGACTCCCTGAGTTCCGCACAGGCGCTTAGCGATCGTGTCCGCGCCATTGTGGGTTTGCTAGCGACGCATCCAAACGCGGGGCGCCCAACGAGCCGGCCTTCCATACGTCGCTTCGTCCTTCTACCGTTTCCCTACCTTCTTGATTATTCAGCGAGCGAAAACGAGCTGGTCGTACGCCGCTTCCGTCACACCGCTCGGCGCCCGTCATCCTAGGTGCACCGTTCCTCCTCATCCATGCTCCGCGCAATCCGCGCTTCTCCCCAGCGCGGGAGAGCGCTAGGAGCTGTGCCATGGCTTCCGACCTCCGCCCGATCACCCGCGCCCTCCTCTCCGTCTCCGACAAGAGCGGCCTCGTCGACTTCGCCCGCGCGCTCGCCGGGCACGGCGTCGCCCTCGTCTCGACGGGCGGCACGCACAAGGCGCTGGCGGATGCGGGGCTCGACGTCACGGAGGTCTCCGAGCTGACAGGCTTCCCGGAAATGATGGACGGCCGCGTGAAGACGCTGCATCCGAAGGTGCACGGCGGCCTGCTCGCGATCCGCGAGCATCCCGAGCACGAGGCGGCGATGCTCGCACACGGCATCGTGCCGATCGATCTCCTCGTCGTGAACCTCTACCCCTTCGAAATGACGGTCGCGAAAGGGGCGGACGACGCGACCTGCATCGAGAACATCGACATCGGTGGACCGGCGATGATCCGCGGCGCGGCCAAGAACCATGCGGATGTCGCCGTCGTCGTCGAGCCGACCGACTACGCGACGATCCTCGAGGCGCTGGCGAGGGGCGGAACGGACCTTTCGACCCGAAAGCGCCTCGCGCAGAAGGCCTATGCCCGCACCGCGGTCTACGACGCCGCGATCTCGAACTGGATGGCGCAGGCGATCGGCGAGCACGCGCCGACCTATCGCGCTTTCGGCGGCCGCCTGCTCGAGGCGCTGCGCTACGGCGAGAACCCGCACCAGAGCGCCGCCTTCTACGCCTCCGCCGACAACCGGCCGGGCGTCGCCACCGCGCGGCAGGTGCAGGGCAAGCCGCTCTCCTACAACAACGTCAACGACACCGACGCGGCGATCGAACTCGTCGCCGAATTCGACCCCGCCCAGGGGCCGGCGATCGCGATCATCAAGCACGCCAATCCTTGCGGCGTGGCGTGCGGCGCGACGATGCGCGAGGCCTACGAGCTGGCGCTGCGCTGCGACCCCGTGTCCGCCTTCGGCGGCATCGTCGCGCTGAACGGCCGGCTGGAGGCGGATGCGGCGCGCGCGATCGTCAAGATCTTCACCGAGGTGCTCGTCGCGCCGGCCGCGGACGACGAGGCGATCGCGATCGTCGCCGGCAAGCCGAACCTGCGGCTGCTGCTGACCGGCGGCCTGCCCGATCCCCGCGGGTCCGGGCTCACCATGCGCCCGGTCGGCGGCGGCTTCCTCGTCCAGGGCCGCGACGGCGCGGTCGTCGGCGATCTCGACCTCAAGGTCGTCACCAAACGAGCGCCGACGGATGCCGAACTGGCGGACCTGCGCTTCGCCGTCTCGGTCGCCAAGCACGTCAAGTCGAACGCCATCGTCTACGCCAAGGGCGGCGCGACGGTGGGCATCGGCGCGGGCCAGATGAGCCGGCTCGATTCCTCCCGCATGGCGGCGATGAAGGCGGCGGAGGCTGCGAAAGCCGCGGGCCTTCCCCAATCCCTCGCCATCGGCTCCGTCGTCGCGTCGGATGCCTTCTTTCCGTTCGCCGACGGCCTTCTTGCTGCCGCGGAGGCGGGTGCGACGGCGGTCATCCAGCCCGGTGGTTCGATGCGCGACGATCTCGTGATCGAGGCCGCCGACAGAGCGGGATTGGCGATGGTGCTGACGGGCACGCGACATTTCCGCCACTGACCGGATCAAAAGCCATACGTTGCATTAACCCCGTGCAAATTTCAGCTGGGGGACAGGCTCCGGTCATCTTCTATTCGGGTTCGATGCCTACCTTGGCCTCGTGACGGGCGCAGACGTCGACTTCAAACCCTTCCAAGCGCCCCGGAGACCGAGACAGGTGATGTTGATCAGTGAAAAAGACGCCATCGACGGCGCGCGCGTGCTCTATCCGCTCGGCCGCATCAAGGCGGCGTCGGCCTGGCATGCGGCCGGTTACGTGCCGCAGTCGAACAACTGGCGCGCGCGCGTCCTCGAGGATCTGATTCGCCGCGCCGAAGACATCGACGCAGACGCGATCATCGGCGTCGACTACGAGGTCGAGCCGGTCGGCTTTGCGGGGGAGGGCGGCGTCGAGCTCGAGCGCGTGCTGGCCACCGGCATCGCCGTGAAGCTCGCCGTCGCGGCCTGAGCGGCCTGAGATCATCTACGATCGAGCGCCCCGACGATGGGGCGCTTCTCTTTCGTTCACAAAAGATAGTTTAAGTTCTGCGACCTGGCGTTCGCCTGTCCGCAAGTCGATCGCGTGCCGCCGTTAAGCAGTAACGCAGCCGTGAACAGTCGCGCGACGTCAACGGCTGTCAAGGCTAAGTGACATCTCAGGTCGGCTACGTTTGACTTACCCCCGCGGCTCGATGTCGGGTCGCTTGGAGGAAAACATCCGATGGACAAGAAAATTGCAGGACTGCTCGGGGCCGTCGCGGCCGCCGCAGCGGTCTCGGGAGCCCATGCCTCGACGAATGCGGCGCTCGATGCGAGCTCCTACGGCGATCTCCTGAAGCCGATCCCGAACGCCTCGGCGCTCCTGCGCTCGGACGAGGCCGCCCGGGCCCCGACCGTGACCGAAAAGGGCGTGCAGGTGGCCGAGGTCGTGGTCGTGCGTCACCGCCGCCACTATCACCATCATCACCATCATCATCATTTCTTCCACCGCCACCATCATCATCACCATCACCACGACTGAGATGGTGTGAGCGCGGCCGCCGCCTGCCGGCGGCCGTGACTCCCCTCCCCTTTCGGCCGGGCAACCGCCGGCCGGCCGACGTGTTCGGTGCGGCGAACCGTGACCGCCGAGGGGAGATGTCCATGGACCATCCATTGTCCCGCCGAGCCTGGCTCGGCACGACCATCGCCGCGCTGTCGCTCGGCCTCGTAAGACAAGCGCGCGCCGCAGCGGACATCGGCAAGAAGAAGACCAAGAAAGAGGTAAGCTACCAGGACCAGCCCAAGGGCAAGGAGGGCCTGTGCGCCAACTGCAAGTTCTTCCAGCCTCCGAATGCCTGCCTCGTCGTCGAAGGCCCGATCAGCGCGGCCGGCTGGTGCCAGCTCTTCAACAAGAAGTCGCCGGGCTGACCTCAGAACGCCGTGCGGCTGCGCAGCGCGGCGGCGAGCGTGCCCTCGTCGAGATAGTCGAGTTCGCCTCCGACGGGCACGCCGTGCGCGAGCCGCGTCGTCTTCACGCCGAGGTGCGAGACGAGATCGGTGACGTAGTGAGCCGTCGTCTGGCCATCGACGGTGGCATTCAGCGCCAGGATGATCTCGGTCACTTCATCCTCGGCGACACGACCTGCGAGGGTCGACAGGTTCAGGTCCTGCGGGCCGATGCCGTCGAGCGGCGACAGCGTGCCGCCGAGCACGTGGTAGCGCGCGCGGATCACGGCGGCCCGCTCCAGCGCCCAAAGGTCGGCGACCGTCTCGACGACGACGAGCACCTCGCGCTCGCGGCGCGGGTCCCGGCAGATCGAGCACGGATCGAGCGTATCGATGTTGCCGCAGACCTGACAGCTGCGGATTTCTTCGCGCGCGACCGCCATGGCATCGGCGAGCGGGCCGAGCAGCTCCTCGCGCTTGCGGATCAGCTGCAGGGCGGCGCGGCGCGCCGACCGCGGACCGAGGCCGGGCAGGCGCGCGAGCAGCTGGATCAGCCGCTCGATCTCGGGGCCGGCGACGCGCTCAGCCAAATCGCACCTGCGTCCGCCTCGGCCTCAAAACGGCAGCTTCATGCCGGGGGGCAGGGGCAAGCCGGCCGTGACGTCGCGCATCTTATCCTCCATCGCGCGCTCGGCCTTCTTGCGGGCGTCCTCATGCGCGGTGACGATCAGGTCTTCGAGGATCTCCCCTTCGCCGTCCTTTAGGAGGCTCGGATCGATCGCGAGGCCCTTCATCGCGCCCTTGGCGGTGAGCGTGACCTTGACGAGCCCGCCGCCGGACTGGCCCTCGACCTCGATCGTTTCGAGCTGCGCCTGCGCCTCGGCCATCTTGGCCTGCATCGCCTGCGCCTGCTTCATCAGCCCCATGAGGTCCTTCAAAGCCGCACCCGTGTCCTGTTCGCGATGTCGATGCTCTAGCACGGATCGGCGTGCGCGTTGACGGGATGCGCGCGCAGGATTAGCTAACATGCTTAGCTAAGGGGCATTGCGATGGCGATCGTCACGATACACGAGGCCAAAACGAACCTGTCGAGCCTGATCGCGCGAGCGGAGAACGGCGAGGAGATCGTCATCGCCCGCGGTCGGGAGCCGGTCGTGAGATTGTTGCCAATGAAGAAGCGGCCTGTTCGCAAATTTGGCGCGCTCGCAGATGTCGTACCGCATATCCCTGACAGCTTTTTCTTTGATCCGCTGCCCGACGAGGAATTGGATGCTTGGGAAGGCAACGCCCCATCTTCTCGATAGCCATGTACTCGTCTGGTTTCTAAACGGGGACAAGCGGTTGTCCCGACGCTCGCGCGTGCTTCTGGAAAACTCGGAAGCCGACATTTTCGTGAGCGCAGCCGCGGGATGGGAGATTTCGACCAAAGTGCGCCTCGGCAAGTGGCCGGAAGCCGCGCCATTGTCGATGGATCTCGAGGCAATCTTGGGCCGCATGAGCATCGCGACACTCCCGATCACAATGGAACATGCCCAGCGTGCGGGGATGCTCCCCGGGCCACATCGTGATCCATTCGACAGAATGATCGCTGCCCAGGCCCTGAACGAGGGCTTCGTGCTGGCGACTGCGGATCCGATTTTCGCCAGCTTCGGCGTACCGGTGCTGTGGTAGCGCGGCTGCAGATGGGCTGATCTCCGGCATCACGCGCGCGACGGCATCGCACTTGCACCGTCGCGGTGGCGCTTGTACCCGAGGATCAAATCTGTCATTGCGAATAGGACAGGATTGCTGACCCATCTGGGTCGTTTCTCCGTGGGTACCGCCTTCCGGGCGTGGTGAGGGTGACGATGACGGCTCACGATTGGACGGACGACATGGGCGAGATGGCGCCCGGCAAGATCGCGGCAGCTCCGCTCGCCAAGACGCCGGACGACGCCAGCATGCGCCGCATCGCCGCGCGCGATCCAGGCCTGCCGGCGGCCCAAGGCCTGTACGATCCGGCCAACGAGCACGACGCCTGCGGCGTCGGCTTCGTCGCCAACATGCACAACAAGAAGTCGCACGACCTCGTGCGGATGGGTCTCGAGATCCTTCTCAACCTCGACCATCGCGGCGCGGTGGGCGCGGATCCCAAGGCCGGCGACGGCTGCGGCATGCTGCTGCAAATCCCGCATGACTTTTTCGCCGAGGAGGCGCGCCAGAACGGCTTCGAGCTGCCCGAGCCGGGCCAGTACGCGATCGGCGTTCTGTTCCTGCCGAAGGACGAGGGGGCGAGCGCGACGATCAAGGAGATCGCCGCCGAGATGATCGCGGCCGAGGGCTTCAAGCTGCTCGGCTGGCGCGACGTGCCGGTGGATTCGAGCGTGCTGGGCGAGAGCGTCGTCACGTCCGAGCCGCGGACCGTGCAGATCTTCATCGGGCGCGGCGAGGCGCACACGACGCAGGACATCTTCGAGCGCCGCCTGTTCGTGCTGCGCAAGCAGATTTCGAACGAGGTGCTGAGCCGCGACGATGCGCGTTTCGCCGGCTATTACACGGTGTCGATGTCCTCGCGCACCATCGTCTACAAGGGGCTGCTGCTCGCCGGCCAGCTCGGCCATTATTTCAAGGACCTCGGCGACGAGCGCCTGACGACCGCGCTCGCGCTCGTCCACCAGCGCTTCTCGACCAACACGTTCCCATCCTGGCAGCTCTCGCATCCGTACCGCTACGTCGCGCACAATGGCGAGATCAACACGCTGCGCGGCAACGTGAACTGGATGGCAGCGCGCCAGGCGTCCGTCGCTTCGGATCTGTTCGGCGACGACATCAAGAAGCTTTGGCCGATCTCCTACGACGGTCAGTCGGACACCGCGTGCTTCGACAACGCGCTCGAATTCCTCGTGCAGGGCGGCTACTCGCTCGCCCATGCCATGATGATGCTCATCCCCGAGGCCTGGGCGGGCAACCCGCTCATGGACGACAAGCGCAAGAGCTTCTACGAATATCACGCCTCGATGATGGAGCCGTGGGACGGGCCCGCGGCCGTCGCCTTCACGGACGGCCGCCAGATCGGCGCGACGCTCGATCGCAACGGCCTGCGGCCGGCCCGCTACCTCGTCACCGACAACGATCTCGTCGTGATGGCCTCCGAGAGCGGCGTGCTGCCGATCAAGGAGGACAACATCGTGCGCAAGTGGCGGCTGCAGCCGGGCAAGATGCTTCTCGTCGACCTCGAACAGGGACGCATCGTCTCGGACGCCGAGATCAAGGAGCACCTCTGCGGCCTGCACCCCTACGCCAAGTGGGTCGAGCGCACGCAGCTCGTGCTCGAGGAGCTGAAGAATGTCGAGGCGCGCGTGACGCGCGGCGACGTCTCGCTGCTCGATCGCCAGCAGGCCTTTGGCTACACGCAGGAGGACTTGAACCTGCTGATGACGCCGATGGCGGTGACGGGCGCCGAAGCCGTCGGCTCGATGGGCACCGACACGCCGATCTCGGCGCTCTCCTCGAAGTCGAAGCTGCTCTACACCTACTTCCAGCAGAACTTCGCGCAGGTGACGAACCCGCCGATCGATCCGATCCGCGAGGAGCTCGTGATGAGCCTCGTGTCGTTCATCGGTCCGCGTCCCAACATTCTCGACCACAAGGGCAATTCGAAGAAGAAGCGCCTCGAGGTCCGCCAGCCGATCCTCGGCAACGAGGATCTGGAGAAGATCCGCTCGATCGGGTCCTTCGAGGATTCCTTCGACACCAAGACGCTCGACATCACCTACGCCTCGCAATCGGGGGCGGACGGCATGGCGGCCGCGCTCGACCGGCTCTGCTCGCGCGCCGACCAGGCCGTGCAAGGCGGCTACAACATCATCATCCTGTCCGACCGCCTCGTCGGCGCCGATCGCATCCCGATCCCGGCGCTGCTCGCGACGGCGGCCGTGCACCATCACCTGATCCGCACGGGCCTGCGCACCTCCGTCGGCCTCGTGGTCGAGACGGGCGAGGCGCGCGAGGTGCACCATTTCGCGCTGCTTGCCGGCTACGGCGCGGAGGCGATCAACCCGTATCTCGCCTTCGAGACGCTCGCCCACATGGGCAAGACCTTCCCGGAATCGATCAAGACCGAGAAGGCGATCGCGCAATACATCAAGTCGATCGGCAAGGGCCTGCTCAAGGTCATGTCGAAGATGGGCATCTCGACTTATCAATCCTATTGTGGCGCGCAGATCTTCGATGCGGTCGGGCTCTCGGAAGCCTTCGTGCAGCATTACTTCACGGGCACGGCGACGCGCATCGGCGGCGTCGGCCTTGCCGAGATCGCGCAGGAAAGCGCCTCGCGCCACCGCGACGCCTTCGGCGACTCGCCGGTCTACCGGTCGGCGCTCGATGTCGGCGGCAACTACCAGTACCGCGTGCGCGGCGAGCAGCATTCGTGGACGCCGCAGTCGGTGTCGATGCTGCAGCACGCCGTGCGCATGGAAGGCGATCCGCAAAACGCGCTCGACAAGTATCGCGCCTACGCGAAGATGCTCAACGAGCAGGACGATCGCTTCCTGACGATCCGCGGTCTCTTCCGCCTGCGCACCGCGCAGGAGGACGGGCGCGCGCCCGTGCCGCTCGAGGAGGTCGAGTCGGCGAAGGACATCGTCAAGCGTTTCGCCACGGGCGCGATGAGCTTCGGCTCGATCTCGCGCGAAGCGCATACGACGCTCGCGATCGCGATGAACCGCATCGGCGGCAAGTCGAACACCGGCGAGGGCGGCGAGGAATCGGACCGTTTCAAGCCGCTGCCCAACGGCGATTCGATGCGATCGGCAATCAAGCAGGTGGCATCGGGCCGGTTCGGCGTGACCACCGAGTATCTCGTCAATTCCGACATGATGCAGATCAAGATGGCGCAGGGCGCCAAGCCCGGCGAGGGCGGGCAGTTGCCGGGCCACAAGGTCGACGCCGTCATCGCCAAGGTGCGCCACTCGACGCCGGGCGTCGGCCTCATCTCGCCGCCGCCGCACCACGACATCTACTCGATCGAGGATCTGGCGCAGCTCATCTACGACCTGAAGAACGTCAACCCGAAGGCGGCGGTCTCTGTGAAGCTGGTCTCCGAGATCGGCGTCGGCACCGTCGCGGCCGGCGTGTCGAAGGGGCGCGCCGACCATGTGACGATCTCGGGCTTCGAAGGCGGCACCGGCGCTTCGCCCCTGACGTCGATCAAATACGCCGGCAGCCCCTGGGAGATCGGCCTCGCCGAGACGCACCAGACCCTGGTGCTCAATCGCCTGCGCTCGCGCATCGCGGTGCAGGTCGACGGCGGGCTGCGCACGGGCCGCGACGTCGTCGTCGGCGCGCTGCTCGGCGCGGACGAGTTCGGCTTCGCGACCGCGCCGCTGATCGCGGCCGGCTGCATCATGATGCGCAAGTGCCACCTCAACACCTGCCCGGTCGGCGTCGCGACGCAGGATCCGGTGCTGCGCAAGCGCTTCGTCGGCACGCCCGAGCACGTGATCAACTACTTCTTCTTCGTTGCCGAAGAGGTCCGCGAGCTGATGGCGGCGATGGGCTATCGCCGCTTCGACGAAATGATCGGGCAGATGCAGATGCTCGACAAGGCCAGGGTCATCGAGCACTGGAAGGCGAAGGGGCTCGACTTCTCGCGGCTCTTCCACAAGCCGGAGCCAGCGCCGGGCGACAGAATCTTCCATTCCGAGGCGCAGGACCACAAGCTCGAGCACGTGCTCGACCGCCGTCTCATCGAGAAGGCGGCGACGGCGATCGAAAACGGCGCCAGAATCGAGATCGACGACACGATCAACAATACCGACCGTACGACGGGCGCGATGCTGTCGGGCCGCATCGCCGAGGTTCACGGCGAACTGGGCCTGCCCGACGACACGATCACGATCCGCCTCAAGGGCACCGCGGGCCAGAGCTTCGGCGGCTTCCTCGCCAAGGGCGTGACCCTCGAGCTCGAGGGGCAGGCCAACGATTACGTCGGCAAAGGACTCTCGGGCGGCCGGCTCATCGTGAAGCCGCCTGCGAAGACCGGCATCGTGCCGGAAGATTCGATCATCGTCGGCAACACCGCGCTCTACGGCGCGACCGACGGCGAAAGCTTCTTCCGCGGCGTCGCCGGCGAGCGCTTCTGCGTGCGCAATTCGGGGGCCGTCTCGGTCGTCGAAGGAACGGGCGACCACGGCTGCGAATACATGACCGGCGGCGTCGTCGTCGTGCTGGGCGGCACGGGGCGCAACTTCGCGGCCGGCATGTCGGGCGGCATCGCCTACATCTACGATCCCGAAAAGACGTTCGAGTCTCGCTGCAACATGGCGATGGTCGAGCTCGATCCGATCACCGACGAGGAGATCGAGAACCCGGCGCAGTACCGCCAGGCGCTCGATTGCTTCACCCAGGGCAAGATCAAGGCGGTCGGCGATCTGACGAAGCTCGATGCGGCCCGACTGCGCTACCTCGTCGAGCGGCATGTCGCCTTCACAGGCTCGTCGCGCGGGCAGGCTCTCCTCGACGACTGGCACTCGGCGTTGAAGGCCTTCCGCAAGGTCACGCCGGTCGAGTACCGCCAGGCGATGGAGAAGCTGTCCATCACCGAGGATCAGATCCTCGAATCTGCCGGGGCTTGACGCCCCGGCTCGAACGCGCACAGACGGACAGACACGCCGGCCGGGCGGCACAAGCAGGCCTCGCGTAGGGTTGGGGACGACATGGGCAAGATCACGGGCTTCCTCGAGATCGATCGACGCGACCGGCGCTACGGCCCGGCGGCGGACCGCGTCCGCAACTACAAGGAATTCGTCATCCCGCTGTCCGAGGAGGCTGTGCGGGACCAGGCGGCGCGCTGCATGGATTGCGGCATCCCGTATTGTCACAACGGTTGCCCGGTCAACAATCAGATCCCGGACTTCAACGACCTCGTCTACGACGGCGACTGGCAGGAGGCAGCGCGCAACCTCCACTCCACAAACAATTTTCCCGAATTCACCGGCCGCGTCTGCCCCGCGCCGTGCGAAGCCTCCTGCACGCTGAATCTCACCGACCAGCCCGTGACCATCAAGACGATCGAATGCTCGATCGTCGATCGCGCCTTCGCGCAGAACTGGGTGAAGCCGGAAGTCTTCGGCAAGCCCACGGGCAAGAAGGTGGCCGTCATCGGCTCCGGCCCCGCGGGCCTCGCCTGCGCGCAGCAGCTCGCGCGCGCCGGCCACGAGGTGACGGTGTTCGAAAAGCACGCCAAGGCCGGCGGCCTGCTGCGCTACGGCATACCCGACTTCAAGATGGAGAAGCATCTCATCGACCGGCGCGTCCGCCAGATGGAGGCCGAGGGCGTCAAGTTCCGCTGCAACGTCAATGTCGGCATCGACAAGACAACGGATGAGCTCGTCGCCGAGTACGATGCCGTCGTGCTCGCTGGCGGCGCCGAGAAGCCGCGCGACCTGCCGATCCCCGGGCGCGAGCTGCACGGCATCCATTTCGCCATGGATTTCCTGCCGCAGCAGAACCGTCGCGTCAGCCAGGAGCCGGTCCAGTCGAACGACCCGATTCTCGCCACCGGCAAGCATGTCGTCGTGATCGGGGGCGGCGACACGGGATCCGATTGCATCGGCACCTCGATCCGGCAGGGCGCGCTCTCCGTCACGCAGCTCGAGATCATGCCCGAGCCGCCGGTCAAGGAGAACAAGCTGCTCACGTGGCCCGACTGGCCGTTGAAGCTGCGCACCTCGTCCTCGCACGAGGAAGGCGCCAACCGCGACTTCGCCGTGCTGACCAAGCGGTTCGAGGGGACGCCCGACGGCAACGTCAAGGCGCTGCACTGCGTGCGCGTCGATCACCAGATGAAGGACATCGAGAACTCCGGCTTCCGCCTCAAGGCCGATCTCGTGCTTCTCGCGATGGGCTTCGTCTCGCCGGTGCCGGAAGGGCTGCTCGCGAGCCTCGGCGTCGATCTCGACAAGCGTGGCAACGTCGTCGCCGACCAGTCGAGCTACCTGTCGAGCGTAGCGAAGGTCTATGCCTGCGGCGACATGCGGCGCGGCCAGTCGCTCGTCGTCTGGGCCATCCGCGAAGGTCGCCAGACCGCGCATGCCGTCGACAAGGCGCTGATGGGCGAGACGGTCCTGCCGCGCTGAGGCGTCGAGCACGCCGCCTGCGCTCGATCAGATCCGAGCCTGCGACCGCTCGACGGGTCGGGCCTTGCCGTCAGAGCTTGGCGAAGCGCGTCCCATCGAAGATGCGACGCATGACCTGCGAGGGCGGCTCGGGCGTGCGTTCGCTCGCGGCGATCACGGCCGGCTCGATGGCGCGGGGCCGCTCGCTCGCGGCCGCCGCCTCAGCCGGCGCGCTGAGCTGAAGCATGCGCAACACGGCCCGTTGGGCGAGGCGCACGGGATCGATCGTCCCATCGTTCTTGAGGCAGTCCGGCTCGCCGCGGGCGACTTTGACGATGGCGCGGGCGAGGCGCTGATTCAGAAGCTGGTCGACCTTGTGTGTCGCCTTCAGGCCCTGCAACGCGATCGCATAGGCCTCGTAGAGCCGAGCAGCCTCGGACGAATCGAACGCCCCCTTTTTTAGGTCGAAGATGCCGGCCATGACGCAGCCCCCGCAACGCCTTTACATATAAGTGTTTTATCAGCGGCGGGTAGTGGCGCAATGAGCACTTCGGCTTACGGTTATCCGCGGGTGCTGCACAGATCAGCATAAATGTTTCGGTAAGGCTGAGCCGTGTCCAGTGAAATGCACGGTCTCTAGAGGCGCGCCCGGCACGCGGGCGGCGTCTGTTACACGAAAGCTACAGCTTCCACTGTTTTACGGCTCGTCCGCGAAGAGCTGCGCCGACAGGCTACCGACGACCAAGATCGATGCGGCGGACGCGGCCGCGAGCAGCGCCACGCCCGGCGACGCTTTGGCCACGAACGCTCCGCCGACGCCGCCCGCCACCAGCGCAGCCCACAAGGCCAGGAACGGCCCGATGTCTCGCCAGGAGCCGGCGCCGCGCACGGCGGCGGCGATGGTCCGGCCGAGATGGACGAGCGTTCCGGTGACATAGGTCAGCGCCACGCTGATCCCGCCCGCCTTGTGCAGGCAGGCGTTCTCCATCCCCATCGCCAAGCCGAGCAGCGACGCGACGAGCGGCTCGGCGCCCGCGCGGAGAACGAAGGCGCCCCACAACAGCCCCGCCTCGAGCGCCAGGACGACCGGGCGGGCGAGCGACCCGCTCGCCGCACCGGCGAGCTCTCCGAGGACGACGCCGGCGACGAAGACGAAGATGGCGCGGGCCGCCTCGAGGAGCGTGCCGACGTCGTGGCGCGGCACGGCCACCGCCGCCTGCGTGCTGTTGCCGCTCATGAAGGAGACGAAGAGGCCGTGGAACCGCAGATAGCCGAGTGCGTCCACCCACCCGGCGAGCATCGCGAGCAGGATCGCGAGGGCGAAGCTCCGGCGCCCTTCGTGGGCGGCGAGGCGCTGAGGCGCGCCGCTCATCGCGCCCGCGTCAGGTCGCGTGCATTTCGACCGCGACGCGGATGAGGTCGCTGGTGCGCTCCACGAGGAGCTTGTGCTTGATGGACGTGCAGGTATTGGCCACCGTCTTGTAGGAGATGCCGAGGGTCGCCGCGATGTCGGAGAGGCCTTTGCCCTTCGCCAGCAGGCGCATGATGTCGAGTTCGCGCGCCGAGAGCGATTTGCCGGACTCCTCGGAGCCGAGCACGTTCACCGCCAGCTCCGAGGCGAGTTCGCGCTCGACGTACTTGTTGCCGGCCACGACTTGGCGCACCGCCTCGATGAGCTCGTCGGCCGCCGCGCCCTTGCTGACGAAGCCGCGCGCCCCCGATTGCATGGCGCGGGCGACGTAAAGCGGCGTCGTGTGCATCGAGAAGATGAGCACCCTCGTCTTCGGTCCCTCGATCAGGAGACGTCGCAGAAGATCGAGACCGCCCGAGCCCGGCAGGTTGATGTCGAGGATGACGACCTCGGGCTTTTCCTGCTTGAAGATCGCCAGCGCCTCGCGGCCCGTCGCCGCCTCGAGGATCGTCGCCTCGATGGCGCTCGACAGAAGGCGACGCACGCCCTCGCGCACGACGGTATGGTCATCGACGATCAGCAGCTTCATGCGGGCACGTCCTGTCTCAGGGTCTCTTCGGCGACCGGGCGCGGAGGCACCGGCAGCACGGCTTCGACGAGCACGCCCCGCGCGTCGCTTCGGTTGCGGACGGTCAGCGTGCCGCCGACGGCGCGCACACGCTCGGCCATGCCGGCGAGGCCGAAGCCGCGCGGCGGCCCCTCCTGCGGGAAGCCGGCGCCGTCATCCTCGACGGCGATCGTCGCGTGCTCGTCGTCGACATCGATCACGACGTCGATGCGCGAAGGGGCGCCATGCCGGATAGCGTTGGAGAAGCTCTCCTGCACGATGCGGAAGGCGACCGCGTCGAGCGGCGGATCGAGCGGCTCCCCCGTCACGCTGCACTCGAACACGATGCCCGGTCGGCGAGCGGACCAGAAGGTGACGAGCCCGTCGATCGCCCCCGCGAGACCGAGATCGAGCAGGGCACCGGGCGAGAGACGGCGCAACGCCTCCTTGACGTGGCGCTGCATGTGGCGCGCCGCCTCCGCGATCGCGTCGGCACGGGGCGGGATCGCGTCGAGCGCGCCCTTCGCGAGGTACTGCTTGATCATCGCGGCGTCCGCGCCCACCCCGAAAAGGAAGGGCGCGACATCGTCGTGAAGGTCGCGCGCGAGTTCGCCGCGCTCCTCCTCCTGGACCGTGATGATCTGCTCGTTCAGAACGCGGTTCTGACGGCTGATCTCCTCGAGCCGCTCGGCCATGTGGTTGAAGCCGTCGCGCAACGGTTCCAGTTCGCGCACGACCTGCGGCGCGAGGCGCACGCCATAGTCGCCGTCGCCGACGTGGAGCAGCGCGTCGCAGACGTCGCGCAGCGGCTTCAGGGCCGCACGGATAGTGACGAAGGCGAGCGCAAGAACCATCGCGAAGAACACGGCCAGCACGGTGAGGGTGAGCCGCGTGTCGCTCCACGCCTCGGCCACCTCGTTGTGGGCGTCCGTCTGCAACGTCAGCGTGCCGAGGCCGGCGAACCGCGCCGGTAGCCCCAGGGTCTGCACCGCCGGCGCGGCGACGACCAGCCGATAGAACCAGGCCGGCGCCGCCTCGTCCGGCAGCTGCAGGCGCGAGGTGGCGAGGACGCGGCCGTCGGGTCCCGTCAGCACCGCCTTCAGGTGCCGGTCGCCGTTGAACTCCGAGACCACGCGCCGAAGCCGGCTGGCGGGGTCGACGGCCGTCTCGGTTTCGTCGAGGGCGTTGAGCGCGCCGTAGGCGCCGACCGCCAGGGCCGCCTGCATCTCCGTGCGGACCTTGGAGAGAACGTGCTCGTAGGTGAGCCCGAAGCCGACCGCGAGGCTGACGAGAAGGACGAAGGTGATCGAGATCGCCAGACGGCGCTGGATCGACATGGGACGAGGCTCGCGGACCTGCTGCGAGGCCACAAAAACACGGTCCGACCGACGTTTCACGGATTTTCACGCCCGTCGAGGGCGGAACTTCCCGATCTCGCGACGTCAGGCGACCCGCCGCCGCGTGACGGCGGGGGCGCCCTGCCGCAGCGCATCCGCGATGACCGCAGCCTCCCGCAGGAAGGCGGCGCGTTCCTCGCGGATCTCCGTGCGGAGCACCGTCTGGAGGTCCCAGATCGCCCGCGCGTTTCCCAGGGCCATCCGAAGCTTGGCGGCCAGCTGGCCATTGTCTGTCTCGGCATCCGAGAAGCGGAAGATGTCGTTGATCGGGAAGTCGCCCAGTTCATGCCCGGCGCCGACATCGTGCACGAAGATCGTGCAGCCGCAGGACGCGGCTTCGCGCGGCATGCGGTCCTTGCCGGGCAGAGGCCCAAAATCGACGTAGAGCGGCGCGCTCCGATAGGCCGCGATCAACGCGCTGCGATCGAGCCCGTCCAGCGGATAGGGCTCGAGGTCGGGATTGGCCGCGAAGAACCTCGCCGCGAGCGCGGCGCCTTTGCGTCGATTGTAGAGGATCGCACGTCCAGGGTTCGGCCCCTCCAGAGCGTGGGACGTGAATGCCGCGTCGGTGAAATCGGTCAGGCGGCGCGCCGTTTTGGCGCCGTTGGCGATGAGGAAGCGGCGCGCATAGTCGCTCTGGTGCCAATGTTCGAGGTCCCGCCGCTCGAAGAGCGCGTGCCGGTCCGCTTCGATTTGCAGGGCCGGAAGCGCCGCGAAGGCATTGTCGACCGACAGCCACCACAGGACCACGCGCGCGGGGCGGAACGTGTCGAGAGCCCCCGCCAGCACTTCGGGAAGGACGATGAGCGTGCCCGATCCGAGTGGAACGAAGGACGCGGGCACGGGCCGATAGCCGACGAAGGCCGTCATGCACGCGTTCTTCTCCCATCCCGTGACCGCGATGCCGCCGGTCGTGCTCTCCAGGCGGATATCGGCTCCGTAATAGGCGATCTCCGCGCGCAGACCCGCCTGCCGGAAGGCCATGGCGGCTTGATGGATCGCCTCGGGACCGCCGGTGACGCAGGTCGGGCAGATGAAGACGATGTCGGGATGTCGGTGTCCGGCCATATGGGCTCCGGCTCAGGCGGCGAGCGGGTCGATGAAGAAGGCGGGGAGCGCGGCACCCTGCGCCACGAGCACCTCGATGCGGTCGGCCGCCTCCAGCGCTTCCTTGATGCTCACGTCCATGTCGAGATAGCGATACGTGCCCAGGCGGCCGATGAACGAGACACCGCTGGTCTCCTTCGCCAGCGCGACGTAGCGGGCCAGCAGGGCCTGCTCCTCCACGAGGCGGATCGGATAGTAGGGCGTGTCCGCAACTCCGCAGGCGCGACTGAATTCGCGAAAGCAGATCGTCCGGTCGAAGCGGTCGCGCTCCCAGGGCGCGAAATGCTTGTGCTCGGTCACGCGGGTATGGCCGACATCCTCGTCGCAATAGTTCAGGACGGCCGTGCCCTGATGGTCGCCGCCCTCGCGAAAGACCTCGAAGTCGAGCGTGCGATAGCCGAGGCGGCCGAGCCGGAAACCGAAATAGCGGTCGAGCGGCCCGCTGTAGACGACGTGCGCGAAGGTCTCGTCGAGATCCTCGAAGCGACAGTCGAGGCGCAGCTCGATCCCGGCGTGATCGAGGATCTTCGCCACCAGCGCCGTGTAACCGTCCCGCGGGATCGCCTGGTGCGGATGAGCGAAATAGCTGTCGTTGTAGTCGAAGCGCACCGGCATCCGCTTGAGGATCGCGGCCGGCAGCTTCGCCGGCTCGATGCCCCATTGCTTGCGCGTGTAGCCGCGCAGGAACGCCGTGTAGATCTCGGGGCCGAGGAACTTGAGCGCCTGGTCCTCGAAGGAGACCGGCAGGACGATGTCGCCGCGCGCCCGCGCCGCGAGGAAGGCGCGCGCCTGCGCCGGGCCGAGCGTGGTGCCGAAGAACTGGTTGATGGTGAGGAGGTTGACCGGCAGCGAGAAGATTCGGCCGCCCGCCTGCGCCTTCACGCGGTGATCGTAGGCCATCATCCGGCCGAAGGCACCGATGTAATCCCAGACGCGCGCATTGCCCGTGTGGAAGATGTGCGGGCCGTACCAATGGGTCATGATGCCCGTCTGCGCGTCGCGGCTCGTGTGGCAATTGCCGGCGACATGGCCGCGCTCGTCAACGACGAGCACGGCATGGCCGGCCTCAGCCAGGCGGCGCGCCACGACCGCGCCGGAAAAGCCCGCGCCGACGACGCAGAAGCGCATGCGCTTTCACCTTCCTCCGTTTCCGCTCGACGGTAGAGGCTGAAGCTTGCGTGAGGCCGGTCGTTCGCTCGTCGTGATGCTTGTCGCCGCCCGCGCGGGGGGCTACCTCACCTCCATCATGCAGCTCCCACAGGACAAGCTCGACCTCATTCTACGCCGCCACGACGAGATCAACGGCAAGCTGTCCGCCAATCCGGACGCGGCGACCTTCGTCGCCCTGTCGCGCGAGCTGGCGGGTCTCGAGAGCGTCACGGCCGCGATCCGCGAATACCGCAGCCAGGCCTCCGAGCTCGATGGGATCGCCGCGATGCTCGATGATGGCGGCCTCGACGCGGAGATGCGCCAGCTCGCCGAGGAGGAGCGGCGCACCGGCGAAGCGCGGCTCGACGCGCTCGCCCGCGAACTCCAGGTCGCCCTGCTCCCGAAGGACGCGGCGGACGAGAAATCCGCCATCCTCGAAATCCGCGCCGGCACGGGCGGCGACGAGGCGGCGCTTTTCGCCGGCGACCTCTTCCGGATGTACCAGCGCTATGCCGAAGACAAAGGCTGGCGCGTCGAGATCGTCTCCGCCTCGGAGGGCACGGCCGGCGGGTTCAAGGAGATCATCGCCGAGATCGAGGGCGCCGGCGTCTTCGCCAAGCTGAAGTTCGAGTCCGGCGTGCACCGCGTGCAGCGCGTGCCCGACACCGAGACGCAGGGGCGTATCCACACGTCCGCCGCCACTGTCGCCGTGCTGCCGCAGGCCGAGGAGGTCGACGTCGAGGTCAACGAAGCCGACTTGAAGATCGACACGATGCGCGCGCAGGGCGCCGGCGGCCAGCACGTCAACAAGACGGAATCGGCGATCCGCATCACGCATCTGCCGACGGGGACGATCATCTTCGTCCAGGACGAGCGCTCGCAACACAAGAACCGCGCCCGCGCGATGGCGCTCCTGCGCTCACGACTTTACGACATGGAGCGCCAGAAGCTCGACGCCGAGCGCTCCGCCGACCGCAAGGCGCAGGTCGGCTCCGGCGACCGTTCGGAGCGCATCCGCACTTATAATTTTCCGCAAGGCCGGCTGACCGACCACCGAATCAACCTGACGCTCTACAAGCTCGACAAGATCATCACCGGCGAGTCGCTGGACGAGGTGATCGACGCGCTGACGACGGAGCACCAGGCCGCGCTGCTGGCGGCGCAAGAGGGGTGAGGAAGATCCCTCACACCTCGATGCGGCGCGCCTCCTCCGGCAGCATGATCGGGATGCCGTCGCGGATCGGATAGGCGAGGCCGGCCGCGCGGGAGATCAACTCCTGCGCCCCCGCGTCATATTCGAGCACGGTCTTGGTCTGCGGGCAGACGAGGATTTCGAGAAGGCGCGGATCGATGCGCGTCGGCTCGATCTCGCTCGGGGCGGCCTGCGGCACGAGCGCCTGCTGCGGGTTCGGCGGCTCCATCGCCCGTCCTACTGCATCGTCGTCGGGGCGTTACGCCCGCGCGCGATCTCGATCTCGGTGATCGCGACCAGCACCTCGGCCCTTCCCTTCAGGTCCTCGGCCTCGAGCAGCGCCTGCTTCTCGCGGGGACCGAAGGGGCTCATCATCGAAAGCGCGTTCACCAGCGCCTCGTTGGGAGCCTGATGGATCGAGTCCCAGTCGATCTGGAGATTGTTCTCCTCGGCGAAGTCACGCAGCGCCTTCAGCACGCCGTCGCGATCGACCCGCTCCTCGCCGACGCGCGGCTGAAAGTCCGTCGCGAAGGGGCGGCAATCGACACGACCCTGCCGGTAGGGTGTCACGGACGCGACCTCGTCCAGGATCGCGAAGCGTGCGACGCCGGTGAGGGTGATGATGTAGCGCCCGTCCCCCGACTCGGCGAATTGCGAGATGCGCCCCGCGCACCCGACCTTGAGCAAGGGCGGCGCCGCGCGTTCTTCGTCGGCCTCCGGCACGGGCTGGATCATGCCGATCATGCGGTGCGTGCGCAGCGCGTCGTCGATCATCGCGAGGTAGCGCGGCTCGAAGATGTTCAGCGGCAGCTGCCCGCGCGGCAGCAGCAGCGCACCCGACAGGGGGAACAACGGCAGGACGCCGGGCATCTCGCTCGGCGAGGTCGCGCTTGCGAAGGCGGTCATCTCAACTCGTTCCCACGGAGCACCGGTGCGCGCCCCACCTCATGCAAATAGGAGCGTCGAGAGCTTTCGGCGAGCGGCCAGCGTCACACTGTCCATCAGACCCCAGGCTTCGAAGAATTGCAGGAGCTGCTTTCGGGCCGCTCCCTCGTTCCAGGCGCGATCGCGCCGGATCGACTCGATCAGCATGTCGGCCGCCTCGCCCCGCTTGCCTTTGGCGTTGAGGCCGAGCGCCAGATCGAAGCGGGCCTGATGGTCGTCCGCGTTCGCCTCGACCGCGTTCACGAGCGCCTGCAGATCGCCGACGCTGGACGCCTGCTCCGCCGTCTCCAGCGCGGCGCGGGCGGCCGCGACGCCCTGGTCCTTGGCCGCGGAAGCCGGCAGCTGGGCGAGCAGGGCCTGCGCCGCTTCGAGATCGCCCGCTGCGACGAGCGCGCGCGCGAGGCCGGCCGCGGCCGGCAGATGCTCGGGGTCCTGGTCGAGGATCGCCGAAAAGATCGCGGCGGCGCCCGGCGCGTCGCCCGCCGTGAGCGCGGCTTCCGCGTCGGCGATCGCGTCGTCCGTGCCATCGTCGAGCGGCCCGACGAGGCGCTCGAGGAACCCCTTGATCTGGGCGTCCGGCAGCACGCCCATGAAGCCGTCGATCGGCTGGCCACGCTGGAAGGCGTAGACGGCCGGAACGCCGCGGATGCCGAGCCGGCTGGCGATCTGGGGATGCGCGTCGATGTCCATCGTCACGAGCTTCACCGCGTTGCCGGCGGCGCGGACGGCGCGCTCGAGGCTCGCCTGCAAGGTCCGGCTCCCCTCGCTGCGGGGCGAGAGGAGGTGCACCAGAACGGGCTGGCGCTGCGACTCGGCGAGGACGTCGGCCGAAAACGTGGTCGTGGTCGTCGCCTTCGCGGCGCTCGCGGCTGCGGCTGCGGCCAAGTCCACCATCGGGTCGTCCCTTCCAGATCTTTGTCGCCGCCACAGATGGGCGGGCGCAGCGCTCGGCGCAACGCATACGCGCTGGGCGGCCGGCGTCAACGCGGCGTCCGCCTTACCGTGCGCTCATCATCTCCTCGCATTCGGCCTCGATGATCGCGGCGGAGAAGTCGCCGACTTGGTCGCCCCGGCCCCGCGCGCGCATCGGCGTCGCGGTCTCGCAATGGGCGAGCAGCGTGCGCATGACGAGATCGACCGCCGCGCGGGTGACGTTGCGTCGGTCCGGCGCGAGGAAGCTCTTGGGAGCCTGCGGCCCGGTCACGATCTCGTAGGCGGGGAAGTAGACCACATCCGGGTGACGTGCGACGGCCTCCTGCGCGGCGACCCGCAGGACCGATTTGCTGTAGCTCGTCGCACAGAGCACGTGATCGAGGCCGGCGGTGGCGACCAGCGGCACCGGCGACACCGTGAGCAGGAGGCGAACCTTGCCGTTGATCTCGCGCAGCTCGCCGATGAACGCGTCGAGATCGGCCGTCACCTCGGCCGCCGTGAAGTTGTGGAAGCTGTGCCGCTCGGGGTCGAACGTCCCCGCGATCGTGCCGGGGCAGGCGGGAAAGACCGCCCCGTCGGCGCGCGATGCCCACGCCTCGGTGAGGCCCAGCGTCAGCACGAACACGTCGGCCGCGGCGAAGGCCTCGCGCGTGCGGGCGAGGTGCTGGCGCGTCAGCGCCGCCAGCTCGACCTCCGATCGGGCCGGATAGCGCAGGCCGGGGCGGAACGGGTCGATGAACGCATCTCCCGCGACCCAGCAGGTTTCCTGCGGCATGAAGCGGCCCGTCGCGCGGCGCAGGAGCTGCAGGAGCTGGCGCACGGTGTAGATGTTGCCGTAGGCCGCGCTGAAGCTGGCGTAGCCGAAATTGTCCGCGCTCCGCGCCGGGCGCGCCCTCACCGCGTCGCGCGCGCGCCTCGCCAGCGCGACGAGCTTGGGCGGGCGCGGCTCGAGCGCCTCGGCGAAGGCGGGGGGCAGCACCTCGGTACGCACGTAGGTGAGCCCGGCCCGCTCGAGGTAGGGCACGAGGTTCGCGGCGAAGCAGCTCCCTGCGGAGACGACGCGGTCTCCCTGGCAAATCAGGGGGCGCGCGGCCGTGATCGTCTCCGACGGGTCGAAGCCCGCCGAGACCGCACGGGCCCAGAAGGCCCGATCGGGCTGCGCCTTGTAGGGGTGGGTGGCGGACCGCTCGCTCATCGCCGCGAGGCTAGCGGATGACGGCGCGATGCCAAAGCGCGCTCGACTCGAAGCATGCTCAGTCGAAGAGGCTGGACACGCTCTCTTCCTTGGCGGTGCGGGCGATGGCCTCGCCGATGAGCGGCCCGATCGAGATGACACGGATGTTGCGCGACACGCGCACCGCCTCGGTCGGATGGATCGTGTCCGTCAGCACGAGCTCCTTGAGCTGCGAGGACGAGACGCGCGCCACGGCGCCGCCCGAGAGCACGCCGTGCGTGATGTAGGCGGAGACTTCCTTGGCACCGTTGGCGAGGAGGGCGTCCGCGGCGTTGCACAGCGTTCCGCCGGAATCGACGATGTCGTCGACGAGGATGCAGGAGCGCCCGCGCACGTCGCCGATGATGTTCATGACCTCGGATTCGCCGGCGCGCTCGCGGCGCTTGTCGACGATCGCGAGGGGCGCGTCGATGCGCTTGGCGAGGGCGCGGGCGCGTACGACGCCGCCGACGTCCGGCGAGACGACCATGACGTCGGAGAGCGTCATCCGCTCTTTGATGTCGCGCACCATCACCGGCGCGGAGAACAGGTTGTCCGTCGGGATGTCGAAGAAGCCCTGGATCTGGCCCGCGTGCAGGTCGACGGTAAGCACGCGGTCGGCGCCGGCGTGGGTGATCATGTTGGCGACGAGCTTGGCCGAGATCGGCGTGCGTGGGCCGGCCTTGCGGTCCTGCCGGGCGTAGCCGAAATAAGGAACGACGGCCGTGATGCGCTTGGCCGACGCGCGGCGGCACGCGTCCGTCATGATGAGGATTTCCATCAGGTGGTCGTTCGCCGGAAACGAAGTCGACTGGACGATGAAGACGTCCTGGCCGCGGACGTTCTCCTGGATCTCGACGAAAACCTCCATGTCCGCGAAGCGGCGGACCTGGCATTTGGTGAGCGGCACGCCGAGATAGGCCGCAATCGCCTCCGTCAGAGCGCGATTGGAATTGCCGGCCAAGATCTTCATCGACGTCTTCGTCCGCTACGCCAAGGCTCTACCCGGGCCGCTCTGTAACAGGACGGTCCCGGGGGAACAACGCAACCGAGCGACGAGGCTCGGCCAAGGTGAATCGAATTCAGTGCAGGCGCGTCCACGTCTGCGAACCGCACGGGCCACCACCCGGCACGCAGCCCTCGACCTGCAATTGACCGCCGTTGACGGAAATCTTGCCGTTGTAGATCTGTCCGTCGTCGGCGTTATACGTCTCGCCCGACCAGGAGTTGGGCCCCGACGGACGCATGCTGAACATCACCTGGATGCCGATGACCGACCGGTTGCGCTTGCGCGGATCGGGGTTGCGGTAGTCCTTGCCCGGCTGGCCCTTGGCCACGAACCCGCAATAGCCGCCGCCGCACTTGGAAATCCGTACGACGGCAGTGCCATCGGCGACGACCCATTCGCCCGCAGGGCCGTCCGCCGCGAAGCTCGGTGCGACCGCGGCGAGCGTCAGGGCTGCGGATGCGGCGATCGATAGAAACTTCATGTGTCTTCCTTGGCTTGTACCGCGCGCCGCTCCGCGCGGAGGAGTGTCGCGGGCGGCCCCCCGGACGCGGCTGAGCGGTACATGTCCCAACCCGCGCCCTTTACAAGGATGGGCCGGTCCCCGCAACGGCGCCCGCAGCGAAGGGCGACGGATGGCGCAACCTGTGGCTCCCACGACGCGGCCGCGCGCCTTTCCCGACGCGGCTCTCTTCCCGTCGCGAGCCGGGGCGCTTAAATCTCCCTCATGATCGAGCCTCCGCGCGAGGTCGAGGCGGAGATCCTCGACCTCGATTCGCCCGAGCCCCCCACCTTCGAGGACGGTTCCAACACCGAGGCGGCGCCGGCCTCGGTGAAAGCCGGCGCGGCGGTCATCCGGAGCTTCTGGAAGCACGCGCCCAAAGGTCCGGGCGTCTACCGGATGATCGGTGCCGACGATTCGGTGCTCTACGTCGGCAAGGCGAAGAGCGTGCGAAAGCGCATCGCCAGCTATATGCGACCCACGGGTCACACGCAGCGCATCGCCCGGATGATCGCGCTCACGACCTCGATGGTCTTCGTCTCGACGGCGACCGAGACCGAGGCGCTGCTGCTCGAAACGAATCTCATCAAGCAGCTGAAGCCCCGCTTCAATGTGCTGATGCGGGACGACAAGTCGTTTCCCTACATCCTGCTGACGGGCGACCACGCGGCGCCGCAGATCACCAAGCACCGCGGCGCGCGCTCGCGAAAGGGCGACTATTTCGGGCCATTTGCCTCGGTCTGGGCCGTCAACCGAACCCTCAACGCGCTGGAACGGGCGTTCCTGCTGCGGTCTTGCTCCGATTCCTATTACGAGAACCGCACGCGGCCGTGCCTGCTCTACCAGATCAAGCGCTGCTCGGGTCCCTGCACCGGCGAGATCAGCCTCGCCGATTACGCGGGCCTCGTGCGCGATGCGCGCGGGTTTCTCTCCGGCAAGAGCCGCGCGGTCCGGGACCTGATCGCGGAGGAGATGCAGCAGGCCTCCGATGCGCTCGAGTTCGAGCGCGCGGCGCGCCTGCGCGACCGCGTCGCCGCGCTCTCGGCCATCCAAGGCCAGCAGGGCATCAACCCGAAGACGACCGAGGAGGCGGACGTCTTCGCCATCGTCGAACAGGCGGGGCAGTTCTGCATCGAGGTCTTCTTCTTCCGGACCTACCAGAACTGGGGCAACCGGGCATATTACCCGAAGGCGGACCGCAGCCACACGCCGGAGGAGGTGCTGGAGGCCTTCCTCGCCCAGTTCTACGACGATCGCCCGCCGCCCCGGCTCATCCTCCTCTCCCACGAGATCGAAGGGCGCACGCTGCTCGAACTGGCGCTGACGCAACGCTTCGAGGTCCGCTGCGAGATCCTCGTGCCGCAGCGCGGCGAGAAGCGCGAACTCGTCGAGCACGCGAGCCGCAACGCGGCCCAGACGCTCGGCCAGCAGCTCTCCGAGACAGCCTCGCAGGAAAAGCTTCTCGCGGCGATCGGCGAGGCCTTCGGGATGGCGCGCGCGCCGCGTCGCGTCGAGGTCTACGACAATTCTCACATCATGGGGCAGAACGCGGTCGGCGCGATGGTGGTCGCGGGCGCGGGCGGTTTCATGAAGACGCATTATCGCACCTTCAACATCAAGGGCGAGGCGCTGACGCCGGGCGACGATTTCGGGATGATGCGCGAGGTGCTGCGACGCCGCTTCACGCGTCTCGCGAAGGAAGCGCCGGCACCGGGAGCCGTCGACGACGCGCTCACCGAAGCCGATACGCTGGAGGCCGACACGCCGGAGGATGCGCCGGACAAGGGCGGCGCCGGCGGCTATGCCGGCATCGTCGCCCCCGCCGCGACGACGCGCGAGCGCAAGCTGCAGGAGTTGGCGCCACCTTCGCTCCGAGTCGCGGAGCTCGAGGACGACGCCGAGCCGGAGCCGTTTCCGCAGCGCCCCGACCTCATCCTGATCGACGGCGGTCTTGGGCAGTTCAACGCGACCCGCCAGATTCTCGCCGAGCTTGGCGTCAGCGACGTCACGGTGGCGGCGATCGCGAAGGGACGCGATCGCGACGCGGGCCGCGAGATGTTCTTCGTCGAGGGCAAGGAGCCGTTTCGCCTCGCGCCGCGCGATCCGGCCCTCTATTTCGTCCAGCGGCTGCGCGACGAGGCGCATCGCTTCGCGATCGGCACGCACCGCGCGCGCCGCAAGAAGGCCTTCACCAAGAATCCTCTGGACGAGATCCCCGGCATCGGGCCGGCACGCAAGCGCGCCCTGTTGCATGCGTTCGGCACGGCGAAGGCGCTGTCACGCGCCGCCCTGAGCGACCTCGAGAAGGTACCGGGCGTCAACGCGGCGACGGCGAAGGCCGTCTACGATTTCTTCCACGAGCGCGACGGCTGAACGCGCAGCTGGAGCCAGCGCAGGAAAGCGGGGAACAGCAGCACCAGCGCCAGCGCATAGGCGGCCACGCCCGCAGCGATCGACATCAGGATGACGAACGCCGCGCCGCCCGGGGCCGGCGCCGCCTGCAGCAGGCGCACCACCAGCGCCATCGCACCGGTCGCGACGAGGATGAGCAGGAGATCGCCCAGCGACAAGCGCAGGCCGGCGTAGCGATGGGCCAAGGCGAAGCCGACCACCATCGCGAGGACGTAGCCGGCGGCCGATCCCGCGGCCGCGCCGATCGCGCCGTCGATCAGCAGCCCCAGGACGCAGCCGACGACCACCAGCACCGCCTCGATGCACGCGATCACGCACATCATCGCCGTGCGCTCGACGAGCAGGAACACCTGGTCCGCCACATGCGTGCGCAGGTTGCGCGCGAGGCCGGCGACGAGCGCCGCCGGCAGCACCGCCGCCGTCATTTCGCGGAAGGGCTCGGCGACGAGGAGCGCGATGACCGGCCGCTCGATGAGGTAGAGGCCGACGGCGGCCGGCAGCACCAGGCCCAGCATCAGCACGCCGTTGCGCGCGATCTCGCCGAGCGCCTCGCTCCGCGATCCCTCGCGCAGCCGCTCGACGGCGAGCGGGAAGGCGGCGACCGTCATCAAAAGGACCAGCGTCGAGGTGAGGCGTTGCCCGAGGCTCCAGCCGACGGAGATGAGGCCCATCGCCTCCGCGCCCATCTCGCGATCGACGACGACGCGGATCGAGTTCATCGCTGCCCAGGCCGCGACGCCGGCGGCGATGAGCGGCAGGCCGAAGGCGAGCGCCTGCCGAACGAGCGCGCCGTCCGGCGCCTGCCAGCGGAGCAGGACGCCCTGTCGCGCGACGAGCCAGGCGAGCGACACCGCCTGCACGGCGCCATAGGCGAACAACGCGGCCGCGGGCGAGTTGGAGACGGTCACGACGACGAGGAAGGCCGCGAAGAAGCCGAGGATTGGCCCCGCGGTCGCCGCGACCGTGTAATCGAGGAAGAGGATCTGCGCGCGGGCGCGCTCGCCCAGATGCAGGTTGAAGCAGCGCGTCACCATGTAGAGGATCGTCGCCGCGGCGAGCGCCGGTGTCGTCGGCGTCGAGATCAGCCAGAGCGCGAAGAGCGAGGCGCCGACTTGCGCGAGCGCCGTCACGGCCATGATGGGCCCTTCGGAGCGCTCGTAGCGCGCCTCGGGCGAGCTCGCGTGGTCGCCGTAGTAGCGAACCGTGTATTGCGACCACCAGGCGAGACACAGGAAGAAGACGAGGTCCTGGCTCGCGAAGACGTAGGTGAGAATCCCGTAAGGTTCGGGCGCCATCCAGTGCGTAAAGACGAGGATCGCGAGGAATTGCCCCGCCGGGCCGCCGATCTGCGCCGGCAAATACCGCAGGGTGTTGCGCACGAGCGAGCCGCGTGGCCGCGTCGAAGGGCTGCGCGTCATCTCTCGTTACCTTCGAAGACACGCAGATCGTCCAATGCTCGCTGCATCTCGTCTAAGCTTTTCTGTTGTCCGCGTGCCCCATACTAGGGCGCGAAGGGGGCGCCGCGCATCCACGCGGCGTGGCGCACGCCGACAAGACTGCGTGCAGGGTTAAGATGAGGCGCCTTTTTACCCTCTTGACGAGGATGGTTTGTGTCGCCGCGCTCCGGCGCGATACTCCCCTGTCCCCTTCTCGCGCAGGTTGTCATGTCCGAGCTCACGACGCCGTCCACGCCTCCTTCCGTCCGCACGCAGATCTTCGACGAGATGCGCCGCGTCGCCGCCGAGCAGCAGAAGACGCTCGCGCCGCTCGACGACGAGACGCCGCTCCTGACGATCGGGCTCGATTCGCTGTGTTTCGCGATCCTCGTCGCCCGGCTCGAGGAGAAGCTCGGTGCCGACCCTTTCAGCAGCGCCGAAGAGGTCGCGCTGCCGATCACGCTCGGCGACTTCGTCCGCCTCTACGAACACGCCTTTGCCTGAGTCTGCCCCGCCGCGTCTTTCGGCCGATCTCGCCACGCGCCTCCTCGGCCGCGAGGCGACGATCGATCTGGCGCAGCTCAGTCACGGCACCTGCCTCGATGCCGACGCTGAGCGTCTGCGTGACCGCAATGTCCTCGTCGCGACGCAGGAGCAGGCCGCCAGCGGCATCGCCCTCGTCGAACTCGACGGCATCGCACGCCGCCTCGTGATCGCGCCGCCGGACCTGAGCGCGGACGATGTCGCCGCGATCCTCGAGGACGCGGAGATCGAGGCGATCGCGACCGACGATCCCGCGCGGTTCGCCGCATCCGGGCGCGAGACGATCAAGATCTGCGTCCCCCTCACGCCGGCCGCCCCTCCGCTGCGGACGGTCGACACCGAATGGGTGATGCTGACCTCCGGCACATCGGGGCGCCCGAAGATGGTGGGGCACACGCTCGCCGCGCTGACCGGCGCGATCCCCGCGACGCCCGCAGCCGAGCGGACCGTCTGGGCAACCTTCTACGACATCCGCCGCTACGGCGGCTTGCAGATGTTTCTGCGCGCGATCCTCGGGCGTACCGACATCGTCCTGTCGAGCCCGGGCGAATCGATCGGCGACCATCTGCGGCGGCTCGGGGCGGCCGGCGTCACCTCGATCTCGGGGACTCCCTCCCACTGGCGACGCGTGCTGATGAGCCAGGCCCGCGGCGCGCTGCGCCCGCGCTACGTGCGCCTCTCCGGCGAAATCGCCGACCAGATGGTGCTCGACGCTCTGAAAGAGGCCTACCCGGACGCCTCGATCGGCCACGCCTACGCCTCGACCGAGGCCGGCGTCGGCTTTTCGGTCGACGACGGGCGCGAGGGATTTCCCGCCGCACTGGTCGAGGCCGCGGGCGGTACGCTCGACATGAAGGTCGTCGACGGCACGCTGCGCATCCGATCGCGCCGCACCGCCAGCCGCTACATCGGCACGGCCGCGCCGGTGCTGGCCGATGCCGACGGCTTCGTCGACACGGGCGATATCGTCGAACGGCGCGGCGACCGCTACGTCTTCGTCGGACGGCGCGGCGGGATCATCAACGTCGGCGGCCTGAAGGTGAATCCCGAGGAGGTCGAGGCGGCGATCAACGCGCACGCGCACGTGCGTATGTCGCTCGTCCAGGCGCGGCGCAACCCGCTCACCGGGGCGATCGTCATCGCGGACATCGTGTTGCGCGAACCGGACCGCGCGTCCGACGCGCTCAAGGACGAGATCCTCGCCGGCTGCCGCGAACGCCTCGCGCGCCACAAGGTGCCGGCGATCGTGCGCTTCGTCCCCTCGCTGGCGCTGACGCCGGGCGGCAAGCTCAGCCGGGCCGCGGGCTGATGCGCAGCATTCTCGTCACAGGGGCGAGTCGCGGCCTCGGCCTCGCCATCGCGCAAGCCCTCGTGCAAGACGGCTTCCGCGTTCTCGCGCTGGCCCGCACGGAGACACCGGCCTTGCAGGCGGCTCTCGGGGACGCGCTCGTGTTCGTACCCTTCGATCTCGACCGGATCGATGATATGCCCGCCCTGCTGCGCGACCTGCGCAAGGCGCACGGGCCGCTCTACGGCCTCGTCAACAACGCCGGGATCGGGACCGAGGGCGTGCTGGCCACCATGGCGGTGCGCGACATCGAGCGCCTCGTGCGCCTCAACACGCTCGCGCCGATCGTCCTAACGAAACATGCGGTGCGCGGGATGATGTCGGCGGGCGAGGGCCGCATCGTCAACATGTCCTCGATCATCGCCTCGACGGGCTACAACGGCCTCTCCGTCTATGCGGCGACGAAGGCCTCGCTGGTCGGCTTTACCAGATCGCTCGCCCGCGAGGTCGGACAACTCGGCATCACGGTCAACGCCGTCGCTCCGGGCTTCGTCGCGACCGAGATGACGGCGGGCATGGACGAAAGCCATCGCGCCGCGATCGCACGTCGCTCCGCCCTCAAACGAATGCCGCAGGCGGAGGATGTCGCCGCGGCGGTCTCCTTCCTGATGAGCGATAAGGCCCGAAACGTCACCGGCACCGTGATGACGGTGGACGCCGGCAACACGGCCTGAGCTGGCACGTCGCCTGCTGCATGCACGATGAGGCTGCGCGGACGTTTCGGATCATTCCGAGATCGCACCGGGGCGCCTCTCCTGCTGTGTCGTTCCGGAACATCGGCGGAGCGGTCTGAGACGGAGGTTCGATGCGTCCCGAAACGCTCGCCGTGCACGGCGGCTACGACGGTGATCCGACGACCCGCGCCGTCGCGGTGCCGATCTACCAGACCGTCGCTTACGAGTTCGACTCCGCCGATCACGGCGCGGCGCTGTTCGATCTCGAAGTGCCCGGCTACCGCTACAGCCGCATCGCCAATCCGACGGTGGACGTGCTCGAGCGGCGCGTCGCCGCGATGGAAGGCGGCGTCGCGGCGCTCGCGACGAGCACCGGCCAGGCCGCCCTCAACTACGCGATACTGACGCTCGCCGATCGCGGCGGCAACATCGTGTCGGTGCCGCAGCTCTATGGCACGACGCACACGCTCTTCGCGCATGTCTTCGCGCGCCAAGGCATCCAGGCCCGTTTCGCGGCGAACGACAGTCCGGCCGCGATCGAGGCCCTGATTGATCGCGACACGAAGGCGGTCTTCTGCGAGAGCATCGGCAATCCCGCCGGCAACATCGCCGACATCGCCGGCCTCGCCGCGGTCGCGCACCGCCACGGCGTGCCGCTCGTCGTCGACAACACGGTCGCGACGCCGGTGTTGCTGCGGCCCATCGATCACGGAGCGGACATCGTCGTCGAATCGCTCACCAAGTTCATGGGTGGCCACGGCACGACGCTCGCCGGCGTCGTCATAGACAGCGGGCGCTTCCCGTGGTCCGAACACGCCGCGCGCTTTGCGATGTTCAGCGAACCGGACGCGTCCTATCACGGCATGGTCTATTCGGATCATTACGGCGCGGAGGCCTATATCGCGCGCTGCCGCAGCGTCTATCAGCGCACGACCGGCGCCGTGCTGTCGCCCTTCAACGCCTTCCTCGTCCTGCAGGGAATCGAGACCGTGGCGCTGCGCATGGAGCGGCACGTCGAGAACGCGCGCGCGGTCGCGACCTTCCTGCGCGACGATCCGCGCGTCGGATGGGTGAACTACGCGGGCTTCGAGGACAGCCCCTCCGCGGCGCTGGCCCGGCGCTACCTCGGCGGGCGCGGCTCCTCCCTCTTCACCTTCGGCGTCGTCGGAGGCCTCGAAGCCGGAAAGCGTTTCTACGACGCGCTCGGCCTCGTGAAACGCCTCGTCAACATCGGCGACACGAAGTCGCTCGCCTGCCACCCCGCCTCCACGACGCATCGGCAGATGACTCCCGCCGAGCAGCGCGCCGCGGGCGTCTCGCCGGACCTCATCCGCATCTCGATCGGCATCGAGCATGTCGACGACATCATCGCCGATCTCGACCAGGCGCTCGACGCCGCCTCCCCGCGCGTGCGCGCGGCCGCCAACAGGTGACGCGATGAGCCTCATGCTCGAGCCCGGAGCCGCGACGCGTCGCCGACGCAAGGACCACACGATCGAGATCGCGCTCCTCAACAACCTCGGCGACGCGGGCCTCGAAGGCGGGGAGCGTCAGTTCACGGACCTGCTGCAGCGCGCCGCCGGCTCGCGCCGCATCCGGCTCCGCCTGTTCTCGCTGCCCGCGATCCATCGAGGAGCGAGCGCGCGCGCACGGATCGCGACGCATTACGAACCTTTCGAGACGCTGTTCGAGCGCCCGGTCGATGGTTTGATCATCACCGGATGCGAGCCGCGCGCCGAGCATCTCGAGGACGAGAGCTACTGGGCGAGCCTCTGCGCGGTCATGGACCAGGCGCGTGCGACGACACGCTCGACGCTCTTCTCCTGCCTCGCGGCGCACGCCGCCGTTCTCCACTTCGACGGCATCCGCCGCCGCCCGCGCAAGTCGAAGCTCTCGGGTCTCTACCCCATCGAGGTCGTCGGCTCGCATCCCCTCGCGGATGGGCTCGGCACCGGCCTGCGGGTGCCGCATTCGCGCTGGAACGGGCTCGACGAGACGGATATCGCAGCCGCCGGATACCAGATCCTGACGCGCGGCGGCACGACGGGCGTCGACACGTTCGTCAAGACCGCGAGGTGCCTGATGGTCTTCCTGCAAGGCCATCCCGAGTACGACCCGGAGGCCCTCTTCCGCGAGTATCGCCGCGACGTCCTGCGGTATCTCGACCGCAGCGCGACGATCTACCCCAGCCTGCCGCAAGAGGCTATTCCCGCCGAACTGGCGGCCGAGCTGGAGGCCTTCGCCCAGATCGCGCGGCGCGACCGCCGTCTCGAACGCTTCGCGACCTTTCCGTCCGTGCGCCGCGGGGCCTTCGCCAAGAGCCGGAACGACGCCTTCGCGGTTCGCCTCTACGCGAACTGGCTGGACCTTTTGCACCATGCGAGCGCCGACCATGCGACCTGACCTGCGCCCCGCGCCGCACGATCCCTCCATCGACACGTGGACCTTCTACGAAGGCGAATGGCACGCGGGCAACCATGCGATCATGGGACCGCGCACGCATGCCGCGTGGCTGGGGTCGACCGTGTTCGACGGCGCGCGCGCCTTCGACGGCACGGCGCCGGACCTCGACCTCCATTGCGCTCGCGTGAACCGATCGGCGGAAGCCTTCCTGCTCGAGCCCTGCGTCCCTGTCGCGCGATGGCTCGACCTCGCGCACGAGGGGATCGCGAAGTTCGAGCCCGGCGCGGAGCTCTACATCCGCCCCATGTATTGGCCCGAGCACGGCGCGGCGGGCGGCGGCGTGCGGTTCGACCCCGCCTCGACACGCTGGTGCCTCTGCGTCTACCGCGCGCCGATGCCCGCACCGACGGGCATGGCGATCACGCTCTCGCCCTATCGCCGTCCGACCAACGAATGCGCCCCGGTCGAGGCGAAAGCCGGCTGCCTCTACCCGAACGGCGCCCGCGCGCTGATCGAGGCGTTCCGCCGCGGCTTCGGCAACTGCATCCTCAACGACATGCTGGGCAATGTCGCGGAGCTCGCGAACTCGAACATCTTCATGGCGAAGGGGGGCACCGTCTTCACGCCGGTGCCGAACGGCACGTTTCTCGACGGCGTCACCCGGCGCCGCGTCATCGCGCTGCTGGAAGGATCCGGCGTCACCGTACGCCAGGAGACGCTGCGCTACCGCGACTTCGAGACGGCGGACGAGATTTTCGCGACCGGCAATTTCTCGAAGGTGCAGCCCGTGACGCGTATCGATGCCCGCGAACTGCCGATCGGCCCCATGTTCCGCGAGGCGCGGCGCCTCTACTGGGACTTCGCGCACGCGAACGCGCCGGCGCCCGTCGGATAGGTCGCCTCAGCGTCGCGCTGCGAGAGCCCGCTCGCGGATGGCCGAGAGCGTCGTGCCCGGCAAGATCGCATCGGGATCGATCTTGAGGTGGATGATCGCGGGGAGCCCCGAAGCGCGTGCGTCCGCGTAGGCCTGCGGGAAGGCCGCGGTATCCTCCACCGTCACGCCGAAGCCGCCGAAGGCGCGCGCATAGGCCGCGAAGTCGGGATTGCGCAGCGCGGTGCCGACGACGCGGGTCGGATATTCGCGCTCCTGATGCATGCGGATCGTGCCGTACATGCCGTTGTCGCAGACGAGGACCACGATCGGCAGGCCGTATTGCACGGCGGTCGCGAACTCCTGCCCGTTCATCAGAAAGTCGCCGTCGCCCGCCACGGCGACCACACGGCGGGCCGGATGCAGCCGCTGCATCGCCACCGCCGCCGGCACGCCGTAGCCCATCGATCCCGACATGGGCGCCACATGGCCGTGGAGGTGGCGCACGCGAAAGTAGCGGCCGATCCAGGCCGCGAAATTGCCGGCCCCGTTGCAGAGCACCGCCTGCGCGGGAAGATTGTCGCGCAACCATACGACGATCTCGCCGAGGTTGACGCCGCCCGGCTGCGGCAACGGCGTCTGCGACCAGGCAACGTACTGCCGATGCGCGTGGTCGAGCGTCGCGCGCCAGACGGGCTCGCGCGGCGGCGCCAAGGCCCTCAGCGCCGGCGCGAACCCGGCCGGCGAGGCACAGACGGCGAGATCGGCGGCATAGACGCGGCCGAGTTCCGATGGTTCGGGATGGATATGCACGAGCTTGCACGCCGGACGCGGAACATCGAGCAGGCTATAGCCTTGAGAGGGGATGTCCCCGAGGCGCCCGCCCGCGACGATGAGGAGATCCGCCGCGCGCAGGCGCGCGAGAAGCGAAGGATCGGCGCCGATGCCGAGGTCGCCCGCATAGTTCGGATGCATCGGATCGAAGAGCGCGAGGCGGCGGAAGCTCGTCACGACGGGCAGCGCCCAGCGCTCCGCGAAGGTCCGGATCGCCGCCCGCGCGTCTTCACTCCATCGGCTGCCGCCGAGCACGAGCATCGGCGCCGAGGCGGCCGCGAGCAGCGCGCCGAGCCGCGCGACGTCCGCCGCCATCGGCGCGATCTCCACCGGCTCCGCCCGCGGGGCATCGCCCACCTCGACCGGCTCGGAGAGCATGTCCTCCGGCAGCGCGAGGACGACCGGGCCGGGGCGTCCGTTCATCGCGGTGTGGACGGCGCGCGAGACGAGCTCGGGCACGCGTTCCGCCGCGTCGATCTCGTCGGCCCATTTCGTCATCGGACCGAAGACGGCGCGGTAGTCGAGCTCCTGGAAGGCCTCGCGCCCGCGCACGCCACGCTCGACCTGCCCGACGAAGAGGATCATCGGCGCGGAGGCCTGCTGCGCGATATGGATCGCGTGCATGGCGTTGGTGGCGCCCGGGCCGCGCGTGACGAAGCAGACGCCCGGCCGCCCGGTGACCTTGCCGAAGGCCTCGGCCATGATCGCGACGCCGGCCTCCTGCCGGCACACGACGACCTCGATCGCGCGGTCGCGCAGCGCGTCGAGCACGGCGAGATAGCTCTCGCCGGGCACACAGAAAACATGCGTGACGCCCTGGGCGACGAGTTGGTCGACGAGGACCTCCGCCGCCGTCCGCGTCTGGCCCGCCCGCATCGTCGCCTCAGATCCGCAGCGCGTCCCGCGCCGATGTAGGCCAACGCTCCACGTCGAGACCATGCGTCCAGAACAGGGCGAGCGTCAAACGGTCCATGCCGAAGGCGACGCAACCCGTGTGCACCGGCGCGCCCTGCTCATCGCGAATGTTCCATGTCGTGCCGAAATGATCGCGGTGATAGTTGAAGCTCATGCAGGCCGTCGGCTTCTCCTCGGAATGCAGCGGGACGAGCAGCTCGAACTTCAACGCCTGCTGGAGTTGCGCCACGGCCATCATCTGGCCGACGCGGCCGAAGAACGGATCGCTCGCTTGCTCGATGCGGCACGGCAGCGCCAGCTGCTCCGCGATGCCGCCGGCACGCGCGATCCAGCGCTCGCGAAAGGCCGCGATCTCTTGCTCGCGCCCGATGCAGACGTATTCGCGCATGCGAAAGGTTTGCAGACGGTCGAGATCTGCCGAAGGCTCACGGCGAAAGCAATCGGCAGCCACATCGAGCACGAGGCCGCCCTCCGGCACCGGACCGCGTGCCGCCACGATCGGGTAGGCCGGATAGCAGGCCGCCGGCGAAAGCACGAGATCGGTCGCCTCGAGCTGCGAGGTCCAGCCGCCCTGGCTCGCCGGCCGCTCCGCTGCGGCGCGGATTTCCGTCTCGGAGCCGTGCAGGGCGCAGGCGCACGCGATGAGGTTCGGGAAGCTCTTCAGATAGCCGTGACGCTCGAGATCGCGCCGGCTCATCACCGGCGGAAAGCGCAAAACCTCGGTGCCCTCGTCGCGGTAACGCGTGATAAGCGCACCAAGGCTCACCAGCACGTCCTCGTAAAGCGCCGAACGCGCATAGACGCCCGAGACCCCCATGGGGCGAAAGAGCGCCTCGCGCAGCCGATCCTGCACGTCGCGCGGCGGCGACGGCGTCGGGGCCTGGTCGCGATCGAGGGCTGCGGTCATGCGTCGCTCCTTGGGGCGGACGGACGGATCACGCGAAAAGCGAGGCGGGGACCCCGCTCATCAGGGTGGCCGGCGCAATGTTCGAGAGAATGCGATCGTTGTTGATCATCAGCGAGGCGGAGAGGACGTCGCGAAGATGCCGTCCGACCGAGAAAGGCCCGTCGTTGCGATAGCCCGCGAGGCCGCACGCGCGGACGGCGGCGAGCACGACGTCGAGGGCGTCTTCCGACACCTCCACCTTGAAGAGATTGAGTGCGGCCTGCGAGTCCATCGCGGCCAGCGCGCGCTCGTCCCCCTGGATGCGCTCGTATTCGGCGACGGCCGCCGCCACGCTGCGGCGCAGCGTGCGCAGCCGCGCCGCGGCGCGCGTCACGTTGGCTGCGCCGGGCGGCATCTGGCCGCCCGACTTGCGGGACACCATGCGCGTAAAATTCTGGGCCCGCGCGACCGCTGCCGCCGCGATGCCCGTCCAGACGCTCGACCAGACGAGATGCGACACCGGCACCATGGTCAGCGCGTGGATCTTGTCGTAGCCGAGCGGCAGAACTTGTTCGAGCGAGCCGCTGGCCTCGACGGCGAAGCCGCCGCTGCACGTGCCGCGCATGCCCAGCGTATCCCAATTCCCGGTGCGCACGAGGCCGAGCCCGTGCGTCGGCAGCACGACGGCGACCTGATCGGACGGCGCCGCATCCTCGTCGCGCCGCGCGACGCTCACGATCACATCCGCCTGCGTGCCGTAGGACATGACGGACGCCGCGCGGGCGAAGGTGAAGCCGTCCGCCGTGCGGACGATCGCGGCATCGCTCGAGCGCACGTTGCCCCCGCCCGCCCCTTCGGTGGTCGAGGAGGCATAGAGCAGCCCGTCGGCCGCCGTGCGCCGCAGCAGGTCGCGCAGCCAGGGCGCATCGCCGTGGTGTCGCACGACGCAAGCCAGCGCCGCCGTGTGCATCGCGACGATCATCGCCGTGGAGGCGCAGGCCTGGCCGAGCGTGTAGCAGACGTCGGCGACCGTGCCGACGCTCGCGCCCGCGCCACCGAACTCCGTCGGCACGATGAGAGCGAAGAGGCCGGCCGAACGCGCCGCCTCGATCGCCGCGGCGGGGAAGCGCCCCTCGCGATCGACCGCCTCGGCCTCGGCGGCCGCGATATCCGCGACCGCTTGCGCGCGCTCGCGGACCGCGAACGGCGTTCCTTCCCGCGCCGCAACGGATTTGGTGTCTCTGTCGACGAGCGTCATGTCGGGAACGACCCAAGGGCGCGACCGCGCTGGCCCCGCAAAACGATATGTCGAGATTAAATCAAAAGCTCCGCATCGATCTTGCTGTAGTGAGCTTCAGGGTAAACGGTTCGTTAACCGAATGTTGCTTAGAAAGTTAAAGCTGGTTTCGTAGTCTTTTAGACGAATGCGCAGCGTCTATAGGCGGAAAAGTCGAACAAATGCGATATGAATCAGTAAGGGTTGGCGGGCTAGACCCTTGGGGACCTCGGAGGCCGCGATGCTCGACAGATCCCAGAATGCGGTTGAGAAGCGTGTTGAGAACGTCGTCGCTCGCGTGGCGGCCCAGCACGGCATCACCGCCGCGATCGTGCCCACCGACTCGCTCGTCGATCGCGGCATGACGTCCATGGCGATGGTGGAGCTGATGCTCGCCGTCGAGGCGGAGTTCGACCTCGCCATCCCGCAGCGCGAACTGACGCCGACGAACTTCCAGAGCATTCGGTCTCTCGCCGATTTGATCGCCCGCCTCTGAGCCGACGATGCGCGAGACGCCTGCGCCGCCTCCCGCGCCAGCTTCGGCGAATTCGGACTGGGTTCGCGCCCTTCAGCGCACCGCGGCCATCGCGCCAGGCACGACCCGCACGCTGTTCGATGCCGTCGCAGACAGCGCGGCCCGCACGCCGGACGCGCCGGCCCTGATCGGCACGAACGCAGCCCTCACCTATCGCGAGCTCGCCGTCGAAGCCGCGGCCGCCGCGGGCTGGAGCCGCGCGCAGGGCCTCGTGCCCGGAGACACGGTGGCCCTCGTGATGGGCAACGCGCCGTCCTTCGTCGCGATCTGGCTCGGCCTCTCGCGGGCCGGGATCGTCGTGGCGCTCATCAACACCCAGCTCGTCGCCGACGCGCTCGCGCATAGCCTCGCGGTGGCCGCGCCGGCCCGCGTCATCGCGGACGCCGCCCACCTCGCAGCCGTCCGCGCCTGCGGCATCGAGCCCGTGGATGCCGACGAACTGCGACGCGCCGGCGCGAGCGCCGAGACGCTCGACCTACCGCCGGTGACGCTCGCGACGACGGCTCTTCTCATCTACACGTCGGGGACGACGGGCCTGCCGAAGGCCGCGCGCGTCAGCCACTATCGGATCATGATGTGGAGCGAGTGGTTCGCCGGCCTCCTCGACGCCCGCGCGGACGACCGGCTCTACAATTGCCTGCCGATGTATCATTCCGTCGGCGGCGTGGTGGCGATCGGCGCGATGCTCGTCGCCGGCGGCGCGGTCATCGTGCGCGAAGGATTTTCGGCTCGCGCCTTCTGGCCGGACATCGTCGCGACGCGCGCCACCATCTTTAAATATATCGGCGAGCTCTGCCGCTACCTCGTCAATTCGCCGCCGGACGAGACCGTGCCGCACCATCGGCTGCGCATCGCCTGCGGCAACGGCCTGCGCGGGGACGTCTGGGAGCCGTTCCAGCAGCGCTTCGCCGTTCCGCGCATCCTCGAATTCTACGCCGCGACGGAAGGCAGCTTCTCGCTCTTCAACGTCGAGGGGCGGCCCGGCGCGATCGGGCGCATCCCGCGCTTCCTGGCGCATCGCTCGCCCGTCGCCCTCATCCGCGCCGATCCGCAGAGCGACGAACCGTTGCGCGGGCCCGACGGCTTCTGCCAGCGCTGCGACATGGACGAGGCGGGCGAGGCCATCGGACGCATCGCGGCCGACGCCGGGGCTCTGGCGACGCGCTTCGAGGGCTACACGAGCGCCGCAGACAGCGACTCCAAGATCCTGCGCGACGTCTTCGCGAGCGGCGACGCCTGGTTCCGCACGGGCGATCTGATGCGCCGCGACGCGCAAGGCTTCTTCACCTTCGTCGACCGCCTCGGCGACACCTTCCGCTGGAAAGGCGAGAACGTCGCGACGACGGAGGTGGCGCAGAGCCTTTCCACCTGCCCGGGCGTGCGCGAGGCGGTCGTCTACGGCGTCGCGGTGCCCTTCGCCGACGGGCGCGCCGGCATGGCGGCGTTACAGGTCGCGCCCGACTTCTCGCTCGAGGTCTTCGCGGCGCATGCGGCGGACCGCTTGCCGCGCTACGCGCGCCCCCTCTTCCTTCGCATCGTCGATGCGCTGGAGGCGACCGGCACGTTCAAGACGCGCAAGGCCGGATTGACGGAGGATGGTTTCGATCCCCACCGCCGCGGCGACGTCTATCTGTTGCGCGACGCGTCCTACGTTCGCCTCGAGGCGGACATGTTCGCCGCGATCGGGGACGGGCGCCTGCGCCTGTAGACGCACGGTCCGCGAGCTGGGCGAAGCGGTGTAACCGTTGCCTCGCATGCACCGAAGAGCAGGTCGAAGGAGACCCGTCCTTGCGCCCGCTCATTCCCCTCGCGATCCTCGCCGCACTCGCCACAAGCCCGGCGAACAGCCGCCCTGTCGTGCTCGAACTCTTCACCTCGGAAGGCTGCTCGTCGTGCCCGCCCGCCGATGCGTTTCTGACGGAGCTCGCGGGACGTCGCGACGTGCTGGCGCTCGCCTTCCACGTCACCTACTGGAACGCACTAGGGTGGCGCGACCCGTTCTCGCAGGCGTTCGCGACGCGCCGGCAGGCGGATTACGCCGCCCGGCTCGGCGGGGGCTCTTACACGCCCGAGCTCGTCGTCGAGGGCTCAAGCGGCGTCGTCGGTTCGGACCGCGAGGCTGTCACCCGCGCCATCGCCGCGGCGCGGGCGTCCGCCGCGCGCGGGCCCGCGATCCACATCGATGCGCAGGGGTCGACGCTCGCCATCTCGATCGCGGGCGGGGGGCGGGGCGGCCGCGTCCTCGTCGTCGGCTATGACCCGCGGCACGTCACCATGGTCGGCCGCGGCGAGAACGCGGGCCGCAGCCTCGTCGAATCGGACATCGTGCGCTCCCTCGAGGAGATCGCGACCTACTCCGGCGCTCCTTTGACGCTTCGCGCGGCGCGCGGGGCGGGTGAACGCGCCGCCGTCCTGCTGCAGGCAGCGGATGGCGCGATCATCGGCGCAGCGTCCGAACGTTAAGCGCGGCCGGGAGCGGCGCTAATGCGTCGTCGACGCGCGGTGACGTTCCACCAGGTCTTGCACCTTGGCCTCGGCCTCGGCGCGACTCAGCGCCGTTCCACACCCGAGGATGCGCCGCGTCGAGCCGCGCACCGCGACCTCCCACGACATCGCCGAGCGTTTGAGGCCGTCGTGGCCGCGCACGGGGGTGATCATCACGCGATAGGGTTGGCGGTTCATCGTCCTGGCCTCCTGTGCCGCGCCGCAGGCCGCTCGCCTCGTCGCCGCAGGGATCACTCGGCCGATGCTGGAGGGCCTTGGGACGCTCCAGCGTGCCGAAATGGTGCGACCCTGCCCACCGATGGGACGAAGCGAACGCGTACGGCCGTCTCTGCGAAGCGAGCAGCCGGATCCATGCCAGGCGACCCCGTGCCGCGGGAGGACGACGCGACACGCGCCGCCTCCCGCACGGTCAGGACGAAGGCGTGCTCAGAAGACGGCGTGGCCGACCGTCAGGCCGAGGATCAGCAGCAGCACGAACAGCACGATGAAGATGAAGAAGAGGATGCGGGCGATGCCGCCGCTCGCCGCCGAGACGCCGGAAAAGCCGAGACCACCCGCGATGATCGAGATGACGAAAAAGATGAGAGCCCATTTGAGCAAGGACATGTCTTGGCGCCTTCTTCCCGATGCTTCGACACCTGCGTCGAAAGTTCGCGGTGAATGCCCAGCTTAGCCGTTTGTTCCAGCCCACGCGGCGGCGAGGAAGAGCCCTGAAAACAAGAGCAGTCCGGCATCGCGATTGGCCCGAAAGAGGCCGAGCGCGCGCTGCGCGTCCCGGGGATCGATGCGACCGACCTGCCAGGCGAGATGCGCGGCGAAGGCCGCAACGCCCGCTTGGGCCAGCGGGTTCGCGGCCGCGCCCGCGGCGCTCACCGCGGCCTCCGCGCACACAACCGACAGCGCGAAGAGCAGGCCGACGGCCGAACGCACGTGCCGCCCGAACAGCCGCGCCGTCGATTTGATGCCCGCAGCCGGATCGTCCTTGGCGTCCTGCAGCGCATAGATCGTATCGTAGCCGATCGTCCAGGCGATCGCGGCCACATAGATGAGGACCGCGGCCGGCGCGAGCGCCCCCTCCTGCGCCGCCCAGCCGACGAGGCCGCCCCAGGCGAAGGCGAAGCCGAGGACGAGCTGCGGCCAGGAGGTGACGCGTTTCATGAACGGGTAGATGGCGACGATGCCGAGCGAGGCGATGCCGAGCAGGATCGTGAACAGGTTGAATTGGATCACGACGAGAAAGCCGACGAGCGCCAGCGCGACGAGAAAGACGCGCGCGGCGCCGACGCTGACGCGGCCGGAGGCCACCGGCCGATGGCGCGTGCGCTCGACCTTCGCATCGAGCTCACGATCGACGATGTCGTTGTAGGTCGAGCCCGAGCCGCGCATCACGATCGCCCCGACGAGGAAAAGCGCGAGGTGCCACAGGTTCGGCGGTCGGTGCGCGGCGAGACTGGCGAGGGCGCTCGACCACCAGCAGGGCAGCAGCAGCAGCCACCAGCCGATCGGCCGGTCGATCCGGGCGAGTTGCAGATAGGGGTGCCACGCCGCCGGCGCGAGGCGAAAGGCGAGCTGGCGGCTGACCGCGTCGGGAAGGGCGTTCATAAGGGATGTCGACCGCGTCCGCGGTCGCGGCGCAAGCTTAGAGCGGGCCGGCCGGAAGCTTCTGCGTCTCGACGCCGAGCCCGTTGCCGCCGCTGGCCGCCTGCTGCTGCTGCTTCTTCACCTGGGCCGCCAGATTGCAGGCCTGGGTCGCGAACGCCTGGGACTTCGTGTCGTTGGTCTTGAGGTTGTTGACCACCTCGTCCGGCACGTTGCACCAGTTCTTGTTGGCTTCGAGATACTTGATCAGCGCTTGCTCGGCGACGACGAGGCCGCGCAGCGTCGGGCAAGAAGCGACCGGATCGAGCTTGCCCTTGGTGCCCTTGGCGAGCTGGTTGAGCTTCTCCATGAAGCCCTGCCGCGTCTTGCCGAGGTCGGCGAGATCGGAGTTGCAGTCGGCCCGAGCGACCCCGGCCGACAGGGTCGTCGCGACGATAACGATGGCGGCGCCAGCACGCGACGCGGTACGAAGGGAAATCATGAACACAAGCCCCTCTTGCGTCTCAGGGACCGCGCGGCGGTCGTCACGCTCTCATGCCGGCCGGTCGCGGCAAGTTTATGGCGCATGTTAGACCAGCGCGATGGCCTCCTATGACTTTTCGGCACCGCGTCTCTACCTCGACATGCCCCTGACGGCGGACGCCGAAGTGGCGCTGGAGCGTTCCCAGCAGAACTATCTCCTGAACGTGCTCCGCCTCGCGCCGGGCGCGGAGGTGCTCGTCTTCAACGGGCGGGACGGCGAATGGCGCGCGCGCCTCGCGCCCGGCGCCTCCCGCAGGCAGGCCGTGCTGCAGCTCGTCGCGCGGCAGCGCCCGCAGACCGTGCCGGGGGACCTGCATTATCTCTTTGCCCCGCTGAAACACGCCCGGCTCGACTACATGGTGCAGAAGGCCGTCGAGATGGGCGCCTCGGCGCTGCGGCCCGTCCTGACGCGGCGCACGCAGGCGGCCCGTGTCAACCTCGAGCGGATGCGCGCGAATGCGATCGAGGCGGCCGAGCAATGCGGCATCCTGGCCCTGCCCGCGATCGAGGAGCCGGCGGATCTCGCCGCCCTGCTGCACGCCTGGCCGGCCGAGCGCCGCCTCGTCTTCTGCGACGAGGACGCCGGCGCCGCGAACCCCATCGCCACGCTCGAACGGGCCGGTGCCGGGGCGGCGCCCCTTGCCGTGCTCATCGGGCCCGAGGGCGGGTTCGATCCGGGCGAGCGGGCGGCGCTGCTCGCCCTGCCCCGCCGCCTGCGCCTGTCCCTCGGCCCGCGCATCCTGCGGGCCGATACGGCGGCCGTCGCGGCGTTGACCCTCGTGCAGGCGACCCTCGGGGATTTGCGGGGCGCCGCCGGCGCGCCGGCGGACTCGGACTGACCTTGAGCGCGACAACATCTCGCCCAAGTCCGCCGCCATCGTAGGAGGGTCGGTGCAACACGAAGGTCGAGATGCTCCATCCCACGATCCTGACGTCCTCGGTTGTCCTGGCGTTCGCGCTCGCCGCCCCCGCGGCCCTCGCGCAGGACTATGTGGCCCAGCAGGACTACGTGACCCCGCAAGGCTATGTCGCCCCGCAGCAATATGTCGGCGCGGCGCAGGACTACGTCACCGTCGGCAGCCGTCAGATCGTCGGCAGCCGCTGCGCGGATCTGGGGGCGGACTTCATCGAGATGGGCAACGGCGTCTGCGGGCGCGTCGGTTCGACGGCGCGCGTCCAGCTCGGCACGCGCGGCGCCGGCATGAACGAATGGACGTCCAGCGCCACCACGAGTGCAACCCTGCGCTCCGACAGCCTTCTGCCGGGCGCGGCCGTCCAGCACCTGCGCGTCCACGGCTACGCGCCCGCCTCCCCGTTCCAGTAGGTCCGGAGCGGCAGGCGCTTCAGACGGCCTGCTTCGATCGGTTCCGCCGACCCCGTCGCGCGAATTGGCTGTTCGGCGGACTGAGCTGTGCTACCGTGCGCTCATGAAGGAACGCGGTCTCAGCGGACGCTTGCGCAACGGCAAAAGCAAACGGCGCCAGAAGCGCGGTCCGATCCTCGGGTTGGCGGCGTTCGAAAAGATCAGCGCGGTCGAGGGCATCTGCCTTTCGCAAGACATGAAACGCGATCTGACGTCGATGGACGCCAAACACGTCTCCGATGCAGACCGCACGCGCTTCATCAGGAGCAAGTACGGCGCGACGTAGCCGCTGTCCCGATGTACGACGCGGTCGATCAAAGCCTGCTACGCAGGTACCACCGTCCTCAAAAATGTCCCCGGGCTTCGCACTCAGGCCTCGCTTGATCGCTTCGAGGCGATCGCGACGGCGCGTCGCTTTCTTGAGCCGATGCCGACCGGACGCTGGAGTGTGAGCCATTATCAGGCGATCCATCGCCACATCTTCCAAGACGTCTATCGATGGGCTGGTCGCCTGCGCACAATCCGCACCAGTAAGGGGAGCAGCGTGTTCTGCTATCCCGAGCACGTCCGGTCGGAACTGCGACGCGTCTTTCGAGACTTGGCCCAAGCACGATGTCTCGCGCATCTCGACGCCAACGGTTTCGCCACCGGCGCGGCACACTTCCTCTCTGACCTGGACGCTGTGCACCCCTTCCGAGACGGAAATGGTCGCAGTCAACTGACGTTCCTGACGCTTCTCGCGCGGCACGCCGGACATCCGTTCGACCTCGAACGTCTTCGACCAAACGTTTTCCTCGAGGCGATGATTGCAAGCTTCAATGGCGACGAAGCTCCTTTACAGGAGCAGATACGCATCCTCATCCAACCAAATGTCTAGCCGCTGCGGCCTGAGCCAGGTCGGACGCGCGCCTCACCCCTCGCCCGTGATCAGCGCCTTGATGCGCGTGGCGAGCGCCTCCATTGCGAACGGTTTCGTGATCACGTGCATGCCGGGCGCGAGATGGCCGTTGCCGACGACCGCCGTCTCCGCGTAGCCGGTGATGAACAGGACCTTCAGGTGCGGCCGGCGGCCGCGCGCCGCATCGATCATCTGGCGGCCGTTCATGCCACCCGGCAGCCCGACGTCGGTCACGACGAGATCGATGTGCGCGTCCGATTGGAGAACCTTAAGGCCGGACGCGCCATCGGCGGCCTCGATCGCCGCATAGCCGAGCTCCTCCAACACCTCGGTGACCAGCATGCGCACCGTCGGCTCGTCGTCGACCACGAGCACCGTTTCGCCGACGCGCGCGCGCGAAATCGTCTCCGGCGCCGGCGCCGGGTCCGGCATCTCATCCGGCCCGAGGTAACGCGGAAGATAGACGCTGACGCTCGTGCCGCCCCCGACGTCGGAGCGGATGCGCACCTGCCCGCCCGACTGACGCACGAACCCGTAGATCATCGAGAGGCCGAGCCCCGTGCCCTGGCCGAGCGGCTTCGTCGTGAAGAAGGGATCGAAGGCTTTGGCGATGATCTCCGGCGTCATGCCCGTGCCGGTGTCGCTGACGCACAAGGAGATGTACTGGCCCGGATCGAGATCGCGCTCGCGAGCGGCGCGCGGATCGAGCCATTTGTTGGCGGTCTCGATCGTAATGCGACCGCCACCTGGCATGGCGTCACGCGCGTTGATACACAGGTTGAGAAGCGCATTCTCGAGCTGCGGCGGATCGACGAGCGTCCGCCAGAGGCCGACGGCCGACACGACCTCGATCCGGATGGCCGGCCCGACCGTGCGGCGAACGAGCTCCTCCAGGCCGCAGACCAGGCGGTTTACGTCCGTCGGTTTGGGGTCCAACGTCTGCCGCCGCGAGAAGGCGAGCAGGCGATGCGTCAGTGCGGCGGCGCGTTTCGCAGCGCTCTGCGCCGCGCCGACATAGCGATCGACCTCCCCGACACGGCCCTGCGCGACGCGTAGATTCAGCATTTCCAGGGAGCCCGTGATGCCCGTAAGCAGATTGTTGAAGTCGTGCGCGATGCCGCCGGTCAGCTGCCCGACGGCCTCCATCTTCTGCGACTGGCGTAGCGCTTCCTCGGTCTGGCGCAGCAGCGTGATGTCGCGTCCGACGATATGGAAGACGTCGCCGTCCGGCGTCGCATTCCACATGATCGTGCGATAGTGCCCCTCCCGGTCGACGACGTGGTCGACGAAGTCGCGCACGGCATCCTGCGCTTGCAGGCGCAGGACGACATCGGCCGTCCCGGCGTGGTCGGCCGGATCGATGAGATCGAAGAACGGCCGTGCGAGAAGCTCGGCCTCGGTCCAGCCGAGCATGCGCGTCCAGGCCGGGTTCACCGCCTTGAGATAGCCATCGAGCCCCGCGGTTCCCATCAGGTCGTTGGTCGAACTCCAGACCCGGTCGCGCTCCAGGGTGCGCCGCTCGATCTGCTGGGCCAGCGCGGCGTTGAGCTCCGCCAACGTCGCGGCCTGCAGGCGCCGTTCGGCCTCGAGCCGCACGCGCTCCACCGCGACACGCGTGCGATCCGCCACTTCGCGGATCAATGCGAGCTCGCTCTCGCACCATATGCGCACACCGATATCGGCGACGAACAGAAGCGCGACGAGATGCCCGCGTTCGACCAGCGGCATGTTGACGAACGCGCGCACGCCGACCGCGCGGAGCGCCTCGACCTGCGGTTGCGTGCGCGGGTCCGTGTCGACGTCGCGCACGACCACCGCGTGCCCGTGCGTGAGGTCTTCGAAATGCGGGCCGAAGCTGCGGACGGCGCGCGGACCGGCGACGCTCGCCGCGCCGGGCGCGTACCAGTCGCGTTCGATGATCACGGTCTCGGCGCGCGGGTCGATACGCCCGTAGCCCGCGCGGTTCGCCGCGAGCGTGGTCCCGAGGAGTTCGCAGGCGATATAGGCGATCTCGCTCGGGTCGGCGGCATCGCGCAGCCGGTCGCCGAGCGCGACGAGCGCGGACTGCCGCCGCTGCGCGGCGTTGATCTGCGTGACGTCCAGCATCGCGCCGACCATGCGGACGGCACGTCCGGTGTCGTCGCGAATGAGGTAACCGCGGTCGATGACGTCGGCGTAGATCGCGTCGGCTCGGCGGAAGCGATAGGTCTGCGTCCAGGTCTCGCCCGTGCCATCGACGGCATCGTCGACACTGGCGGCGACGCGCCCCCGATCGACGGGGTGAATGTGATCGAGCCACCAGCGGGCGGTCGGCTCGACGACCTCGAGCGGATAGCCGTAGGCGACGGTAAGAGCCTCGTTCCAGACCAGGTGATCGCGCGTGAGATCCCAGTCCCAGATCGCGTCGTTCGTGGCCCGCAGGGCGAGCCGATAGCGCTCCTGCGTCGCCACGAGGTCGAGCTCGGCGACCTTCTGCGCGGTGATGTCCCGCGCCGTGCCGATGAAACGGACCGGCTTGCCGTCCTCGAAAAAGCTCTGACCGCGCGCCGCCACCCAGCGCTCCGGCTCGCCCGTCAGAGGACCAACGCGATACGAAATGTCGTAGCGCCCGCTCCCCGCGGGATCGAGGGCCTGCTGCACGGCCTCCTGCACGGCCGCCCAACCGTCCGGATGGACGCCCGCGACGAAGGATGTCTCCCAGGTCACCGGCGCGTCCGCCGCGACCCCGAACAGAGTGCGGACCCGATCGTCCCACGTCAAACGATGCGTCGCCGGATCGTAGTCGAAGATCCCGATGCCGGCTGCGTCGACCGCGACGCGCTGGCGCTCCTCGGCCGTGGCGAGCGCATCGCGCGTGCGGCGCTGCTCCGTGATGTCGCGCACGACGCCGACGAAACGGGCGAGGCGCCCGTCCTCGTCCCTCTCGAAGTCGGCACGGCGCGAAAGCCAGCGGACCTCGCCGGTGTCGGCGCGCCGGATGCGATATTCCACATCACGCGCGGCGTCGCGGCGCGGCTGACCCGGCACGATGCGCAGGCGCGCGGCATCCTCCGCCAGCACGAGCGATTCGAAGGCCTCGGCGGGGTAGGCCGGCGCCTCCGGCATGCCGAACAACCGGCAGAATTCGGGGCTCGGCGTCACCACGTTGTCCGCCATGTTGAGCGAGAAGACGCCGACGCCGCCGGCCTCCTGCGCCCGCCGCAGGCGCGCCTGCGTCTCCTGCAGCGCGATCGCGGCGCGGTGCGCATCGGTGCGATCGCGAAGCACCTTGACGAAGCCGAGATGCTCGCCGCGATCGCTCTTCAGAAGCGTCGTCTCGCCCGCTCCCCAGAAGCGGTGACCGTCTTTGCGCAAGTACCAGCGCTCATGCTCCGTGCGCTGATGCGTCAAGGCCGCCTGCATCACCTCGCCGAGGCGGTTGCGCGCGCGATCCTCCGGCGTGAAGAAGCAATCGGCCCGCTTCCCGAGCACCTCCGCCTCGCCCCAGCCGAGGATTCGTCGCGCCCCCTCGGTCCAATGCGTGACGCGGCCCTCCCGGTCCATTGCGATCACGGCATGATCGGAGGCGCTGTCGAGAATCTGCCGATGGAACGAGGCGGACGCCTTCTCGGAATCCTCGGCGTGATGCTTCGCGACCACAGCCTTTCGCATCTCGAGCTGCGCCATGACGCTTCGCGCGAGGGCGCGCAGGATGAAGACTTGCTGCTCGTTCAGGTCGCGCGGCGTGCGGTCGAGTACGCACAAGGTGCCGATCGCCAGATCCTCCGCGGTGCGCAGCGGCACCCCGGCATAGAACCGCAGCCCGATCGGCCCCGTGACGAGCTCGCTCTTCGCATAGCGGTTGTGCGCGGTGAGATCGGGCACGTGGAGGAGGTCCTGCGCCTCGAGCGTGTCGGCGCACACCGCGATCGCGCGCGGCATCTCGCGGACGCCGTAGCCGATTTCGGCCTTGAACCACTGGCGATGCTCGTCGAGGAACCCGACATAGGCGATCGGCACCTCGCAGGCGTGCGCGGCCATCTGGACGATGTCGTCGAACTCGGCCTCGCGCGGCGTATCGAGGATGGCGTAGCCTCGCAATGCCGCCAGCCGGCGCGACTCGCGGGCGGCGTCAGCTGCGGCCGACGTGACGTCGGATGTCATCGGAACCGTCGGCGACGTTGGGGCACGCGAATGCGGACTGTCCTTATGCTGCGCAAGGCGACGCGTGATCTTCGAGGACCCTGCAGCGCCGTGCGACATGACTTACGGCATGGAGCGGCGCATGGCACCAGGGGGACAGTCGTCGCATTCGAACGGCCAAGCTCGCTTCGGAGGGGACGCTCAACAGGCGTATTTACCGAAATCCGCGTCTTGACCGAGACCCGGTCACCGCAACAGGGTGCTGCGTGAGCGACGACATCTCGACTGATCTCCAAGGCCCGTCCGAAGGTCTCGGCAAACTCTTCGCGGACGAGGCGCCCGCGAAGGCCGAGCCGTACCGCGTGCTCGCACGAAAATATCGCCCCTCGGCCTTCGACGACCTCATCGGTCAGGAGGCGATGGTCCGAACGCTTTCGAACGCCTTCGACCTCGACCGCATCCATCAGGCGTACATGCTCACGGGCGTCCGCGGCGTCGGCAAGACGACGACCGCCCGGATCCTGGCGCGCGCCTTCAACTATGAGACGGCCGACATCCGCCGCCCCACGATCAACATGCCGGCGCTCGGGATTCATTGTCAGGCGATCATGGAGTCGCGCCATGTCGACGTGATCGAGATGGACGCCGCCTCCCACACCGGCATCGACGACGTCCGCGAGATCATCGACTCCGCGCGCTACCGCCCCGTGATGGCGCGCACCAAGATCTACATCATCGACGAGGTCCACATGCTCTCCAAGCAGGCCTTCAACGGCCTCTTGAAGACCCTCGAGGAGCCGCCCGAGCATGTGAAATTCCTGTTCGCAACCACCGAGATCGAAAAGGTGCCGGTCACCGTGCGCTCGCGATGCCAGCGCTTCGACCTGCGCCGCATCGAGCCGGCGACGCTGGTCGCGCATCTCGCGCGCATCTGCGCGAAGGAGGGCGTGCCCGTCGAGGACGAGGCGCTGGCCGTCATCGCTCGAGCAGCCGAAGGCTCCGTTCGAGACGCGCTCTCCCTCCTCGACCAGGCGATCGCGCTCGGCACCGGGCGAAATGCGGCCGGCGGGCGCGGCACGCTCGATGCCGCGAGCCTGCGCGCGATGCTCGGCCTCGCCGACCGGACGCGCGTGATCGACCTCTTCGAACAGGCGATGAAGGGCGACATGGCCTCGGCCCTCGGCACGCTGAAGGAGTTGCACGACTCGGGCGGCGAACCGGGGCAGATACTCGTCGATCTCGCCGATTTCGTGCATTTCGTCACGCGGCTGAAGCTGGTCCCTGGCGCCGCCGAGGATCCCGCCGCCTCGCCGGAGGAGCGCGTGCGCGGCAGGAGCTTCGCGCAGACGTTGTCGATGGCGGCGCTGACTCGCGCCTGGCAGCTTCTGCTCAAAGGCCTGCAGGAGGTGAAGGATTCGCCTCGCCCGCTCGCGGCGGCCGACATGATCCTCGTGCGCCTCGCCTATGCCGCCGATCTACCGCCGCCCGACGAGGTGTTGCGGCGCCTCGCGACGGCTGGCCCGACGAGTGCCGCCCCTTCGTCTCCCCCTCCGCGCAATGGCGGCGGAGGTGCGCGCGCGGCGCTGGCGGTCGTCGAGTCGCCGCGCCCGGCCGCGGCGCCTCTCGCTGCGGCACCGGCGCCTTCGGCCGCAGCCGTGCGCCTGCACCGCCTCGAAGATATCGTGGCGCTGGCGGCGGAGAAGCGCGACATCTCGCTGAAGACCGCGCTCGAGCGCGACGTGCATCTCGTGCGCTTCGACGAAGGCTCGATCGAGTTTTCGCTCGCGCCTGGCGCGTCGCCGACCCTCCCGCAGACGCTGTCGCGCAAGCTCCAGGATTGGACGGGGCAGCGCTGGATCGTGGCGCTCTCGCGCGATCCCGGCGCGCCGAGCCTGAAGCAGCAGGCCGACGCCCGCGAGGCCGAAAAGCGCACCGGCCTCGAAGCTGACCCCCTCGTGCGCAGCGTGCTGGACGCGTTTCCCGGCGCCCAGATCGTGGCGGTCCGTCATCCAGATGTGACGCCCGAAGCCCTGCCCGACCCCGGCCTCGTGCTTGCGGCCGAACCGATCGCCGACGGGGGCGAAGAGATCGGCTTCGAGGATATGATCTGGACAGAGGACGATCTCTGAGGTCCGAAGCCGCGTCTTAACGGTCTTGTGCGAGCCTCGCGCGCGGAGGACCGGCCGTGCGCGTCATCGATCATCTCAGATCCGGCACCTGGCTCACCCCCGAACGCCTGCGCGTCTATCCGGCCATCGTCCTCGGCGCCTCGCTGGCGGCGCTGCTCGGGCTGGCGGCGAGCGCGCACGGTATGATCGATGCGTTCGGTCGTCCGCTGGGCGCGGATTTCAGCGGCGTATGGGTGGCGGGCCGCGAGGTTCTGGCCGGATCGCCGACGCGCCCCTTCGACCTCGCGGCGCATGCCGCCGCGCCGGCCGCCGCCTTCCTGCCGGGCAATTTTCTGCCCTGGCCCTACCCGCCGATCTTCCTCGTCGTGGCGGCGACCTTGGCATGCCTGCCCTACCTGGCCGCGCTCCTGGTCTGGGAGGGCGCGACCCTCGCGCTCTACCTCGCCGCCGTGCGCCGCGGGGCGGCCGACGCGCGGATCGCGCCGCGCGACCTTCTGATCACAGCCCTCGCGTTTCCGGCGGTCGCCGACAACGCCATGCACGGGCAGAACGGCTTCCTGTCGGCGGGGCTGCTGGGGCTCGGGGCCCTGCTCGTACCGCGACGGCCTCTTCTCGCTGGCGTGCTGCTCGGCCTTCTGGCGTACAAGCCGCAATTCGCGCTCATGTGGCCGCTCGCCCTCGCGGCGGGGCGGCACTGGCGCGCGCTCGCGGCCGCCGTCTCGACGATCGCTGTCCTCGTCGCCCTGACGCTCCTCGCCTACGGACCCGCGCCGTGGCGCGGCTTTGTCTCGAGCTTGACCTTCATGCGCACAGTCGTGCTCGAGAACGGCGGCCTCGAGAGCTACAAGCTCGTCAGCATCTTCGGTGCGGTCCGCCTGCTCGGTGGCCCGCTGGCGGCGGCCTACGGGGCGCAGGCGATCACCGGCCTCGCGGCCGCCGCAGTGCTCGTTCGCATCTGGTCGGGGCCGTCCGATCCGCACACGAAGGTCGCGGCCCTCGCGACGGCCAGCCTTCTGGCGACGCCCTACGGCGTCGACTACGACCTCGTCATCCTCGGACCGGCCCTCGCCGCGCTCGTCGCGCGCGGTCGCGCTCGGGGTTTCGCGCCTTTCGAGGCGAGCCTCCTCGCAGCCGTCTGGGCGATGCCCCTCGTCGCGCGCGGCGCGGCCATGGCGGTTCATCTGCCTCTGGCCGTACTCTTCCTGCTCCTGCTGCTCGGATCGCTCGCGCGCCGCGCGGCGTACCGACCATCGGACGCGCTCTCCGATCCCTCTGTCGATCGCCATACCTGTCTTTCGAACCTTTGACTTCGACGCGTCGACGTAGGAGCCTCCCCAAAACGCGAAATTCGGGGGGATCACGATGTCGACGCGCACGCTCGAGCTGGAGGCGCCAGCCGGCTCCTGGCTGCTGCCGAATCGGCAACTCCCGATCTATCCGCCGGGCCGGACCCGACGCGCCTATCTCGGCCTCGTCGTCGCGATCACGGTGGCGCTCTATTATGCGCTCTACGTCGGCGGCGGGGTCGCACCGCTTATGCTCGAGGACCTGCGGATGCCGTTCGGCGACCTCGTCCTCATTCTCGCGATCGGAAGCCTGATCGGCGCCTTCGCGTCGCTCTTCGCGGGCCTCTGCGACCGGTTCGGACGTGCCAATCTTGTCGTGTACGGGCTCCTTTTGGTCGCCCTCCTCACCTGCGTGGCGTTGCCGATGGCGACGACGAAGCTCGTCTATGGCGTGGAAGCCTCGCTCGTCGCCCTCGTCGAAGGCATCATTCTCGTCGCGACGCCGGCCCTGATCCGCGACTTCTCTCCTCAGGTCGGCCGCGCCACGGCCATGGGCTTTTGGACGATCGGGCCCGTGCTGGGCAGCCTCATGGTGAGCCTCGTCACGACACTCACGCTGCCGATCTTCGGCACCTGGCGCAGCCAATTCGTGATCTGCGGCCTCGTCTGCCTCGGCGCCTTCGTCGCGGCGGCGATCTTCCTGCGCGAGCTCGCGCCGGGCCTGCGCGATCAGGTGATGGTGTCGGAGCGCGACCGCACGCTCATCGAAGCGCGGGCGCGCCGTGGCCTCGGACTCGACCTTGAGGCGCCGTTCCGCCAGCTGCTCCACGCCGACATCCTCGTATCGGCGCTCGGCGTGTCGGTGCTGCTGCTCTTCTATTATACAGCCGTCGCGTTCGGGACGATCTATCTCGTCACCGTCTTCCATTTCTCGATCGCCGAGGCCAACGCGGTCGGCAATTGGTCGTGGGCCACGAACGCCGTCGCGCTCATCGTCGCCGGCGTCCTGTCGGACCGGCTGCGCGTGCGCAAGCCCTTCATGCTGATCGGCGGGCTCGGCGCGGCCGTCTTCACCGTCCTTTTCCTTCAGCAGGCGACCGCCCATCCGAGCTTCTGGACAATCGTCGCGCTGGCATGCGGCCAGTCGATCTCGGTGGCATTCGCTTACGCGACCTGGATGGCGAGCTTCACCGAGACGGTGGAGGCGCGGAACCCGGCGTTGACCGCCACCGGCCTTGCGATCTGGGGCTGGATCATCCGCATCGTCATCACGCTCGCCTTCCTCGCGCTACCGCATGTCATCACTTCGGTGACGCCACTGGTCGGCGCGCATCACGTCCTCGCCGCCTATGCCAAGGTGCAGGCCGTGCACGGCACGCCGGATCCCCAGCTCCTCGCGGCGCTCGGGACGATCAAGGCCGCAGCCGCCGTGGCGCCGGGCCAATGGCAGACCTGGTATTGGATCTGCGTGGCGGGCATCGTCGTGTTTGTGGCCTCGATCGGGCTGATGCGCGGGCGCTGGAGCCCCGCCGCCGCGCGCGCCGACGAGGCCGCGCATGACGTGCAGACCGCGCGGGAGCTGGCGCAGATGGGACGTTGAGCGACGGGGGCTCGCCGCCGGGACAGTTTGCGGTGCAGAGCGGGCCGGAGCGGCAGCCCCCTTTTTCGCGCAAGTCTTGCGCAGCATGACGTCGCGGGTCCGTTAAACTGCGATAGATTTTTGGAGGCTAACCTCGCCGCTCTCCAAGAAGAGCAGGCGGACAATGGCCCTCAGCAGATTGATCTATGTTAGCGAAAATCATCTCGATGCTGCAAATGGATCGCTACTAAGCCAGCTCAGCGGCATCTTGAGCATCTCCAACCGCAACAACCGGCGCGACGACCTGACCGGCGCGCTCGTCTTCGACGACGGCTGGTTCCTCCAGAGCCTGGAAGGCGAACAGGAGGCCGTGTGGCGCGCCTTCGAGCGCATCCGCGAGGACGAGCGGCATGCGGGCGTGCGGATGCTCGAGTTCCGACCCTGCCCGGATCGCCTCTTCGGCAACTGGTGGATGGGCCTCGCGACGCGCGCAGGCGCAACGCAATCGGCGTTCGCGCCTTACACGCGCAACGGCCTCCTTCAGGCGCGCGCGATGGGCGCCGACGACGTGATCGCACTCATGGTCGCGTTGGCGCGCGGCGGCCTGCACCGCGAGCTGCGAGCCGCCTGATATGGCCGGTCCGCGCGGCGGGCTGCGGGGCAGCCATGCTCTTGCCGCTGTTGCGGATCATTGTGCGCCGCACAATATAATCGTCGGGAGACGAGTCGCCACGGGAGGAGTTGGAGAACGAGGAGCCGCGAAGGCCATGGATGATCTTGTTTACCATACGCACGTCGTGCGCCGGCTCTACCGGCCCGACCTGCCGGCGGTGCGCGACCACCTTCTCCGCCTCGATCCGCAGACCCGCTACGACCGCTTCGGTCTCCAGGTTTCCGACGAGTACCTCGCGCAATATGCCGAGCGATGCTTCGAGCCCGGCGGCATCAACTACGGCTATTTCGAACATGGCGTGATGCGCGGCGCGGCGGAGCTTCGGCTCTATCCCGCGCCCGACGCGCCGGCGCATCGCGACGCGGAAGCCGCCTTCTCGGTCGAGCGTCCGTGGCGCCGCCGCGGCATCGGCACCGAGCTGATGAGCCACATCGTGCTCGCCGCCCGCAACCGGCGGGTCGGCAAGCTGACGATCTTCTGCCTGCGCCACAATCAGGCGATGCTGAACCTCGCCCGCAAGTTCGAGGCCGACCTCAAATTCGAGCTGAACGACGTGACGGGGCGCCTCGTCGCGCGCCCGCCGAACGCCTTCTCGTTCCTGCGCGAATTCGTCGACAACGCGCACGACCTCGGCTCGGCGCTGCTCTCCTACCAGACGCGCCTGACGGACCCGGCGAGCCCCTAACGGGCAGCCCTGGGGAGGATCGGAGCTGCGGTGCCGGCGTCGCGGTTCTACCGGGCCTATTTCATCACCGCGCCGGCGGCAGCCGCCTCGGACCCCACATCCTGCCAAGCCGCGATCACCTCCTGGACGGACAACTCGGCGATGAATGGGTCCGAGACATCGATGCTCTGCATGACCTTGGCGACGCCGGCCTCGAGATCATCGGCGATCGCATGCCACTCTCCTTCGATGTCTTCGATGCCCAGCTTCCAGGTGTCTCGCGCCGCGATCGCGCTCATGGCATCGAAATGTTCGAAGCCCACCTGCGACGACAAGGGCGTCTCGAACGTCCAACGCTGATTGTCGCCCCCGTTCCCGTTGTAGAGATTCACCGGCGTCCCGCGCCGCCAGCCGCGATTGCCTGTGCAATCCAGAACTTTGCCGTAGAGGAGGTTCGCGATCGCACCGCCTGAAAACGCGGAGCTGTCCAACCTGAATTCGTCGTTTCGGAACGGGAACCTCGGCGGAGAGACCGGCGCGGTGCCGAGCTTGGGTCGAGGACCGCCGGGCGAAAAGCTCGCAGACTCGACCGTCCGCAGATCGTCCGGCACCGTCAGCACCAGATCGGGAAACGCCGCATTGGCCAGCGTATACCTCTCGTCCGATGATCCCGTCCTCCTCGCACGCCAGACGAGCCGCTCGGGCTTGTCTTCGGCGTTGCCGACGCATGTCTGCTTGTCGTCATCGACCGTGAGGTAAAGGTTGCCGTTGCCCGCTTCGAGCCGGATGCGAGAGCCGCTGACCTCTGCCTGGGCGTAGGCGTCCAGGAATGTTTGGATGTCCGCGAGCAATGGCTGAAACGTCTGAACGAGGTCCCTCGCCTGGGATGCTTGCGCCTGTGCTTCGGCCGCCAGGCTCGACAGCAGGCTGATGGCTTCGGTCTTTTCCGCGACGCTCGAGCCGCCATCACTTGCTCCGTTCAGCAGATCGTCGAGCTTTCGGTAATGATCGGGCACCGCGTTCGCGTACGCGACGATCCCCGCTGCAAGGGCTGCCAGCCGGGGTCTCGTCACCGCGCCCCACTGACGTGCCGGCTTCTGGAGCTTCTGCCAGGCATCGAACGCAGCGGCGCGATCATTCGACGGTTTGCTGAGCGGCAAGTCCGCGAACGCGCCGGACGCCAAGCTATTTGCCGCAGCGGCGGCCTCACCGGCGATCGTCGCGAACGCCGACCATTGGCTTTTTTGCAATGCCAGAGCGCTTGAGACCGTGACGATGTCCTTGCTCTTGGGTCCTTGCTGCGAGCCCGTGGATGGAGTGGAAAAGAGAAGCAAACCGGCCATGACACTGCACCGCTTTCGTCGTGAGCCTCACTCGGCCTTCGGCTGCCCGTAGGCCGTGGGATCGGCTGCGAGCTGAGCCTTCACAGTGTCGAGGTCCAAAACGGTCACGTAGGCAAACTTTCGGTACACGTCGGCCTGGTCCGCGAGCGTCTTCCAGTCACCGATCGCGTTCGTGACGTTCAACGCTTGAATGTGTTGGCCGGCGCTCGTCACATCCTTTTCCAGTTCCGCTGAAATCGCGGAGAGGCGGTCATGCAACGCCGTCCAGATCGAAAGCACGCTCTGCAAGACTGGCAGGGCGGCGGCGAGATCGCTTGCGATGCCTTCGACGCTGCTCTCGGCCAGAGCCAAGGCCTGTTGGACTTGGACCGCCGTCTTAAGTTTCGTCTGGTCGTCCCTGAGAGCCTCGAAGGCATTCGCCATCGAGTCGAGAGCCTCGACCGAGGCCGCCCCGTAAACCCCGGCGACGACGGCCGCGGCGATGATGCCGAGCGGCGGTAACACAAGGCAGTACAGGGGCGCGGTCTGAGACAGCAGAACGTCGCGTTCGTAGTCCGCTTCGCTCGCTTGGATTGCTGCCTTATCGGCGCTGATCGACGTTTCGTACTTGGCGACCAAACCACTTTCACCGTCGTAGAGGCTTTTGACTGTCTCGGTGACTGGCTTCAGCGCGACTTGGTCCGCTTGCGACTGCTTGATGAACGTCCTGACGGCGGCTTCGACGTCGCTCGCGTCTTTCGTCCGTGCGGTCGCGTCCTTCACGAGATTGTCGGCGATCGCTTTGATGCGTTGCGCAGCCTTCTTCGCCGTCGATTTGTCCCGGTGGAGATCCTCGGCGGCCTTCTGGAGGGCCTTGAAGAAAATGGGCGCCTTGTCGTGTCCATATTCGGATATCGACGATGCCAGGGAGACGATCGATGGGAACGTCGTCGACTGAAACGTGATACAGTGCGAGGCGATACTTGCGTAGACCTTCCACAGCTCGGAAAGCTTTTCCGCCTCGGCCTGGTCGAGATCGAACGCCTTGACCGCCTCGGCGCTGCTGCCGGGCAGATTTACGCCCTCCTCGACATAGCATTGGACCCTGAGCCATTGCTTCGTCGCCATGAAGAAGGAGCCGTCAGGATTGCTGGCGACGGCGGGACTGAGCGAACCGCTGCTGACGCTCATGGGGTCTCCTCAGCGGATCGCAATTTGGGCACGACTTAATGTGCCCATGGTGCAGCTGAGGCGTGACAATGCAATAGAGATTCGGACGTCGCGTCCAAAATCCTAGACGGAACGTCCTCGACCTATCGCCACTCCCGCACGTCGACGAAGCGGCCGGCGATCGCCGCCGCCGCCGCCATCGCCGGCGACAGCAGGTGGGTGCGCGCGCCCGGTCCCTGCCGCCCGACGAAATTGCGGTTGCTGGTGGAGGCGCAGCGTTCGCCCGGCGGCACCTTGTCCGGGTTCATGCCCAGGCACATCGAGCAGCCCGGCTCGCGCCAGTCGAAGCCGGCGTCCTTGAAGATCTTGTCGAGTCCCTCGGCCTCGGCCTGCGCCTTCACGAGGCCCGAGCCCGGCACGACCATCGCCTCGACCCGCTCCGATACCTTGCGTCCGGCGATCACCTGCGCGGCGGCGCGCAGGTCCTCGATGCGGCTGTTGGTGCACGAGCCGATGAACACCTTGTCCAGCGAGATGTCGGTGATCTTCTCGCCGCCCTGCAGCCCCATGTAGGCGAGCGCGCGCTTGATGCCGGCGCGCTTGCCCTCGTCCGCCGCGTCCTCGGCGCGCGGCACGGTGCCCGACACGGTGATGACGTCCTGCGGGCTCGTGCCCCAGGAGACGATCGGCGACAGGTTGGCCGCATCGAGCCGCACCTCTTTGTCGAAGCGCGCGCCCTCGTCCGTGAAGAGCGTGCGCCAGTACGCGAGCGCCTTGCCCCAGGCCTCGCCCTTCGGCGCACGGGGGCGGTCCTTGAGATAGGCGAAGGTCTTCTCGTCCGGCGCGACCATGCCGGCGCGCGCGCCGCCCTCGATCGACATGTTGCAGACCGTCATGCGGCCCTCGAGCGAGAGGGCGCGCACCGCGGCGCCCGCATATTCGATGACGTGGCCCGTGCCGCCGGCCGTCCCGATCTCCCCGATGATCGCGAGGATGATGTCCTTCGCCGTGACGCCCGGCGCCGCCTCGCCTTCGACGAGGACGCGCATGTTCTTCGCCTTCCTCTGGATCAAGGTCTGCGTTGCCAGCACGTGCTCGACCTCCGAGGTGCCGATCCCATGCGCAAGCGCGCCGAAGGCGCCGTGCGTCGACGTATGCGAGTCGCCGCACACGATGGTCGTGCCGGGCAGCGTGAACCCCTGCTCCGGGCCGATGATGTGGCAGATGCCCTGGCGGCGGTCGTGCTCGTCGAAATATTCGATCCCGAACTCTTTGACGTTCTTCGCCAGCGTCTCGATCTGCTGACGGCTCTCGGGATCGTCGATCCCCTTCGAGCGGTCGGTCGTCGGCACGTTGTGGTCGACGACGGCGAGCGTGCGATCGGGCGCATGCACCGGGCGACCCGCCATGCGCAGCCCCTCGAAGGCCTGCGGGCTCGTCACCTCGTGGACGAGATGGCGATCGATATAGAGAAGCGCCGTGCCGTCCGCCTGGGCCTCGATGACATGGTCATCCCAGATCTTGTCGTAGAGCGTGCGCGGCGTCGCCATGGGTCTTTCATCGGGAACGAGGACAAGCGTCCGCGAAGCGGCATCGACCGATCGCGGATCGCATTTCGACATCGATGTAGTTCACCTCGCCCTGGAGCGCAAAATTGCAGCGCGGTCCGCGAGGCTCATCCGGCGCATAGCAGATGCGCGAAATGCTCGGTTTCCTCCGAAAAATCGATTCAAGTTCACGCAAAGTGACGCTACGTCACCACCTCGCGTCGGCAAGTCGAAACTCAAAGTAAGGCGTCGTAAACCCCGTCTCTTAGAGCCAGCTTAACGCAACGGTCGGCATATTCGATCAGTCTTTGCCTTTCACCGGATGCGGATTGGGACAGAAGAACATGCCGCTGCATTGCAGAAGCATGCCGCCTCGAGTGGCGCGCCGGCCGAGCTTACGCACTGACCGCCGCGGCAACGTGGCGACCATCTTCGCGCTCTCGCTGCTCCCCATGATCGGCTTCGTCGGTCTCGGCATCGACTATGCGCGCACCCTCAGCGCGAAGACCACGTTGAACGGAGCCGCGGACGCCGCGGCCTTGGCGGCCGCCACGGAGGCCATGGCGATCCTCCAGACGAGCAACGGCACGACGCAATCGGCGCAGGCGGGCGGCACGCTGGCCGCCCAGCAGGTGTTCGCGGTCAACGGCTCGAAGGTCGGCCAGTGGATCGGTGGCACGCCCGTCCCGACCGTCACCGTGACGCCGGGCGGCAACGCGATCACGGCGTCGGTCTCCTACCAGGCCGCCGTTCCGTCGGTCTTCGGGCGGCTCTATCGCACCACGCAGTACAACATCGGCGGCTCGGCCTCCTCGCAGCTCACCTTTCCGAAATACATCAACATCTCGGTGATGACCGACATCTCGCAGTCGATGGGGCTGGCGGCGACGCAGGACGGCATGAACGCGCTGCAGCAGCTGACGCCGGACAATTGCGCCTTCGGGTGCCACGTCGTCTCGTCGGCGCAGGCGGGCTCCGGCTCCTACTACAGCACGACGCCCTACGAGGTCATCGCGCACCAGAACAACATTCAGCTGCGCATCGACGTCATCCGGCAGGCGACGCAGAACATGATCCAGACGGCGCAGCGCATGGCGCTGTCCCCGCCGCTCATCTCCTTCGGCCTCTACACGCTCCAGGCGCCGCAGGGGCACGGGCTGAACGGTCCGGCCTTCGGCACGCTCGCCTCGCCGTCGACGAACTACGCCTCGCTGATCACCGCCGCGAACGGCATCGATCTCGGTCAGAACACATCCGGGGGAATCGGCGACAGCGACGATGCGACAGCTGTGTCGCAGCTCACCTCCACGATCCCGAACAACGGTACCGGCACCGCATCCTCGCCGCTGCAATACGTGTTCATCATGACGGACGGCGTGCAGGACGTCTGGTGCTCGGGCGGCTACGGCAGCCATTGCACGCAGGCGTTCGACCCCTCGCTGTGCCAGGTGCTCAAAGCGCACAAAGTGACGGTCGGCGTGATCTACACGACCTACCTCGCGATGCCGACGGACGTGCGCTACAACGCCCTCGTCGCCTCCTTCGCCAACCAGATCGCGCCGAACCTCAACAGCTGCGCGACCCCCGGCTGGTACTACCAAGCCTCCGACGCGACCGACATCCAGAACGCGATCAACGCCCTCTTCGCGAAGGCGACGAGCCAAGGCGTCCTCACCCAATGATCCGCCGCCCGCTCCCCCGCCTCGCGCAATCGTGGCGCGGCCTGCGCCGCGATCGGCGCGGCACGACGGCCGTCGAGTTCGGCCTCGTCGGGCTGCCGTTCTTCGCGCTGCTCTTCGCGATCTTCGAACTGGCCTACGTCGACTTCCAAAGCATGTCGCTCTCCAACGCGGTCGAGAGCGCCGCGCGGGCCATGCTGACGGGCCGCCTGCAGGCGGCCTCGGTCACGACCTCGCAGCAGTTCGTCTCAACCTATCTTTGCCCGACGAACAGCCGTGTCCTCGGCTCGGCCTTCGACTGCTCGAAGCTGATCGTCGACGTGCGCACCGCAAGCTCGTTCACCAGCGGCGACATGGCGAACGACTTCTACAAGAGCGCGACGAACACCTTCTGCCCCGGCGCGCCGGGCCAGATCGTCGTGATGCGTGTCGCCTACCCGCTCGGCGCGATCTTCCCCGTCAACCTGTTCAACCCGTCCGTGAGCACCGTCAACGACGTGCCCGGGCTGAGCGGGCGCTACCACCTCCTGATGAGCGAGGCGCTCTTCCAGGAAGAGAACTACAGCGGCGCCTTCACGCCGCCAGCGGGCTGCTGAGCCGGTGCGCGGCCTCCGCCTTCTCGCGCGCCTCCGCGCATTCCCGACGGCCCGTCGCGCGGCGGCGGCCGTCGAATTCGCGATCATCCTGCCCTTGGCGCTCTTGCTCTATGTCGGCGCGGCGGAGGTCGGGGACGGCGTGATGACGAGCCGCAAGATCTCGGTCGTCACGCGCACGCTCGTCGATCTGAGTTCCCAGCAGGGGACGTCGACCCAATCGACCTCGACGCCGAGCCCACCCAACGCGGTCAGCGCCACCACCCTCTCGACGATGCTGACGGCGGCGGCGACGCTGTTGACGCCGAAGCCGGCGACCACCCTCACCATGACGGTGTCGGCGATCGACGTACGCAACAATTCCTCCGGCGTCTGCTGCGTCGCGACGGTGCGCTGGTCCTATACCCAAGGCGGGACGCTGCGCCCGTGCAATATCAACCTGACGGCAGGGACGGATCCCGCTTCGACGACGCAGATCCCGGCCCCGCTGATGCCCTCCGGCGTCGCCCTGCCGCAGCCGCTCGCCTTCCTCGTGTCGGACGTGTCCTATACGTACCAGCCGCTGCTGGGGCAGACTCTGTTCGCCTTCGCCCCGCCCATGCAGCGCACGGAATTCATGATGCCCCGTTCGCCCGGGCAGGTGACGACGAGCGCGCTACCCGCGAGCGGCCCGCAATACGGCCAAGTCTGTTATTGAAGTCCGTCGCCGAAGCATCGATCGGCGAGACGACGCCAACCCGAGGCGCCGCGACGATTACGCGTCGATCGCCTTGCGGCGCAGGCGCACCACCACGTCGATCGCGGTGATCTCCATCCCGTCCGGAAGCTCGGGCACGACCGAGCGGTCGATCGCCACTGCGGGGATGTCGATCAGCTGGTTCGAATCCTCGAGCAGGAAGTGGTGATGGTCGCTGACGTTGGTGTCGTAGTAGACCTTCGTGCCGTCGACCGCGACCTCGCGCAGCAGCCCGGCCTCGGTGAAGACATGCAGGCCGTTGTAGACGGTGGCCAGCGACACGGGCACGCGCAGTTCCTGCGCCTCCTCGTACAGCTTCTCGGCCGTGAGGTGGCGGTCGCCCTTCGCGAACAGCAGCAGCCCGAGCGCCATCCGCTGGCGGGTCGGCCGCAGGCCGGCCTCCTTCAGCTTGGCGCGCAGGGCGTGCACGGGGCAGCCCGCCATCGCGTCCGTCGCGCGCGGCGCGGCCGCGAGCCGGCTGGTCATCGTCCGAGGGTCGCTCATCATCCTTTGGTCGGCCATGGCCCCGTCTGTCGATGTCTCCCATCCACCCGGCATCTCGCACCGTGCGGATCGACGACATTCATCTGTCGGCGCGAAAGGCGCCAGCCGCCCGCCCTGCGGGCCCGTCGCTTCATCTATAGGAGAGGCCAGATGCGTCCGCAAGACACGCGGAAGACATTGGGATGGTTACAAAACGCCGGACGCCGGGGCCCCGGTCGATGGCCGCAACCCGCTTTCGATCCGCAGAGGCCTATGTTAGAAGCCGCGCCATTCCAGGCCAGGGCTGTCCGTGGCCGCGCCTCGGGCCGCACGGAGACCTTGACGACATGAGCGAGCGCCGCTCCAGCTTCGACTACGAACATCTGCTGGCCTGCGCGCGCGGCGATCTTTTCGGGCCCGGCAACGCGCAGCTGCCGCTTCCGCCGATGCTGATGTTCGACGAGATCGCCTCGATCTCGGAGACGGGCGGCGCTGGCGGCAAGGGCGAGGTGCGCGCGACCTTCGAGATCAAGCCGGACCATTGGTTCTTCAACTGCCACTTCAAGAACGACCCGGTGATGCCGGGATGTCTCGGTCTCGACGCGTTGTGGCAGCTCCTCGGCTTCTATCTCGGCTGGCTCGGCCTGCCCGGCCGCGGCCGGGCCCTCGGCGTCGGCGAGGTGAAGTTTTCCGACCAGGTGCTGCCGACGGTCAAGCGGATCGTCTACGGCGTCGATCTGAAGCGCGTGTTCCGCACGAAGCTCGTCCTCGGCATCGCCGACGGCTGGCTGGAAGCCGACGGCACGCGCATATACGATGCGAAGGACCTGAGGGTCGGCCTGTTCCAGGCGGAGTCGGCGCCGGCCTGAGGCTCGACCCTTCAGAAGACGCCCGGGACCCCCGATCGGGCGGATGCGGAGAATCGAATGAAGCGTGTCGTCGTCACCGGCATGGGGATCGTCTCCCCCATCGGCAATTCGACGCAGGAGGTCGTCGCCTCCCTGCGCGAGGCGCGGTCCGGCATCACCTTCGCCGAATCGTTCGCGGCACGCGGTTTTCGCTGCCAGGTCCAGGGCGCGCCGTCGCCGGACGCGGCGGCCAACGTCGACCGGCGCGCGATGCGCTTCCATGGCGGCGGCACCGCGTGGGCGCATGTCGCGATGGAGCAGGCGATCCGCGACGCCGGGCTCGCGCCTGACGAGATCTCGCATCCGCGCACCGGCATCCTGATGGGCTCGGGCGGACCGTCCACCCGGACGATCGTCGAATCCGCCGACACCGCGCGCGAAAAAGGCCCCAAGCGCGTCGGGCCGTTCGCGGTGCCGAAGGCGATGTCCTCGACCGCCTCCGCGACGCTCGCGACCTGGTTCAAGATCAAGGGCGCCAATTATTCGATCTCGTCCGCCTGCGCGACGTCGAACCATTGCATCGGCAACGCCTACGAGATGATCCAATACGGCAAGCAGGACGTGATGTTCGCCGGCGGCTGCGAGGAGCTCGACTGGACGCTGTCCGTCCTCTTCGACGCGATGGGCGCGATGTCCTCGAACTACAACGACCGTCCGGCCGTGGCCTCGCGTGCCTTCGACAAGAACCGCGACGGCTTCGTCATCGCGGGGGGCGCCGGCGTGCTCGTGCTCGAGGAATACGAACGCGCGAAGGCGCGCGGCGCGCGCATCTACGGCGAGATCGTGGGCTACGGCCTCACCTCCGACGGGCACGACATGGTGGCCCCGAACGGCGAGGGCGCGGAGCGCTGCATGCGCATGGCGCTCGAGGGCATCAAGCTGCCGATCGACTACATCAACCCGCACGCGACCTCGACGCCGGTGGGCGATGCGGCCGAGATCGGCGCCATCCGCAACATCTTCGGCGCGGGCGACAAAAGCCCGCCGATCGCCGCCACGAAGTCGCTCACAGGCCATTCGTTGGGGGCGACGGGCGCCCAGGAGGCGATCTATTCCTTGCTGATGATGAACAACGGCTTCGTGTGCGAGAGCGCGCATATCGACGACCTCGACCCCGAGTTCGCCGACATGAACATCGCGCGCGAGCGCCGCGACGCGCATTTGCGCACGGTGCTCTCCAACTCCTTCGGTTTCGGCGGCACCAACGCGACGCTGATCTTCAAGCACGTCGATGCCTGAGGCGGTGGACGCCCCGCGCGCCGGCCTGATGCAGGGGCGCCGCGGGCTGATCATGGGCGTCGCCAACGACCATTCGATCGCCTGGGGAATCGCGCAGGCCCTGCACGCGCAGGGCGCGCAGCTAGCGTTCAGCTACCAGGGCGAGGCCCTCGGCAAACGGGTGCGCCCGCTTGCCAAGAGCCTCGGCTCGACCTTGGTGCTGCCCTGCGACGTCGAGGACGTCGCCTCCGTCGACGCGATGTTCGAGCAGATCCAATTCGCGTGGGGACACATCGATTTCATTGCCCATTGCATTGCCTATTCCTCGAAGGCGGAGCTCAAGGGTCGCTACGCCGACACGACGCGCGAGAATTTCTCGCGCACCATGCTGATCTCCGCCTTCTCCTTCACCGAGGTGGCGAAACGCGCGGCGAAGCTGATGTCGCCCGGGGGCAGCCTTCTCACGCTCACCTTCGGCGGCGCGACGCGCGTGATGCCGAACTACAACGTGATGGGCGTCGCCAAGGCGGCGCTGGAGGCCTCGGTGCGCTATCTCGCGGTCGACTACGGACCGCAGCAAATCCGCGTCAACGCGATCTCCGCCGGCCCGATCCGCACTCTTGCGGGCGCGGGCATCGCCGACTCGCGGCTGATGTTCAACTACCAGCGCGCCCACGCGCCGCTGCGCAAGGGCGTGACGATCGACGAAGTGGGCGGGGCCGCGCTCTACCTGCTGTCCGACCTCTCCGGCGGCGTCACCGGCGAGATCCACTACGTCGACGCCGGCTACAACATCATCTCGATGCCCAACCCCGAGGCGCTGAAGGTCGTCGAAGTCGCGCTCGGCGAGGAAGCGGCCGAATAGCTCAGACGGCCGGCGCCGCTCCGCGCCCAACCGCCTCTGGCTCCGGCGCCTCGTCCACATAAAGTTGCAGATAGGCCCGCAGCGCCTGCGCGAGCGCGGCATTCTGCCGGTGCCGCGCCACCGGATCGGGCCGCGGCACCGCCTCCCCCGCCGCCGGCCCCCATATGGCCCTCACCAGCGCGTCCGTCTCGCGCCGCCGCGCGTCGATGGTCTGCATGGGGCGCATGGTGCAGAATGCGGGCCACACTCGCCTGGTGTTCAAGGACGCAACAAGCGCCACCTCGCTGGCCATGCTATGACGGGCCTCATGCCGGGCTATTGACAGCCAAACAGGGTACAAGCGCGCGGCCTGAACGAAACGAGCAACTGGTGCTGCGAGAGAGGATTGAACTCTCGACCTCTCCATTACCAATGGAGTGCTCTACCACTGAGCTACCGCAGCTGATCCCAGGGGCGGCGCGGGCGGCCCGTCAGGCGCGCGCCTTTTGCCATAGGCGCGCGGGGGTGACAAGCGGGCTCACCCCAGCGGCGCGTTGAGGATCCAGCGGTGGCCGAAGGGATCGCGGAAGGTGGCGAGCCGCGTGCCCCAGAACGAGTTGGTCGGCGCGGTCTCGGATTTGGCGCCCATGCTGGTCGCCTTGGTGAAGGTCTCGTCGACGAGCTTCTGGGCCGCCAGTTCCAGGCTGACCGACATGGTGACCGGTTCGCCGGGAATGCCGACGCGCGTCTGGCCGAACTCGGGAAACGCGTCGGCCAGCATCACCGAACCGCCGTTGATGACGAGTTCGCAGTGGAGGATCCGCATGCCGTCGAGCGCCGGCATGAAGGCGCGCTGCTCCGCCCCGAAGACGGATTTGTAGAAGGCGATCGCCGCGAGGGCGGGCGAGCAGGTGAGGTAGGGCGCGACGGCCGGGCGCATGCACACTCCATCGGCGGGGCCGGGCCCTGCCCTGTCGTTGCATAGCGCGCCAGCCGCGCCGCCGTCGAGCGCCGCGCCGGACCGATCGCCGGCGCGGGCGCCGTCATCCCCTATTTGTCGAGATTCTGCGCCATCGTGTAATGTTCCTTCAGCGTCGGCAGCGACGTCTCGGCGAACTGCTTCAGCTCCTGATTGTCGCCGCCCTTGGCATAGCGCTCGAAGAGCGACACCGCCTCCTTGTGGCCGCTGTCCTGGTCGGACCGGTACTGCTTGGCGAAATCCTCGCCTTTGAGGTCCTTCAGCTTGTCGAGCATCTTCTGGTGCGCGGAATCGAGCGCCGTCGGCACCTCGACCTTGGCTTTCTGCGCGAGGCCCTTCAGCTTGCTCGAGGTCTTCGTGTGATCGCCGATCATGCGTGCGGCGAAGCTCTTGGTCGGGCCGCTGGTCTGCTGCTCGGCGAGCTTGCTCGACTGGATCTCGAACATGTCGGAGATCGCCGCCTCTTTGACGAAGTCCTGGGTGGTCGGAGAAATGCCGAGCGCGGAGTTGACGCCAGTCTTCTCGCCGAGCGTCTCCGCGGCGGCGGGGACGGCGATGGCGAGGGCGGCGAGGGTGAGGACGAGCCGTTTCATACAACGCTCCTGAGGGGTTGCGCGCCTGCGGGCGCGGACGCCCGCTCAATGGCGCGAGCGCAGCCTTGTTCCTCCGCACGTCGACGGAGGAGCGTTGGGCGCCGTCGCGCGTTTCGTCCTTTCGTCGTCCCGCCGCCGTGCGCGGGACTTCATTTCGTCCCGTCACCTGCGCTAGGAACGCGAAGCCGCAGCCGGCGGCAGGCGAAGAGGCGCGGTCGAGATGAGCGGGATGTTGTGTCGGAATGGACCGCGGGCAGCTCTCGTCCTTGCGGCGTCTGGCCTCGGGGCGCCCGTGCGCGCCGCGACGATCGCGCCGCCGATGCTCGACATCACGCGCCAGTGCAACGGCGCCCACCACAACGCCACGGCGATGAGCGAGTGCGTCGTGGCCGAATCCGAGGCCCGGGCCGCGATCCTGCAGCGCTGGGGCAAGTTCTCCGACGCCGAGGCGGAGAAATGCGTGAAGGCCGGCCGCAAGGCCAAGCACAATCCCTATTCCGCCATGGCGAAGTGCCTCGGCGCCGACCCGCAGGAGGCGCCGGTGCCGGCCCCGGCCGCGCCCAAGTGACGGGGCCGAGTGACGGACGCAAGTGACGGACGAACGCGGCCATTAAGTCTTGCCGCACCCTCCGGTGGCCAAGACGCGGCGCGCTTGCTAGAAGCCCGCGGCAATCCCGAAGGACCAAGTCGACCCATGCGCACCGCGACCGTCGCGCGCGAGACGAAAGAGACCGCCATCACCGTCACCGTCGATCTCGACGGCACGGGGCGCAGCCAGATCGCGACCGGCGTCGGCTTCTTCGATCACATGCTCGACCAGCTCGCCCGCCATTCGCTGATCGACATCGCGGTCGCGGCCAAGGGCGATCTGCACATCGACGACCATCACACGGTCGAAGACACCGGCATTGCGCTCGGCCAGGCGATCCGCGAGGCGCTCGGCACGCGCGCCGGCATCGCGCGCTACGCGGACGCGCTGCTGCCGATGGACGAGACGATCTCACGTGCCGCGATCGACGTCTCGGGCCGCCCCTTCCTCGTCTTTCGCACCGAATTCCCGCGCGACGATCGGGACCTTCGACACCCAGCTCGTGCGCGAGTTCTTCCAGGCGTTCGCCGTCAATGCGGGCCTCACCCTGCATATCGAGACGCTCTACGGCTTCAACAGCCATCACATCGCGGAATCCTGCTTCAAGGCCGTGGCGCGCGCGCTGAAGAGCGCGGTCGCGATCGACCCGCGCCAGGGCGGCACGATCCCCTCGACCAAGGGCACGCTGTGACGCTCTTCGTCGTCCAGGCGCGCGGGGAGGACGCCGAGGCGCTCGCCCGCGCGAGCTTCGTGCCGGACGCGTTCTCGCGCGCGGCCTTCGTCTTCGGGCCGTTCTGGCTGCTCTATCGCCGGCTGTGGGCGGCGCTCGCCGTCTGGCTCGTCGTCGAGGCCGCCTACGTGCTGCTCGTCTTCCCGCATATCGACGGCGGCGTGTCGCTGGCCCTCGATGCGCTGGCGCACCTCTTCCTCGGCTTGGAGGGCAATCGCCTGCGCGAGCGCAAACTCTCGCGGGGTGCGGCGCTCGCCGACCTCGTCGAGGCCGAGACCCGCGATAGCGCCGAGGCGATCTTCTATGCCCGCCACGGCGAGGCGCGCGCGTGAGCGTCTGCGTCATCGACTACGGCTCAGGCAACCTGCACTCCGCGACGAAGGCGCTGGAGCGCGCCGCGCGCGAGAGCACGGGCGAGGCGATCGTCCTTACAAGCGACCCCGAAACAGTCGCCGCGGCCGATCGCGTCGTGCTGCCGGGCGTCGGCGCCTTCGCCGACTGCCGGCGCGGCCTCGACGCGGTGCCCGGCATGATCGCGGCGATGACCGAAGCGGTGAAGGCGAAGGGCCGGCCCTTCCTGGGCATCTGCGTCGGCATGCAGCTCATGGCGACGCGCGGCATCGAGCACGAGACCGCCTACGGGCTCGACTGGATCCCCGGCGACGTCGTGGCCATCGCGCCGGCCGATCCCGCGCTGAAGATCCCGCACATGGGCTGGAACACGCTCGACATCGCGCGCCCGCACGCGCTCCTCGAGGGCATCCCGACCGGGCGCGAGGGCTGGCACGCCTATTTCGTGCATTCCTACGGCTTCCGACCTGCGCACGAAGACGCCGTCGTGGCGGCGACGGATTACGGCGGCTCGATCCCCGCCATCGTCGGCAGCGACACGATCGTCGGCACGCAGTTCCATCCGGAGAAGAGCCAGGCGCTCGGCCTCGCTCTGATCGCGAATTTCCTGCGCTGGGCGCCATGATCCTCTATCCCGCGATCGATCTCAAAGGCGGCCAGTGCGTGCGCCTCAGGCTGGGCGACATGGCGCAGGCCACCGTCTTCAACGCCGATCCGGCCGCCCAAGCCGCGACCTTCGAGAGCCAGGGCTTCACCTACCTCCACGTCGTCGATCTCGACGGTGCCTTCGCCGGCCGCCCGATGAACGCGGCCGCGGTTGACGCCATCCTCGCCGCCGTGACGATGCCCGTGCAGCTCGGCGGCGGCATCCGCGACCTGCGTACGCTCGAGGCTTGGCTCGAGAAGGGCCTGTCGCGCGCGATCATCGGGACCGCAGCGGTGCGCGATCCCGATTTCGTGCGTGCGGCGGCGAAGTCGCATCCCGGCCGGGTCGCGGTCGGGATCGACGCGCGCGACGGCCGCGTCGCCGTCGAAGGCTGGGCGGAACATTCCGACCTCGCGGCGGCCGATCTTGGCCGACGATTCGAGGACGCCGGCGTCGCGGCCATCATCTATACGGACATCTCGCGCGACGGCGTGTTGGCGGGCTTGAACATCGAAGCGACACTCGCCTTGGCGGAGGCCGTCTCGATCCCGGTCATCGCGTCGGGCGGCTTGGCCTCGATCGGCGACGTCAAGCGGCTGCTCGAGCCCGATTGCGCGATTCTCGACGGCGCGATCACCGGTCGCGCGCTCTATGACGGACGCCTCGACCCCGCCGAGGCGCTCGCGCTGATCAAAGCCGCGGCCTGATCACTTCTCGGCCACGAGCGCCGGGCTCGCGCGGTAAAGGTCCGGAAACAGGCGCTTCAGGCCCTCGACCTTCGGAATGTCGTTCTGCGCGATATACGGCTGGTCGGGGTGCAGCGTCAGATAGTTCTGGTGATAGGCCTCGGCCGGATAGAAGGCCTTGAAGGTCGACACCTTGGTGACGATCGGCCGATCGAACACGTGCGCCTTGCCGAGCTGCGCGATGTAGTCCTTGGCGATCTTGGCCTGCTCCGGCGTGGTCGCGAAGAGGTCGGAGCGATACTGCGTGCCCTCGTCCGGCCCCTGCATGTTCAGCGTCGTCGGATCGGCGACGACCGAGAAGTAGATCTGCAGGAGCTTGCCGTAGCTCACCTCGCGCGGGTCGTATGTCACCTCGACGCTCTCGGCGTGACCCGTCCGCCCGGTGCTGACGACGGGATAGGACGCCGTCGCCTTGGCGCCGCCGGAATAGCCGGAGACGGCGCTGGTCACGCCCTTCACGTGCTGGAAGACGCCCTGGACGCCCCAGAAGCAGCCGCCGGCGAAGACGGCGGTCGCGCGCGAGGCGTTCTGCACCGGGTCGATCGCCGGAGCCGGCACGCGCGTCATCGTCTCGGCGTCCGCGGGCGCATGCGCGCCGAGCCCGAAGGCGGCCAGGGTAACGACCGCGACCGCGGCGCCCGCGAAAAAGCTGTGTTTCGTCATCGCTCGATCTCCTCGACTCAGGCGGCGGCCGCGGCGTCGAACCGCATCGCGACGCCGTTCATGCAGTAGCGCAGTCCCGTCGGACGCGGCCCGTCGTCGAAGACATGACCGAGATGGCCGCCGCAATTGGAACAATGGACCTCCGTCCGAGCCATGCCGAGAGAGCGGTCGACGCGCTCGCCGACGGCCCCTTTCAGGGGCTCGTAGAAGCTCGGCCAACCGGTGCCGCTGTCGAACTTGGTCGACGACTCGAAGAGCTTCTGGTCGCAGCCCGCACAGGCGAACACGCCCTTGTGATGCTCGTCGTTGAGGGGGCTCGTGAAGGCACGCTCGGTCCCCTCGTGGCGCAGCACGTCGTAGGCCGCCGGCGTCAGGCGCTTGCGCCACTCGGCATCGCTCAGCTGAAACGGATAGGCGCCCGCGGCGGCGGTCGCCGGGCGAGCGCGCCAACCGATGAGCCCGGCGGCACCGAGCACCGCGAGGCCGCGGCCGGCGTTCGCAAGGATGTGGCGGCGAGTCGTCATCTCAGATCCTCCCGGGCATCGCGCGCGGTGCGCAGCGAAAATCGTCTCATGGCTCACTACGTAGGCCGAGCGTCGAAAGTTACGACCGTGTCGTCGCGACACGTGCATACGGGCGAGATGACGCTATGATCGCGGCGCCATCACGCCGGAAGGAGGCGCTTCGTGCGCACCGCAACCCGACTTTCCCTGCTCCGCCCGGCGCTGTTTGTCGCAGGCGCGCTCGCGCTCGCTCCGGCTCTCGCGCAGACGACGCCGCCCAGCCCCAGTGCGCCGCAGCCCACCGTCCCGTCCGCACCGCCGCGCTCGCCGGTGGTCGAAAGCATCGTCGGCAGCAACCGGCCGCCGCTGGAAGTCCGAAAGGGCGCCGGCAAGGCTGTCGTCTCGCGACACGTGCATCACCGCGTGCATGTCGCCCGTAGGCACCAGCGCGCCTTGCCCATCGAGCGCCCGGCGCTCGCCGGCGTCGAGCTGCTCGGGCCTCTGCCGCTGCCGCCGGAGCCACCGCACATCGTGGTGCCGCTGCCGGCCTACCCGCTCGACAGCATCGCGACCGCGATGTTCGAGCCGCCGCCGCCGATCACGTGCCGCCGCGCTCCGCGCCTGCCCGACGTGCCGGACGCCCATCTCGCCCGCGAGGTCGCGCTGCAATGCACGCCCGACAACCCCTGAGCCACGCCGACGCTCAGTGGCTAGGAGGCTGGTTGCGCGCTTCCGGCGCCTGATGCGCCACGTGCCTGGTCGCCTTCGCGGCCTCGCGCAGGCGCACGATCGCCGTCTCGAGCGACGCGATGGCGCCCAACGTCGGTTCGCGCGCGGCCGGCGCGCCGAAATCGGCCATGTAGCGCAGGGTTTCGGACGTCACGCGGAGCAGCGCCACCATCTGGCTCAGCGCGTCGTCCTCCGTAGGCGCCCCGGGCAATGCATCCTCAGGCGTCGACATGCGCGCGCCCTCCACGCCGAGCCCTCGTTTCCCGCCTTTCGCTCATGCGGCGACCCGCTCGTAGCGGCGCGAGGCGACATAGCCGATCTCGATGCCGCGCCGGACCAGCGGCAGCCGACGCGTGCCGAGCATGCGCATCGAGACTTCGAAGCTCTCCCGCGTCACATCGGCGATCACCGCGATCGTCGGCTGCCCGTCGATGTCCTGCGGCATGCCGAGCGGCCGAAACCGGATGCCGGCCTGGAGGCGGCGCGACAGGTTCGACAATTCCGAGACGCCGCTGAGGCTCTCGATGCCCTCTTCTATGCAGAACTGCTGCATGGCGACGAGCAGCCGCGCGTCGGCGGGGCCGCCCCGACGTTCGGGCACGATGAAGTAACGGCTGCACTCCCAGGCGTGCGGGCCGCGCGGCAGGGGCCATTGCACGAGATGCGCGAAGACGTCGACCATCATGTGTGGCAGCGAGGTGGGATAGAGGCGCTGACCGCCGACGACACGATCCCGATCCGTCATGACGAGATGGATGGCGTGATCGTCGTCGTACTCGTCGAACTCCATTCCCTCGAGCTCTCGCAGGTGCCGCCACCTGCGTTCGCGCACGAAGACATCGCAACGTCTTCGATGATATTCATCGATCAGCGACGCGTAAGCTCGTCGATTGGGCGCGGCAACGACATGAACGTCCAGCATTGAAATCCTGCACCGGCAACGGATTGAAGAGAAGGCTTCACTCCATTGTCGGATTACAGCTTGGTCGCCGCATTGTCAGAAATGACAATGGGTCATTCTGAACGCTCTACGAATCAGATTGCGATCAATCGACGTTTCAGTGCCAAAGCAACCGCGTGAGTCTTGTTCGAGGCGCCGAGCTTGTGCGTCGCATTCAGCGTATGCGCGATGGCGGTACGCTCGGAAATCTTGAGGATGTCGGCGATTGCGGCGGCCGACTTGCCCGCGGCAGCCCAAGTGAGCACCTCGATCTCGCGCGCCGTGAGGCCTGGCTCGGTTTCGACGGCAGGCGCGAGAAGCTGGCGCACCTGCTCGTGCGCATAGATCGTCATCAGATGGATGGCGGGCTGCGTGAAGCGGTTGAGATACGGCTTGGCCGCGCTGAGCGAGGCGCAGGTGGTCGTGCCGTCCACGTTGTGGATCGGGATGGTGATGCCCTCGCCGAGGCCGAAATCGCGCGCGAGGGTCATGAAGTGCCGGCTGCTCGCGGGCACCTCGCCCGCAGCGGCGAGCTGCGCCCATGCGAACGGCTGCGAGGCGACGCGGCAGCAGGCGAGCACCGGATCGATCTGCTGGAAGCCATTCGCAAGGTAATGCTCCGTCCAGCCGATCGGCGCCTTCGAGAGCATCACGCGCGGCATCTCGTGCCGCGTCGGCACCTTCGCCATGATGAAGAAATCGAAGCCGAACTCGCGCGCCATGGTCTGCTCGAAGGCCCTATAGACCTCCGCGACGGTCTTCAGTCCCGTGATCGTCTCGACGAAGCCGAGTGCGAGCGTCCCGCATCCATCCAATGCGTCGACAAGCCGGGCATCCGACATAGCATGGCTCCGCGGGAGCCGAGCGACCGGACGCGGCACGCGCCGGCCCCGCATGGCGCCATTCTGCACGCGCCCGCGCGCCTGGCAATTGGGCCGGCAGGCCTGACCGCGGGCACTGCCCTCCGTTCGAATGGAGATCTGCGGCGATCCGACAAAGCCGAGACAAGCCAAAAGATGTGAGACGGGCGCCGCTCGCGGCGACACATATCCTTTGCCTGCATGGCGGCGATCATGCGCGAGACGCCAAGCAAGACGAAACCAAGACAAGACCGTCTCATATCTGTCGAAGTCGGTCACACTCTTGACGCTGGCGACCCGCTCCCGCACAGGACCCGCGTTCGACAACGCTTGGAAAGGCGCGTCATGGTCGCGGTCAGCCCGCTCGCTCCCGCCCAGATTCCGCTCGTCCCTCCGATCGACGGCGTGCGCTTCGCCACCGGCATGGCGGGCATCCGCTACAAGGGGCGCACCGACGTGCTGCTCGCCCTCTTTGCGAAGGGCACGCAGGTCGCCGGCGTGTTCACCCGCTCGAAATGCCCCTCGGCGCCCGTCGATTGGTGCCGCGGCCGGTTGGCGCACGGGCGGGCGCGGGCGCTGGTCGTCAACTCCGGCAACGCCAACGCCTTCACCGGCAAGGTGGGCGCCGAGGCGGTCGCGGAGACCGCGCGGATCGCGGCGACCGCCGCGGACGCCTCCGCCAAGGAGGTGTACGTCGCCTCGACCGGCGTGATCGGCGAGCCGCTCGAGGCCGACAAGTTCGAGGGCGTTCTGGAGCGCCTGGCCGAGGAGGCCCGCGGCGACCGGACCGAGGACGCCGCCCGCGCGATCATGACGACGGACACGTTCCCGAAGCTCGCGACCGCCACGGCCGAGATCGGCGGCACGGTCGTGACGCTGACCGGCATCGCCAAGGGCGCGGGAATGATCGCGCCCGACATGGCGACGATGCTCGCTTTCGTGTTCACGGACGCACCGATTTCCGCGGCCGCGCTGCAGGGCCTGCTGGGCAAGAGCGTGCGCACCACCTTCAACGCGATCACGGTCGACAGCGACACCTCGACCTCCGACACGCTGCTCCTCTTCGCGACCGGCGCGGCGGCCAAGCGCGGCGCGCCGCGGATCGAGAAGAGCGCGGACAAGCGGCTCAAGAGCTTCAAGAAGGCGCTGGAGGGCGTGCTGCGCGACCTCGCCCACCAGGTCGTCAAGGACGGCGAGGGCGCGCGTAAGTTCATCGAGGTCCGCGTCGAGGGCGCCGAGAGCGACAAGGCGGCCAAGCGCATCGCGCTCTCGATCGCCAACTCGCCGCTCGTCAAGACGGCGGTCGCCGGCGAGGACGCCAATTGGGGCCGCGTTGTCATGGCCGTCGGCAAGGCCGGCGAGGCCGCCGATCGGGACAGGCTCGCGATCTGGTTCGCCGGCACACGCGTCGCCCACAAGGGCCTGCGCGATCCCGCCTACGACGAGGCCGAGGTGTCGGCGCTGATGACGGCGCCGGAAATCCCGATCAAGGTCGACCTCGGGCTCGGCAAAGGAAGCGCGACGGTCTGGACCTGCGACCTGACCAAGGACTATGTCGCGATCAACGGTGACTACCGCTCGTGAGCGCATGAAGCTGCTCCTCGTCGTCGCCGCGGCGCTCATCGACGCGGACGGCCGTGTGCTCGTCGGCCAGCGGCCGCAGGGAAAGTCGCTGGCCGGCCTATGGGAGTTTCCCGGCGGCAAGCTCGAGCCCGGCGAGCGGCCGGAGACGGCACTGATCCGCGAGCTCGCCGAAGAGCTCGGTATCGTAGTCGAGGAGGCCTGCCTCGCCCCGCTCACGTTCGCAAGCCACGCCTATCCTGACATGCATCTTCTGATGCCGCTTTACGTCTGCCGGCGCTGGCAGGGCGTCGCGCAGCCCTGCGAAGGCCAGGCGCTACGCTGGGTGCGCCCGGCGGCCCTGCGCGATCTGACGATGCCGCCGGCCGACATGCCGCTGATCCCCGCCCTCGTCGACCTGTTGGGCTGAGCCGCGCGACCCACATACGTCCGATGAGCCTTCGCGAGATCGACCTCTCCCGCTTTCCGCGCTTCCCGCTGCTCGATGCGGAGCCGACGCCGATCCAGCCGTTGGACAATCTGAATGCGCAGCGCGCGGCGGAAGGGCACCCGGTCCGCGTCTTCGTGAAGCGGGACGATCTGATTCCGCTGGGCGGCGGCGGCAACAAGCTGCGCAAGCTCGAATTTTTGCTCGGCGCCGCGATCGCCGCCGGTGCCGACACGATCCTCACCTTCGGGGGCCGCCAATCGAACCACGCGCGCCAGAGCGCGGCGGCGGCTGCGCGGGCCCGCCTCGCCTGCGAACTCGTGCTCTCGCGGGTCGTGCCGCGCGACGATCCAGACTACGACGCCAACGGCAACGTGCTTCTCGACGCGATCTTCGGCGCGACGATCCACGATCTCGCCGCGGACGCCGACGCCGGCGCCTTCGCGCAGGCGCGCATCGCGCGGCTCGCGGCGGAGGGCCGCCGCGTCTATGTCGCCCCGACCGGCGGTTCGAGCCCGACCGGCTGCCTCGGCTACGCCGGCTGCGCCTCCGAGATCGCGCGCCAGTGCGACCATCGCGACATCGAGTTCGCCGAGATCCTCGTCGCCAACGGCAGCGGCGGTACGCATGCGGGTCTCGCCGTCGGATTTGCGGCGATGGGCGCCGATCCGCGCAAGGTGCGCTCCTACACGGTGCTGGCGCCGCTCGACGTCGCGCGAGCGGAAACGCTCGAGAGAGCGGACGCGACCGCGCGGCTCATCGGACCGGGCATCGCGATCGAGGCCGATCACATCCGCATCGACGGGGCGCATCGCGGGCCGGCCTATGGCATTCCCACCGAGGGCATGATCGAGGCGGTTCGACTGCTGGCGCGCACGGAAGGTTTGCTGCTCGACCCGGTTTATACCGGCAAGGCCTTCGCCGGCCTGCTGCACGACATCCGCGCCGGCCTCTACCCGCCGCGCGCGTGCGTGCTGTTCCTGATGACCGGCGGCGCACCCGGCCTCTTCGCCTATCGCGGCGCCTTCGCGTGACGGGGCGGCTCAGACCGTGATCTGCGCGCCGAGTTCGACGACGCGGTCGGACGGGATCGCGAAGAAGTCCGTCGCGTTCGCCGCCTGCTTCGAGAGCGCGACGAAAAGGTTGTCCTGCCAGAGCGGCATGCCGGAGGTCGGCGAGGTCTTGATCGTGCGCCGGCCGAGGAAGAACGACGTCGTCATGATGTCGAACTTCAAACCACTCTTGCGCAGGCTCGCCAGCGCGGTCGGAATGCGCGGCGTCTCCATGTAGCCGTAGTGCAGGATGACCTTGGTGAAGTCGTCCGAGATCTTCTCGATCTCGTAGCGTTTGCTGTCGGGGACGCGCGGGGTCTGCTCTGTCTTCACCGACATGATCATGACGCGCTCGTGCAGCACCTTGTTGTGCTTCAAGTTGTGCATCAGCGACGACGGGGCCGTGTCGGCGTGGTTTGTCAGGAAGATCGCCGTGCCGGCGACGCGCTGCGGCTTCGACTTCTGCAGCATCCGGATGAGCTCGACCGTCGGGATCGAGTCGCGCTGCGTCTTGCGCACCAGCAGCACGTTGCCGCGCACCCAGGTCCACATCACGATCATCGAGCAGAGAGCGAGCGCCAGCGGCACCCAGCCGCCTTCCAGCACCTTGACGAGATTGGCGGCAAGGAAGGCGAGATCGACGGCGAGGAAGGTGAGGGTGAAGGCCGCCGCCGCCCAGAGCGGCCAGTTCCACCGCTTCCAGACCACGACGAAGGCCAGCGCCGTCGTCACCACCATCGTACCTGTGACCGCGACGCCATAGGCGCTGGCGAGCGCGCTCGAACTCTTGAAGAGCAGCACCAGCGCGAGGACGCCGACGAGCAGCATGCGGTTCACCCGAGGAATGAAGATCTGGCCTTCCTGCGTCTCGGACGTGTGCAGGATCATCATGCGCGGCAGCAGGCCGAGCTGAATCGCCTGGCGGGCAAGCGAGTAGGCGCCCGTGATCACCGCCTGGCTGGCGATGACGGTCGCGACGGTCGACAGGATGACGAGCGGCAGAAGGCCCCATTCCGGCGCCAGCAGGAAGAACGGGTTCTCGACAGTCTTCGGGTTCGCGAGCACCAGCGCGCCCTGCCCGAGATAATTCAAGGTCAGCGCCGGAAGGACGAAGCTCAGCCACGCCGCCTGGATCGGGAAGCGGCCGAAATGGCCCATGTCGGCGTAAAGCGCCTCGGCGCCCGTCACCGCGAGGAAGACCGAGCCGAGCACGATGAAGCCCAGGAAGCCGTGGCCGAACAGGAATTTGAGGCCGTGCCAGGGGTTGAACGCGGCGAAGATGCGCGGGGCATCACCGATGTGGATCAGGCCCAGCAGCGCGATGACCGTGAAGAACACGACCATGATCGGGCCGAACAGCGAGGCGACGCGCGCCGTGCCAGACTGCTGCACGAAGAACAGCGTGACGAGGATGAGCACCGTGATCGGCAGAACGTAAGGATCGAAGATCGGCGTGACGAGATCGAGACCCTCGAGCGCGGAGAGAACCGAGATCGCCGGCGTGATGATGGCGTCGCCCGAAAACAGTGCCGCGCCGGCGACGCCGAGGAAGAAAACGAGGACGGAGCGCCCGACGAGCGACTGTTGCGCCAGCGCCATCAGCGAGAGCGTGCCGCCTTCGCCTTTGTTGTCTGCCCGCATCAGGAAGAGCACGTATTTCACAGTGACCGTGAAGATGAGGGCCCAGAGCAGCAGCGAGACGGTGCCGATCACCCCCTCCTCCGTCAGGCCCTGCACCTTCGAATGCGCCAGCGATTCGCGCAGCGCGTAGAGCGGGCTCGTACCGATGTCGCCGTAGACGACGCCGATCGACGCGAGCGCGAGTCGCATGGTCGGGCCGTGTCCGGACCTATGGTGCGCATGGCCGGTGCCAGCGGCGGCCGGGGAGACTTCGGACGCGTGAAGCTGTCCAGCGGAGGTATCTTGCGTCACGTCGTGTGACATTCGGGGGTCCTTCGAGCGGCTCGCACGTCACCCCTCCCGGCACGGGAGGGCGCCGCCTGCCGCGTCGATATAGACAATCGTCGTGCCGCGGAGAAGAGCCGAGCCGGCGCGGCGAATCGTGCGGCGATGACGTAGCGGCAACCCGAACGGATCCAGCGGCTGCGGCAGGCGGTCGCGAGAAGGCGGCAGAAGCTGCTTGAAAACGAACAGAAACAGCCAAAAACTGCCTCTTTTTTGTCCACCGCGCACAGCGAAGACCCAAAAAGTGCCATGTTTGCAACTGCACCTTATACTTTGCCTCAACAGCTTGAAGACGCTGATCCTTTGCGGCTTTCTTGGCGGGTCCAAACGTGGGGGAACGGACCGTGCCAACGCGACCAAATTTGAGAACACTGCTCCTTTCGTGCGGAGCTGCACTGTCGCTCTCGATGGCCATGAGCGCCGCGCATGCGGCGGACATGCCCGTCGCGCCTCCCGCGCCGGTCGTGCCCGCGCTGCCCACCTTCAGCATCTTCGAAGGCGTCGAATTCCACGCGCAGTTCGAGGGCGGCATTCTCGGCAACACCGCGAACCCGCAGAACGGCCTCGACGGCAAGGGGATCAACTTCGGTCACCTCTACACCGATCATGCGAACGAGCCGCAGCTCAACCAGGTGTTGCTGACGATCACCAAGGCGGTCGACCCGAAGGCGACGGGCTATGCCTTCGGCTTCACCGGCCAGGCGCTGTACGGCGCCGATTCGCGCTTCAACCACTTCCTCGGCATCGACAACTTCACGCAGGCGAACGACCGCAACCAGATCGCGCTGCTGCAGGCCTACGTCGCCGCGCACCTGCCCTGGTTCACGGCAGGCGGCGTCGACGTGAAGGCCGGTCTCTTCACCTCGCCGCAGGGCTACGAGACGCTCGATCCGTCGACCTCTCCCTTCTACTCGCACAGCTACACGTACAACTATGCCGTCACCTTCAACCACACCGGCATCCTGACGACGACGCACATCAACCCGACCCTCGACTTCTACCTGGGCGTCGACACCGGCAACCAGACGACGTTCGGCGGCACGGGCGTCGGCAATGGCCTCGGCAATTACGGCGATCCGAACGGGCAGCCGGCCGGGTTCATCGGCTTCGGGCTGAACAACCTCCTCGACAACAAGCTGACGGTGCTCGCCCTCTCGCACATCGGCCCCGAACAGCCGCCGAACCTCGATCCGCTCGGCTACAAGAACGACCTGCGCTACTACAACGACGTCGTGTTCACCTATAAGATCAACGACGATTGGACGGCTGTCGTCGAGGGCAACTACTCCCGCGACGAGTTCGGCAACGGCACGGGTCCTGCCGAGTACTACAGCGGCGTCGGCTACCTGACCTACACGTTCGACAAGATCTACACCCTCGGCGGCCGTGGCGAAATCGCGCGTGACACGAAGAACTTCTTCGTCTCCACGCCGCTCGTGAACGACGGCATCGCGCTCGGCGAGGAGGGCTTCCCGGGCCCCAGCCTCGGCGGCGTCGGCGGCACCGGCACCACCTACGGCGCCCTCACGCTTGGCCTGACCATCAAGCCGGACGTGCCGAAGCCGCTCGCGCTGGTGATGATCCGTCCCGAAATCCGCTACGACCGCATCCTGGACGGCGCGCCCCTGTACGGCGGCTCGCCGGTCTCGCCGACCCAGCGCGACCAGTTCACCTTCGGTGGCGACGTCGTCGTCGGCTTCTGAGGCGGGACATATCTCGAGAGACAAGGCCGGCGCCACGCGCCGGCCTTTTTCGTTGGCCCACGGACACGCCGTTGGTTGCTCCGTCGACACATCGCCCAACGATCTGCTTTGTGCGCAATATATTTGCGGGCTATGACTTTCGGCCCTCTTGCGGGCGAACCTGCCCTTCGGGTAGAGCACGCGCATCGACGTCGGAGCACCCGCAACGCAGCGGCTGTCGGCGTCGGCCCGGTGATCCATGACAATCTGGACCTTGTTCGGCGCGGCCCGTGCGGCCGCCTTCGGTGCTTGCGCGCTCACCTGCGCCACAGTCTCGGCAGGCCCCCGCGGGCCCGTCGCCTCGGATGCCGAGTCGCGCACCATCTCGGTCGTCGCCTTCGGTTCGTCTTCGACCGAGGGCGTCGGCGCCTCCCGCCCCTCCGCGGCCTATCCGGCCCGCCTCCAGGGCGAACTCGACGGCCGCATGCCGCGCGGGTGGACGGCGCGCATCGTCAACCGCGGGATCGGGGGCCAGGATATCGACGACATGACGCTGCGTTTGCAGTCCGACGTGATCGATCGCCATCCCGACCTCGTTATCTGGCAGATCGGCAGCAACGATCCGCTCCGGCACGTGCCCGTCGACCGCTTCGAGCGCGAGACGCGCGCCGGTATTGCCGCCATGCAGCATGCCGGCATCACCGTGATCCTGATGGATCAGCAGTGGTGCCCGCGCCTCGAGGCGACCCGCCAGGCCGACGCCTACCGCGACGTCGTGCGCCGCGTCGGCGCGCAGATGCATGTCGCGGTGCTGCGCCGATCGGACCTGATGCACGCCTGGGTCGCCCGTGGGCTGATCACGCCCGAGCGCATGCTCTCGACCGACGGCCTCCACATGCGGGACGACGGCTACGCCTTGCTGGCCCGCGAGGTCGCCGCGCTCGTGCTGGACGCGATGGGCCAGCCGTCGAAGCTGCTGACGGCCCGCCTCCCCGCGTCGTCCGCGACGCGCGGCTGAGCTTAGGGACGCTCTACGACCACGACGCGTGCAACCTCTGGTCAAGCTTGGCATTTGCTACGGCAAAGCTTGATCGTATGGAGGCCGTCGTGACCCTGATCCTTCTTATTCTCGTGATCCTCCTGCTGTTCGGCGGTGGCGGCTATTATGGCCATAGGGCCGGCTATTACGGCGGCGGCGGCATCGGCATCGTCGGCATCATCGTCATTGTCCTCGTGGTCCTCCTCCTCTTCCGCCACACGAGCCTCGGCATCTGAGGAAACGACATCGCTGCCGCGGGCGCCTGCCGGAGAAGATTTTCGTCAGGCGACCGCGGCCGGTGAGAATGATTTCGATTCGTCTTCGTGATGCGCCGCACACGGATTGCGTGCGGCGCGAAATGCCCTTAGCTACCGGGTAACATCCCGTTCGAGCGACGAAGACTTATCCGGCCCATGAGCAAATTTCTCGAAGAGCGCGTGACCAGCGTCCACCACTGGACGGAGAGCCTCTTCAGCTTCAAGACCACCCGCGATCCGTCCTTCCGGTTCCGGAGCGGCGAATTCACGATGATCGGCATCCCTGTGGACGGCAGGGCGCTGCTGCGCGCCTATTCCGTCGCCAGCGCGCATTATGCCGACGAGCTCGAGTTCTTCTCGATCAAGGTCAAGGACGGCCCGCTGACCTCACGCCTTCAGCATCTGAAGGAAGGCGATGCCGTGATGGTGAGCGTGAAGCCGACCGGCACGCTGGTGCTCGACAACCTGGCGCCCGGCAAGCACCTCTATCTTCTGGGGACGGGCACCGGCCTCGCGCCGTTCCTGTCGCTCATCCGCGACCCGGAAACCTACGAGCGGTTCGAGAAGGTGATCGTCGTCCACGGCGTGCGCTTCATCAAGGATCTCGCCTACGGCGAATACATCACGGACGTGCTGCCCAACGACGAGTTCATCGGCGAAATGGTCCGCGATCAGCTGATCTATTATCCGACCGTCACGCGCGAGCCGTTCGTCCACCAGGGCCGGATCACCAAGCTCATGGAGACGGGGCAGCTCTTCGCCGACATCGGCCTGCCGCCCATGTCCATCGACGCCGACCGGTTCATGTTGTGCGGCAGCCCGCATATGCTCGCCGACGTCCGCGGGCTCCTCGACGCCCGCGGCTGGACCGAGGGTAATCATGGCGAGCAGGGCCATTTCGTGATCGAGAAGGCGTTCGTCGACAAATAGGCGGCGAGCGTCGTCCGATCGTCCGGCGCGCCTCAGAGCCTCTTCAGCAACTCGTTCATACGCTCGAAGTCGTCGCGCGTCGCGCCGCGCGTCAAGTCGAGATGGTCCATCTTGCGGGAAATCTCGCCGAGCTGCGCCGCGATATATTCCAGCGACAACGCGATGCGCTCGCCGACCTCGGCGGTGCGCCCATTCTCTTGCAGACGACCGGGTGAGAAGGGCTGACTCGCCCATTCCGCGAATGCATCCGGATCTGCCGCCATCCAACCCTCGCTTCCCGATCGACCCCCGCGCGTCGCAAGGCTCGACCTATCGATACTTACCTTCCCTTACGTCATCAATGTCTATTGATCGCCGTATGACCAATCGGTCGTCGCCGTAAGCCTATATACGTCAGAGCCTTGTCTCGATAGCCCCGCGAATGTTCGCCGGGCTTTCGGCCGATTGAGGGAATTAGTGACGAGATGTCGCGTCATACGGTGGGAAGATTGTCAAGCCGGGGTCGCCTCGATCGCCGCCCGCGTGATTTCCGCCAGCCGTGCGATGTCGCCGGCGCTCGCAATCAGCGCCGGCGTCAGCACGATCGAGTCGCCGGCCTGGCGTAGGACGGTGTCGAAATCCCAGAAGGCCCGCTCGACCGCTTCGAAGGCGCGCAGGCCGGGCGCCCCGGCGCGCGGCGCCAACTCGACGGCCGCCGCGAGGCCGACGCAGCGGATGTCCACGATGCCCGGCATGTCCTTCAGCGCGTGGATCGTATGCGCGAAGGTCGGCTCCAGGCTCAGCGCCCGCGCGAACAGGTCCTCGTCCCGATAGAGATCGAGCGTCGCCAGACCGGCCGCGCAGGCCAGCGGATGCGCCGAATAGGTGTAGCCGTGAAACAGCTCGATGACGTGTTCCGGCCCGCGCATGAAGGCGTCGTAGATGGGCTTCCGCACCACGACGCCGCCCATCGGGACGGCCCCCGACGTCACGCCCTTGGCGAAGGTGATCATGTCCGGCACGACGCCGTAGCGCTCGGCCGCAAACGCGTGTCCAAGACGCCCGAAGCCCGAAATCACCTCGTCGAAGATGAGCAGGATGCCATGCCGGTCGCAGATCTCCCGGAGCGCCTGGAGATAGCCTTTCGGCGCCGGCAGCACGCCCGTCGAGCCGCCCATCGGCTCGACGATCACCGCCGCGATGGTCGAGGCGTCGTGCAGCGCAACAAGGCGCTCGAGGTCATCGGCCAGATGACCACCCCAGTCCGGCTCGCCGATCGTGAACGCCTGCTCGGCGCGATTGTAGGTGGTCGGCAGGTGGTCGACCCCGGCCAGCAGCAGGCCGAACTGCTTGCGGTTCGCGACGATGCCGCCGACGGCCGTGCCGCCGAAGCCGACGCCATGGTAGCCGCGCTCCCGCCCGATCAGGCGCTGGCGGCCGCCCTGGCCGCGGACGTTGTGGAAGGCGATGGCGATCTTCAGCGCCGTGTCGACGGCCTCCGAGCCGGAATTGACAAAGAACACATGGTCGAGGTCGCCCGGCGCCATCGCGGCGATGCGGCTGGCGAGCTGAAACCCTTTCAAATGCGCGAATTGGAACGGGGCGCAGAAATCGAGTTCCGCCGCCTGGGCTTGGATCGCCGCGACGATCGGGGCGCGGCCGTGCCCGGCGTTGCAGCACCACAGGCCGGCCGTGCCGTCGAGGATGCGCCGCCCATCGGCCGATTGGTAGTGCATGTCCTTGGCGCCGACGAGCAGGCGCGGCCGCCGCTTGAAGGCGCGATTGGCCGTGTACGGCATCCAGAAGGCCTCGAGATCGTTGGGGCTCGAAGCGGGTGCGCTGGTGGTCATCGCAGTCTCCCAGGTCGGCCCCACCTTGTCCGCCGCGCCCCCGAGGTCAACCCGGACAGGCCGCTTGACCCGCACCTTCGGCTTCAGTACCGGCGCGCATGCCCGATGGATCGCACGACCGCCCTCGCCTCGATCTCGGCCTCGCGGATCTGGCTGCGGACTACGACGTCCTCCTCTGCGACGTCTGGGGGGTCGTCCACAATGGCGTCCGCGCCAGCGCGAGCGCGGTCGACGCGCTGACGCGGTTTCGGGCGGCGGGCGGCACGGTCGTGCTGATCACCAACGCGCCCGCCCCGAAGGCCCAGGTCGTCGCGCGGCTCGACCGGCTGCGCGTGCCGCGCGCGGCCTACGACGACGTGGCGACGTCGGGCGACGTGACGGTGGGCCGCATCGTGGAGGCGGGCTGCCCGCCGCTCTTCAACATCGGGCCGGACGGCGAGATCGCGCTCTACCGCGAAGTCGAGCGCGTCGCAGGCCGACCGGTGCCGCGCGTCGGTGTCGCGCAGGCTCAGCTTGCAATCTGCATCGGGCTCGACGAGACCGGCGAGCGCCCGGAGGATTACGACGATCTCCTCGAGGCCCTGCTTCGGCGCGATCTCGAACTCGTCTGCGCCAACCCCGACATCGTGGTGGAGATGGGCGAGGATCTCGTCTGGTGCGCGGGTGCGATCGCCGAGCGCTACGCGGCGCGCGGCGGACGCGTCACGCAGGCGGGCAAGCCCTACCCCGCGATCTACGCCCGCGCGCTGGACATGGCCCGAGCCTGCCGGGGAACGGTTCTCCCCGACCGCGTGCTCGCCATCGGCGATGCCCTGCGTACCGACATCGCCGGCGCACGCGATCAAGGGTTCGACGCGCTGCTCGTCACAGGCGGCATCCACCGCAACGAATGGCACGATGCCGACGGGAACATCGATGCCCCGGCGTTGCGGCGCGCGCTGAGCGAGGCGGGCGTGACGGCGCGTGCCGCCCTGCGGGGCCTCAGCTGGACGCGGTGAGCCTCAGGCGGCGGCCGAGGCGAAGACGGCGTCGATCTTCGACTTCAGAGTCGCTGCGTTGAAGGGCTTGACGATGTAATGGTTGACGCCGGCGCGTCGCGCCGCGACGACGTTGTCCGTCTTCGATTCCGCCGTCACCATGATGAACGGCACGTCGGCGAGGGCCTTGTCCTCGCGCACCCGCTGAAGCAGCTGGTAGCCGGTCATCGGCTCCATGTTCCAGTCCGAAATGATAAGGCCGTAGGCCTTCTGGCGAATCTTCTGCAACGCGACCTCGCCGTTCGGCGCCTCGTCGACGTTCTCGAATCCGATTTGCTTCAAGAGATTGCGGATGATCCGCACCATCGTCTGGTAATCGTCCACGACGAGGATGGGCATGCTCAAGTCGGTAGGCATGACAACCTTCTCCATGACCCGACCGCGACAAATCCGCGGCGGCTCAGCCCCGGCACGGTCCGGGCCTCCTTATGAAGCCCGACGGCGATTGCCATTCCCTTAAGATCGTGCGGCAAAACGGCCTCCTTGGGCAAGCGGACGGGGTCCAGCGCCGCTTGACGACCCCGGCCCGCCACGGCAGGGTCCGCGCGCGTCGGCGCGCCCGTCGCGCCGCCCCGCATCCTGGTTCGCCCGCTTTGGCCGTTTCCGCCCCGCCGCGGCGCTTCGTCGTCGCCGTCGATCCCGTTCGGCCCCCGCCCGGCCTCGAGGGTGCCGTCGTCGCGATCGGTAACTTTGACGGCATCCACCGCGGTCACAAGGCCGTGATCCTGCGCGCCAGGGAGCGGGCCGCCGAGGCGGGCGTGCCCTGCGCGCTCCTCACCTTCGAGCCGCACCCGAGCGACTTCTTCGCCGGCGCCGGCACCATCTTCCGCCTCTCGCCACAGGACGAGAAGGCGCGGCTCGTCGAACGGCTCGGCCTCGACGGCATGGTGGTGCTGACCTTCGATGCCGCGCTCGCGAGCCTGCCGGCGGAGCCCTTCGTGTCCGACGTGCTCGTGCGGCGGCTCGAGGCGGGCGCCATCGTCGCGGGCTACGACTTCCACTTCGGGCGCCGGCGCGGCGGGACGCCGGACTTCTTGCGCGAGGCAGGACGCCGCCATGGCTTCGCGGTCGAGATCGTCGAGAAGATCGAAGCGGACGCCGAGGGCCGAATCGAGACCGCCTCCTCGACGGCGACGCGCGCGGCGCTTGAGCGCGGCGACGTCGCCCGCGCGGCACTCCTCCTTGGTCATCCATTCGCGATCTCGGGCACGGTCGAGGGCGGCCAACGGCTCGGCCGCAGGCTCGGCTTCCCCACCGCAAACCTCAAGGCGGACCCGAGCTGCCGGCTGCGCCACGGCATATACGCGGTGCGCGCCGACGTCGACGGACGCACGTATGACGGCGTCGCGAGCTGGGGCCGGCGTCCCACCGTCGAGACCGACGGCGCGCCGCTGCTCGAAACCTTCCTCTTCGATTTTTCGGGCGACCTGTACGGGAAGGCGATGGAGGTCTCGTTCATCGCCTGGCTGCGCGGCGAGGAGCGCTTCGACAGCCTCGAGGCGCTGACGGCGCAGATGCGCATGGATGTCGAGGCCGCGAAAGCGGCGCTGCGCGCGGCCGCCTGAGGGGCCCTACCCTTCGATCGCCTCGCGGCGCATCTCGAGCGCGAGCCAGGCATCCTCGGCCTCCGCCAGCTCCATCTCGATTTTGGCGAGGGCTTCGGACTGGCGCGCGAAACCGGCCGGGTCGCGGCCGTAGAAGGCGGGATCCTCCAGCGACTTGCGGAGCGCGTCGCGCTTGACCTCCAGCGTCGCCATCGCCTTCGGCAGCGTCTCGAGCGCGTGCTTCTCCTTAAAGGAAAGCTTGTCCTTCCCCGGCGCGCGCGGCGACGGCGTCTTGGCCTGGGACGGCGCCGACGCCTCGCGCTGCGGCACCGCGCGGCCGGCAATGCCGCCGCCGCGCTGCGTGACCATGTCCGAATAGCCGCCGGCGTAGTCCTGCCAGCGGCCCTCGCCCTCCGCGACGAGAATGCCGCTCGCGACGCGGTCGAGGAAGTCGCGATCGTGGCTCACGAGCAGGATGGTACCGGCATAATCGGCCAGCATTTCCTGCAGGAGATCGAGCGTCTCGAGATCGAGATCGTTGGTCGGTTCGTCGAGCACGAGAAGGTTGGAGGGCAGCGCAAGGGCGCGCGCCAGCATGAGCCGGCCGCGTTCGCCGCCCGACAGCTTGCCGATCGGCGTGCGCGCCTGCTCGGGTCCGAACAGGAAGTCGCGCATGTAGCCGATGACGTGCTTGCGCTCGCCGTTGACCTCGACCGTGTCGCTGCCCCCGCCGGTCAGCGCATCGCGCAGCGTCGTCGTCGGATCGAGGCTCGCGCGCTTCTGGTCGAGCGTCGCCATCTCGAGATTGGCGCCGAGCCGCACCGTGCCGACGTCCGGCGCCAGCGCGCCGGTGAGCAAGGAGACGAGCGTCGTCTTGCCGGCGCCGTTCGCGCCGACGATCCCCAGCCGGTCGCCGCGCGCGACCCGCGTCGAGAAACCGGCCACGATCGTCCGATCGCCGAAGCTCTTCGCCACGTCCTTCGCCTCGACGACGAGCTTGCCCGACATCGCGCCTTCGCTCGCGACGAGCTTCACGTCACCCGCGGCGCGCCGATGCTCGCGGCGCTCCTTGCGCAGGCCCTGCAACCGGTCCAGCCGGCCGATGTTGCGCTTGCGCCGCGCGGTGACGCCGTAGCGCAGCCAATGCTCCTCGGCGACGATCTGGCGGTCGAGCTTGTGCTGCTGGCGCTCTTCCTCCTCCAGCTCCTTGTCGCGCCAAGCCTCGAAGGCGGCGAAGCCCTGGTTGAGCGTGCGCGTCGCGCCGCGGTCGATCCACACCGTGGTGCGCGAGAGATTCGCGAGGAAGCGCCTGTCGTGGCTGATGAGGACGAGTGCGGAGCGCAGGCCCTTCAGCTCCGCCTCGAGCCACTCGATCGCCGGCAGGTCGAGATGGTTGGTCGGCTCGTCGAGGAGCAGGATGTCGGGCTCCGGCGCCAGCGCCCGGGCGATCGCCGCGCGGCGCGCCTCGCCGCCCGACAGCGTCGCGGGGTCCTCGTCGCCGTTGAGGCCGAGATCGCCGAGCAGAAGCTGCGCGCGATAGGGATCGTCGAGCGGCCCAAGCCCGGCCTCGACATAGGCGCGCGTCGTCGCGAAACCCGACAGGTCCGGCTCCTGCGGCAGGGTGCGCACGCTCGTGTTGGGCTGCAAAAAGCGCCGGCCCGAATCCGGCTCGATCTCGCCCGCCGCGATCTTCAAGAGCGTCGACTTGCCCGACCCGTTGCGCCCGACCAGGCAGAGCCGCTCTCCCGGCGAGACGGAGAGATCCGCGCCATCGAGCAGCGCGGTGCTCCCGCCGAGGGTCAGGTGGATGTCTTGCAGCGTGAGAAGGGGCGGAGCGGCCATGTGTGTGGGTTAGCGACGTTCCGGGTCATGCGCCAGCGCGACGTGATGCAGCAAATTTACCCCAGCAGGATGTGTGGTTGTCGCGTCGGATTCACCGACGGAGCCATAAATTCGGTATTGACACCGGGATGGGTCATAGCGAGAGACAAATCCGATAATGAAGGGCTCGGACGCGTTGTGATTGGGGTCATGCCGCCCAGGACAAGGCGATGAGCGCCAAAATCACCTACTCGATCTCCGCGCGCTGGGCGCCGAGACCCGAGACGCCGACGGCTCTCGCGGCGCGCTGGCTTGCCACCGCTCGCCGCCTCGCAGCGGTCGGTCCATTCTTGGCGCATTGGTATAAGCAAGAAAACGTCGAAGTGGTACCCGAGCTGTCGTCATTGGAGCGAGAGATTTCAGCAAGCCAAACCGACAACGGCTACTCGTTCGCCGTGAGATCTCATCCGAGCGGACACGGTCCCTTCATGCTGGAATTGTCGATGAGAGCCGGCTCTACGTCCAGCAATGTCGCATGTCTCAGCACGGATTATTTCGCGGAAGCTGATTCCTCGACCCACACATATCGTGTCTTCAGGTCCGCGCTGGTCGCCATCGCGGAGGAGTTTGACGCGGAGCGCGCATTCGCCTTTCCGACGTCTCTCTCCAATCTTTGGAAGCGCCCAGAAAATATTCACCCACCGTTTCCAATCGCTTGGATTTCCTACGTCGCGCCGCGCGTGGCCCATCTGGTGACGCCGCCGCCGACGGCGCTCGTCGAGCATCGCGCGAACGGGGGCATCGTGCTCGCGGCGACGGACGAGACCTTCGACGTCGGCAATCCGGCACACATGTCGGTCGCTCGCGACATCGAACGGTCCGTTGCGCCGCTGCATCTGCGGCCCTGGGAACCGGAGGCGTAGTCGCCGATGCGAATCCGCCTCCGGCCCGTTGCGCCGTTACCGCACCAGGATGTTCTTGAACTGCCAGGGGTCCTCGGCGTCCGTGTCCTCCGGGAACAGCCGGCTGCGGCCGTCGAGCGGCGTCCAGTCGGTGTACTGGCCGATGACAGGGCCGAGGTAGGGCGTCTGCACCTCGAGGCAGCGGCGGAAGTCCATCTCGTCCGCCTCGACGATGCCGGCCTCGGGATTCTCGATGGCCCAGACGATGCCGGCCAGGACGGCGGAGGTCACCTGGAGACCGGTCGCGTTCTGATAGGGGGCGATGCGGCGGGTCTCCTCGATGGAGAGCTGCGAGCCGTACCAATAGGCATTCTTGCCGTGGCCGTAGAGCAGCACGCCGAGTTCGTCGATGCCGTCGACGATCTCCGTCTCGTCCAAAATCTGGCTTGTCGCCTGCTGCGTCCAGGTCGCGCCGGCCATCTCGTCGAGCGACAGGACCGCATCGTCGGCCGGCCGATAGGCGTAATGGCAGGTCGGTCGGTACACCACCTCGCCGCCTTCGCGCACGGTCAAGTAGTCGGCGATCGAGATCGACTCGTTGTGCGTCACCAGGAAGGCGTGCTGAGCGCCGGCGGTCGGCGTCCAGGAGCGCACCCGCGTGCCGGCGCCGGGCCGCATCAGGTAGATGGCGCAACCGGGGCCGAAGTCGTGATGGCGCCCTTCCTCGGGCAGCCGCTTCTCGTGGGTGCCCCAGCCGAGCTCGGCCGGCTGCAGCCCCTCGGAGACGAAGCCCTCCACCGACCAGGTGTTGACGAAGGTGCCCATCGGCTTCGGCTTGGCGGCGCGCTGCGTGTCGCGCTCGGCGATGTGAATGCCCTTGACGCCGACCTTATGCGCAAGCCGCGCCCAGTCCTCGCGCGTCGCGGGCGTGCCGGCGTCGATGCCGCTGTCCGCCGCGACGTTGAGGAGCGCCTGCTTGACGAACCAGGAGACCATGCCCGGGTTGGCGCCGCAGCAGGAGACCGCCGTCGGGCCGCTCTTCAGCTCGCGCCGCAGGTCGAGCACGCCTTCGCGCAGCGCGTAGTTCGAGCGCTGCGAGACCGAAAGCGAAGTATCCGTGTAGAAGCCCGGCCACGGCTCGGCGACCGTATCGATGTAGAGCGCGCCGATGTCGTGCGCGAGGCGCATCACCGCCGTCGAGGACACCTCGACCGAGAGGTTCACGATGAAGGGCTGGCCCTCGCCCTCCGTCAGGAGCGGGCGCAGCAGGCTGTCGATATTGTCCTTCGTCACCTTGTCCTTGACGAAGCGGATGCGCCGCTCGTCGAGCAGCGCGCGATCCTTGTCCTCCGGATCGATGACGGTGAAACGCTTGGCGTCATAGCGGAAGTGGCGCTCGATCAGGGGCAGCGTGCCGCGCCCGATGGAGCCGAACCCGATCATCACGATGGGCCCCGTGATCGTGCCATGCACCGGCCAGTCCGTCATTCTTGTGATCTTCCTTCTGGGTGGAGAGCGGCTGTCGCCGAAGGCCGGCCGCGAAGCCAGCTGCCATGGGGCACCGAGGCGACAACCTGACGACAAAGCGCGCTGGCGCTTCGCGTTTTGCGGCGTACCACAATGTGTGCCACAAGAGCGAGCGTGTTCGAGTGAGACGACGAGAAGAATGCGAGCAACCTCGCCAAGCACGGCATCAGCCTTGCCGAGGCAAGCTCGATTTTCGACGGCCGCGTCCTCTCTCGCGCGGATGAGCGGCGCGACTACGGAGAGCTTCGGACAGTCTCCATCGGGCAGATCGGCCGCATCGCCACCGTGGTCGTGCACACGGAACGAGACGGGAAGACGCGGATCATCTCGGCGCGACTTGCCAGCCGCCGCGAACGGAGACTGTTCGATGAGCATATCGGCTAAGCGGCTCGAAGAGCTGCACGCTCGAGCCGACGATCCGAGCGACACGATCGACTTCAGCGAAGTGCCCGAACTGGACGAGGACTTCTTCGCGAACGCAGTGCTCGTTGAGCCGGATCGAACGGAGCACGTCACGCTTCGTGTGAAGAAATCCGTCGTGGACGCCTACCGGCGCGCCGGGCGGGGGCACACGACGCGTATGAGCGCCGTGCTGGAGACCTACGCGAAGGCGAAGCTCCGCTGATCGAGCCCGCGCGGCCCGACTTCGGATGACACGGCCTCACGCCGCCCGGCGCAGGCGCGGCGCCCGGCGCGTGCGGCGTGCCTCGAGATCGAGCGCGCCCGTCGCGCGCACGAGCCCCTGGGCCCCTTCGAGCGCGCCCGGCACCAATTCGCGAGCGAGGAAACGATCCGCCTCGACAGGGCCCGGCATGCGCAGGCCGCTCGCGAGGCGTCGCTCGAAGCCGAAGCGGGCGTAGTACGGCGCATCGCCCACGAGTAGGACCGCGCGGTAGCCGAGCGCGGCGGCGCGCTCCAACGCGGACTCCATGAGCCGCCCGCCGATGCCGAAGCAGCGGTAGCGCGAGTCGACCGCGAGGGGACCGAGCATCAGCGCGGGCGCGCCGCCGGCGCTCACGTGCCACAGCCGCACGGTGCCGATCAGCACGTCATCCTCCGCCGCGCGCGCGACGAGGGACAGCCCCTCCGCGGGACGCCGCCCGACGCGCAGCTTCTGGCAGGTCTTGGCGAACCGAGCCGGACCGAAGGCGCGGTCGAGCAACGCCTCACGCGCGATCGCGTCGTCGGGACGCTCTCCGTCCACGACGAACGGGTCACGGGCGAGGGATCCGAGGCCCTGCACCCCAGGCGCCGGAATGCCCGCGAGAGACGCCGAGCCCGCGAAGGCGAGAGAAGACGTGATCACAGAGGTCATCGGGGCCAGCTCCTTCGGGCGGCAGATGACCCTCGCACCGCGCGCTGCGGTCAGCGGCGGCCGTCCGGGTGGTTGGGGACGACAGAACGTGGAGGGCCGGCAAAAGCTCCGCTCAAGCCGGCGAAAAAGACGCCCGAGCCCGGACGCCTCGGCTCTAGATCACGTAGCTTTTCAGCGGCGGGAAGCCGTTGAAGCCGACGGCCGAGTAGGTCGTCGTGTACGCGCCGGTGCCCTCGATCAGCACCTTGGCTCCGATCTCGAGGCTGACGGGAAGGAGATACGGGTCCTTCTCATACAGCACGTCGACCGAGTCGCAGGTCGGCCCGGCGATGACGCAGGGCTCCTTGCGATCGTGGTCGAACGCGGTGCGGATCGGATAGCGGATCATCTCGTCCATCGTCTCGGCGAGGCCGCCGAACTTGCCGATGTCGAGGTAGACCCAGCGCACCTTGTCGTCCTCGGCCTTCTTCGAGATGAGCACCACCTCGGCCTCAATGACGCCCGCGTTGCCGACCATGCCGCGGCCCGGCTCGATGATCGTCTCGGGGATCGCATTGCCGAAGTGCTTGCGGAGCGAGGCGAAGATCGCATCGCCGTAGCTGCGCACCGCCGGCACCTTCTTCAGGTACTTGGTCGGGAAACCACCGCCGAGGTTCACCATCGTCAGCGTGATTCCGCGCTCGGCGAGGTCGCGGAAGATCGTCGCGGCCGCCTTCAACGCCCCATCCCACATCTGCGGATTGTTCTGCTGCGACCCGACATGGAAAGACAGCCCGCAGGCGGTGAGGCCCAGGCGGTGCGCATGTTCGAGCACGCGCGGCGCGAGCGCGACATCGCAGCCGAACTTGCGCGACAGCGGCCATTCGGCGCCCTCGCCAGCGCAGAGCATGCGGCAGAACACCTTGGAGCCGGGCGCGACGCGCGCGATCTTCTCGACCTCGGCCTCGCAATCCACCGCGAAGAGGCGGATGCCGAGCTGGAAGGCACGCAGGATGTCGCGCTCCTTCTTGATCGTGTTGCCGTAGGAGATGCGGTCGGCCGTCGCGCCGGTGGCGAGCACCTGCTCGATCTCCACGACGGACGCGCAATCGAAGCACGACCCGAGCTGCGCCAGCAGGTTGAGGACGGCCGGCTCCGGATTCGCCTTCACCGCATAGAACACGCGGCTGTCCGGCAAAGCCTTGGCGAAGGTCTCGTAATTGTCGCGCACGACATCGAGGTCGACGACGAGGCAGGGCCCGTCGTCGCGGCGCGCACGGAGGAAGTCGAGGATTTTCTGCGTCATCGCGGCATCCCTTGTGCCGCCATCGAGCGGCCACGACCTGGAAAAAGGGAAGACGACATCGTTCGCGGCCCGTCGCGCGATGGAGACGCGCGAGCCTCGGTTCAATGCCATCCGAGGCCCGGATCGCCCGAAGCCCAAAGGCTTCCGGCTACGCCGAACCAGATGCTGCGCCGTGGCTGATGACCCTCGCCATCTCGACAGACACGTCGAGCGTCGGGATCAAAGCCATCGATTGGATTAGGGTGAGCCCCCGATCCGCACGCCCGGCAAGAGAGACTAGCCTCTTCGGTAAGTCGGCGTTGGAGGCCGACAGAGACGAAAAAGCCCGGTCCGTCGTTGCTTTAAGTCGCGTCCCCCGTTGAGAGCGGGGTACGCCGGTTCGCCTCCGGCTGCCGGCTAATTAAGGAAGGATCACCGGCCTCTTGTCCGGTTCACCTCCCACCGACACACGACCACAGGCACGTGCGATTTGGGCAGGCGGGAAGATAGGCGCATTCCGACCGGGCACAAGTGTTTTCTGCACACGGGGCCGCAAAAATTCGCAACGTGCCTTTTCGGCGACGCGGACCTGCGCGCGGGGCTCTCAGGCCGCCTGCACGAAGGAGATGAAGCGTTTCGCGCTGCCGTTGAGCCGGCTCGCTTCCGCGCCGAGGGCTTCGCAGCGCTCGAGCATCGACAGCGCCGAGGCGTGATTGTCGGCCGCGGCCTGGCGCATCGCTCGCATCTCGTCGTCGACGCTTGCGGCACCGGCGAGCGCGCCGTCGACGAAGCCGCGGATCGCGTCCGTGACGGTGTTCTGCATGACCGCCACCTCGGCGACCGCCTCTGCCGCTGCCTTCAGGTCCAGGAACGCGCGATTCATCTCCTCGACTTCGCCACGTGCGTCGGCGGAAGCCTCCTTGATGTCGCAGACCTGCTCGGCGATCGTCTGCGTCGCGCGGGCGGTCGTTCCCGCCAGCGACTTGATCTCCGCGGCCACGACCGCGAAGCCGCGCCCCGCGTCGCCCGCCCGGGCGGCCTCGATGGTCGCGTTGAGGGCGATGAAGTTGATCTTCTGGGCAACCTCCGCGATGAGGCGCGTCAGGTCGTCGATGTTGGACACGCGGCCGCAGAGCGAATCCATCGCCGTGAGGGCCGTGCTCGTTCTGGTCTCGACGAGGCGCGAGACTTCGACCGTCCGCGATGTCTGCCCATGGATCGATCCGATCGCGTCGCGAAGGGTCGCGGCGCCACCGTGCACCCGATCGAGGTTGGCGCGCGCGGTCTCGGCCGCGGCCTCGACCGCCTCCACGCGGCCGAGCGCGGTTTTGCTGTCGGCGGCGAGGTCGCGTGATTGCGCGCGGTTGAGATCGGAAATGTCCGCGAGCGCTTGGCTGACGCTTTCGATCGAGCGCGAGAACTCCTCGACGATAGTCTCGACCGAGGCGCGGCGCTGCTCTTCGCGGCGTCGGTCCTCCTGCCGCGCCTCCGCATGGAGCGAGGCGATCTCCTCGCTGCGCGTCAGCACCTCGTGCCGTGACGCGGTGAGGCCGGCGAGATGGCGGTGGCAGATGAGCGAAACGAAGACGAGAATGCCGTAGACGAGGACGATATCGAGCGCCTCGTTGAGGAAGAAGGCCCGGCCGCTGAGGAGCAGCGCCGTCGCGCAGCCCAGCATGAAGATCGACATCATCGCGATCGCCGCGAAGGGCAGCGTGATGAGGCAGAAGGCACAGCCGATCCCGGTGACGATCGTGTAGAAGGCGACGTGCATCTGCATGAGAGCGTCGCCGAATTGCATGAGAGCGACGACCCATCCCGTGTAGATCGCGCTCAGGACGACGGTGATGACGTTGGCGAGCCGCAGCCGCCGCCCGACACAGGCCGCGTCGGGGATCGGCCGGCGTCCCTGGACGAGCCAGACACCGGCCCGCAGCAGCGTGACAGCGCTCATGGTCATCGGCAGCGTGAAGGTCAGCCAACTGGGCGCGGAGCTGGCGCAGATGCGCGACAGCATGAGCGCGTTGAAGGTGCCGATGACGTAAAGAAGAGGGACCAGGCGCAACAGGGCCTGATATTGCGCCAAGGCGAGCCCCTGGGCCGCAACGTCCTGCGAGGAGGCGGATACTGGACCGTTACTCACCATGTCTGCGGCCTGACCGTCATCTCGTCGTCCGTGCGCGTGACCTCCGCGCGCACGTCATCGGGAGTTCCGGCCGAACCACAGAATGACGCGAAGGCGCTTATGAACGGTAAAATTGCACCTGCGTCATCCGGCAGAGCTGTCTAGCCGCGCGCCCGGTCCGTGACGTGAGGAACGATGGCGGTGACCTCGTCGAAGATCACGCTGGGGCCGTGCGCCTCCAGCGCCTCGCGGGTGGCATATCCCCAGGAGACCGCGCCCGCCGCGAGCCCCACGGCGCGCGCCGCGTCGATGTCGCGAACCTCGTCGCCGATCGCGAGCGCCCGCTCGCCGGGCACGCCCGCCTCCTCGAGCACCGCCCGGAACTTGGCGCTCTTGCCGTGGAGCGAGGCGCCGCAGGCGAAATGCGAGATGTAGGCGGTCGTCTCCGGCCCGAGCAGCGCGGCGACGTTCGCTTTGGCGTTGGACGAGACGATCGCGAGCGTCGGACCGGCCTCGGCGAGATCGTGGATCAGCGCGCGGGCGCCCGGAAAGAGCGCGATCTTCGCGAGGTCCCGCGCGACGAGCTTGCGCATGTGGCGCGCGATCAGCGGGACCTTCCAGCGCGCGACGCCGAGCGCCTGCAGGATCGCGGGCACCCCCTCGCCACGCAGCGCCTCGAGTTCGGCCCGCGTCGCCTGACGAAACCGATAGCGGCGCGCGACATCGTTAAAGACTTCGGCGAACCACGTGACGCTGTCGGCGAGCGTCCCATCGAAGTCGAGGATCACGAGGTCGTAGCGCAAATCCTTCGCGGGCACAGGCCGCGCCGGCGCAGCCGCCGCAGGGAGTATCCGCCTGCGGAAGTTAAAGCCTTCGGCCGGCCTCGGCCTGTCGATCAGCCGCTCCAGCATGCCGTCTTCGTCCTTCTCAACGTCATGCGCCTGTACGAAACGTCATTGGAACCAAAAGGATCGCCGCTCGAGAGCGGCTCGGCGCCTCGCGGCGCGTCAATTCTTGGGGGGCTCTTTGGCCTGATCCTCCCGGGCGTCGGCGACGATCTTTCGGAATTGGGGCAGATCGAGCGGTGTCGCGGTGATGAACGGGCCGATCAGGTAGAGCGGCATGCCCTTCAATTGGAGGGCGTCCGCCTCCTGGCGGTTGCGGGTGAGCAGCGCCGCGATGTCGCCGACCCGCTTGTCGAGATCGTGGTTGAGGCGCTTGCGGTCGAGGCCGGAGGCGACGACCGCGAGATCGATATCGTTGTCGGTGGCCGGGTTCGCCTCGATGCGGATCAGCGCCTTGTGCACGTCCGCGTACTTGCCCTGCCAGGCGGCCGCGACGGCGACCTTGGCGGCCCGCATCGAGGTCGCCGCAAGCACGGGCAGATCCTTGTAGATGACGCGCACCTTCGGGTCGGACGCGACCAGCGCGGCGAGGTCCGCCTCGCTCTTGCGGCATTCGGGGCTGTTGTAATCGATGAAGGCGACGATCGTCACGTCGCCGTCCGGGTTGCCGACGATCGGCGCCGCCGCATCGTGAAAGAGGGCATCGCGCAGGCTGAGCACGGACGGGCGCGCGTCCGCGATCTCCTTCGCCTTCCGGTCGTCCGCGCGGGCCGGCACGCCGGCCGCAAGGCATGTCACGAGCGTCAGACCGGCGAGGACCAGGGCGGCGCAAAGCCGCCCGCTCCGATCAGGCCCGCGTCCCGGGATCGCCCTGCCCCGACCGATCGATGCGAGCGCTCCGCTCTTCATGCGCAGGGTTATGCGACCGGGGCCCCCGAAACGCAACTCGGCTGACCGTAATGGGCCAGGTAGCGCTCCTCGATATCGGACATGCGCATCACGGCGAACACATCGGTCGTGCCGAACTGGCGATCGAGCACCGCCTCGGCGGAGAAGCGGGCGCCGACGCGCAGATAGGCCTTCAAAAGCGGCGGCAGGGCGAGCAGCCCGCGCCGCGTGTCGATCTCGGGCTCGGGCGTCGGCGCGAATGCGGCGGCGCAATGGGGCCAGGCCGCCACCTGCCACTCGTCGTCCGCCCGCGCCTTGTGGTGCAGGAAGCTGAGGGGCAGTCGCAACGCCTCGACGTCGACGCCCGTGAGGCTCGCGCAGCCGATGAGCGCATCGACCCTATGGTAGAGCGCGTAGAGCCACAGGCCTCGCCAAAGCAGCTCGATCACGCGCTTCGAGCGGTAATCCGCATGGACGCAGGAGCGGCCGAGCTCCAGGAAGCGGACCGCCGGATGGCGCGCGAGCAGCGGCGCGAGGTCGAATTCGCCGGCCGAGTAGAAGCCGTGGTGGCGCTCCGCAACCTCCCGGCGCAGCAGACGATAGGTGCCGACGACCCGCGGCTTGACGCGGCCGGAGGCCGAGACCGCCTCCATGTCGAGCACCAGAAGGTGGTCGCAGATGGCATCGAAGGGACAGACGTCCCGCTCGAGGCAGGCGACCTCGTCGTTGGCCAGCGCACCGCCCTCCTCGTAGAAGACGCTGTAGCGCAGGCGCTGGGCCGCCTTGAGGTCCTTGTCGCCCTTGGCGAGGCGGATTTCGAAGGGGCCGCTGCGCTCGTAGACGGCGCCGACGCCGATTTGGCCGGAGGCCCGCGCCAGGGCCGGCAACGGCGCGACGCGTTGGTCGCGTTCGAGGTCGCGTTCGAAGATGGCCATGGGCTCGATACGTCGGAGGGTTCGGGAGACTGCATCCGGATAGGCAGCCATGAAGAAGCTTTCATGACGTGTTCCCTCGGAGATGTCACGCACCCGAGATCGAAAGCAGATATACACAGGTCTGCATTGTGGGACCCGGCCATGGCTGCGATTCGCGCCCTGCTGTTCTTCGCCGCCCTGTTCGGCTTTTTCCTCGTCGGCGCGCCGCTGCAATGGCTCGTCGGCCGCCTCGCGCCGAGGGCCGCGCACGTCATCCCGCTCGTTTTCTGCCGCTCTCTGCTCGCGATCCTGCGGGTGCGCGTCGCGGTCGCCGGCGCTCGCGCGGAGGGCGCCCCGCTGCTCGTCGCCTCAAACCATGTCTCGTGGATCGACATCCTCGCCTTCGGCGGCCTCATGCCCTTCTGCTTCCTCGCCAAGAGCGATGTCGGCGAGTGGCCGGTCGTCTCGGCCTTCGCCGAGGTGCAGGGCACGGTCTTCGTCGACCGCAAGCGCCGCCGCTCCATCCCGAAGGCCAATCGCGGCCTCGCGACGCGCATGCTGGAGGGGCGCACCGCCCTGCTCTTTCCCGAAGCCACCACCTTCGCCGGGCCGATGCCCGGGCGCTTCCACACCTCCCATTTCGCCGCCGCGCACGACCTGCTGCGCCGATCGCCCGGCCACGGCACGGTGCTCGTCCAGCCGGCCGCCATCGCCTATTCCGCGCCGCATGCGCCCTGGGTCGGCGACGACGCCTTGCTGCCGCACCTCTGGCGGGTCCTGAAAGGCGCGCCGCTGACCTGCGACATCCTCTTCGGCGCTCCCCTCGCGACGACGATCGCCACCGACCGCAAGGCGACCGGCCGCGCGGTGCGGGAGGCGGTGGTCGCGCTGCTCGAAGCCCGGCCGACGGCCGTCCGGGAGTCGTGGCCCCTCCGCTCGTCGGCCGACGAGTCCACCCTCACCCCCACGCGCTGCTGATGGCCCCTCACCCCGCTCTGCTGCGCGGACACGAGCTGGCGGCGCCGACCGTCGGCGGGGACGACGTCGCGGTCATGGAGAAAGTGCTGCAGGCGATGGTGGATGCCATCATCGTCGTCGGGGCGGACGACCGCATCGTCGCCCTCAACGGGCCGGCCCTGGCCTTGCTGCCCAAGCTGCGCAAGGGCGTTGCGCTGGCGACCCATCTGCGCTCGCCCGACGTGCTCGACGCGATCGCGCTCGCGCGGCGCACCGGCCAGAGCGAAAAAGCGTCGTGGCTGGAGCGCGTGCCCGTCGAGCGGCTCTTCGAGGTCATCGCCTCGCCGCTCGAAGGGCTCGCCTGCGGACCCGTCGTCATCGTGACCCTGCACGAAATCTCCGAGACCCGGCGCGTCGAGCGCATGCGCGTCGACTTCATCGCCAACGCCAGCCACGAACTGCGCACCCCGCTCGCCTCGCTGCTCGGCTTCATCGAGACCATGCAGGGCCCGGCCCGCAACGACGCCAAGGTGCAGGGCCGCTTCCTCGAGATCATGCGCGATCAAGCCCAGCGCATGGCGCGGCTCGTCGATGATTTGCTGTCGTTGTCGCGTATCGAGCAGCACCTGCACCTTCGCCCGCAGAGCCCGGTCGATCTCGCGATCGTGCTGCGTCACATCGCCGATACGCTGAGCCCGCTGGCGCGCGAGACCGACGTCGAAATGGTGCTCGACCTGCGCGGCGCGCTCGTCGTCTCGGGCGATCGCGACGAACTCATGCGCGTCGCCGAAAACCTGATCGAGAATGCGATCAAATACGGCGCGTCGGACGCGCAGGACCGGCGTGTCGAGGTCGGCCTGCGCCGGCAGGGCCGCGAGGCCGTCGTCTCCGTGCGCGATTATGGTCCCGGGATCGCACCCGAGCATCTGCCGCGCCTGACCGAGCGCTTCTACCGCGTCGACACGAACCAGAGCCGCGCCAAGGGCGGGACGGGGCTTGGCCTCGCGCTCGTGAAGCATGTCGTCGCGCGCCACCGCGGGCGCCTCGCCATCGAGTCGACGCCGGGCAAAGGCTCGACCTTCGCGGTGCATCTGCCGCTTCGGCAAGGCGATTAGAGCGCGGTACCGACCCTCCCATCGCGACGGCGCGCGAGACGAACCGCGACGATCGATGCTCCTTAAAATTCATTGTTTCGGCGGCTCGCTCTGCGTCACAAAAGCGTAATGCGCGCGTCGTAAAACCTCCGCTCGAACGACCTAGTCGTCCGCCGCGAGGCCGCCCTTCACCCCTCTAGGCGGGCCTCGCAGACGACCCTCTCGACGAAAGACGAGGCCCTTCTCATGACGTCGCACGTTTTCCTCCGCGTGGCTCTCGCCGGCGCGGTTTCCTGCGCGGCCGTGCTGCCGCTGCAGGCGGCCGAGATCTCCGGCGCCGGCGCCACCTTCCCCTACCCCGTCTACGCCAAATGGGCCGAGGCCTATGCGAAGACCTCGGGCGTCCAGCTCAACTACCAGGCCATCGGCTCGGGCGGCGGCATCAAGCAGATCAAGGCGCGCACGGTGACCTTCGGCGCCAGCGACATGCCGCTGAAGCCCGACCAGCTCAAGGAAGCCAAGCTCGTTCAATGGCCGATGGTCATGGGCGGCATCGTGCCGGTCGTGAACATCGAAGGCGTCCAGCCCGGCCAGCTCACCTTCGACGGCCCGACGCTCGCCAAGATCTTCCTCGGTGAGATCAAGACCTGGAACGATCCGGCGATCGCCAAGCTCAACCCCGGCGTCACGCTGCCGGCCGACGGCATCGCCGTCGTGCACCGCTCCGACGGGTCGGGCACGACGTTCAACTTCACCGACTACCTCTCGAAGGTCTCGGCGGACTGGAAGTCGAAGGTCGGCGAGAGCTCGGCCGTGCAATGGCCGGCGGGCATCGGCGCCAAGGGCAACGAAGGTGTGGCCTCCAACGTCAACCAGACCAAGAACTCGATCGGCTACGTCGAATTCGCCTACGCGATGCAGAACAAGCTGACCTACGCCGACATGATCAACAAGGACGGCCAGAAGGTCGAGCCCGTGTCCGACACATTCGCGGCCGCCGCCGCGAACGCCGACTGGGCGCATGCCGACGGCTTCTACCTGCTCCTGACCGAGCAGCCGGGCGCCAAGTCCTGGCCCATCACCGCCTCGACGTTCATCCTGATGCCGACCGAGCCGAAGGATGCGCAGGCGGCCAGCGAGGCGCTGAAGTTCTTCGCTTGGTCCTACGCCAACGGCGGCGACGCGGCCAAGGCGCTGAACTACATCCCGATGCCGACCAACGTCGTCGACCTCGTCAAGAAGGAATGGTCGAGCGACATCAAAGGCGCCGACGGCAAGCCGCTCGCGTTCTGATCCGGCCGAAAGACTGGTGGGAGGGGCTTGCCCCTCCCGCGCTCTCGCGCAACGTGAGGGACCTCCGAAGTGTCGCGCGACGAGACGAATGACGTGGAGTCCGACTTGGTTGATCTCGCCGCGCCCCGCAGCCGGGCCGAGCCCGCGCTCTTCGACCGCAAGAAGGCGCTGGAGCGCTTCAACACCGGCGATGCGGTCTTCCGTGGACTGACCTTCGCGGCCGCGCTCGCGGTGCTCGTCCTGCTCGGCGGCGTCATCGCCTCGCTCGTCGTCGGCGCATGGCCGGCGATCAAGGCCTACGGCTTCAGTTTCCTGACCAGCAGCGCCTGGGACCCGGTCAACGATCTCTACGGCGCGACGAGCCCGGTCTACGGCACGATCGTCACCTCGACGATCGCCCTCGTCATCGCCATCCCGATCGGCGTCGGCATCGCGATCTTTCTGTCCGAATTGTGCCCGCCCGCGCTGCGCCAGCCGATCGGGATCGCCATCGAACTCCTCGCCGGCATCCCCTCGATCATCTACGGGATATGGGGCTACTTTATTCTGAAGCCGCTGCTGCAAGCCTATGTCGAGCCCGCGCTGATCGCGATCTGCAAGCCGATCCCCGGGCTCAACATCATCTTCGCCGGACCGCCCTACGGGACGGACGTCTTCACCGCGGGCTTCATCCTCGCCGTCATGGTGCTGCCCTTCATCACGTCCATCTCGCGCGACGTGTTCGCGACCGTGCCGCCCGTTCTCAAGGAGAGCGCCTACGGGCTCGGCTGCACCACACGCGAAGTGGTCGGCAACGTCGTCATCCCCTACACCCGCGTCGGGATCATCGGTGGCGTGATGCTGGCGCTCGGCCGCGCACTTGGCGAGACGATGGCGGTCACCTTCGTGATCGGCAACGCGCACTCCCTCTCCGCCTCGCTGCTCTCGCCGGGCACCTCGATCTCGGCGACGATCGCCAGCGAGTTCGAGGAGGCCGATCGCGGCCTCTACACCGCCGCGCTGATCGAACTCGGCCTCATTCTCTTCGTCATCACCTTCATCGTGCTGGCGATCGCGCGCTACATGCTGATGCGCGTCGAGAAAAAGGGCGCGCGCTGATGGACCTCATGGCCACCCGTCGCGCGAAGAACGCGTTCTACGTCGGGCTCTGCTACGCCGCGACCGCGTTCGGTCTCGCGTGGCTCGTCTGGATCCTCGCCGTTCTCGTGATGAAGGGCGCGGCGGGCATCAGCCCCACGCTGTTCCTCGAGCGCACGCTCTCGCCGGGCAGCCACGGCGGCCTCGTCAACGCGATCCTCGGCAGCATCATCCTGACGATCGTCGGCGTGCTGATCGGCGCGCCGATCGGCATCCTCGCCGGCACCTACCTCGCCGAATACGGCGCGAAGTCGAAGCTCGCCTTCGTGGTGCGCTTCATCAACGACATCCTGCTCTCGGCGCCCTCGATCGTCATCGGCCTCTTCGTCTATCAGATCATCGTCGTGCCGATGGGCCACTTCTCGGGACTCGCCGGCGCGATCGCGCTCGCCATCATCGTCATCCCCGTCGTGGTCCGCACGACCGAGGACATGCTGCGTCTCGTGCCGACGCAGCTGCGCGAGGCGTCCGCCGCGCTCGGCATGCCGAAGTCGATGATCGTGCAGAAGATCGCCTATCGCGCGGCCCGCGCAGGCCTCACGACCGGCGTGCTCCTCGCCATTTCGCGCGTCTCGGGCGAGACCGCACCCTTGCTCTTCACGGCGCTGAACAATTCCTACACCTCCTTCAACATGAACACCCCGATGGCGAGCCTGCCGTACGTGATCTATCGCTATGCCGGCTCCGCCTACACGGACTGGCAGCAGCTCGCCTGGTCGGGGGCGCTCATCATCACGGTCGCGGTGCTCTCGCTTTCGATCATCGCGCGCACGCTCAGTACCCCGAGGACCAAACGATGACCTCGTCGAACGGCGCGAACGGCGCCGCCATCAATCTCCCGCAGAAGATCACGGTGCGGGACCTGCGCTTCTATTACGGCGACTCTCTCGCCCTGAAGACGATCAACCTCGCCGTCTACTCCAATAAGGTCACGGCGCTGATCGGCCCGTCCGGCTGCGGGAAGTCGACGCTGCTGCGCGTCCTCAACCGCATGTACGACCTTTATCCGCGCCAGCGCGCGGAAGGCGAGGTCGTCCTCGACGGGCAGAACATCCTCGCGGCGGGGCAGGATCTCAACCTGCTGCGCGCCCGCGTCGGCATGGTGTTCCAGAAGCCGACACCGTTCCCGATGTCGATCTTCGACAACATCGCCTTCGGCATCAAGCTGTACAACCGCCTGCCGGCGTCCGAGCTCGAGGGCCGGGTCGAGACCGCGCTGCGCGGCGCCGCGCTGTGGAACGAGGTCAAGGACAAGCTGCACGAATCCGGTCTCTCGCTCTCCGGCGGCCAGCAGCAGCGCCTGTGCATCGCGCGGACGGTCGCGGTGCAGCCTGAGGTCATTCTCTTCGACGAGCCATGTTCCGCGCTCGATCCCATCTCGACGGCGAAGGTCGAGGAGCTGATCGACGAACTCGCGGCGCGCTACACGATCGTCATCGTCACCCACTCGATGCAGCAGGCGGCCCGCGTGTCGCAGTACACCGCGTTCATGTATCTCGGCGAGTTGATCGAGTTCGGCGAGACGCCGCACATGTTCACGACGCCGAACATGAAACAGACTCAAGACTACATCACCGGCCGTTTCGGCTAACGGATCGGAGGCGAAATGCCCGACCATATCGTCAAATCCTACGACAAGGAGCTCGACTTCCTCGATCGCAAGATCGCGGAGATGGGCGGCATTGCCGAGAAGATGCTCTCCGACGCGATGGACGCGCTCGTCGACTTCGACGCCGACCTCGCCCGCAGAACGGTCTCCGTCGATCCGCGGCTCGACCTGCTACAGCGCGAGATCGAGGAGCACGCGATCCTCACCATCGCGCGGCGCCAGCCCATGGCCGTGGACCTGCGCGAGATCGTCGCCGCCATCCGCATCTCCGGCGACCTCGAGCGCGTCGGCGATCTCGCCAAGAACATCGCCAAGCGCGCGATCGTGGTGGCGACGGAAGCGCGGCTGCCACGGGCCTCCGTCGGCCTGAAGTCGATGCACGAGAGCGCGGCGCTTCTCCTCAAGGACGCACTCGATGCCTACGCGCATCGCGACGTCGAGCGTGCCCGTGCGGTGTGGACGCGTGACGCCGAGCTCGACGCGCTCGAGGACAGCGTGTTCCGCGACCTCCTGACCTTCATGATGGAGGATCCGCGCAACATCTCGTTCTGCACGCATCTTCTCTTCTGCTCGAAGAACATCGAGCGCATCGGCGACCATTCGACCAACATCGCCGAGACGATCGTCTATCTCGTGACCGGCGAGGCCTTGCCGGTGGACCGCCCGAAGGGGCGATCCTTCGCGTCGCTCCCCGAGACCGCCTGAACCCTCTCTGCCTGAACCCTCTTGCCTGAACGACCTGGGCGACGACCATGGATGCCACGACCGAGAAGACGCGCACTGCGACGACGCAGGCCGGCACGCCGCGCATCCTCGTGATCGAGGACGAGGAGACGCTGAGCCTTCTCCTCTCCTACAATCTCGAGAGCGAAGGCTTCATCGTCGAATGCGTCGAGCGCGGCGACGAAGCCGACATCCGCCTGCAGGAGAATCCGCCGGATCTCGTGATCCTCGACTGGATGCTGCCCGGCGTCTCGGGCATCGAGATCTGCCGGCGCATGCGCGCGCGTGCCGCGACCCGGGCGCTGCCCGTCATCATGCTGACGGCCCGCGGCGAGGAGGCCGAGCGCGTGCGCGGCCTCTCGACAGGTGCCGACGACTATATCGTGAAGCCCTTTTCCGTCCCCGAGCTCATCGCACGCGTGCGTGCCCTGCTGCGCCGCGCCGCGCCCGACCGGGTCGCCTCGCGTCTCTCGGCCGGCAACCTCGAACTCGATCGTCAGAGCTGGCGGGTTCATCGCGGCAAGCGCACGATCCATCTCGGTCCCACCGAGTTCCGCCTGCTCGAATATCTCATGGCCAAGCCCGGCCGCGTGTTTTCGCGCGCGCAGCTGCTCGACAGCGTCTGGGGGCTCGCCGTCGAGATCGACGAGCGCACCGTCGACGTGCACGTCGGCCGCCTGCGCAAGGCGTTGTCTGTCGATGGCGAGGCGGACCCGATCCGCACGGTGCGCGGGGCCGGCTACGCGTTCGACGAGACCTTCGGCGCCTGAGAGCGGCAGCCGCTCAGTCGTCGCTGTCGAGGGGGATCGTCTGTAGAACGGCGCCGGTGCGCGCGTCGATCTTCAGCTCGTAGGACAGCCCGTCCTTCGTCGCCCAGACGTCCCATTCCTGGCTGCGATGCTCGGTCAGCGCGATCTTGGAATATCCGTCCAAGCGCGCATCGGCGACGGCGTCGCCGGCCGAGGTGACGGGGCCAGCATGTGCTGCCAGAGCGGGCAGTGTGATGAGAAATGCAGCGGTAAAGATGGTACGCATGCGAGAAACCCCACCCTCTCACTCGGCCTCATGACAGAGCCGTGACTTCAATTGCCAAGATTATGCCACAATCCGCCTTTCTTTAGCCCCCATATGATTGCTCACGATTGATCCCGAGTAGTGTTCCACCATGGGAAGAGTTTCACCAGGCCGATCGGCTTCGGTGCTGATCGTCGTCGACATGCAGAACGACTTTCTGCCCGGCGGCGCGCTGCCGGTTCCGGACGGCGATGCCGTGATCGCACCGATCTGTCGTCTCGCCGCGGGCTTTCGGCACATCGTCCTGACGCAGGATTGGCACCCCGAGGGCCACATCTCATTCGCCTCCTCGCATCTGGGTAAGGCACCGCTCGACGTGATCCGCCTCGAGGATGGGCGCGAGCAGGTGCTCTGGCCCGACCATTGTCGGCAAGGCTCGCACGGCGCCGCCATCGCCGACGGCCTCGCTCTGCCGCAGGCCGAGCTGATCCTGCGCAAAGGCTGCCGCACCCACCTCGACAGCTATTCCGCCTTCGTCGAGGCGGACGGGCGCACCCGCACGGGCCTTGCCGGCTATCTTCACGAGCGGGGTCTCTCCCGGGTGGTCGTCACCGGCCTCGCGACTGATTTCTGCGCCGGCTGGACCGCCATCGACGCGGCGGCGGCTGGCTTCGAGACCCTGCTGGTCGAGGATGCGCCCCGGGGCATCGACGCGCCCGGCTCGATGGCGCGCGCGTTCGAGCGCATGGAGGCGGCCGGCGTCCGGCGGACGCGTGTCGCCGATCTCCTCGCCGGGTGAACGCGCGTCAGTCGGCCGCGAAGTCGAGACCGAGGTCGAGCACGGGCGCGCTGTGCGTCACCCACCCGACCGAGATGAGGTCGACCCCGGAGGCCGCGATCGCCGGCGCGGTCTGCGGCGTCACGCGTCCCGACGCGGCGGTGACGAGGCGGCCGTCCACCATCGCGACTGCATCGCGCAGCATCTCGGGCGTCATGTTGTCGAGCAGCACCGCGTCGGCGCCGACCGCGAGCACCTCCTCGAGTTGAGCCAGGGTGTCGACCTCGACCTCAATCTTGACGAGATGGCCGATGCCGGTCCGCGCCCGTTCGATCGCCGGGCGGATCCCCCCGGCGACCGCGATGTGGTTGTCCTTGATGAGGATCGCGTCATCCAGTCCGAAGCGGTGGTTCGCGCCGCCGCCGACGCGCACCGCGTATTTCTCGATCGCGCGCAGCCCCGGCGTCGTCTTGCGCGTATCGACGATCCGCGCCTTGTGCCCGCGCACGGCGACGACGATCGCCTGCGTCACCGACGCGATGCCGCTGAGATGGCAGAGAAAGTTCAGCGCCGTGCGCTCGCCGGTGAGCAGCCCGCGCGCCGGTCCCGACACCGTGCCGACGACATCGCCCGGCGCCAGCACGGCGCCGTCCGGCGTCGAGACGTCCAGCTCGACCCGCGGATCGACGAGCGCGAAGGCGAGCCGCGCGAGGTCCAGACCCGCGACGATGCCGGGCTGGCGCGCGCGGATCGTCATGCGCGCGGTCTCGTCGGCCGGCACGATCGTATCCGTCGTGAGATCGCCCGCGCGCCCGAGATCTTCGAGCAGGGCCGCCCGCACGAGGGGCTCCAGCATGACGGCCGGGAGCGCCGGGACGCGCGGCGCGCTCACGCTGCGACGCGGGCGACCGCGTAATCCGCCATACGCAAGGCCCGGTCGAGCGTCAGCGCGCAGGAGCGCGCTTGCCACGGATCGGTCTCCGGCCAGTCGGAGCGGAAATGACCGCCGCGGCTCTCGCGCCGGTCCAGCGCAGCGATCGCCATCATGAGCGCGACAAGCGCCGGGTCGGCCTGCGGGCCGTGGCCCCGGGCGAGCGGCAGCAGCGTCTCCAGCCCCGCCACGAGGCTCGCGCGATCGCGCAGCACGCCGAGCGCCGCCGAGACGGTGGCGCGCAACGGCGCCGGATCGGGCGCGGAAGGAAGCGGGAGAGCGGCCTCGCCGCGCAGGCGCCGCGCGGGCGTGCCGGCGATGCTCGCCGCGACCGCGCGCGCGCACACCATCGCTTCGAGCATCGAGTTCGAGGCCAAACGATTGGCGCCGTGAAGTCCCGTCCGCGCGACCTCGCCGCAGGCCCAGAGGCCCTCGACACTGGTGCGCCCCTCGAGATCCACGGCGATGCCGCCCATATGATAGTGCTCGACGGTGCGCACCGGGATCGGCTCGCGATCGGGGTCGATGCCGTGCGCATGGCACGCCGCCGCGATCGTCGGGAACCGCGTCGCGAAGCCGCGCGGCACGAGCCCGCGCGTGTCGAGATAGACGAGATGGCCTGCCGCCCGCTCGGCCCAGATCGCGCGGGCGACGACGTCGCGTGGCGCGAGTTCCCGGCCCGGCACGTCGGCCATGAAGCGGCGCCCGGTTTCGTCGACGAGATGCGCGCCCTCGCCGCGGACCGCCTCGCTGACGAGCGCGACCGGCGTGCCGGGCACGTCGAGGGCCGTCGGGTGAAACTGGACGAATTCGATGTCGGACAATGCCGCACCGGCGCGGGCGGCGAGCGCGAGCCCCATCCCGAAACAGCCGGCGGGGTTGGTGCTCTGCACGAACAAGCCGCCGATGCCTCCGGTCGCGATCACGACGCGGCTCGTCTCCAGCACGATCGGCAGGTTGCCGGCGGCGGCGAGCACGCCGGCGACGCGTCCCTCGCGCAGCAGGAGGCGGCGCGCATCGACGCCTTCGAGCACGGTGATCGACGGGCAGGCGCGGACCGCCGCGACGACCGCGCGCATGATCTCGCGGCCCGTCGCATCGCCTTCCGCATGCACGATGCGGCGGCGCGAATGCGCGGCCTCGAGCCCGAGCTTCAACGCGCCAGCGGCGTTGCGGTCGAAGCGCGCCCCGATCGCGACGAGATGCTCGATCGCAGCCGGCGCCTCGGAGAGGATGCGCGTCGTCGCAATCGGATCGCAGAGCCCGTCGCCCGCAGCGAGCGTGTCGGCGACATGAAGGTCCGGCGCATCGTCCGGACCGACGCAGGCGGCGACACCGCCCTGCGCCCAGGCGCTCGAGGCCTCGCGGCCGAGCGGCGCGGGCGAGACAACCACGACGGGCTCCGGCGCGAGCTGCAGCGCGCTCATGAGGCCGGCGAGGCCGGCGCCGACGATGACCGGTCGCCCGGCGAGACGAGCCGGCGCGCTCACTTGACCGCCAGCATCCGCTCGACGGCCGCGCGCGCCCGCTCGGCCACCGTGGCGTCGATCGTCACCTCGTGCGTCATCGTCTCGAGCGAATGGCGCAGATTGCCGAGCGTGATGCGCTTCATGTGCGGGCAGAGATTGCACGGGCGCACGAACTCGAGCTCGGGATGATGCACGGCGACGTTGTCGGACATCGAGCATTCCGTCAGCAGCATCACCTTCGGCGGCTTCTTCTGCCCGACATAGTCGATCATCGCCGCGGTCGAGCCTGAGAAGTCGGCCTCGTCGACGACGGACGGCGGGCATTCGGGATGGGCGAGGACGACGACACCGGGGTTGGCGTCGCGGAACTCGCGCACCTCGGCCGGCGTGAAACGCTCGTGCACCTCGCAATGGCCCGGCCAGGTGATCATCTCGACGCCGGTCTGGCGGCCGATGTTCTGCGCCAGGAACTCGTCGGGGATCATGATGACGCGCGGCACGCCGAGACTTTCGACGATCTTCACGGCATTGCCCGAGGTGCAGCAGATGTCGCTCTCCGCCTTCACGGCGGCGGAGGTGTTGACGTAGGTCACGACCGGCACGCCGGGGTGCTGCGCCTTGAGCCGGCGCACGTCCTCGGCGGTGATCGACTCGGCCAGCGAGCAGCCGGCGCGCGTGTCGGAGATCAGCACGGTGCGATGCGGGTTGAGCAGCTTCGCCGTCTCGGCCATGAAATGGACGCCGGCGAGCACGATGACGTCCGCATCGCTCTCCTGCGCCATTCGCGCGAGCGCCAGCGAGTCCCCGACGAGGTCGGAGACGCAATGGAAGATCTCGGGGGTCTGGTAATTGTGCGCCAGAATGACGGCGTTGCGCCGCCGCTTCAGCGCGAGGATCGCATCGACATCCTCGGCATAGGCCGGCCATTCGAAGGCGGGGATGAAGCGGCTGACACGCTCGTAGAGCGGCGCGGTGCGCGCGACGGCGTCGGACCCGGAGACGGGCGGCATCGACTTATACTCCAACCGAGCATTTCCTCGACGCAAAGATGGCGGGGGTTAAGGATTTCGTCAAGCCCCGCGGCAATGGACCCGTCTTTCGGGGAAAGCAGCGCTTTGCGGTGTTCAACTCCACGGGTTCAGCGTCCGAACGCCGGTCGGCTCGAAATCCGCGAGATTGCGGGTGACGACCGCCAGCCCATGCACGAGCGCTGTCGCCGCGATCAACGCGTCACGCTCGGCGCATGTGTCCGGCACATGCAGACCCGCGCTCCGCTGCGCCACGGCCGTATCGACGGGAAGGATGCGGGCCTCGAAGCGAGGCAACACCTGTCGATCGATCCAGGCGCGCAAGATGCTGCCCTGCACTTGGTCCCGGCGCGCGATCGACAATGCGCCGACTTCGATTTCGAGGATGGTGACGGCCGACAGGAAGGTGGTCGCGGTGTGCACGGAGGAGGCCCAGGCCAACACCTTTGGATTGGCCCTGTCCGGTCGGCGCAGCTCCGAAAGGACGTTGGTGTCCAGAAGGAACGTCACGAAAAATCCGGTGGGCGAACGATCCCGCCCATACGCACCGGGGTGAATTCGAAATCCGGAACGTTCGGCTGCGCCAAGGCTTCAGCCAGCATCATGTCCTGGCCGGCGAGCTTGCGATAGTCGTCGATGTTCAAGAGGACATGCGCGGGCTTGCCGCGATCCGTGATGAACACGGGGCCATGTTCCGCCGCTTTCTTGGCCCGGCCGGAATCTTGATTGAACTCTCGGCTCGACAGTGTCGTGATGGTCATGCGCTGCCGACCTTCCCTTCTTTGTAGATACGTTACTACAAACAACTATCAAAGCAATATCTTGCGCAAGCAGCGCCGAGATGCCGGGAGAGCGCCGCCTTCAGATCGCATCGCCATGGTGGGGCGCGGCCATCGCGGCGGGCGCCGGAAGGACTCACGTCCCCGCCAGCGGCAGCTTCGTCCCGGCGGCCGCGCGCTCGGCCAGCACGTCGCGGCGGAAGCGCACGAGTTTGGCGGGGCGCCCGCCTGTATCGGTGGCGATGCCGCCCGTCTCCTCGACGAGGTGCTGCTGCTCGATCAGCCGGCGGAAGTTCTGCTTGTGCAGGCGGCGCCCGGCCAAGGCCTCGACGCTGCGCTGCAGCTGGAAGAGCGTGAACGTGTCCGGCAGCAGCTCGAACACCACGGGGCGGTATTTGATCTTGGCGCGCAGCCGCGCGATGCCGGTGGCCAGGATGCGGCGATGATCGCCCATCATGCGTCGGCCGAGCGGCAGGGTCGCGGCGGCGCCCCGCGCCTCGGGGATGAGCCCGGCCTCATAGAGAAGCTCGTAGCGCTGGAGGATCAGCTCCTCGTTCCAGCCGTGCGGCTCGAGACCGAAGGCGACGGCGCAGCGCTGCTCGCGGCTGCGGCGGACCGCGTCGCCCGGCGCCGCGGCGACCCAGCGGTGCAACGCCTCGACCAGCTCGGCCGAGGACTCGGTCGCGGCGCGGCGGTCCTCCCAGGGAAAGAAGGCGTACCAGTCCGCCCAGGTCGACTCGCCCGCCGCCTCGGCCACGATCTCGCGCGTCAGGCCGAGATAGCTGATCGAGACCATTCGTTGCGGTCCCTCGCCGCCGCGATCGCGGTCGGCGAAGGTGTAGAGCTGCTCGACATAGCCGATGGGGTGATGTGTCTGCTGCTCGACCCAATCGCGCAGGCCGGACTGCAGCGAGCGATGCGCGAGGGCGAACGGCCCCGAGGGCAACGCGCGTCCGGCGATCGTGAGCACGCGCGGCTGATCGTCCTGCACCGCCACGAGCACGGCGATCAGGTTGACGGCGACGGCTTCCGCCTCGGCCGGGTTCGGCGCGAGCGGCGTTTCGATCGAGATCATGGCGGCATGGTGCGAAGGGGCCCTGCCGCGTCAAGCGCGAAGACGCGCTGTTCACGTCGTCGGCAGTCCCGGCTGGCCTCGGCGCGCCGGATCGCCGACAAGCGGCTTCGGCACGTGGGAGGACGGCAGATGCGACGCGCGACGCTTTCCCTTTCGGCACTGGTCGTCGCCGTCGTCCTGGCCGGCTGCGGCGAGGAGGCGACGGTGCCGGCGCGCGAGGGCTATGGGGCCCACCCTGCTTTGCCCGCGCCGGTGCGCAGCTACATTCCGACCATCGACATCGCCCCGGCGATCGGCTGGCCCCGCGGCCGCACGCCGCAGGCCCCGAGCGGCTTCCATGTGACGGCGCTCGCGCGCGACCTCGACCATCCGCGCTGGCTGCATGTGCTGCCGAACGGCGACGTGCTGGTCGCCGAAACGAATGCGCCCGCACCTCCCGACGCGGGCGGCTGGAGCCTGCGCGGCTTCGTCGTCGGCTGGCTGACCCGCAAGGCCGGCGCCGCGACGCCGAGTGCGGATCGCATCACGCTGCTGCGCCGCGCCGCGGACGGGACCGTGACGCGCCACGTCTTCCTTCGGGGCCTGCATTCGCCCTTCGGGATGGCGCTCGTCGGCGACACCTTCTATGTCGCCGACACGGACGCGCTGCTCGGCTTTCCCTATGCGACGGGCGACCTCGCCATCACGGCGCCGCCGCGCAAGATCGCCGACCTGCCCGCCGGCCCGATCAACCACCATTGGACGAAGGACCTGATCGCGAGCCCCGACGGCAAGACGCTCTACGTGACCGTCGGCTCGAACTCGAACCGCGCCGAGAACGGCATGGCGGCGGAAGAGAACCGCGCCGACGTGCTCGCCATCGATGCGCAAACGGGCGCGAGCCGCGTCTTCGCCTCCGGCCTGCGCAATCCGAACGGCATCTCGCGCGAGCCGGTGACCGGCAAGCTCTGGGTGACGGTGAACGAGCGCGACGAGATGGGCAGCGATCTCGTGCCCGACTACATGACGGCGCTTCAGGAGGGCGGCTTCTACGGCTGGCCCTATTCCTACTACGGCCAGCATCTCGATCCGCGCCTCAAGGACCAGCGTCCCGATCTCGTCGCTCGCGCGATCGTGCCGGACTACGCGCTCGGCGCGCATACGGCCTCTCTCGGCCTCGCCTTCTACACGGGCACCGCGTTCCCGAGCCGCTACCGCGGCGGCGCTTTCGTCGGCCAGCACGGATCGTGGAACCGCGCACCGCTCTCGGGCTACAAGGTCGTGTTCGTGCCCTTCGAGGCGGGACACCCGTCCGGCGCGCCGCAGGATTTTCTCACCGGATTTCTGTCGTCAGACGGGAAGGCCTACGGCCGCCCGGTCGGCGTCGCGGTCGACGGGAACGGTGCGCTCCTCGTCGCCGACGACGTCGGCAACACGGTCTGGCGCGTGACGGCCGGCCCCTGAACGACGGGCGTCAGCCGAGCACGGAGCCGGTGATCGTCACGCCGCCGTCGACGACGATCGTCTGGCCGGTCACGTAACGGCCCGCGGCGGAGGCGAGAAACAACGCCGCGCCCGCGATGTCGTCGGGATCGCCGATGCGCTTCAGCGGCGTCGCGCCGGTCGCGGCTTTGTAGGTCTCGGGATTGTCCCACAGCGCCTTGGCGAAATCCGTCTTGATGAGGCCGGGCGCGATGCAATTGACGCGCACGTTGTGCGGCCCGAACTCGATCGCGAGATTGCGCGCGAGCTGCATGTCCGCCGCCTTCGAGATGTTGTAGGCGCCGATCACCGGCGAGCCCATCAGGCCGCCGATCGACGAGACGATGATGATGGCCCCGTCCTTGCGCTCGACCATGCCCGGCGCGGTGAGCTGCACCAGCCAATGGTTCGAGACGATGTTGTTGTCGAGGATCTTGCGGAACTGTTCGTCCGAGATGCCACCGAGCGGCCCATAGTAGGGGTTGGACGCCGCGTTGCAGACGAGCACGTCGACGGGGCCGAGTTCGCTGGTCGTGCGCGCGATGAGCTGCTCGAGATCGGCCTTCGAGGAGATCGATGCGGCAATCGCCACGGCCTTGCCCGGCCCGTACGCCGCCGCGATCTCGTCGACGACGGCCTGGCAGGCCTCCTGCTTGCGAGACGAAATCGCGACGCGCGCGCCCTGTTCGACCATGCGCACGGCGATCGCCTTGCCGATGCCGCGCGACGAGCCGGTGACGACGGCGACTTTGCCGGTGAGATCGAAGAGGGACAACAGTTTGGCTCCTGACTATTCACGTACTCAACTCTTCACCCGCAAGCGCGAGAAGGCGAGCGGCGACACCTAATTCGTGTAGCGCTTCAGTTCGAGGCGCGCGATCGTGCGGTTGTGGACCTCGTCGGGGCCGTCGGCGAGGCGCAGCGTGCGCACATGCGCGTAGGATTGCGCGAGCGGGAAGTCGTCGGACACGCCGCCGCCTCCGTGCGCCTGGATCGCATCGTCGAGGATGCGCAGCGCGACGTGCGGCGCCGCCACTTTGATCATCGCGATCTCGAGCCGGCCGCCCTTGGCGCCGACCTTGTCCATCATGTCGGCCGCCTTGAGGCAGAGGAGGCGCGTCATCTCGATGTCGACGCGGGCGCGCGCGAGCCGCTCCTCCCACACCGAATGGTCCGCGATGCGCTTGCCGAAGGCGGTACGCGAGACGAGCCGGCGCGCCATCGCTTCCAGCGCCATCTCGGCGACGCCGATCGTGCGCATGCAATGGTGGATGCGCCCCGGCCCGAGCCGCCCCTGCGCGATCTCGAAGCCGCGCCCCTCGCCGAGAATCAGATTCTCGGCCGGCACGCGCACGTCCTTCAGGATGACTTCGCCGTGGCCATGCGGCGCGTCGTCGTAGCCGAAGACGGGAAGCATGCGCTTGATCTCGACGCCGGGCGCATCGAGCGGCACGAGGATCTGCGACTGCTGCTTGTGCGGCTCGGCGCTCGTGTCCGTCTTGCCCATCACAATGGCGATCTTGCAGCGCGGATCGCCGACGCCGGACGACCACCATTTGCGGCCGTTGATGATGTAATGGCCGCCATCGCGGCGCATCTGCGTCGCGATGTTGGTCGCGTCGGAAGAGGCGACATCGGGCTCGGTCATCAGGAAGGCGGAGCGAATCTCGCCCGCCATCAGAGGGCGCAGCCAGCGCTCCTTCTGCGCGGTACTGCCGTAGCGGTGCAGCACCTCCATGTTCCCCGTGTCCGGCGCGGAGCAGTTGAAGACCTCGGCGGACCAGGAGATGCGGCCCATCTCCTCCGCGCAGAGCGCGTAATCGAGGTTCGTGAGGCCGGCGCCGTGAAACGCATCGCTGTCATGCTCGACGGAGGGTGGCAGGAAGAGGTTCCACAGGCCGTCCGCTTTGGCCTTACCCTTCAGATCCTCGACGATCGCCGGCACCTGCCAGCGCGCCGTCCCGAAGGCGGCCATCTGCGCGCGATAGGTGTCGACGGCAGGTGCCACCTCGGCATCGAGGAAGCTGCGGACCCGGTCGCGCCAGCGCCGTTGCGTCTCCGACAGCGAGAAATCCATCGTCCGATCCTTTCGAGGCGCCGAAGATACCGAATGTTCGATAAACACGGCTTGGGCGCGGATGCCATCCCCTCGAAAGGGGGACGGACGCTCTCAGGCGCCTCTCTCAAGAGGAGGTTTACGGGCGTGATCATTTGCTCTAGGCAGCATACTCGGTTTCCGAATTTGACCCGAACGCAGAGCCGAGCACCCGCATGCCGCTCGATCTCGAGACCCGCAACGACCTCCTCGCGACGGTGCGCCGCTTCGTCGAGGAACGCCTGCGCCCGCTCGAGGCCAAAGTGGCGGCGGAGGATGCCATTCCCGACAGCGTCGTCGCGGAAATGCGCGAGCTTGGGCTTTTCGGTCTCTCGATTCCGGAGGCGTTCGGCGGCCTCGGCCTGACGATGGAGGAGGAGTGCCTCGTCGCGATCGAGCTGGGGCGCACGAGCCCGGTGTTCCGCTCGGTCGTCGGCACCAATGTCGGCATCGGCAGCCAGGGCCTCGTGATGGCCGGGACGCCGGCTCAAAAAGCGCGCTGGCTGCCCGATATCGCCTCCGGCGCGCTCATCACCTCGTTCTGTCTCACCGAGGCGGAGGCCGGCTCCGACAGCGCGGCGGTGCGCACGCGGGCGCGGCGCGAGGGCGACGCCTACGTGCTCGACGGCGCCAAGCGCTACATCACGAACGCCGACGTCGCCTCGCTTTTCACGGTCATGGCCCGCACCAACCCGGACGAGCCCGGCGCGCACGGGATCTCCGCCTTCCTCGTGCCCGCGGACGCGAAGGGCCTCTCGATCGGCAAGCCCGAGCGCAAGATGGGCCAGCACGGCGGCCATGTCTGCGACGTGGTGTTCGAGCAAGTCCGCGTGCCCGTCGAGAACCGGCTGGGCGAGGAGGGCCAAGGCTTTCGCATCGCGATGCAGGTGCTCGATCGCGGGCGCCTGCACATTTCGGCGGTCTGCGTCGGCCTCGCGGAGCGCCTGATCGCCGATGCGGTCGCCTACGCCAAGGAGCGCCGCCAGTTCGGCCAGCCGCTCGCCGCATTCCAGCTCGTTCAGGCGATGATCGCGGACTCGCAAACGGAGGCGCTTGCGGCCCGTGCGTTGACGCTCGAGACCGCGCGCCAGCGCGACCGCGACGAGCCGACGACCCTGGAGGCCGCAAGCGCCAAGCTCTTCGCCTCCGAGATGGTGGGACGCGTCGCAGACCGCGCGGTCCAGATCTTCGGAGGCGCCGGCTACATCTCGGATTATGGGATCGAGCGCTTCTACCGCGACGTGCGGCTCTTCCGGATCTACGAGGGCGCCTCCGAGATCCAGAAGCTCGTCATCGCCCGCGAGACGCTGAAGCGAGCCCCGTGAGATGAGTCCCGAACCGCATCGCCTCGATCTGGCGGCTTACGCGTTCCAGACGGACATCGATCCGCGTTTCGGCGACATGGACGCGCTGCGCCATCTCAACAATGTCGCGCTTGCCGGCATTTACGAAGAGGCGCGCCTGCGCTTCACGCAGACGTTCAATCACGGCCCGATCGGCGACGAGCGCGGCCGTCCGATGCTGGCCGAGGTCGCGATCCGCTATCTTGCCGAGGGCCGCTACCCCGGCCGTATACGCTGCGGCGTCGGCACTGTCCGTATCGGGCGCACCTCCTACGTCATCGGGCAAGCGCTCTTCCAGCAGGGCCGCTGCATCGGGCTCTCCGACACCGTCGTCGTGTGGACCGAGATGAGCCGTCCGGCGCCGCTGCCGCCCGGCTTCCGCGCCGCACTCGAGGCCGCGCTGATCGCGGCGCCCGCGGACGCGACGCCCGAAGACGCGACGCCCCAGGACGCGACGCCGTAAACAGATTAGAGAGAGGCCAAACCATGCGCGAAGCCGTCATCGTCTCCACCGCCCGCACGCCGATCGGCAAGGCCTATCGCGGCGCGTTCAACAACACGCAGGCGCAGGCGCTGGCCGCTCACGCGATCACGCACGCGGTGGAGCGCGCGAAGATCGACCCCGCCGAGATCGAGGACGTGTGCATGGGCGCGGCACGTCAGCAGGGCGCGCAGGCGACGAACATCGGCCGCCAGGCCGCCCTGCGCGCGGGCTTGCCCGTGACGATCCCGGGCCAGAGCATCGATCGGCAATGCGCCTCCGGCCTCATGGCCGTGGCGACGGCCGCCAAGCAGATCATGGTCGACGGCATGCAGATCGCGATCGGCGCCGGCGTCGAGTCGATCTCGCTCGTCCAGAACGAGCACGGCAACACGTTCCGCACGCAGGACCCGTGGCTCGTCGAGCACCTGCCGCAGACCTACATGGCGATGCTGGAGACGGCCGAGGTCGTCTCGCGCCGCTACGACGTCAGCCGCGAGGCGCAGGACCAATACGCGCTGCAGAGCCAGCAGCGCACCGCCAGGGCGCAAAGCGAAGGTCTCTTCGACCACGAGATCGTGCCCATGACGGCGACGATGACCGTCGTCGACAAGGCCACCGGCGAGACGTCGGAGCGCGAGATCACGGTGACGAGCGACGAGGGCAATCGCCCACAGACGACGCTGGACGACCTCGCCAAGCTGAAGCCCGTCTGGAAGGATGGGCTCGAGATCAAGCAGGGCGAGTTCATCACCGCCGGCAACGCCTCGCAACTCTCGGACGGCGCCGCCGCGCTCGTGCTCATGGAGGCGAAGGAGGCCGAGCGCCGCGGCCTCGAGCCGCTCGGCGCCTATCGCGGCATCGCCGTCGCCGGCTGCGACCCGGACGAGATGGGCATCGGCCCCGTCTTCGCCGTGCCGAAGCTCCTGAAGCAGCACGGCCTCAAGGTCGAGGACATCGACCTGTGGGAGCTGAACGAAGCCTTCGCCGTGCAGGTCATCTACTGCCGCGACAAGCTCGGCATCCCGGACGAGCGGCTCAACACCTGTGGCGGCTCGATCGCGATCGGGCATCCCTATGGCATGACGGGCGCACGCCTCACCGGCCACATCCTGCTCGAAGGCAAGCGCACGAAATCGAAATATGCGGTCGTGACGATGTGCGTCGGCGGCGGCATGGGGGCGGCCGGGCTCTTCGAGATCTACTGAGCCGCTACCAGAGGCCGGGCACGAGGCGCCAGCGCCGCGCGCGCATGTAGTCCCGATAGCCCGGGAGCCGCTCGGCGAGGACGCGCTCCTCGTCGAGCAGGCGCCAGACCAGCGCCGGCAGGAGTGCCGCCACCGCGGCGAGGCTCCACCACGAGCCGAGCGCGAGCGGGATGCCCGCCAGCAGGATCAAGCCCGCGCCGTACATCGGATGGCGGACGAGCGCGTAGGGCCCGTTCGACACGACCTGCTGCCCGGTCTCGACCACGATCGTCGCCGCCGCATAGCGGTTGAACCGGAAGACGGCGAAGATCCCCGCCCATCCCGCCAGATGCAGGGCATCGCCGAGCGCGACCACGCTCGGCGGCACATGCGACCAGCCGAAACGCCGGTCGAGGCCGGCCACGGCGAAGATCGCGACGAAGCCTGCGGAGGCGAGGCCCATCGCCATCTTCTGCACCGGCTCCGTCTCCGCGAATGGCCCGCCTCGCAGTCGTCTGCGGAGCAGGTCCGGCGCGGTCCGACGCAGGTCGAACGTCACGATGATCGAGGCCGCCGCGTAGATCGCCAGGAACAGCCATGCCTTTGCGTCGTCGAGCGTGCCCGCCGCGCCGAAGACGAGCGCGGCCAGCGCGACGAGGAGGATGCAAAGGCTGACGCAGAGGCGGAGGATCGAGGGCATCGATTCATCCTTCCGACGATCGCGCGGAACGTCCCGGACTCTCGCGCGATAGTGAGGAAAAGGAAGAGGCCTTGCACATGATGATGAAGACCATCCTCACCGCCGCCGCGCTGCTGAGCAGCGTCGCCGGCTTCACACCCGCGCTCGGTCAGGCCGCCGCCGGCTCCGCTCCCGCCCCGCGCGCCCACATCTATCCGCCGCGTGAAGGTCGCTCCTCCTACTATCCCGACCACACGAGAGGCGGCGTCGACGGCAACCTGTCCTTCAACAACCAGATCCGCAAGCACACCGACCCGCTCAACGCCAACGGCGCGAAGTAGAGCTCGCGCATCCTCCCCCGTAAAACGGGGGAGGGGGACCATGCGAAGCATGGTGGAGGGGGCGAACGGCCCGCGATGTCGCGAGCTGGTCTGATGCGCGCTCGCGAGGACGAAGAAAGCGGCAGCCCCCTCCACCGCGCGTCGCGCGGTCCCCCTCCCCCGCGTTGCGGGGGAGGATATGCCGGCATCACCGCGGAGCTTCAGTCCGCCCACGCGCATTCTTCCCCGCGTTGCGGGGGAGGATGTGCCGACGTCACCTTCGCGTCGCCGCGACGAAGGCGCGGGTGCGCGCCTCGGGGTCGGGGTTCAGCGTGATGTCGGTGACGACGGCGGCGATGTCGGCACCGGCCTCGAGGACGCCGCGGACCCGATCGAGCGTCACGCCGCCGATGCCGACGAGCGGGATCGCCCCGATCTTCGCCTTCCAGTCGCCGAGTCGCGCCAGGCCCTGCGGGGCGAAGGGCATGGCCTTCAGGATCGTCGGATAGATCGGTCCGAGCGCGATGTAGTCGGGCTGCGTCGCGAGCGCGCGGTCGAGTTCGGCCTCGTCGTGCGTCGAGACGCCGAGCCGCACGCCGGCACGGCGGATCGCATCGAGGTCGGCCGTGTCGAGATCGCTTTGCCCGAGATGCACGTAATCGCAGCCGGCCTCGATCGCGGCCTGCCAATGGTCATTGACGACGAGCTGCGCGCCGTGGCTCCGGCAAAGGTCGCGCGAGTCCGCGATCTCGCGTGCGACGACGTCAGGCACGGCGTCCTTGACGCGGAGCTGCACGAGCCGTGCGCCGCACGGCAGCAGCCGCGCAATCCAGGCAGCCGAGTCGACGATCGGATAGAAGCGATCGAGCATCGGCTAGGCCGTAAAGGCGCGGCCAAAGACCGGCGTCGAGGGCTCGGCCATGTCGCGCGGCAGCATCGGCTCGGCCTTGTAGGCGAGCCGCCCGGCCTCGGTGGCGAGCGCGAAGGCTTTCGCCATCGCGACGGGATCGCCCGCCTTCGCGATCGCGGTGTTGAGCAGCACCGCGTCGTAACCGAGCTCCATCGCGGCCGCCGCATGCGCGGGCGTGCCGATGCCGGCGTCGACGACGAGGGGCACGCCCGGGAAGTGCGCGCGCATCGCTCGCAGCCCGAACGGATTGTTGAGGCCGCGCCCCGAGCCGATCGGCGCGCCCCACGGCATCAGCACCTCGCAGCCCGCGTCGAGCAGACGCTCGGCGACGACGAGATCCTCCGTCGTGTAGGCGAACACCTGGAAACCGTCCGCGGCGAGAATGCGCGCCGCCTCGACGAGGCCGAAAACGTCCGGCTGCAGCGTGTCGTCCTCGCCGACGACCTCGAGCTTGATCCAGGGCGTCCCGAACACCTCGCGCGCCATCTGCGCGGTGGTCACGGCCTCGTTCACCGTCCGGCATCCGGCGGTGTTGGGCAGCACGCGCACGCCGAGTTCGCGGATCAGCGACCAGAAGCTTTCGCCGGCGCGGCTGCCGCCGCTCTCGCGCCGGAGCGAGACGGTGACGATCTGCGTGCCCGAGGCGCGCACGGCCTCCGCGAGGATCGCGGGCGAGGGATATTGCGCGGTGCCGACGAGGAGGCGCGAGGCGATCCGCGTGCCGTAGACGATGAGATCGTCGCTCGCAGCCATCATCCCCCCTGCTTCGGCACGAGGATCTCGACGACATCGCCTTCGCGCAGCGGCGTCGCGGTCCGGTCGCTCGCGCGCACGAAGCGCTGGTTCAGCGCCGTCGCGACGGTCGCCTCAGCGTAGTCGAGTTCGACGAGCAACGCGGCGATTGTCTCCGCGCCGACCTCACGCGCTTTGCCGTTCACGATGATCTGCATAAATGATCTCCGGGACGTGGGCACCGCGGGTCACGACCTCCGCGACGCGCCGCGCCAGCGCCGGCGCGATGAGGAAGCCGTGGCGGTACAAACCGTTCACGTAGAGTGTGCGGCCCTCGCGAACGATGCGCGGCAGGTTGTCGGGAAACGCGGGGCGCAGGTCACAGCCGGTTTCGACGATTTCCGCCTCGCCGAAGGCCGGATGCACCGCGTAGGCGGCGCCGAGGAGTTCGAGCAGTGCGCGCGCAGTGACGCGCCCGCGCTCCTCGTTCTCGACGGTCGTGGCCCCCACCATGAAGAGCCCGTCGCCGCGCGGCACGATGTAGACCGGATGGCGCGGATGAAGGAGACGCACCGGGCGCGACAGCGTGACGTCGCGCGTGCGCAGCACCACCATCTCGCCCTTGACGCCCCGCAGCTCTGCCAAGCGGTCGCGCGCCGCGAGACCCCGGCAGTCGACGACCCAGTCGGCACCGGCAGAGGATGCGTCGGCACCGAATGTCATCGTGACCCGCGCGTTCGTCGCCAGCTCCGCCTCGAGCGCGGCGGTGGCCGAGCGGGGCGCGAGATGCCCTTCGCCGGAAAAGAGCAGCGCGGCGGAAAAGCGGCCCGCGAGGTCCGGCTCGAGCGCCGCCAGCGCGTCACCATCGAGCCTGTCGTGGCCGCTCGTGCGGCTCGCGAACCGCGTCAGCTCGACGCGGTCGCGCGCGGGCGCCACCACGAGGCTGCCGCGCATCGTCGCCACCGGCACGCGCGTCTGCCAGAAGGCGAGCGACTCGAGGCCGAGCGCGACGATCAGCGGCTCCGTGCCCTCGGCTTCGCACCAGGGCGCGAGCATGCCGCCGGCCACCCAGGAGCAGCCGCGCCCGGCATCCGGCTCGCGCTCGACGAGTTCCACCGCGCAGCCGCCATCCGCCAGCGCCAACGCGCAGGCGAGGCCGGCGACACCCGCGCCGAGCACACGCACGTGCGGTGCCGCGCTGGTCGATCGTGCCGATGGATGAAGGGAAATGTCTGCCACGTCACCATCCCTACGCCAGTGCAAGCTGGATCAGGTTCGAAGGGTCGCCGGGCCGCGTGACGCGTTGCCGGCCTCTCAGCCCCCTGGCGGGGATCCCCTAGGCTCGACATGTAGGTAGGCGCCGCCCCCCGCGAGTGTCAAGGAAGCGCGCGCCAGCAGCTGAGCCGTGTGAAGCGCTGCGCGGCCCGTCAGATCGCGGATCTGATGGCGGCAGGAGGTTCCGTCCGCCACCACGAGATCGTGCGGCGCGGCAGCCCGCACCGCCGGCGCCAGCGCCGCCTCGCCCATCGCGCGGGAGACCGCCTGCGTCTCCGCCTGATAGCCGAAGGCACCGGCCATGCCGCAGCAGGAGGACGTGATGGGCCGCACATCGAGGCCGTCGACGCGCCGCAGCAGGGCCAGCTGAGGCGCGAGCGCGCCGAAGGCCTTCTGGTGGCAATGGCCGTGCACGTGAACGGTGGACGAGAGCGCCAGCCTCGGCGCGGACGATGTCCGCCCCGCCAGGAACTCCGGAAGCAGCTGCGCGCGGGCCGCCAAGGCCTCGGTCTCCGGCCCCGGCAAGAGGGACATGAATTCATCCCGAAGGGTCAGCAGGCAGGAGGGCTCGAGCCCCACCACCGGCTGCGCGCCGGCGAGAGCCGCCAGCGTGCGGCGCGCCTCCGCCCGGGCGCGGTCGACCAGCCCGGCGGCGAGATAGGTGCGTCCGCAGCAGAGCGCCCGTCCGCGCGTTCGCGGCGCGACGGGCCGCAGCCCGTAGGCGCGCAGCACGCGGACGGCGTCGCGCACGATCTCGGGCTCGAAGGCGCGGTTGAACGTGTCGGCGAACAGGATGACTTCGTCCGGCGCGCCGCTGATGGGCGGTAACTCGTCGTCGCGGAAGGCGTCGCGCCGGAACGCCGGCAGATCGCGTTCGGCGGCGATGCCGATCGAACGCTCCAGGCCACGGCGGAGCCAGCGGCTGCGCTCGCGCAAGTTGGACAACGAGGCAAGACGCCCGGCGAGCGGCGCATAACGCGGCAATTCGGCGATCAGGCGCTCGCGCAACGCGACGCCGTGGCGCTCGACGCGGGCGGCCTGCGCCTCGACCTTCATCTTCGCCATGTCGACGCCGGTCGGGCACTCGCGGCGGCAGGCCTTGCAGGAGACGCAGAGTTTCAGCGCCGCATCGACGTCGTCGCTCGCCAGCGCATCGGGTCCGAGTTGCCCGGTCAAGGCAAGGCGCAGCGTGTTGGCCCGCCCGCGCGTCAGATGCTGCTCGTCGCGCGTCACGCGATAGCTCGGGCACATGCTGCCCGCGTCGAACCCCCGGCAGGTCCCGTTGTTGTTGCACATCTCGACCGCGCCGAGGAGGCCGCCCTGAGGTCCGGGCCACGCGGACCAGTCGAGCTTCGGCATCACCGGCAACGCGCGATAGTCGGGCGCGTAGCGGAAGAGGCTGCGATCGTCGAAGTGCGGCGGACGCACGATGCGGCCGGGGTTTAGGATCCCGTCGGGGTCGAACGCGTCCTTCACCGCCTCGAAGGCGCGCGCGATCCAGGCGCCGAACATCGGCTCGTGGAACTCGGACCGCACGATCCCGTCGCCGTGCTCCCCGGAATGGCTGCCCTTGTAGGCGCGCACGAGGTCGAAACATTCCTCGGCGATTGCGCGCATCGCGCGCACGTCCGCCTCGCGCTTCATGTTGAGCACGGGGCGCACATGCAGGCAGCCGACGGAAGCATGCGCGTAATAGGTCGGGCGTGTGCCGTGGCGTTCGAAGACGGCGTCGAGACGTTCGGTATAATCGGCGAGGTCTTCGAGATCGACGGCGCAATCTTCGATGAAGGAGACCGGTTTGCCGTCGCCCTTCATCGACATCATGATGTTCAGTCCGGCTTCGCGCACCTGTGCGATCTCGGCCTGGAACGCGACGTTTGCCGCGCGGACGAGCGCCCGCGGATGGCCGAGATCGCCCATCATCTCCTCGAGCCGATCGAGGCAGGCGGCAAGCCGCCGGTCGTCGTCGCCGTGGAATTCGACGAGCAGCAGCGCTTCGGGTTCGCCGATCAGCATCCGCTCGATCGTCGGGCGATAGATCGCAATGCTGCGGCCAAGGTCGATCATGTTGCGATCGACGAGCTCGACCGCCTCGGGGTCGAGCGTGACGAGATGCCGGGTCGCCTCCATGGCTGCGCGGAACGTCGGAAACTGGCAGATGCCCACGACCTTGCGCGGCTTGATCGGCGCGAGCTTCAGGAGCAGGGCCTCCGAGATCGCGAGGGTGCCCTCGGAGCCGACGAGAAGACGGGCAAGATTGTCGCGGCCCGCTCCCGTCGCTGCCGGCGTCAACGCATCGATGTTGTAGCCACCGACGCGCCGCAACTGTCTTGGGAAGCGTCGCGCGATCTCCTCCGCCTCGTCGTGTCCCAAGGCACGAAGACGCGCGAGCAACGCGGCCGGCGAGCTCGTCTCCTCGGCTGGCCCGAACCGATGTCGACTGCCGTCGGCGAGCAACGCGTCGACGGCATGGACATTGTCGGCCATCAATCCGTAGCGGATGCTCTTGGATCCGCAGGAATTGTTGCCCGCCATTCCCCCGATCGTCGCCCGCGCATGCGTGCTCGGATCGACGGGAAAGAACAGCCCGTGCGGCTTCAAAGCCGTGTTGAGATGTTGCAGGACGAGTCCCGGCTCGACCAGCGCAGTGCCGGCACTCGCATCCACGTCCATCACTCGGCGCAGATGCTTGGTGAAGTCGAGCACGAGGGCGCGGTTGACCGTCTGCCCGCACTGGCTCGTGCCGCCGCCGCGCGGCAGAACGGGGACGCCGTGCTCGCGGGCGAGGGACAGCGCGGCGGCAACATCGGCGCGCGTCTTCGGAACGACCACGCCGATCGGCTCGATCTGATAGATCGAGGCATCGGTGGCGTAGCGCCCGCGGTCGGCGCGGCCGAACAGAACCTCGCCCTCGATATGGCGCCGCAAGGCCGCCGCGAGCGCCGGGTCCCCCGGCATCGTCGCGGGGAGCACCCCTCTAGACATGCGTCGGCTGGCCGCCGGCCGAGACCACGAAGCGCCGCTCGGGATGCATGAAGAACGCCGCGAGGGCGCCCGTCGCCATCAGCACCATCGTGCCGATGAACGGAAGCGGCCAGTTGCCTGTCCGATCGATGATGAACCCGAAGACGATCGGCGACACGATGGCGGCGAAGGCCGAGCCGCAGTTCATCAGCCCGCTCGCCGTCCCCGCGAGCTGCGGCGCGATATCCATCGGCGTCGCCCACATGGCGCCGATCGTCATTTCGGCAAAGAAGAATGCGGCCCCGAGCGCGAGCGCGGCCCAGGTGGGATCGCGCACGAAGAGGATCGGGATCGAGACGAGAAGCGACAGGAGCAGCCCCACGACGACGACGTCGCGCCGCGCGCGCACGAGGCTGCCCGTCGCGCGCAGGATGCGATCGCTGACGATCCCGCCCAATGCATCGCCGAGGACGCCGCCGAAGAAGACGACGGACGCGAAGGCGGCCGAGTGCTTCAGGTCGAGATGATAGGCGTGCAGCATGAATTGCGGCACCCAGCTCAGGAACGTCCACAGCGTCCAGGCGTAGCAGAAATAGGTGAAGATCACGGGGGCCATGCGTCGCGACAGCGCGGCCCACGGGATCGGCGCGCGGGTCGTCGCAGGCCGTCGAGGCGGCGGCAACGCGGCAAGGTCGGCGGCATCGCTGCCCCGATGCGCACGTGGGTCATCGCGGAAGTAGGCGACCCAACCGAGCGCCCACGCCAGGCTGACGACACCGACGATCAGGAAGGAGGCGCGCCAATCGAACGCCGCGATGAGCGCGACGACGAGCGGCGGCGTCAGCGCGTTGCCGAGCCGCGCGCTGGCGTGCGTCAGCCCCTGCGCGAGGCCGGCGCGATCGGCCGGCAACCAGTCGGACATGGCGCGCGTCGCGACCGGAAACGTCGCGCCCTCCCCGAGTCCGAGCAGGATGCGTGCGGCCACCATCGAGACGAAGCCGCCGGCGAGGCCGGTCGCGATCGTCGCCGCGCCCCACACGAGCGCGCAGGCGCCGAGCGTCCGGCGCGGCCCGAAGCGATCCGCGAACCAGCCGCCGATGACCTGAAAGACGAGATAGGGATAGGCGTAGACCGAGAAGATGAAGCCCACCTCGAGATGATCGAGGTACAGTTCCTTCTGGAAGGCGCCCGCTGCTGTCGAGACGTTGACGCGGTCGATGTAGGTCAGGAAGTACATCGCGCAGAGCAGAAGGAGGACGTTCTGCCTGGCCGTCCACCGAAACCCGACCATCAACCCGTCCCTTGTCGCGGGTTGCTTTGTACTCCCTGGAACGTCACGCCGACAGGATGGACGAACGGCGCACACGCAAACGTGCGCGCCGCGCGTGAGGTCAGGCGAGGCCGAGCTTCTGAGCGAGGCCGATGCGCTGCAGCTTGCCCGTCGCGCCCTTCGGGATCTCGTCCATGAACAGGATCTTCGCGGGCACCTTAAAGGGCGCAAGATGCTCGCCCGCGAAGCTGCGAATGTCCTTCTCGCTCGCCTGCTGGCCCTCGCGCAGCACGATCACGGCGGCGACGTCCTCGCCGAGCTTGTCGTGTGGCAGCGCGAAGCAGACGCATTGCGAGACGGCCGGATGGTCGAGCAGAATCTCGTCGACCTCCCGGGGCGAGATCTTTTCGCCGCCGCGGTTGATGATCTCCTTGAGGCGTCCGGTGAGAGAGAGGTAGCCCTCCGCCGTCATCGTGCCCTGGTCGCCGGTGCGGAAGAAGCCGTGCTTGGTGAAGGCTTCGGCGTTGGCCTTCTCGTTGGCCTCGTAGCCGCTCATCACGTTGTCGCCCTTGATGACGATCTCGCCGATCTCGCCGGCCGGCAGCGGCTCGCCGTCCTCGTCGACGATCTGGATCTCGGGTCCGGCTGCAAGTCCGACGGAGCCGGGATAGTGCGGGCGCGGCGGCAGCGGGTTCGAGGCCATCTGATGCGAGGCCTCCGTCATGCCGTAGGCTTCGATGACCGGTGCGTCGAACACCGCTTCCATCTCCTTCATCACCTGCGGCGGCAGCGAGGAGGATGACGAGCGGATGAAGCGCAGCGGATTGGCCTTGATAACCTCGGCGTTGCGCGCGGCGCGGCCGAGGATCGCCTGATGCATCGTCGGGACGGCCGTGTACCAAGTCGGGCGCACCTCACTCATCCATGCGAAGAACTTGAGCGCGTTGAAGCCCGGCGTGCACGAGACGGAGCCGCCGGCCGAGAGCGGCGCGAGGGTCCCCGCGATCAGGCCGTGGATGTGGAAGAGCGGCATGATGTTGAGGCCGCGGTCCTCCGCCGTGAAGGCGAGCGAGGTGCGGATGTTGCGGGCCGAGGCGCAGACATTCGACTGCTTCAAGGGCACGATCTTAGGCCGCGAGGTGGTGCCCGACGTGTGCAGCACGAGCGCGATGTCGTCTGGCCCGGCGGGGCCGCCGTTCGCCGCAGGCGCGCTCGCGGCGTTCGGAAACGCCAGCGTGAAGCTGCCGGCGCCGGTCTCCGGCGTCGGCTTGAGGCGAGCGATGCCAACGCCGAGCTTCTCGGCGACGCCGATCGCCGGCGAGGCATCGCCCTCCGCGACCACGAGGAGCTTCGCCTTGAGATCGGTCATGTAGAATTCGAATTCTTCCGCCTTGTAGGCGGGGTTCAGCGGCGCCGAGGTCGTGCCGGCGGCGATCGCGATGAAGGCCGCCGCCATCTCGGGTCCGTTGGCGAGCACGATCGCGACGCGATCGCCGCGCCCGATCCCCTGCGCGTTGAGATCGCCGATCGTGCGGTCGACCAGCGTGCGCAGGCCCTTGTAGGTCAGCGGCACGCCGCCGGGCGCGGAGAGCGCGGTGGCCTCGTCGGCCCCCGTCTTGACGAGGTCGTGGAGCGTGCGGGCGTCAGCCATGGGCGTTTCTTCTTCTGGCGATGGTCAGGCCGCCGCCGCGATGGCGAGGCGACCCTTTGAGGTCTCGAGGCTCTGCGCCAGGAGGCGCATGAGGGCGTAGACGGTGTCGATATGCGGCGTCGGCACCTTGGTCAGGCGGCCGAGCTCGATGACGGAGCCGACGAGCGCTTCGAGTTCGATCGGGCGGCCGGCTTCGACGTCCTGCAGCATGGAGGTCTTGTGCGCGCCGACCTTCTCGGCGCCCTGGATGCGCTTCTCGATCGACACGCGCAGGTGCACGCCGAGTGCATCGCAGATCGCCTGCGCCTCCTTCATCATCTCTGCGGCGAGCTTTCGCGTATCGGGGAAGCGGCAGATGCCTTCGAGCGTCGCGTGGGTCAGCGCCGAGATCGGGTTGAACGAGGCGTTGCCGAGCAGCTTGAGCCAAATCTCGCCGCGGATGTCGGAGGTCACCGGGGCCTTGAAGCCGGCCTTGGCGAGGCGCTGTGAGAGCTGGGTGACGCGCTCCGACTTGGAGCCGTCCAGCTCGCCGAGGCCGAACCGGTTGCCCTCGATGACCGTCACGGTCTGCGGGTCGGTGAGGATCGCGGCCGGGTAGACCACGCTGCCGATCACGTGTTTGGGGTCGAGATGGCGCGCGATGAGGCCGCCGGGATCCGCCGTCTCGATCGGCGTGCCGGCGTATTCGCCGCCGTGGCCACCCGTGAAGTACCACCACGGGATGCCGTTCTGCATCGTGACGATAATAGTCTGCGGGCCGATGAGATGGGTCAGCTCCTCGGCGATCGGGCCGACCTGATGCGCCTTGACGGTCAGCAGCACGACATCATGCGGGCCGGCCTCCCTCATCGAGCGGGTGGCGCGCAACGTATCGGCATGGACGCGGCTGCCGTCCTCCTCGATCAGCGTCATGCCGTGCGCCTTGATCGCGTCGGCGTTCGAGCGGGCGATGAAGGTCACGTCCTCGCCCGCCTGGGCCAGCCGGACGCCCAGATAGCCGCCGATGGCGCCGGCGCCGACGATCGCGATGCTCATGGCGCGATACTCATGGATTGCGTGCTCTTCATTTCAGGGCGCGGATCAGCGTTCGCCGTCTGTTGAACCTACTCGAAGCGGTTTGACAAGCAGCCGATGCCCTCGATCACGATCTCGACGGTCGCGCCCTTCGGGATCGGGCCGGCGCCGAGCGAGGTGCCGCAGGAGATGATGTCGCCGGGCTCGAGCGTCATGCCGCGCGACAGGAGCGCGACGATGCGGGCCGCGGGCAGGATCATGTCCGAGATCGGGTAGGACTGGCGCTCGCGCCCGTTGACCAGCGTGCGCACGACGAGCCGCTGCGGGTCGAGGTCCGTGGCGATCACCGGCCCGAACGGGCAGAAGCCGTCGAGGCCCTTCGCGCGAGTCCATTGGTCGAAACTCGGATCGAGCTTCATGATCGCCGGTGCCGTGACGTCGTTGACGCATGTGTAGCCGAAGATGTGCGCGCCGGCCTCGGCCTCCTCGATGTCGCGGGCGGCTTTGCCGATCACGATGCCGAGCTCGCCCTCGTAGATCACGCGCCTGGCCGCCTCCGGCACCGCGATCGGCGCGCCGGAAGGACGAAACGTATTGGCCGGCTTCAGGAACGCGAGGGGCTCCTGCGGGCGTGCCAGGCCCTGCTTTTCGGCGACCGCGTGGAAGTTGTTCCACAGCGCGAGCAGCTTCGTCAGCCGGCACGGCAGGTCGATTGCGACGTCGGCGAGCGCCAGCGTCTCGCCGCTCGCGCGCGGCGTGTCGAAGAGATCGCCCTCGTGCACGGCGATGGTCGCGCCGTCGAGGCGGCCGAAGCCGCGCCGGCCGGCGTGCCGATATCCGATCCACTGCGCCATCGACGGCTCAGCGCATGAGGAAGCTGTCGGCGATGAAGCGCCGACGCACGGGCCGCAGAACGAACAGCGCAAGCACGGCGGCTGCGACGTTGAGGCCGACGGTCAGGTAAAAGACCGTCTGCCAACCGTGCGTTTTGGCGATGCCGCTGGCGATCGGAACGAGCAGCGCGCCGACCCCCTTCGCGGTGTAGAGAAGGCCCGCGTTGGTCGTCGCGTAACGCGGCCCGAAGGTGTCGCCGCAGGTGGCCGGGAACAGGCTGTAGATCTCACCGAAGACGAGGAAATAGAAGGCCGAGGCGAACACGAAGACGAGCGGGTCGCGACCGGCAACGCCGAGGAGGAACAGCGTCAGCGCGGCGATCGAGAACGCGATACCCATCGTCGGCTCGCGGCCGATGCGGTCGGAGAGCAGGCCGAAGAGCGGCCGGCCGAGGCCGTCGAGGATGCGGTCCAGCGTCAGCGCGAAGGTGAGCGTCACCGCCGTGATGCCGATGATCGATACCGGCGTCTTGGCGATGCCGTAGTCGGCGGCGATCGGCGCGATCTGCGCCGCAGTCATCAAGCCGCCGGCCGCGACCATGACGAAGATGACGTAGAGAAGCCAGAACACCGGCTTCCGCAGCGCCTTCTCCGGCTTGATGCTCCGCTTGGCCTGCGGGATGCTCAGCCGCTTGGGGATCGGCGGGTGCAGCACCTTCGGCGCCTGCAGGAAGAGGGCGAGCACGAACACGATGGCGCCCTGGCCGATGCCGAAGACGAAGAAGGCGTGCTGATAGCCGCTGGAGGCGATCATGTTGCCGATCGGAACGACCGTCAGCGCGGCGCCGGCGCCGAACCCGGCCGCGGTGGCCCCGGCGGCCAAGCCGCGCTTGTCGGGAAACCATTTCAGCGCGTTGCCGACGCAGGTGCCGTAGATCGCCGCCGCGCCGAGGCCGCCCACGAAGGCGCCCACGTAGAGCATCGGCAACGACGTGGCGACGCTGTTGAGGACCCAGGCCGCCGCGATGAGCACGGCCCCGATGATCACGATCGGCCGCGGGCCGTGCCGGTCCACGAAATAGGCCTTCACGGGCACGAGCCACGTCTCGGTCAGCACGAAGATCGTGAAGGCCCACTGGACGCTTTCGCGCGACCAATGCTGCGTTTTTGAAATGGGATCGACGAACAGCGTCCAGCCGTACTGGAGGTTCGCGATCATCGTCATGCAGAGGATGCCGAGCGCGAGCTGAATCCAGCGCCCCGGCGAGGCGACCGGGTGGGCGGTGGCACCCGGCGCGGCGATCCCCTGCGTGGCGATTCCCGGCGCGGATTGGGCCTCGAGCGAAAGGGCGGCGGTCCCGCGGGCGGGATCGACGGCGTCGGAGGCCATCGGCGTTTCCTCTTCGGTTGTTCTTGCCGCTCAGCGTACAGGTGAAACGAACGCGGAGACAAGTGCTTACGACGTTCCGTCTAACGAAGGTTCCGTCGAAGGATATACGCGAGCGCCGTGTCGCCGTCCGGCTTGCGGTAATAGGACTTGCGCTCTCCGACCTTCTCGAAGCCGACGCGGCGGTAGAGTGCGAGCGCCGCGGTGTTCTGCGCCTCGACCTCGAGGAACCAGCTTTTTGCACCGGCCCGCTGCAGCGCCCCCATGTTCGCGGCGAGGAGGCGCCCAGCGACGCCTTGCCCGCGCCGCTTCGGCTTGACGGCCACGGTGAGGATCTCGGCCTCGTCCGAGGCGAGACGCGACAGCACGAAGCCGACGAGTTCGCCCTTCGCGAAGGCGCCGTCCGCGAAGGTCGTCGAGGCGAGAAGGAGCGCCTCCATGTCGCTCTGCGGCCAGGCGAAGGTGAACGCCATGGCGTGAACGGCGGCGCAGTCCTCCGCATCGGCCACGCCGATACGTCGGATGTCGGGCACGGAGGCCTTCTGGAAGAGGTTCAGCATCAGGACGTCGCCGGTTCCGGCGCGGGCGCCGCTGCGCGCGGCTTCGCGTCGGGGGCCTTCAGATAGAGGGGACGAGGGGGCGCGTGGGCGGGATCGGCCAGAAGTCCGAGTCGCGCGACGAAGGCGATGTCCGGCACGATCTGATCGCCGACGATGTCCGCTGTGACGCCCCGGGACCAGGCCTCGATCGCGAGGATCGGCGCGCCGGAGCCGGCGAGACGCAGCGGGCCGTTCCCGAGGTCGCGCACCGCGTCCTCCCGCGAGGCGAAGCGCGGCATGAGGAAGATGCTGCCGTCCGCATGGAAGGCGGCGAAATAGACATGGCCGTGGCGCGCGTCCACCGCGACGACGACGGTGCCGGGCTCGTCGTCGAGGATGAGGGGCGCCGCGAGGGCCGCCAGCGTCGACACCCCGACCGCCGGGATCGACCCGGCAAGCGCGATGGCGCGGGCCGCAGCGATGCCGACCCGCAAGCCTGTGAAGGAGCCTGGCCCGACGGTGACCGCGACCCGGCCGAGCGCCGTGAAGCCACCGTCGATCTTTCCCATGACGCGCTCGATCAGCGGAATCAGCGCTTCCGCATGGCCGCGCTCCATCGGAAGCGTCTCCTGAGCCTCCGGTTCGGTCGCGCCTTCCGTGAGCACGCAGGCCGAGACGGCCGGCAAGGCGGTATCGATCGCCAGAATCTTCATAAATCGATTGTGACCGCTTTGTGGCCGCGGATCAATCGCGCTCGGGAAGGACGCGGCCGGCCGACGCGATCAATCCCAGAAATCCGGACGAGCTTCCGCCAGCCGTCCGCCGAGCCGCACCGGCGCCACCTTCGAGGCATGGCCCGCGGCGTTCGTCTCCACCGCGACGCCGCAGAGCGTCGCCGGGCCGGAGGCGGGCTCGAAGCGCGCGCCGGGGGTCTTCTGCACCATCCGGCGCAGCGGTTCGTGCTTTTCCATGCCGATCACGCTGTCGTAATCCCCCGTCATGCCCGCATCGCTCATGAAGGCCGTGCCGCCGGGCAGGATCTGATGGTCGGCGGTCGGCACATGGGTGTGCGTGCCGACGACGAGCGACGCGCGCCCGTCGCAGAAATGGCCGAACGCCATCTTCTCGCTCGTGGCCTCGCCGTGGAAGTCGACGACGGCGGCATCGCAGCCCTGGCCGAGCGGGCAGGCCTCCAATTCGCGATCCACCGCCGCGAAGGGATCGTCCATCGCATCCATGAAGACGCGCCCCATCGCGTTGACGACGAGGAGGCGATGGCCGCCGGCGGTCTCGACGAGCGCCGCCCCCGCACCGGGCGTGCCGCGCGGATAATTGACGGGCCGCACGAGGCGCGGCTGGCGCGTGATGAAGACCAGCGCCTCGCGCTGATCGAACGCGTGATTGCCGAGCGTCACGCAATCGGCGCCCGCATCGAGGATCTCCTGGCAGATCGCCTCGGTGATGCCGAAGCCGCCGGCCGCGTTCTCGCCGTTGACGACGACGCCGTCGAGCGCCCAGCGGCGACGCAGATCCGGCAAGCGCTGGAGCAGAACGGCGCGGCCCGACCGGCCGATGATGTCGCCGACGAAGAGAAGGCGCATCAGCCCGCGTCCGCGCAGACGATCGTGTCCTTTTCGGTCACCACGAGGTCGAGCGGCTCATCGTGATCCTCCGCAGGGACGAAGAGGACCTCCTGCGCGGCATAGGCGAGGCCGACGGCGACCACCTCTTTTCTGGCGCGGAGCGCGGCGAGCGTCAGATCGTAGAAACCCGCCCCGTAGCCGATGCGATGGCCGAGCCGGTCGAAGGCCGCGAGCGGCACGAAGAGAAGGTCGGGCTCGATCACCTCGGCGTCGGCGGGCGGCTCCGGGATGCTCATCTTGCCCGGCACCATCGTGACGTCCGGGCGCCAGCGCCGGAACGTCAGCGGCGTCCCACGCTTGCCGGTGACCGGCAGGCCCACCACGAAGCCGGCGGCATCGAGCGCGGCGACCAGCGCATGAGTCGGCAGTTCATCCCCGATGGACCAGAACGCCGAGACCGATCGCGCGCCGTGCGCTCGGGCGAGCTCCGGCCCAAGACGCGCGAGGCGCTGGGCGAAAGCGGCGGCCTCCGCCGGCGTGACGCGCGCGCGCGCGGCGAAGGCTTCGGACCGGAGGGCGGACTTGTCGAGGGGAGCGCTCATCGGGCGCTTATACACACGCCCACGCCGCGCGGGGAAAGAAGGTGCGGGCCACGAAAGCCGTGGGACATCGACCCCGGGAACCTACAACGTAGGTGGGCGCCATATGACCAAGTCCACGGACAAGGCCAGGGACAGCTCCCTGGAGATCGATAAGGCCCCGGGAATACAAATCCAACACGCACCCCGCAGCGCCGCCCCTCGAATGTAGGACAGAAGGGCCGCCGCCACCAGTGGTCTCAGCGTCCCGTCGTCAGCAGGATCTTTCCGAGGTGGGTCGAGCTCTCCATGAGCTCATGGGCCTGGCGCGCCGCGGCAAGCGGAAACGTCTCGTGGATGACGGGCTTCACGCGGCCATCTTCTAGCAGCGGCCAGACGGTCTCGCGCAAGGCCTTCGCCACCTCCGCCTTTTGCGCGACCGTGCGCGCCCGCAGCGTCGAGCCGGTCAGAACGAGATGTTTCAGCATCACCGGCATGAAGTCGATCTTCTCTGCGACGCTGCCGCCCAGAAACGCGATCTGGACGAGCCGGCCCTCCGTCGCGAGGATCGAGATGTTCTTCGCCGTATAGGCGCCCCCGACCATGTCGAGGATCACGTCGACGCCGCGCTTCTGCGTCAGCGCCTTGATCTCGGCGACGAAGTCCTGCGCGCGATAGTCGATCGCATGGTCCGCGCCGCGGGCCTTGCAGGCGTGGCACTTCGCGGGCGACCCGGCCGTGGCGAAGACGGTGGCGCCCAGCGCATGGGCAAGCTGGATCGCCGTCGTGCCGATGCCGCTCGAGCCGCCGTGGATCAGGAACGCCTCGCCGCGTTTGAGACGCCCGCGGGTGAAGACGTTGTCGTAGACGGTGAAGAAGGTCTCGGGCACGCCGGCCGCATCGACGAGCGAGAGCGCCTTCGGCTTCGGCAGGCAGAGATCCGCGTGGGCCAGCGCATACTCCGCATAGCCGCCCGAGCCGAGCAGCGCGCACACCTCGTCGCCCTCGCGCCATCGCGTGACCTTAGGTCCGAGCGCCGCGATACGGCCGGACACCTCCATGCCCGGCACGTCGCTCTCGCCGTTCGGCGGCGGGTAGTGGCCGGCGCGCTGGAAGAGGTCCGGCCGGTTGACGCCTGCCGCCGCGACCTCGATCAGCACCTGCCCCTCGCCGGGCTGCGGCACCGGGCCCTCGCCGACCCGCACGACCTCCGGCCCTCCCGCGCCGTCGTAGGTGATCTGCATCATGCGGGCGGGGCGGGTCATGCGCGGCTCCTCGGCGTACCGCAGAAACATAGTGCGCCGGCTACCTGATCCGCAGGTGACCCACCACCGGCCCTCCCGTGGCGTAGACGCGATAGGGGGTCGGCGCGGAGAGGGGCACAGGCGTCAGAAACGCGGGAACGTCGCCGGCCAGAAGTCGCGCGGCCAGTCCTGCCGGCGCGCGGCGGGCCATCCGGTCGATGTCGCCCTCCCCCGCGCAGGTCAGCACGTAGCGCACGCCGCGGGACGACAGCAGCCGCGCGGCTTCGGCCGGCGGCGCGGCCCAGACGTCGAGCGTGAAGCGATTGCCGTCGTTGTTGCGGTGGTAGGGACCCGCGAAGGGGTCGAGCGCCGTCGTCGCGATGAGGTGGGACCCGGTCTCGAGCGGCGCGACGACCCGCCCGGCCGGAAACGCGGCGAGCGGCGCCAGCGCCTCCGGGGCGAGGCAGGCGTGCGTCGCGGCCGGCGCCGGATCGGCGGGCAGCACGAGCGCCCAGCCGAGCGCCGTGAACGGCAGCAGCGTCGCCGCGGCCAACACATCGAGAGGACGCGAGGCGCGGATCGCAGGTCGTCGACGAAGCGCGCCGACGACGACGAGGCCGCCGCACATCGCCAATGGCTCGACGCTCGCGAAGGCGCGCACCTGCCAGGCGCCGAGCCCGAGCCCGACGAGGACAAGCCCCGCCAGAAGGACGAACCGGGCGACCCGCGTCGCCTCTGCATGCCGCCGGACCTCGACGATCGCAGCGGCGACGAGCGCGAGAAGGCCGAACACGACCGGCAACGCCAGCGCGAGCGCCAGCATCGGCACCGTGCCGACGATCATGACGAGCGACTTCGATTCCACGACCTGATCCAGCCACACGGCGCGGACCAAGGGATCGATGCCGGCGAACGTCCCGCGCACCAGTTCGGGAGCCGCCCCGAGGACGAATAGGAGCAGCACGACGCCGAGTGCGGCGGCGGCGACCAGACGGGACGCCGGCGAGCGGAGCCGGCCACCGGCGGCCGACAGCAGCATCGCGCCCGTCCCCCCGATGACGCCGAGGCCGACATGGCCGGGGCCGAGCGCGTCCGCCGCTGGAACGAACCAGCGTGCCGGCGGCACCGTGAGGACGAAGAGGCCGACGAGCCCGGACGCGAGCGCCAGACCGAACCGCGCGAAGGCCGGCGCGAGCGGCGCCCCGCGCCAGACCCACGCAAGGGCTGACGCGACGCAGAGCGCCGCGAGGAGCGGCAGTGTCTCCAGGCTGGTGGAGAGCCCCGCAGCGACGAGAAGACCGGCCGCGATGGCACAGCGGGTGCGCCGCGGATCGAGCGCCTGCAGCGCCATCGCGACCGCCCAGACCAGCAGGACGGTCGACGGCGCATGATGCCCGATGCGGCCCGCCTGAAACTGCGCCATCGTCGCGCTGCACAAGATCGTCCCGAACAGCGCCGCGCCCCGCGCCTTCGCGCCGAAGAGCAGAGACGCGATCCGCGCCATGCCGACAAGCAGCGCCGCGAGCCAGAGGCACGGCAGCACGAGGCGGTCGAGCGTCTCGGCGAGAGGCAGCGGGCAGACGAGGCCGAAAACCTCGATCAGAGCCGCATTCGGCAGGTCGACGAGCCGCGACCAATGCATCGATGCGCCAGCCGGCGGATCGAGGCGGTGCATCGCAACGTCGAGCCAGGACTGCCCCGCGAGCCAGGCCCGCACTTGCGCAAGGCGCAGCGCATCGTCGGGGTCGGCGAAGCCGCCGCGCCACACGAGGCGGGCGGCGGGCGCGGCAAGCCCCAACGCCACCAGCAGGGCCACGCCGACGCGCCAGGCCAGCGGCCAAGGCGAGCGCGGCGCGCGCATGCCGGCCGCGACGCGGGGGTGATCCCGATCGTGCGTCAGAGCCGTCATCTCCCGGTCCGCAAAACGCCCATGTTCGGGCTATCCTACCTTTGTCTTGCTTACCGTGCGCTTGACGCCATGCGGCCGTGCCCCGACAACCGGGCCAGCGGGAGGATGATCGTGACCAGAGCGAAGCCGAGCCTGTTGCGCCGGATCGTGGATGTGCCGGCGGAAATCATCGTCGCGGTGTTCGTCGTCGCGGATGCGATCATCCGCCCGCTGTTCCGCCCGGTGGTGCGCTTCCTCTCCAGCCTGGCGATCATGCAGCGGCTCGAGCGCTGGATCGATCGGCAAAACCCCTATGTCATCCTTGTTCTTCTCGGCGTGCCCTTCGGCATCGCGGAGCTCACCAAGGTGCTCGGCGTCTTCCTGATGAGCGAGGGGCATTTTCGCACCGGCATGACGATTTTCATCGGTGCCTATGTGGTCTCGATTCTCGTCTGCGAACGCATCTTCCATGCGGGCAAGAACCGGCTGTTGACGATCAGCTGGTTCGCGATCGGCTACGGTTGGGTCGTCGCGATCAAGGATTCGATCTTCGGCTGGCTGCGCGCGACGCGCATGTGGCGTTTCGCGGCCGACGTGAAGCAGCGGGCCACTTTCGCCTTCCGGCGCCTGCGCGCCCGCTCGCGGGCGACCTTCGCCGCGAAGCCGCGAGGCGTCTACGAGCGCTGACCCGAGATGAGCCGGCCCGTACGCACCGTCGACCTCAACTGCGATTGCGGCGAGGGATACGGAGCCTGGCGCATGGGCGACGACGAAGCGATGCTCGCCATCGTCACCAGCGCCAATGTCGCCTGCGGCTTCCACGCCGGTGACCCCGATATCATGGCGGACACCTTCGCGCTGGCGAAGCACAACGATGTCGCCGTCGGCGCGCATCCGAGCTTCGCCGATCGGGACGGGTTCGGGCGTCGCGTGATGCCCGCGACAGAGGCGGAGGTCGAGCGTCTCGTCGCCTACCAGATCGGCGCCGCGCAGGCGCTGGCCGTGCTCGCGGGACATGCCGTCACGCACGTCAAGCCGCACGGCGCGCTGAGCAACGTCGCGATGCGCGAGGCCGGCCTCGCACGCGCGATCGCCCGCGCCACGCGCGCCGTCGACCGAAGCCTCGTCTTCCTCGCCATCGCCGGGACGGAGCTCGAGCGCGCTGGCGATGCGGAAGGCCTGCGCGTCGCGCGCGAGGTCTACGCCGACCGCGGCTATGCCGACGACGGCACGCTCGCGCCGCGCGACCTCGACGGCGCCGTCCTGCACGATGCCTTGGGCGCGGCCGAACGCGTGCGCGCGATGGTGGACGAGGGCGCCCTCGTCACGATGTCGGGCAAGCGCCTCCCGATCGCCATCGACTCGATCTGCGTGCACGGCGACACGCCGGGCGCCGTCGCCATGGCTCGCTCCGTGCGCGCGGCCTTGGAGAGCGCCGGAATCGGACTGCGCGCGTTCGTTTGAAACCATACTTACCTCGCGTCATTCGACTTCGACGCGCTTATGAGGGAGAAACCTCAGCTTGACCGCCACGTTGGCGGGGCGAGCTGGAACGAGGAGACGACCCGTCGATGATCGCCACCGCGCTCCTCTGGCTCGCCGCATCCGCCGGACCGGCGGACTATCGCTCGACGGAATTGACGCCGGCCGACGTCGCGAACATCTCGACGCTCTGCCACATGTCGACCCGCTCGAAGGGCGAGATGACCGCCTGCTTGAAGACGCAGACCGATAAGCTCGTCGCCGCCAAGAAGATCGAGGTCGAAGGCCGTCGCGCCGAGGAAGAGACGCTGCGCCATATCGGGCGGTAGAGGCCACTTGCCGCGCGGCGCGAGATGGCCTAGCCGGCGAGCGTTCGCTCCGAGGCACCCATGGCCGCGCCCCGCTACCTCGCCGCCGGCGAAAGCGCGCTCGTCGTCGAGTTCGGCGCGGACTACGCGCCCGAGACGCACCAGCGCGTCCTCGCGCTCGACGCAGCTCTTTCTCGCGCACCGGTTGACGGAGTGCGCGAGTGCGTCCCGACCTACCGCTCACTGATGGTGCATTACGATCCGCAGGTGCTCACGCGCGAGACGCTGGTCGCGGCCATCGCGGCGCTCGAGCAGGCGCCGGGCGCGGCCCGCCGCGGCGGCGCTGGCGCGTCCCCGCCTGCTACGAGGCGCCCTACGACGAGGATCTGCAGGAGGTCGCCGACCTGCTTGGCCGCCCCCGCGAGGACGTCGTGCGCGCGCATGCGGAGGCGGACTACACGGTCGTGATGTACGGCTTCGCGCCCGGCTTCGTCTTTCTCTCCGGCCTGCCGGACGATCTTGCGATCTCCCGCCGCCGCACGCCGCGTCCGCCGGCGCCGGCGGGCGCGCTGACGATCGCCAACGGGCAGGCCCTGATCGCCTCTGTCGCGATGCCGACGGGTTGGTACATGCTCGGACGCACGCCGATACGCACCTTCGATCTGGCGCGCGATCCGCCCTTCCCGCTCGCGGTGGGGGATCGCGTGCGGTTCGAGCGCATCGATGCCGGACGCTTCGCTGCGCTGGAGCGCGAGGCCGCGGCCGGGCACGACCCGCTGGTCGCCACGACATGAGCGGCGCCGCCCTCACCCTCGCCGGAGTCGGGCCGGGCGCGAGCGTGCAGGACGGCGGGCGGCATGGGCACCTGCGCCATGGCGTAACGCCCTCCGGCCCGATGGACTGGGCAGCTCTCGAGACCGCCAATCGCGCCCTCGGCAACGCGCCCGATGCCGCCGCCGTCGAGATCGCCCCGGGCGGCCTGAGCGTGACGACCGACACGCCGGTGCCCCTCGCCGTAGCGGGCGGTGCGTTCGTGTGGACGCAGGACGAGATCGCCTTGCCGCCCGCCGCGCGGATCCTGCTGACGCCCGGCGAGACGCTGCGCGCCCGCGCCGGCACCTGGGGCAGTTTCGCCTATCTGGCGGTGCCGGGCGGCATCGACGTGCCGCTCGTGATGGACAGCCGCGCGACCCACACCCGAGCGGGGCTCGGCGGCCTCGAGGGGCGCATGCTGCGAGCCGGCGATCGCCTCGCGGTCGCGGGGCCGACCGCGCTCCTCGACGACGCCGCGATCGACGCGCCGTGGCTGGCGCGGGACGCGGCGCCGATTCGCGTCGTGCTCGGGCCGCAGGACGATGCATTCACGCCGCAGGCGCTGGCGACGCTGGACAGCGCGACGTTCACCCTCACTGCGGCCGCCGACCGCATGGCCTACACGTTCGACGGGCCGGCCCTCGCGCATGCGCGCGACTTCAACATCGTCTCGGACGGCGTCGCGTTAGGCGCGATTCAGGTCGCCGGCGACGGTCTGCCGATGGTGCTGATGGCCGACCGGCAACCGACGGGCGGCTACACCAAGATCGCACATGTCGCGCGCGCCGATATCGGCCGCCTCGCTCAGATGCGGCCCGGCGAGAGTTGCCGCTTCGCGGTCGTTTCGCCGGACGAGGCCGTCGCCGCGCTGCTCCAGCGCGCGGCGACGGTGGCGACGACCGCGAACCGCCTCGCGCCGCTCCGCCGCCCGCCGAGTGCCGCGAGCCTCATGCGCGCGAACCTCGTCGGGGGGGTCACCGATGCGCTGGGCTGACGGCCTTCGGAGTCCGGCGCGTCGTCCAGACGCCGAGCGCCGAGCGGGCCGAAGGAGGGACGCGCGACGCTCCGTCTCTCCAGTGTCCGCTTCGCGCCGCACGCGCCTGCGGCTAGAACGGAGTGGGCGAGACCAAAAGGAATGCCGCCATGACCGCCACGGTCCAGACGCCCGCGCGCATCGCGCGCTACGATCCCGTCGCGATGACGCTGCACTGGGTGGTCGCGGCGCTGATCTTCATCAACATCTTCGTGGGCTATCTCGCGAGCAACGCGAAGGGCGCGGACGAGCGGCGGCTGATGGACAGCCACAAATCCTTCGGCCTCACGGTTCTCGGCCTCGTGGTGCTGCGCATCCTATGGCGCCTGGCGCACAAGCCGCCGCCGCTGCCCGCCGGCTACAAGCCGATCGAGCGCGTGGGCGCGCATGCCGCGCACATCCTTCTCTACGTCGTGATGCTGACGCTGCCGCTCACCGGCTACATTCACGATTCCGCCTGGTCGGAGGCCGCGACCCATCCGATCGTGCTCTACGGCCTCGTGCACGTCCCGCGGCTCGCCGGCATCAAGACGCTCGCGCCGCAGCTCAAGGAGCAGGTGCATACGATCTTCGGCGCCGCGCACGTCTATCTCGGCTACGGACTCTACGTCCTGCTCGCCGCCCACATCGCGGGCGTCGCCAAGCATCAGGCCTTCGACGGCGAGGCCGAGCTCGAGCGCATGCTGCCCGCCGGCTACGAGCCACCGGAAAGCGAGGCCGGGTAAGGCAAAGCCTTCCTTAAGAGCTTGCGCGGCATTTTTGCATTCGTCTGTGTAATGCGTGGTGTGCCGTGATGATCAACCTTGTTCTCGAACATCTCGAACGACTGCAGTCCAACCTCGCCGCGATCGACCCGGCGACCGACAGCGACGCCGCCGCCCGGGTGGCCGATATCGCCAAATCGCTCCGCGATAATCTTGCGGGGTTGAGCGTGCAGAACGGTCCGCTCAGCGCCCGGCTGGCGCAACTGAGACACATGGACGAGACCTACTCGCGCGCCGCTTAACGAATTCTTCATATTCCGCTTGATTCCGGCGATCTCCCTCCGGCAAGGCTTCTCTTCTATCGGGCGCGATCGTCCGGTGGATCGGGCGCTGGACCGAGGGGGATGCGGGGATGCCGACGGAAGTCTTGAACCAATTGCGCGCGTTGCGTGAGGGCATTGCCGAGCCGCTGCGGAAGGACCCGCGCTACCTGTCCCTGAGCGCGCTCGACAAGTCGATCGCGGAGATCACCGGCGTGCTCAGCGCGTCCGGCCTCGTTCCGCCGGACCCCGCCGCTCCCAGCCCCCTCCACTTCGCCCCGGCCGCGGGCTCCGCCGAAGCGGCACCCGCTCCGGCAACGCCCGCTCCGGCAGCACCCGCTCCGGCAGCGTCCGCTCCGGCAGCGTCCATGTCCGCGGCGGCTCCGGCCGCCCAGCCCGTGAACGGGGCCGTCAAGGCGGAGGCCGGGCCCGCGCCCGTCAAGAAGAAGAAGAAATCGATCCTGAAGCCCCTGGCCGAGGTTGCGGCGGCCGCCGCCACCGCCGGGATCGTCGCCGAAGTCGCGCATGCCAAAATGGGCAAGAGCGCACCGAAGACGCCCGCCGCCGACAGCGAGAAGAGCGACGGCGACGGCGACAGCGAGGGTGAGCCTGCCGCCGAAGGCCACGAGGGGACCGCCGACGGCGGCACGGGCGAAGTCGACGCCGGCGAGGCCGATGGCCACGAGGCCGACGGCGACGAGGCGGGGGCCGCAGGCGACGAGGCGGGCGTTCCCGCCGGCAAGGCCGCCGGCTACGTGCCGATGGCGGCAAAGCCCGGCGCCGCGCAATACCAGCCGTCGATCGCGGTGAAGTTCGGCAAGCTGCCGAACAAGGTCGATCTGCGCCCGCTGATGACGCCGATCGAGGACCAGGGCGACACCAATTCCTGCGTCGCCAACGCGGTCGCCGGCGCCTACGAATATTGGATCAAGAAGGCGTCCAAGCAGGACCAGAACATCAGCCGCCTCTTCGTCTATTACAACGCGCGCTGGCGCGACAATTCGCAGGACAAGGACGACGGCAGCGTCATCCAGCTCGCGATGGAGGGCCTGCAGAAGTTCGGTGCTTGCCACGAGAACGTGTGGCCGTTCGATCCCAAGCTCGTTCTGAAGAAGCCCGGCGCCGAGGCCTACAAGGACGGCGTCGCCTATCGCGTGCAGGACATGCAGCAGGTGCCCCTCAAGCTCGACGCCTGGAAGCAGGCATTGGCGGAAGGCAAACCGATCGTCTTCGGCTGCGCGCTCTTCGATTCCTTCGACGAGTGCTCGACGCGCGGGGGCGTCGTGCCGATGCCCTCGCCCGAGGACGTGGCGCGCGCCAAGCACTCCGGACACTCGATGTGCGCCGTCGGCTACTCGGATACGGAGAAGGTCTTCATCGTCCGCAACTCTTGGGGCACGGAGTGGGGCGACAAGGGCTATTGCTACATGCCCTACGATTATCTGCTGAATCCGAAATTCAACGACAACGACTGCTGGGTCTTCGTGCCGAAGATCCCATCGCAGCCACCCCGAGAGGTCTGGTCCGACACGACCGACCCGGTCACCAACAGCGGTCAGGGCGTCGACTTCCCGATCGCGACCTATACGATCGCGGACTACGAGCACATCGCGGTCGACCTGTGGGCGCAGGTGCGCCGCCCCTTCAACGAGACGATCGTCGCCGATTACGCCGAATACGTCTCGAACGTCGCGCGCGGCGCGTGGAGCGAGCTCGAACAGTTCGACTTCCGCACCTTCCTCGCGACGACCGCCGCTCTCACCGGCGTCGCCACCGTCGCGACCGAAGCGTTCGCCTCCGAGACGAGCGAGAGCTCGAGCGAGGTCGAGAGCCTCGAAAGCAGCGAGGAGTCGGACGAGGCCGACGAGGATTCCGATGATGATGCGGACGATTCCGACGAGGATTCCGACGACGACGACGATGCCGACTCGGACGACGATGCCGACGACGACGAGGGCTCGGACGACGACGAGGGCTCGGACGACGACGATTCGGACGAGGACGAGTCCGGCGACGACGGCGACGATGACTCCGACGAGGACGACTCTGACGAGGACGACTCCGACGAGGACGACTCCGACGAGGACGGAGATGACGATGCGTCCGACGACGAAGACGGGGACGACGACGAAGACGACGATAGCGAGGACGACGCCGACGGTGAGGACGACGACTCCGACGAGGACGGCGACGACGATGATGACGACGACGGCGGCGACGACGATGACGGCGGCGACGACGACGACTGATCGCCGCTGACGCTACGCTCCGCCTCCCGGGAGGCCGCCCCGCCATTGAAGCGCGGGCGGCCTTGCCCTACTCTCGTCGAGCCAAGGAGCTCTCCATGATGCGCGCGGCCACTCTCATCGCGGTCCTCGCCCTCGCCGCCGCCCTCGGACCGGCCCAGGCGCGGCGGGCGAGTCACGAATACGGCAGCGGCGGCCTGCCGGCCCTCGACGTCAAGGGCTCCTGCGCCGACGCGCAGAAGTTCTCCTCCGGCGACGACAAGAACACCGCCTACAAGGGCTGCATGCAGGACGAGATGACGGCCAAGTCGACGCTCGAGCAGCGCTGGTCGTCGTTCAAGCCGAAGGACCGGCAGAGCTGCGTCGAGCAGGCGCGCGCGCCGAGCCCCAGCTATGTCGAGGTGCTGACCTGCCTCGAGATGTACGGCAACGCGATGACCAACGCGCCGAAGGTCGACGGCAAGCCCGTGCCGCAGATCGGCGGCCCCGTCGCCCCCGGCCTCGGCGCGCCGTCGCCCGCGCCCTACACCGGCCCGCGGACCTGAGGTCTCAGTAGCCGCGCGCCCGGAGCGCGGCCGCGATCGTCTCGAGCGTCGCGGGATCCTCGATCGTCGCGGGCATCGCGTAATCCTCGCGGTCTGCGATTCTCTTCATCGTCCCGCGCAGGATCTTGCCCGACCTCGTCTTCGGCAGGCGGTCGACGACGATCGCCGACTTGAAGGCCGCGACGGGCCCGATGCGCTCGCGCACGAGCCCGATGGCCTCGCCCTCGATGTCGCCCGACGCCTTGGTGACGCCCGCCTTCAGCACGAGAAAGCCGCAGGGCACCTCGCCCTTCACAGGATCGGCGACGCCGATCACCGCGCATTCGGCGACCTCGGGCAAGGTCGCCAGAACCTCCTCCATGCCGCCCGTGGAAAGGCGGTGGCCGGCGCAATTGATGATGTCGTCCGTGCGCCCGAGCAGCGTCACGTAGCCGTCGGCATCCCGCAGCCCCGCGTCCGACGTCTTGTAGTAGCCGGGATAGTCGGTGAAGTAGCTCTCGCGCATCCGCGCATCGTTCTGCCAGAGAGTCGGCAGGCAGCCGGGCGGCAGCGGCAGCGCGAGGACGACGGCGCCCATCGTCCCGGCGAGCGCCGGCTTGCCGGCCTCGTCCAGGATCTCGACGGCATAGCCCGGCATCGGCACGCCGGCCGAGCCCGGCTTGATCGGCAGCGCGCCGAGGCCGAACGGATTGCCGCAGATGCACCAACCCGTTTCCGTCTGCCACCAATGGTCGATCACCGGCAGGTCGAGCCGCGTGCCGGCCCACGCGATCGTCGCGGCATCCGCGCGTTCCCCCGCGAGGAAGATCGCGCGCATGTTCGAGAGATCGTGACCGCGCATCAGCGCGCCCTCCGGATCCTCCTTCTTGAGGGCGCGAATGGCGGTCGGCGCGGTGAACAGCGCGACGACCTTGTGCTCGGCGCAGACGCGCCAGAAGGCACCGGCATCGGGCGTGCCGATTGGTTTGCCCTCGTAGCAGATCGTCGTCGCGCCGATCAGCAGCGGCCCGTAGACGTTGTAGGAATGGCCGACGACCCAGCCGACGTCGGACGCGGTCCAGAAGACTTCGCCCGGCGCGACGCCGTACAGCGCCTTCATCGTCCAGGCGAGCGCGACGAGATAGCCGCCGGCGTCGCGAACGATGCCTTTGGGAACGCCTGTCGTCCCCGACGTGTAGAGGATGTAGAGGGGATCGGTCGCCGCCATGTCGACGCAGTCCGCGCGCTTGCCGGCGGCGTCCGCGGCATCGACGAGCACCTCCCAGTCGTGATCGCGGCCCGGGATCAGCTCCGCCTCGACGCGCGGGCGCTGCCAGACGAGCACCGCGTCGGGCTTCGCCGACGCCATCTCGATCGCCTTGTCGATCAGCGGCTTGTAATGCACGACGCGGCCGGGCTCGATGCCGCAGGAGGCGGTAAGGATGACCTTCGGGCGCGCATCGTCGATGCGCACGGCGAGCTCGCGCGCCGCGAAGCCGCCGAAGACGACGGAATGAACGGCGCCGATGCGCGCGCAGGCGAGCATCGCGACATGCGCGCGCGGGATCATCGGCAGATAGATGATGACCCGATCGCCCTTGGTGACGCCGAGGTCCGTCAGCACCGCGGCGAGCGTCGCGACCTCGTCGAGCAGTTCGGAATAGGTGATCGTCTTGCCGAAGGCGATCACCGGCGCGTCGTAGATCAGCGCCGGCTGGTCGCCCCGCCCCGCTTCGACGTGGCGATCGAGGCAATTGTAGCAGGCGTTGAGCCGCCCATCGGGAAACCAGCGGCCATACGTCCCGGCCGTCGGATCGAAGATCGTCTGCGGGGCGACGCTCCAGTCGATCGCCTGCGCGGCCTCGCGCCAGAAGCCTTCGGGGTCGCTCTGCCAACGGGCATAGACCTCGTGGTACGTCGTCGCCACGTCGCGCCTCCCAAGCGGGCTCTTCGCGGCCCGTCGCCGTTCTGCCGAATGCGCGCGGTGCAGGCAAGCGACCGCCGGGGGCAAGCGAGCGACGGAGGCAAATCCCTTCGTCTGCGGCCGTCCTCAGGGAGGACCATGCCCCTCGAAGACCGAAGCGAGCGCCGTGGCCGTCATGATCTCGAACGCGCCCGGCTCCAGATGCGGCGGCAGCGCGTATCCGCCGACGGTCTCGCGATGCAGCGCCTCGACGTGGTTGCCGAGCGCGGCGAACATGCGGCGCACCTGATGATAGCGCCCTTCCGTGACGCTCACGAGCACGTCCTGGGGGGAAACGATCTCCAGCGCCGCCGGCAGCAGCGGCGTCGTCTCGCCCTCCAGCATCAGCGCGCCGGAGGCGAAGATCGTCGCGGCATCCTCGCGCAGCGGGCGCGCCAGCCGCGCGCGGTAGCGCTTAGCGATCCTCGCCTTGGGCGAGATGATCCGATGCAGGAGCGCGCCGTCGTCGGTGAGGAGGAGCAGCCCGCTCGTCTCTTTATCGAGCCGCCCGATGCTCGAGATCGCCGGCTCGCGGCGGCGCCAGCGCTCCGGCAGCAGAGCATAGACGAGCGGCCCGGCCTCGCGATGCGAGCAGGTGACGCCGAGCGGCTTGTGGAGCGCGAGGACGACGCCCGGCAGCGGATCGATCGGCTCGCCGTCGATCTCGAGCCGCGCCGCCTCCTCGCGCGTCACCTTGCGGTCGGCGGCGGGCAGCGGCACGCCGTCGAGCACGACCACCTCATCCCGCACCAGCATCGCGACATCCTTGCGCGACCCGTAGCCGAGGTTCGCGAGCAGCTTGTCGAGCCGCACCGCGCTCATCGCAGCGCCTCGACCACCTTGTAGCCGCCGCGCTCGGCGAGCGGCGTGACCTTGCGAAAGAGCGGCGCGAGCACCGCCTCGTAGGGCAGATGCCGGTTGGCGACGGCATAGAGCCGGCCCCCGCGTTTCAGGGCGTCGGCGGCGCGCTTCAAAAACGCGGCGCCGAGCCCGCGATCCTCGTGGCCGGCCTCGTGGAACGGCGGATTGGTGACGACGAAGTCGAGCGGCTGCGAGGGCGTCCAAGTCCTGACGTCGGCCCAAGAGATCCTCACGCGCGGATCATCGACGTTGCGCCGCGCCGCCTCGACCGCGCGGCGGTCGACGTCGACGAGCTGGAGCTGCGCCACCTTCGCGTTCGCGAGCACCGCGTGGGCCAGGAGGCCGATGCCGCAGCCGAGATCCGCGCCGCTCCCCACGAGCTGCGGCAGATGCTCGATCAGGAGGGCGGTGCCGGGGTCGAGCCGATCCCAGCTGAAGATGCCGGGCTGCGACCAGAGGCCGATGCCGTCCAGCCGGCGTGGGCCGCCCTCGGCGAGAGCCGGCTCGATCGACGCGAGATGCGCCGGCCGGCGTCCGCGGCAGATACGGTGATGCGCCTTGGCATCGTCCGTGACGTCGCAACCGAAGGCGGCGAGCTCGCTTCTGAGGCGGCTCCCGCCAAGATCTTTCGGCGCCAGGATCGTGACCGCTGCGTCCGGCGCGAGCGCCCGCAGGAGCAGCGCCATGTCGTGGCGCCGCTCGATCGTGCCGGGCGGTGCCAGCATCACCGCCTCGGCCGCGCCCGCCTCCGGCAGGTCCCCGAGCGACCGGGCGCTGGGATGCAGCGGCGAGACCTGCACCGCGTCCCCAGCCACTTCGGACAGCGCAGCTGGAGGGCGCCCGTAGACGAGGCGTGGAGGCGACGACGAAGCGGACATGCGCGCGCTCTACATCGGTGCCCGCGGGAGAGCAAAGCCGCCGCCGCGCCTATCTGCGCCTTGGCGCAGGGGGAGGGCATGAAGGCCCTCCATCTAGGGGACAACACCGCACCGACGCTCGCAAAGCGCATCAGCGGCAGCCCCCTCCACCATGCTCCGCATGGTCCCCCTCCCCCGTTGCACGGGGGAGGATTTAGGCCCGCGTATCCTCCCCTGCGCCTTGGCGCGGGGGACGGGGACCATCCGCAGGATGGTGGAGGGGGCACGCCGGCCCTCCGCAACGCGCGGCGACCGGCAGTGTCGTTTGGCCGCCCGCGCGGCAGGGTCTATAGTCCGCCGATGCAGGAGCATCGTCCTCGCGCTCTCCGCCGACATGCCACGGGCGCCGCGGCACTGCTCGCGATGGTCGCCGGTCTAGCCACGCCTGCGGCGGCGCAGGGGTTCGGCTGGTTCGGCGGCATCTTCGGAGGCGGCGCGCCGCCGCAGCGCCAGCAGCGGACCTATCCGGCCTATCCCGGCTACGGAAGCGCGCCGTGGCCGGCGCCGAGTTACGGCTGGGGCTACAGCGACGGCTCGAGCGCCGCGGACGACTACTACCGCCGCCCGCGTCCCCCGCATCGGCGCGCGCCGGTGCCGCCCAAGGACACGGCCGAGGCGCCGACCCCGCCCAAGACCAACGCCTCGACGTTCGTCTACGTGTTCGGCGACAGCATGGGGCAGATGCTCGCCAATGGACTCGACGACGCGCTGAGCGACCGGCAGGAGGTCGGCGTGGTGCACGAGGCCAAGGGCTCCACCGGGCTCGTCGCCGAGAGCTACTACGACTGGCCGAAGACGATCGACGACCTGCTGGCCGCCGCGCCGCCGCACAAAGGCGATGCGAAGGCGGCGAAGACCGCCGACGGCAAGGCGGATAAGCCCAAAGCCGACACCGACAAGAAGGCCGACACCGACAAGAAGATCAACGTCGACAAGAAGACCAACGTCGAGAAGCCGCCGGGCCAACGTATCGACGTCGCGGTCATGATGATCGGCACCAACGACCGTCAGCCGATCGTCGAGAACGGCAAGACGCTCGACTTCGAATCGGACGAGTGGACCGCCGCTTACCGCAAGCGTGTGCTGGCGGTGGACGAGGCCTTCGCCAAACGCGGCATTCCCCTGATCTGGGTCGGCCTGCCGATCACGCGCGACAGCGGCTTCGCCAACGACATGGCCGCTTTCAACGACATCTATCGCGAGGCCGCCGCCAAGACAGGCGCGGTCTTCGTCGACACATGGGAGGCTTTCTCGGACGAAAACGGCGACTTCAGCGCCTACGGCCCCGACATCAACGGTCAAACCGTCCGGCTGCGCTCGGCGGACGGCATCCACTTCACGCGGGCGGGAGCACGCAAGCTCGCGCACTTCGTGGAGGCGCATGTGCGCCGCGCGCTCGACGGCAAGATGCCACCCGTCGAGCTGCCGACGGCGGTCGCGCCCGCCACCGCTCCGGCGACGCCCGCCCATGCGCCGGCCGTCGCGGCGGTAAAGCCCGAGGCCGGGCCCATCACCAATCTCAACGAGCCTGCGAAAGCCGCGAGCGGCGAGCTCGCCGTCGTCGAGCCCGCAAAGCCGAAGGGCGACACGATCGTCGAGACGGCGCTGGTCCGCGGCGAGCCGCAGGCCGCCCCCAAGGGCCGCGCGGACGATTTCCGTTGGCCGAAGACGCCGACGGGCTCCCAGCCCGCCGCGCCGCCTCCAGCGCCATCCCATTAACGTCCTCAGACGCTTAGCACCTGCGACCTTCGCCGCATCCCCGCGGCGCGCGGGAACGAACGGCCCAGCTGGCGAATTGTAGCGCTACGGTGTTCAAAATGTGGCGGCATACGTAGGGGACGGGTCATGACGCGGATGAACAAATTGATCGGGGGCCTCGCGGCCACCGCAGGGATGGTTGCGCTCGCGAGCCAAGCACAGGCGGCCGGCGCGTTGTTCGATCTCGGCGCGATCTTCGCACCGCAGCCGCCGGCGGCGGAGCCGGCCTACGTTCCGGCCGATCCGGGCGCGCCGCAGCAGATGGCGCCACAGACGACGCGCGTCGAGGTCGACGATCCGACCGGCGCCGCGGCCGGCTCGATCACAATCGATACAAAGAACCGCTACCTCTACCTGTCCGAAGGCGCGGGACGCGCGCTGCGTTATTCCGTCGGCGTCGGGCGCGACGGGTTCCGCTGGTCGGGTGCTGCTTACATCGCGCGGCGCGCGGAATGGCCGGATTGGACGCCGCCGGCCGAGATGCTGAAGCGCCGCCCGGACATCCCGCATTTCATGAAAGGCGGCGTCGACAACCCGCTGGGGGCGCGGGCGATGTATCTCTTCAACACGCGAGGCGACACGGGCTTCCGCATCCACGGCACGAACGAGCCCGACACGATCGGCCAGGCGGTGTCGTCCGGCTGCATCCGTCTGATGAACGCCGATGTGATCGACCTCTACAATCACGTTCACGTCGGCGCGCGCGTCACCGTTCTCCCGGGCTGATCGCGCACCGTCATTCCGGGGCGGCGAAGCCGAACCCGGAACCGGGCTTCCTCGATGGTCTGCCTCGAGCGCCGCGTGACGCTTGGGGCAGCCGACGCGCCCCGGTTCCGGCTTCTCGCGGCGCTCGCCCAGGAAAGACGTAATGCCGGCGGCGTAGGGTTCGCCCTCCGCCGCCGTTCCCACTTTCGCCGTGTTCGAGGCGGATGGGATCGCCGCCGCGCAATGGACGCACGGCGCAGCGGGTGTCGCGTGATGTCTCGACGATTGGTTTGGACGGCCGTGCTTTCGCTCTTCGCTCTGGCCGCCTGGTGCGGTGCGGCGGCCGCGCAATATGCCGGCAACGGCTATCCGGACCGCTACGATTACGAGCAGGACCAGGATTCTGGCTACGGCGGCGGCTCCGTCTACCGCCCGTTCGACTATCCCGAGAACCGCGCGCCGCGGGCGTATGCCGATCCGCAGGCCTACAACAACGGCTACGATCAGGCGCCGCCCGAGCCGCGCTACGTCGACCCCGGCTACGGCGCGCAGGGTGGCGGCGGCCCGGCGTCCGACTACGACCTCGGCCCCTCGATCCGCCAGCGCACCGTCATCGAAGTCGCCAACGACACGCATCAGCCGGCCGGCACGATCGTCATCGATACGGCCTCGCGCTACCTCTATTTCACGCAGCCGGATGGGCGCGCGCTGCGCTACGGCATCGGCGTCGGCCGCCAGGGTTTCGCGTGGAAAGGCACGGCGCGGGTTGCGCGCAAGGCGGAATGGCCCGACTGGGTGCCCCCGTCCGACATGCTGAAGCGGCGCCCGGACCTGCCGCTGCGCATGTCCGGCGGCATGGACAACCCGCTCGGCGCGCGCGCCATGTATCTCTACCAGGGCAACCGCGACACGATGTTCCGCATCCACGGCACCAACGAGCCGGACACGATCGGCAAGGCGGTCTCCTCCGGCTGCATCCGCATGATGAACGGCGACGTGATCGATCTCTACGGCCGCGTGCCGGTCGGCACGAAGGTCGTGGTGCTCTAGCGATCGGAGCTGCGCGATGGTCGATGCGATTGCCTTCGGACAGGTCATCCCGATCCTGCGCATCTTCGACATCGCCAAGGCCGATGAGTTCTACCTCGGCTTCCTCGGCTTCGCGGTCGATTGGGACCATCGCTTCGACGACAACGCCCCCCTGTACCGCCAGGTCTCGCGCCAGGGTCTCTGCCTGCATCTCAGTGAGCACCACGGGGACGGGACGCCCGGCGCGCAGGTGCGCATCGCCATGCGCGGCATCGCCGAGCTCCAAAGAGAGCTGACCGTCAAAGCCTATCGCTTCATGCGCCCCGGCCTCGAGCGCACGCCCTGGAACACGATCGAGACCGGCGTCATCGACCCGTTCGGCAATCACCTGCGCTTCTGGGAGCCCGCCGCGACGTCCCCTTGACACGCCGGCAGCCCCCTCCCCGCGCCGGCGCACAGGGGAGGATGGGCGGGCCGACATCCTCCCCCGTGCAACGGGGGAGGGGGACCATGCGAAGCATGGTGGAGGGGGCTGCCGTCTGCTCGGGCTTGGGACGAGACTCTAGAGCGAAATGCTGTCTCGCTGGATCGAGTGGCGATTCTCGAAGCGGGTTTTGTCTGATTCAACGTGATGGCCGGATTTGGAGGCTGGCATGTATGGCACGACCTTACTCGAATGATCTTCGCGAGCGGGTTGTCGCTCGTGTCGTGGCGGGAGATCGGGTGCGAGCGGTGGCGGCGACGTTTGGTGTCAGCGTCGCCAGCGTGGTGAAGTGGTCGCAGCGGCTGCGCCGGACCGGCAGCATTGCTCCCGATAAGATGGGGTTCCGGCGCCCGAAGCTTCTCGCGCCGCACCGTGACTGGCTGCTCGCGCGGATGAACGATGGCCGACGCTTCACCTTGCGTGGTCTTCAGGCCGAACTCGCCGAGCGCGGCGTCACGGTCGATTACCGCACGGTCTGGAACTTCGTGCATGCCGAGCAGATGAGCTTCAAAAAAAACCGTGCTGCCCGCCGAGCAGGATCGTCCTGACGTGGCGCGACGGCGTGCCCGGTGGAAGGCGCATCAGCATCGCCTTGATCCAAAGCGCCTGGTTTTCATCGACGAGACCTGGGCCAAGACCAACATGGCACCCCTGCGGGGCTGGGCTCGGCGCGGACATCGGCTCGCGGCCAGAACACCGCACGCGCACTGGAAGACCATGACCTTCATCGCGGCCTTGCGCTGCGACAAGATCACGGCGCCCGTCGTCTTCGATGGCCCGATCAACGGCGAAAGCTTCCTCGCCTATGTCGAGCAGGCCCTCATCCCGACGCTCGCGCCAGGCGACGTCGTCGTTCTCGACAATCTCGGTTCGCACAAGGGCAAGGCCGTGCGCGCCGCGATCCGCGCCGCGGGCGCCACGCTCTTCTTCCTGCCGGCCTACAGCCCCGATCTCAACCCGATCGAGCAGGTCTTCGCAAAGCTCAAGAACGCGCTCCGCAACGCCGCCGAGCGGACCATCGAGTCGACATCGAATGCCATCGCGGCCGCGCTTAAATCCTTCAGCCCAACCGAATGTCAGAACTATCTCCGTAACTCCGGATACGCTTCAGCCTGAGAGCATCTCGCTCTAGCCCTCTCCCGGCGAAAGCGGACGCGGCTGCCCCCTCCACCGCCCTTCCGGGCGGTCCCCCTCCCCCGCGCCGGCGCGCAGGGGAGGATGGGAGGTCCGGCATCCTCCCCTGTGCAACCGGGGAGGGGGACCATGCGAAGCATGGTGGAGGGGGCAGCCGTCCCCACGGGCTTCGGACGAGACTCCCTCCCTCTTTGAATGAAAAGCGGAGGCGGCCGCCCCCTCCACCGCCCTTCCGGGCGGTCCCCCTCCCCCGCGCTGGCGCGCAGGGGAGGATGTGCGGGCCGACATCCTCACCCCCGGCGGGCCGCCTTGAAATGCCCGGCGCAAAGGCTCAAGACGGAGAGGCTCCGCCGTGCGTCGCGGCGCGATCCTGAAGAGTGATCCGAAGACGATGGCCGACCTGCCGAAAAGCGTGCGCCCCGCCACTCAGCTCGTCCACGGGGCCACGGTGCGCTCCCAATTCGGCGAGCTGTCCGAGGCGCTGTTCCTGACGCAGGGCTTCGCCTACGATTCGATGGAGCAGGCGGAGGCGCGCTTCAAGGGCGAGATCCCCGGGCACATCTACGCGCGCTATTCGAATCCGACCGTCTCGATGTTCGAAGAGCGCATGGCGATGCTCGAGGGGGCTGAGGCCGCGCGTTCGACGGCGAGCGGCATGGCCGCCGTCGCCGCCGCGCTCATGGGCCAGACCCGGGCGGGCGATCACGTCGTCGCGGCGCGCGCGCTTTTCGGCTCCTGCCTCTACATCATCGAAGACGTGCTGCCGCGCTTCGGCATCTCGACGACGCTCGTCGACGGCGGCGACCTCGACCAGTGGCGCGCGGCGATGCGCCCGAATACCAAGGTGCTCTTCCTCGAATCGCCGACCAACCCGACGCTCGAGGTCTATGACATCGCCGCCATCGCCGAGATCGCGCATGCGGGCGGAGCCACGCTCGTCGTCGACAACGTCTTCTCGACGCCGCTCTACCAGCGCCCGCTGGAGCACGGCGCCGATTGCGTCGTCTATTCCGCGACGAAGCACATCGACGGCCAGGGCCGCTGCCTCGGCGGCCTCATCCTGTCCTCGAAGGCGTTCATCGATCAGAATCTGCACAATTTCCTGCGCCACATGGGGCCGGCGATCTCGCCGTTCAACGCCTGGGTGCTGCTGAAAAGCCTGGAGACGATGGCGGTGCGCGTGGCGCAGCAGACGGCGAGCGCGGCGAGGGTCGCCGATGCGCTCGCGGGGCGCCCGGGCGTGCGCAAGGTGATCTATCCGGGGCGGGCGGATCATCCCAACGCGGCGATCATCGCGCGCCAGATGACGAGCGGATCGACGCTCGTCGCGCTCGAGGTCGAGGGCGGCAAGGCGGGCGCGTTCCGTGTCGGCAACGCCCTGCGCATTCTCAAGATCTCCAACAATCTCGGCGATGCCAAGAGCATCATCACCCATCCCGCGACCACGACGCACCAGCGCCTCACGCCGGAGGCCCGCGCGGCGATGGGCATCTCCGACGGTCTGCTGCGCCTGTCGATCGGCCTCGAAGATGCGGACGACCTGATCGAAGACTTGCTTCAGGCCCTCGATCGGCCCGCAACTGCAGGACTTGCGGCAGAATAGAGGCAAGCTGCTGAAATAACAGCCAATCGCCGATTTGACGCAACGTTGGCGCTCCCACTTCGTTACATGTGGCCTCGGGGTTGCATTGCTCCCCAGCCCTCCACGGAACGGGAGCCGCCGCGCCATGCTCATCCGCTATGGATACGAGCTCGAGTTCTTCTGCCCTCAGCCGGTGCTGATGGTGTGCCTCCTCGACACGCATTTCGAGATCCATCAGAAGCTGCGGTGGCACGGCCCCTTCATCAGCGACCCGTTCATCGAAACGCAGGTGTACCGCGACAGCTTCGGCAACGACGTGCGGCGCTTCATGGCGCCGGCGGGCAAGCTGCGGATTTCGCGGGATGCGGTCTACGAGTGCGACGGCAGGCCCGATCCGGTGATCGAGACGGCGGCCGAGGTGCCCCTCTCCGACGTGCCGTCCGAATATCTCGTCTATCTGCTCGGCAGCCGCTATTGCGAGACGGACAAGCTCTCCAACATCGCGTGGAATCTGTTCGGCAACGTGCCACCCGGCTGGCGGCGCGTGCAGGCGATTTGCGACTTCGTCCACGAGCACCTGACCTTCGGCTATCAATATGCGCGCGGCGACCGGACCGCCTACGATGCCTACGAGGAGCGCGTCGGCGTCTGTCGCGACTTCGCGCATCTCGCGGTCGCGCTCTGCCGCTGCATGAACATTCCCGCGCGCTACGCCAACGGCTTCCTCGGCGACATCGGCGGGCCGCCGGACCCCGCGCCGATGGACTTCAGCGCCTGGTTCGAGGTTTACCTCGACCACAAATGGTGGACCTTCGACGCCCGCCACAACCAGCCGCGCATCGGCCGGATCACCGTGTCGCGCGGCCGCGACGCGACCGACATCCCGCTCGCCACTTCGTTCGGGCCGCACTACCTCAACGTCTTCAAGGTCTGGACGGACGAGATCGACGAGCGGCAGGTCCCGCGCGAGCGAGAGCTGCTGTCGGCCTGATCGCCGACGCAGCTGCCCGAAGTTCCCGACTTCGCGGCGCGCGCCTCGGCAACGGGCGCGCGCCGTGCCATATCTCCCGCAAGGCCGCGCGGAACAGCGGCCACAGGGAGGACCCATGCGTTTGATTTCGCCGCGTCTCGCACTCTCGTGCGCTTTCGTCGTCGCCCTTGCCGGCACGGCATCCGCCAAGACGACGCGCTTCTGGAACCTCACGGACAACACGATCACGATGTTCCAGCTCGCGCCCGCCGGCACAGACACGTGGGGCCCGGAGCAGACGCAGAACGACAAGGACAAATCGGTCGATCACGACGAGCGCCTGAAGATCGTCGATGCGCCGACCGGCAGCTACGACGCGCGCTTCAAGGATTCCAAAGGCCGCACCTGCACGGCGAAGAACGTGAAGGTCGTCGAGGGCGAGGTCTTCACGATCGAGGAAAAGCAGGCGAGCTGCGGAGGGAAATAAGGGGCGCGGGGTACGGCGCATCGCTTGACGATCCAGGAAAACGGTCTTGGATCGCGTGGCTGCACGGTCCTGACGGCGCCTGTCGTCTCTCGCGCACAGCGTGCGCAGAGAGATCCTTGGAAGGCACGGGTGGGTTTGGGTCGACCGTTCCATCCAAGGATGGGTTTGCCGTAGGACGGCCGCCTTCCGGTTCGCGCGTACGACCTATCGCCCCGGCTGCACCGACGCGTGGTCGACCACATAGCGCCAGCCGCTCCCCGCCTTCACGGCCGCATCGGTGAAACGCGTGCGCGAGACGACGTCGGCCCCGCCCGCCTTGGGATGCAGCGTCAGCGTCGTGAGCCCCCAGGAGACGACGAGCGGCGGCACCTCGATCCAGTGCGCGTCGCGCGTCGCGACCTCGACGCGATATCGCGCGAAGAGGTCGGCGTAGCCCTTCATGATCGCCGCCGCGCCGTCGACCTCGCGACGGTCCGGCGGGTAGGTCGTCGTCGCGCCGTCGTGCATCCGCGCGAGGGCGGGGAGATCGCCCGCCTCCATCGCCCGCGCCCAGGCGGCCGCGGGCGGGCTGACCCCGTCGTGGACCCAGGGGGCCTCGGCGGCGATCGCCGGCCGGGCGAGGGACGACGCGACGAGAAGAACCAAGGCGATCCGCATCCGACACTCCTGTTCCGAGATGGTGCCATCCTTCTGCGCGAGCGACCCGTCGCCGGCAGGATGCAGCCTCAGAAATGTCGTCATGGCCACGTTCTAGGGCAGCGGGCGCGCCCTGTACCGCCCCGGGGGCGCATGATAAGCACCGCGCTCCTCGCAAGACCCCGCGTGTCGAGAGATCGAGAGACATGAGCAAGCCGGTAGGACTGGATGGCGACGGCGCCAGGGCGGCCGAGGCGCAGCAACAGGGCGGCTTCTTCGAGTTCGTAAAGGTCGTCGCCCAGGCACTGCTCATCGCGCTCGTCGTGCGCACCTTCCTGTTCCAGCCCTTCAACATCCCTTCGGGTTCGATGATCCCGACCCTCCTCGTCGGCGACTTCCTGTTCGTCTCGAAATATTCCTACGGCTACTCGAAGTTCTCGTTCCCGCTGTCGCCCGACCTGTTCAAGGGCCGCATCCTCGGCTCGCCGCCGAAGCGCGGCGACGTCGTCGTCTTCAAGCTGCCGCGCGATGAATCGACCGATTACATCAAGCGCGTGATCGGCCTGCCCGGCGATACGATCCAGATGAAGGAGGGGCGCCTCTACATCAACGGCACGATGGTGCCGCGCGAGCCGATCGCGAAGGTGCGGACCGAGGATTATTACGGCCGCGAGACCGAGGTGCCCACCTACAAGGAGACGCTGCCCAACGGCGTCACCCACACGATCATCGAGATTCAGGGCGACACGGGCTTCAACGACAATACCGAGCCCTACCACGTGCCGGCGAACGCCTACTTCATGATGGGCGACAACCGGGACAATTCGACGGACAGCCGTGTGCCGCCGGACCAGGGCGGCGTCGGCTACGTGCCGTTCGAAAACCTGATCGGACGTGCCGAAGTGATCTTCTTCTCCGTCGGGGACGGCCAGCCGGCCTGGGAAGTCTGGAAATGGCCGTGGACCGTGCGGTGGAGCCGGCTGTTCAAGCCGGTCCGGTGACGAGCAGGCCGCCGCCCGACCCGGCCGCGCTCGAGGCGCGGCTGGGACACACCTTCGCGCAGCCCGCCCTCCTCGACCTCGCCCTGACCCATGTCGGGCGCACGCAGAGCCGCACGCAGAGCTACCAGCGCCTCGAGTTCCTGGGCGACCGCGTGCTCGGGATCATCGTCGCGGACATGCTGTACCGCGCCTTTCCCGAGGCCGAGGAGGGCGAGTTGTCCCGCCGCCTGGCCGACCTCGTGCGGCGCGAGACCTGTGCCGCCGTCGCGCAAGACTGGGGCGTCGAGGCGCACATCCGGCTCGGCACCGGCGAGCGCAAGGCGTTGAGGGTGGCGATCCTCGGCGACATATGCGAATCGGTCATCGGCGCCGTCTTCCTCGACGGCGGCTTCGCCGCGGCGCGGGCGCTCGTCACCCGCGCCTTCGAGCCGCGCATGCGCGCGCCGACGCGGCCGCTGCGCGACCCCAAGACCGCCCTGCAGGAATGGGCGCAGGGCCGCGGGCTGCCGGTGCCGATCTACCGCGAGATCGCCCGCTCGGGCCCCGATCATGCCCCCGAGTTCACCGTGGCGGTGCAGGTCGAAGGCCATGCGGAGGCGCGGGCCAAGGGTCCCTCCAAGCGCCTCGCCGAACAGAGCGCCGCGCAAACCTTCATGGCGCGCGAGATCGCGCCCGTGGAACCGACATGAGCACGCCAGAGACGACCTCCGAAACCCGCTGCGGCTTCGTCGCCCTGATCGGAGCGCCGAACGCCGGCAAGTCGACGCTGATCAACCGCATCGTCGGCACCAAGGTCTCGATCGTAACGCGCAAGGTGCAGACGACCCGCTCGCTCGTGCGCGGCGTCGCGCTCGCCGGTCCGGCGCAGATCATCCTCGTCGACACGCCCGGCATCTTCGCACCCAAGCGCCGGCTCGACCGCGCGATGGTCGCGACCGCCTGGAGCGGCGCGGGCGATGCCGACGTGGTGGCGCTGCTCGTCGATGCCCGCAAGGGGCTCGACGAGGAGACGCGGGCGATCCTCGAAGGCCTCGGCTCGCACCGCGCGCCGAAGGTGCTGGTGCTGAACAAGATCGACACGGTGGCGCGCGATTCGCTGCTCGCGCTCACCGCCAAGCTGAACGCGGGCGGCCTCTTCGCGGACACCTACATGATCTCGGCGCTCAACGGCGACGGTGTCGCGCGGCTCGTCGACGGCTTCGCTGCGCGCATGGCGCCCGGTCCGTGGCTCTACCCCGAGGACCAGGTGTCGGACGCCCCGATCCGCGCGCTCGCCGCCGAGATCACGCGCGAGAAACTGTTCGAGCGCCTGCACGACGAACTGCCGTACCAGTCGACCGTCGAGACGGAGCTCTGGAAGGAGCAGGCCGACGGCTCCGCGCGGATCGAGCAGACGATCTACGTGACGCGCGAGGGCCACAAGAAGATCGTGATTGGCGAAGGCGGCCGGACCATCAAGGCGATCGGCTCCGCCGCGCGGCTCGAGATCGCCGAGGCCGCCGAGCAGAAGATCCACCTCTTCCTCTTCGTGAAGGTCCGCCCCGACTGGGGCGACGACCCGGAACGCTACCGGGCGATGGGGCTCGACTTCTCGAGCTGAGGGCCGAGCGCCGCGATGGCGGCGGCGAAGATGGCGAACGTCGATGTTGCCCTGAAGAGCCGCCCGAGCAGGAGCCGGCACAGCCTAGCGACGGCACGGAGTCGCGCATCGCGCCCGCCGGGTCGGCTGCCCTCTCAACCGCCCGCGAGACCGTGGATCAACGCGATGACGAAGCTCAGGAAGATGCAGATCAAACCGGCGGCCGTCCACCAGACGTCGGAAACGCGCGGCGTCTCGATGCGCTCCCGCAAACGGCCCTCGATATCGTGCAGCAAGGAGCCGAACACCTTGTTGCCGGGTTTCACGCCCGCCGCGATCCGCCGACGCCGGCGCAGGTGGAAATCGTAGAACCAGGGGATGGAGATGAGGAGCGGCCCCAGCGCGCCGAGAAAATCCTTGCCCCCATCCCACGCATCGTACGGCATCGGGCGACCTAGCCGCCGCCCATGACCGCGAGCGGTTGGATGATGACGTTGACGCCGTCTTCGCCGTCCTCCAGTTCGACGTAGGTCTGCCCCCCGACCTCGGTGATCTTCATCGCGTTGGTCGACAGGCCGCGCGACGCGAGACGCTGATAGATTTCGGGCGCCTCGACGGCGGCGTGGCGTGCCACCCAGCCCAGGCGGGCATTGCAGACCTCGGCGACCCGCTCCATCACGTCCCACGTCGGCCCTTGCGGCCCCGTTCCGGCTTCGAGTTCGCTGACCCGAGCCTGCGACACGCGCAAGGCGCTCGCGAGGGCTGATTGCGACAGCTTCGCGGTCTTGCGCATCGCGCGGATCATGTCCCCGGCGCGCAGCGCGGCGCTCGAGACACCGCGCGCTGCCGCCAGATCGGGATTGTCGCGCTCGATGGTTTGGACGAGGTCGGAGATCGGCCGGCTGCGCCGGGCGAGCGGGCGCGCCGACGGCGACGGATCGGGTAGACGCTGCCTGGACGGCATCGAGGACCTCCTTAAGCCGTGAACATCGCGGTACAGCGCGGGACGATGACGTCGGCCACCAACGCACCGTAATCGGCGCCGTCCCAACCGACCGACGGATGTCCGTGGCGGCCGGCGAAAAGGATGACGACGTCCGTTTCTCCTGCGGCGACCGCGTCGATGGCCATGATCACGAAATCGGTTCCGATTGTCGCGTGGAACAGCTTTATCGATCCGATCGTCGCGAGGGTCTTGAGCGTCGCGATCCGCCGCGGCTCGAGGACGAGCTTTTGGCAGAACGTGACGACGTCGAGGCAGAACCCGTCGCCGAGCCGCCGCATCTCGTCGGACACGCTCGCGCGACCGTCCTCGAACGTCGAAATCATATAAGGAATTCCTTTTAGGCGTCAAGCACGCTCATGCGTCGTCCGCCGGGAAAGTCGAAATCCTCGCACGGGCGTGCGGAACGCGGCAACCGTCCAGCTCGGAGGCGATTAGGCTCGCTTGGTCGATCGAGGGAGCGGCGGATGGCGGCGGAAGTGCGCGCGGTGGAAGCGGACGTCCCGATGGGACTGTCGCAGATCGGGGACGGCGAGGCCAAGGTGCTTCTCATCCGGGATGCGACCGGCTTGCGCGCCTTCCAGGCGAAATGTCCGCACTACGGCGCGCCGCTCGCCAAGGGGAAAATCTGCGGCCACACGCTGTATTGCCCGTGGCACAAGGCCGCCTTCGACATCGGCGACGGCGCCCTGGTCGAGCCGCCGGCGCTGGAGGCCCTGGACCAATATCCGATCCGCAAGGAGGGCGAGAAGATCGTCGTCACGCTCGAGCCGCTCGCGAGGGCCCGCCCGGCGACCCGTGCCGACGGGCGCACCTTCGTCATCGTCGGCACCGGCGCGGCGGCCGCCGCCGCCGTGACGACGCTGCGCGAGGAAGGGTTCGGCGGCAAGATCGCGATGATCGGCCGCGAAGGCGTGCCGCCGTACGACCGCACCGCTCTGTCGAAGACCTTCCTCGCCAAGGAGACCGAGCCGGCGACGACCTATCTCGAGACGGATTTCTACGCCGCGCACGACGTCACCTTCGTCCGCGCCAATGTGACCCGCATCGAGCCCGCACGCCGCAGCGTCACGCTGCAGGACGGGCGCACGGTGACCGGCGACGCGCTGCTGATCGCGACCGGGAGCACCGCCGTCGTGCCGCCGTTCGCCGGCGGCAACCTCGCCAACATCTTCGCGCTCCGCAGTCTGGACGACGCGACCCGCCTCAGCGCCGCGGCGAAGCCCGGGCGACGCATCGCCATCATCGGCGGCGGCTTCATCGGGCTCGAAGCAGCGGCCTTCCTGACGAAACGCGGCCTCGCCGCTACGGTCGTCTCGCCCGAAGCGCTGCCGCTGTCCGCGCGCTTCGGCGACGACGTCGCGCACGCGATCAAGGTCTATCACGAGGGCACGGGCGTCCAGTTCCGTCAGGGCAAGGTCGCGCGTTTCGAAGGCGACGACACCGTCTCCGCGGTGCGGCTCGAAGGCGGCGAGACGCTCGCCGTCGACCTCGTCCTGATCGGCGCGGGGGCGAAGCCCGAGACGGCGGCGATCGACGCGCCGAAGCGGTCCGACCATGGCATCGAGGTCGACGCCAACCTGGCGCTGGCCGACGGCGTCTGGCTCGCCGGCGACATCGCCGCCTTTCCCGAGCGACACAGCGGCACGACCGCCCGCATCGAGCACTGGCGCCTCGCCGAACAGCACGGGCGTCACGCCGCTCGCGCCATGCTCGGCGACACGGCCCCGTTCACGCGCGCCCCGTTCTTCTGGAGCAACCAGGGCGCGAAGCGCCTCGATTATGCCGGCTACGCGCAGGAGTGGGACGACATCGCGATGCGCGGCGACGCCGCCAAGCTCGACTTCATCGCCTATTACATCCGCGGCGGCAAAGCCGTGGCCGCCTGCGCGATCGGTCAGAACGAGCAGATGATCGCCTTCCTGCACCTGCTCGGCGAGGACCGCCTGCCGGCCGGCAAGGACATCGCCGGCACGGACCTCGCTGCGATGGTCTGAGGACCGTCGCAGGTTGTCCCCAGGCACCCGAGCGGTCGCCCGGCGCATGTCATCGCGCCGCAACATGAATCTGGTTGGGAAGGAGCCATGGCACCGCCCAACGACATGTCCGCCGCGCTCGACGACCCCGAGGCGGTCCATTACCGGACGCTGTTCATTTCCGACGTCCACCTCGGCAAGCGCGGCTGCCAGGCGGAGCTGCTGCTCGACTTCCTTCGACATCACGACGCCGACACGTTCTACCTCGTCGGTGACATCATCGATGGTTGGGCGCTGAAGGGCGGCTGGTACTGGCCGCAGTCGCACAACGACGTCATCCAGAAACTTCTGCGCAAGGTGCGCAAAGGCGCGAAGATGTACTTCGTGCCGGGCAATCACGACGAGTTTGCCCGCGACTATCTCGGGATGAACTTCGGCGGCGTCGACGTGGTCGACTCGATCGTTCACCAGACAGCCGACGGGCGCCGCCTGCTCGTCATCCACGGCGACCAGTTCGACATCGTCGTCTCGAACGCGCGGTGGCTCGCGCTCCTCGGCGACTGGGCCTACGAAACGGCGCTGTCGCTCAACGGCTGGTTCAACCGGGGGCGCCGGGCGCTCGGCTTCCCGTACTGGTCCTTCTCCGCCTGGGCCAAGCTCAAGGTGAAGGACGCCGTGAGCTTCATCGGCAAGTTCGAGCACACGCTGGCGGAGGCGGCGCGCAAGCACGGCGCCGATGGCGTCGTCTGCGGCCACATCCACCATGCCGCGATTCGAATGATCGACGGCATCCTCTACGTGAACACCGGCGACTTCGTGGAATCCTGCACCGCCGTCGGCGAGCACGAGGACGGCCGTCTCGAGATCCTCAACTGGCAGACGACGGCGCTCGAGCGCGACGCCGCGCCGAAGCTCACCACCGACGTCTCCGTGCGGCCGGCGACGGCCGCCGCCTGATGCGCATCCTGATCGCGACGGATGCCTTCCGGCCGCAGGTCAACGGGGTGGTGCGCTCGCTCGAATCGCTGGCGGCGACGGCGCCGGAGCTCGGGGCGGACATCGAATTCCTGCAGCCGAACGGCTTCGTCACGGTGCCGCTGCCGACCTATGCCGAGATCCGCCTCGCCCTCGTCGGACGGCGGCAGGTGGCGGCCCATGTCGGCGCGCTCGAGCAGACCGGCCGGCCGATCGACCATATCCACATCGCGACCGAGGGGCCGATCGGCTTCGCGACGCGGCGCTACTGCCGGGCGCGCCATTTGCCCTTCACGACGAGCTACCACACGCGCTTTCCCGAATATATCGCGGCGCGTTCGCCGGTGCCCGCGGCCCTGACCTATGCCGCGCTGCGTCGCTTCCACAATGCGGGCGACGGCATCATGGTGGCGACGCCCTCGCTCGCGCAGGAGCTCGCCGATCGCGGCTTCCGGCGCCTGATGCGCTGGTCGCGCGGGGTCGACCCCGTGCGCTTCGATCCGGCCAAGCGCCGGGCCTGGGACCTGCCCGGACCCGTCTTCCTCTACGCAGGCCGCGTCGCGCCGGAAAAGAACCTCGAGGCCTTTCTCGCGCTCGATCTGCCCGGCACCAAGGTCGTCGTCGGTGACGGGCCGACGCGCGAGGCGCTGCAGTTCGCCTACCCCGACGTCCGCTTTCTCGGCACGCTGAAGGGCGAGGCGCTCGCGCGCGCCTATGCCTCCGCGGACGCGTTCGTCTTCCCGAGCCGCACCGACACGTTCGGCATGGTGCTGCTCGAGGCGATGGCGAGCGGCCTGCCGGTCGCCGCTCTGCCGGTGCCCGGCCCGATCGACGTCGTCGGGGCGAGCGGCGCCGGCGTCCTCTCGGACGACCTGCGCGCCGCCTGCCTCGCCGCGCTCGACATCCCGCGCGAGCGCGCCCGCGCGCACGCCCTCACGTTCGGCTGGCGGCAGGCGACCGAGCAGTTCCTCGTCAACGTGAGCGAGGCGCGCGCCGCCCACGGCCGGCGGCGCCAGCGCGCCTCAGGAAAACAGCGCCAGCTTCTCCGGCAGGGGCAGGCTGTCGAACCCTGAGAGAGCCGCCCGGCGCGGGTCCTCCGGCGTCGCGGAGGGTCGGGACGCCTGAGGCGCGAGGCTCAACGGCAGGTTGGCGCGCGGCATTCGGGGCGGGGCGCGGGGCGCGTCGGGCGCCCGCTCCAGGGCGGGCGCAGGCGCCGGCAGAGGCGGCGTGGCCGGCGCGGGGCCGGTGCGCATCATGCCGGAAACGGCCCGCGCCTGCTGTCCCACGGCCTCGGCGAAGCGCTCGTCGACGCCCGCCTGCCGCATCTCGCCCGCCAGCCCGTCGAGTTGGCCCGAGACCTCCTTGATGCGCGGGATGAGAAGGCGGATCGAGGGATCCGCAGAGGGCAGCGCCGGCTGCTGGGCCGCCATCACGTTCGTCTCGAGCCGCAGGATGGCGTCGAGGAGCTGGCGCATCTCCCCGGCGCGGTTGCGGCGGGCGAATTCGGACAGGAACCACCGGCCGCGCACCGTTTCGGTGACGGCGGCCTCGATGGCCTCGTAATCACTGTCGTTCAGCCCGTCCGGCGGCGGAATGGTCGCCATCTGCCCCGCTCAAATTCCATCGAATCACCCGTCAAATAATTTAGCAGGCCGTCGAGGGGCTTGGGCGCCCTTTTGGACGTTAGCCACCTTGCTCTTGGGCGCAGAAGCGTGGCAAGGGCGACCGCCTGACGAGACGCGCCGCCGAGGAAGAGCGCGAACGTAACAAGCTTTGGAGGATCGCCGCATGCCGACCGACATCGAAATCGCCCGCGCGAAGACGCCGGAGCCGATGGCGGCCATCGCCGCGCGCATCGACATCCCCGAAGAGGCGCTGCTGCCCTACGGCAAGACCATCGCCAAGATCGACTCGGCCTTCATCGAGAAGGCCGGCAAGAGCGGCAAGAAGGGCAAGCTCATCCTTGTCACCGCGATCTCGCCCACCCCGGCGGGCGAGGGGAAGACGACGACGACCGTCGGCCTGGCCGATGCGTTGCGCCAGATCGGCAAGAAATCCGCCACCGCGCTGCGCGAGCCGGCGCTCGGGCCCTGCTTCGGCGTCAAGGGCGGCGCCGCCGGCGGTGGCCACGCGCAGGTGATCCCGATGGAGCAGATCAATCTGCACTTCACCGGCGACTTCCACGCGATCTCGTCCGCCAACAATCTGCTCGCGGCATTGATCGACAACCACATCTACCACGGCAACGCGCTGGACATCGACGAGCGCCGCATCTCGTGGGCGCGCTCCATCGATATGAACGACCGCGCGCTCCGCAACATCGTCTGCTCGCTCGGCGGCGTCGCCAACGGCTTCCCGCGCGAGGCACGCTTCGACATCCTCGTCGCCTCCGAGGTGATGGCGGTGTTCTGCCTCGCCAAGGATTTCTCGGACCTCCAGGATCGCCTCAAGAAGATGGTCGTGGGCCAGACCCGCGAAAAGGCGTTCGTCACGGCCGAGCAGCTGCAGGCGGTCGGCTCGATGACGGTGTTGCTGCAGGACGCCTTCGCGCCGAACCTCGTGCAAACGCTCGAGGGCACGCCGGCCTTCATCCACGGCGGCCCCTTCGCCAACATCGCGCACGGCTGCAACTCGGTGGTCGCGACGAACCTCGCCCTGAGCCAGGCCGACTACGTGGTGACCGAGGCGGGTTTCGGCGCCGACCTCGGCGCGGAGAAGTTCTTCGACATCAAGGCGCGCCAGGCGGGCCTCAACCCCGAGGCGGTCGTCATCGTCGCCACCGTGCGCGCGCTGAAGATGCATGGCGGCGTCGCCAAGGACAAGCTCGGCGAGGAGAACCTCGAGGCGCTGAAAAAAGGCATGGCGAACCTCGGCCGTCACATCGAGAACGTCAAGAAGTTCGGCGTCAAACCGATTGTCGGCATCAACGCGTTCGTGTCCGACACGCCGGCCGAGTTCGAGCTCATCCAGAAGACCTGCAAAGAGGAATTCGGCACCGAGGCCGTGCTCTGCAAGCATTGGGCGGAGGGCGGCAAGGGCGCGACCGAGCTGGCCGAGAAGGTCGTCGCGATCATCGAGTCGGGCGAGTCGCACTACAAGCCGCTCTACGACCTCGATCTCTCGATCACCGACAAGATCAAGACCGTCGCCAAGGAGATTTACCGCGCCAAGGACGTCGCGATCGAGTCGAAGGCCAAGACCGCGATCAAGGGATTCGAGGAGGCCGGCTACGGCAACCTGCCGATCTGCGTGGCGAAGACGCAGTACTCGTTCTCGGCCGATGCCAAGGCGCTCGGCGCTCCGAGCGACCACATCGTGCCCGTCGTGGACGCGCGCCTCTCGGCGGGCGCCGGCTTCGTCGTCCTGCTCTGCGGCGACATCATGACCCTGCCCGGCCTCTCCGCGAACCCGGCCGCGCACAAGATCGGCCTCGGGACGGACGGGGAGATCGTGGGGCTGTTCTAAGGGTCGGGGCGCGGCGCCCGCGTGAGGCGGGCGCCCCTTACACTTGGCGCAGGATTTGGTCGAGATGACGAGTCGCGTCGGTGATCGCCTTCGCAGCCGCGACATGCAGCGCGTTTTCCCGATCGAACAGATCTCTGGTCGCGCAAAGCAGGAAGCCGCCGTTCGGCACTGGCTCGACCACCGAAGCACACGCAAGATCGACGTGTTGTACCCCACCCTGCCAAACGTAGGTCATCCAAGCATTTGCGAAATTGCCGTCACGCTTGAAGTTGGGTGATAGGCCTTGCGGCCGAACACTGCACGTTAAAGGCTCCCAACAATCGATGAGCGCGAGGGCGATGGCGCGAAAGACGTCGAAGTTCAGTATTTTGGCATCTTGCCTGTACCACTCGAAGGTGAGCGACACATCGTTTCCCCACCACGGAGGTGGGGGGTGGCCCCCTGCGCGCCCCACCAGGTCTACCATGAACTCCTCGTCTTGAACGATCGTCACGCCGACGAAGTCAAAACCACGGATCGGCACGAGATTGCCGTCTTCGCTTCGAACGGCCCCTGCCTGCACGATCGACGTCAGATCAGGGCCCGGAACTTCACAGGGGTCGCCATGCTTGTCCAAGTGCCATTTGCGAAGTCGCGGATCAATTCGGCCAAGTTGAGACAGCCACGCAGCAAGACGCGCCGCAACCTCCTCGGCTGTCTCCTTGCGCGTGGGCCAGCGCGCCTGCATCAAAATCGAATGGGGTCGTCTCATGGGAGCCTCGGCACGTGATGGACCGTGATGCGGTCGCGTATTCCCTCGGTTTTTCTGAATTCGTCAGCCACGATGTCCGCTGCGACACTTTCCGAAAAGCACCAGTCGATGGGACGAGAGCCGCCGGCTGCCCGCCAAATCTGGGCTGCTCTAGGCGCGCGGCAAAGCGCCCGCTCGTGGCGGGCGAGCGCGCGGCGGAAATTGTGCATTCAAGGGACGGGTCGCGGCGGCGATGGCCGCCGCGCCTGCCACGTGCGTATCGTTCGACGGGTCGAATAGCTCCTGCGTCGCCCACAAGATCAAGCCGCCGCCCGGTGCTCCCTCGACGATCGGCACGCCGGCGACGTCGACCTTCGCCGCATCCTCGGGCGTGAGATATGTGATCCATGCGCGATCGAACACGCCGTCGCCTTCGCGATCGAGGCTGACAGGTCCGAACAGAGGCCTGACGAAACACGTTTTCGGCTCCCAGCACTCGATCAAGGCATGCACGATGCCTCGGACGAGGGACGGGGGCACGGTGTCCGCATCGAGCGGCTGGAAGCCTCCGATGCTCAAGTCGATATAGTTGGACATCGGACCGGCGTAAGTCGGCCCGATCACGGACCCGATCGCGCCGTGGAAGCCGAGCAAGGCCGGCTCATCCGCCATCGTAAACACGATGGAATAGCCGGAATAAGGTTCGATCGACCCGTCATCCGCCCGATTGATGCGCCACTCGATGTAGCCGGCCAGATCGTCGCGTATTTCGGCGTAGGGGATGCCTCGGAGATAGTCTTCAAAGGTCACGATCGGCACGCCCGCATCCCATCCGCGCTGCGCCGGGTGGAGTTCGGTCAGCCGATCCACGAAGTTGGAGAGACGTGCGGCGAGCTCGATCGTTGTTTCTCCACGCCCAAACCATCTCGCCGTCGCATCGTATCTCGTGAAAAACGTGGGGTCGCTCATGGAACCTCCGGGGGCATGAACCTGACTTCGATGTCGATGGAATTTTCGGCGAAGAAACCTCTGGCGTGCTCCGCTGCTTTCGCCTCTGCGAAATACCAGACGATCGAGCGCAAGCCAGCCGCTTGACGTTGCCGCGTCGCTTGGCCGAGCCAATCCTTCTCTACGTTTTTCTGTCCCTTTGGAAACGAGAGAAGCTGCTTATAACCGGGACCTTTGGCATCATACATCACGCCGGTGTCGTCGTCGCACTCGTCGAAATGGACGAGCTTCAGCGTTTTGGGATTGAAAAGATTGATTGCGAGCCCGTACTTGAGCGGTCGCTGCGGGCTTGTCATGCGGCTTATTTGTTCCTGATAGGCGATCGCACGCTCCGATGGCTCGCCTTGTGGTTGATCCGCACCCGGGTCGGGGCATAACTTCGGCTTCGATCCCGACTCCACGTCCGTTCCGACGCGTGGGGTGCTGTCCGAGTCAGCGTCGCTGTCGGCTGCCTCAACTGCTGCGGCATCGATGACGAAGCTGCCCGCGACCATTCGAGCGAACGGCAAGTCCGTTTTCGCGTCGCGAAAAATACCGTTCGCATCAGCATGGCCCGCAAGAAGAATGCCGGCCGCATTCGTGATGCGCAGGAGCCCGGTATCCGAGTCGAACTCGTAAGCGTGCCCCTCACTGTCCGGTAGCGGCCCGCGTGAGGACGTGTTGTTCGGCGATGGAACGAAGAGGAGCCCGAGCGCCGAACCGAAGCCGACGCTCGCCACGAATGCCGTCAGCGCCGTCATCACCGCGGCACCGAGCGCCGGTGTCATCAGCGCCGATCCGTCCAAGGCGAGCGCCGGCAGGACAAACGCAGATGCGTCAGAAGCCCTTGATGAAGCCGGGAGGACAGGAGCGCCGCCGCCAGTTCCGGCCGTCCAACGTCCACTCGTCAGACCGCTACCGGCAGGAACGCGCGGTTGGTTCGGATCGTACTTGTTCAGTCCGTAGCCCAACTCCGCCATAAGCTCGTTGGCGCTCATGCCTCTCGAAAGAAGAACGTCGGTGAGCCCAAGGCGCTTGGCGAGATCCGCGATGTCGCTCGGGTACGGCAACGAAGAGAGTGCCAGACGGATATTCGCGAGCGCCAAGTCGCCGGCGCGGGCAAAGGCGCTCGCGTGGTCGACGGCCACCACCACCTCCCGCGGCAAACGGCGGCGGAAGGCGACGGCGAGCTTCAGATCGAGGCGGTCGAAGCGTTCGGCAACTCTATCGTCGTCGCCCGCCGCGTCGAGCAGGACCTTACCGAGCCGCAGGCCCTCGGAGCTGAACCACAGGCGCCCACTGGGCGGCGAAATCGATTGAGATGAAACCACGAGAGCCCCTCCAGGGACTATCGGAACATATCAGGAACAATAAATCTGAGAAGCTCAAACTTTAGGCATCCTTACCGCACGCCTCAATGTCCCGCGAACTCCAGCAGCGTGCGCACCGGCGTGCCCAGCGCCTCGATCTTCGCCGCGCCGCCGAGGTCCGGCAGGTCGATGACGAAACAGGCGGCCACGACGTCGGCGCCGATCTGCTTCAGGAGCTTCACGGCCCCTTCCGCCGTGCCGCCGGTGGCGATGAGATCGTCGACAAGGATCACCTTCTCGCCGGGCTGCACGGCGTCGGCGTGCATCTCCATCTCGTCGATCCCGTATTCGAGCGAATAGGCGACCGACACTTTGGTGTGCGGCAGCTTGCCCTTCTTGCGGATCGGCACGAAGCCGGCGGAGAGCTGGTGGGCGATCGCGCCGCCGAGGATGAAGCCGCGCGCCTCGATGCCCGCCACCTTGTCGATCTTCTTGCCGGCCCAAGGCCGCACCATCAGGTCGACGGCGTGGCGAAAGGCCTCCGCGTCCCCGAGCATCGTCGTGATGTCGCGAAACAGAATGCCGGGCTTGGGATAGTCGGGGATCGTCCGGATCGTCGCGGCGAAATCGTAAGGCTCGTTCATGCCTTCGACACTCGCGCGAGGAGGGTGGAGAGCTTCTGCATCAAAGCGGGATCGCGCGCCTCGGGCGCGGTGATCAGCGCGGTGTCGAGCGCGCGGTCCGAGCCTTCGGGACAAAGCTCGTGCTCGGCCGGGAAGTCGCGCAGCAGGCGCGCCACGAGCCGCGCCGCCTTGCCGGCATTGGCCTGCAGGACGCCGATGATCGCGGCGACGTCGACGTCCGCATGGTCGGGGTGCCAACAATCGTAGTCGGTCACCATCGCGATGATGGCGTAGGAGAGTTCGGCCTCGCGCGCGAGCTTTGCCTCCGGCATCGCGGTCATGCCGATGACGTCGTAGCCTGCGGCTTTATAGGCGCGCGATTCCGCGAGAGAGGAGAACTGCGGGCCCTCCATGCACACGTAGGTGCCGCCCATCTGCGCGGGGATGCCCTCCGCCTGCGCCGCCGCGTGGCAGCGGCGTGCCAGCAGCGGCGAAACGGGATGGGCCATCGACACATGCGCCACGCAGCCGTTGCCGAAGAAGGACGAGACGCGGCCTTTCGTCAGGTCCACGAACTGGTCCGCGATGACGAAGATGCCCGGCGCCAGAGCCTCCTTGAACGAGCCGCAGGCGGAGACCGAGATCAGGTCGGTGACGCCGACCTGCTTCAAGGCGTCGATGTTGGCGCGATAGTTGATGCCATCGGGCGCGAGGCGATGGCCGCGGCCATGGCGAGGCAGGAAGACCGCTTCGGTCTCGCCGATGCGCCCGAAGCGCAGCGTGTCCGACGGCTCGCCCCAGGGCGTCGAGACATGCGCCTCGCGCTCGTCCACCAGGCCCGGCAGATGGTAGACGCCGGAGCCGCCGATGATGCCGACGAGGGCCCGTGTCATGCGAGGCGGGCGGAGAAGGACGCGCTCATGCCCGCTGTGTGACGGATTTTGACGGCGAAGGCAAAGGTTGCGGCGCGCCTACAGCATCCGCGCCGTTTCCCGCGCGATCTTGCGGCGCCCCTCGGCGGGCACGAAGTCGAAGACGACGCGGGCCTCGCCGGAGACCTCCCGATGCGTCCGGCTCGTGCGCCGCCAGGCCATCGTGACGGTGACCGCGCAACGGCTCTTGTCCGGGCTGCAGCTGGCCGAGAGCGTGCCCGGCACCTCGCGATAGGTCCGCCGCGGCCATTGACGGATGTAGGCGAGCTTGTCGGCGAGCACCTGGGCGCGGGTGAAGGACTTGCCGTAGTAGGAGACGCGCGGCGCATAGAACTGGTCGACCGTGCGAGCATTGATCTGCGCATCGCTCGACCACATCGCCAGGTATCCGGCGATCATATGCTCGGCGTCCTGCGGGCTGAGCCCGCCGAAATCCTGCCCCGCCGAGGCGGAGGCCGCGACGAGACTGAAGACGATCGCGCAAGACGTCCGCAACGACATGGGGGTGACCTCGCTGGAAACGCCGGGCCAACGCCGTCGCGGGCGGCGCGTTGCGTGGCATGTGCAGGGAGCTTGCCTTCTGGCCGAGGGGAGACGCCTTACCTGGAACGCCGGCAAGGCAACCCGCCTGCCTCGTTCTGTCAATGACGCGAGCGGAGCTCGCGCCGCCTCCGGCGGTCGAGGATCATGTTCCGGCTCGGAAAGATGTGAGACAGGCGCCGCCATCGGCGACACCTATCCTTTGCCTGCATGGCGGCGATCCTGCGCGAGGCGTCTTCGAACTCAAGGACGGCCCGAACGGGCCGCCGCCGGAGGCGGTGAGCTTCGCTCATCCTTGACTTCGAAGACGCCTCGCGCCCCGCTGGACGCCAAGCAAGCTAAGGACGAAACCAAGACAAGACCGTCTCAGATCTATCGAACTCAGATCATTGACAGAACGAGGCAGGCGGGTTCGGGTCAGCCGTTCCATTCAAGGCCGGTTCCCCCTCGCAGGCGCGCTCCGGAGCGATTGCGTCCCCCGCCCCTTTTTGCCTTCTTCCGCGAACTGCGGCACACAGCGCTCCCGCCGTTCCACGAGCCGAGGCCGATGTCGTCGTTCGCCTTCGCCCCGCCGCCGGCCCAGGTGCCGGCGCCGGCGGACTGCTACTTCTACCATACGACCGATGTGCCGGGGCACGGCACCATCGCGGGCGAATGGGATCTTCGGCCCGGCGTCGAGGCCTATCTCGGCGGCGTTCCGGTGGCCGGCAAACGCGTCCTCGACGTCGGCGCGGCGACGGGCTTTTTGACCTTTCACATGGAGCGCGCCGGCGCGGAGGTGATCTCCTACGACCTCTCGCCCGCACAGGGCTGGGACGTGGTCCCGCTCGCCGGCATCGACGCCGTGGCCCACGCGCTGTCCCGCAAACAGCACATCGGCGCGATCAACAACGGCTACTGGCTCTGCCACGCGGCCAGCGTCTCCCGGGCGCGGCTCGCGCACGGCACCGTCTACGCGATGGATCCGGCGCTCGGCCCGGTCGACATCGCGGTCTTCGGCAGCATTCTCCTGCACCTGCGCGACCCGTTCCTCGCGCTCCACAATGCCGCGCAGCTCACCGGCGAGACCTGGGTGGTGGCCGACATCCTGCCGGGCGCCCACGCCCTGTCGCGCTGGGCGAGCCTCGTCCTGCCGCACGCGATGCGCTTCAAGCCGCGCTTCGCCAAGAACCGCCCCTGGGAGACCTGGTGGAACCTGCCGCCGCGGCTCGTCTGCGAGTTTCTGGGGGTGCTCGGCTTCGAGCGGAGCCGGGTGACCTATCACACGCAACTCCTGACCGGCCGACGCATGCCGATGTACACCGGCGTCGCGCAGCGCACGAAGCCGACGGTGCCCGTCTCGATCTGAAGGGCCGCCGACGCCCCTGCCGCGCGCACGAGAAACGCGTTACACTGGCCCATGTTCGAGAGCCGCTTCCAGACCTTCGATGAGCCGACCGATCGGGCCGCGGGCGCCGCGCGCGCCAAGGCGCTCCGCGCGGAGCTGAAGCGGCTCGGCCTCGACGGCTTCGTCGTCCCGCGCGCCGACCGCCACCAGGGCGAATACGTGCCGCCCTCGGAGGAGCGGCTCGCCTGGCTGACCGGCTTCTCCGGCTCCGCGGGCCTCGCGATCGTGCTGCAGAAGAGCGCCGCCATCTTCGTCGACGGGCGTTACACGCTGGCGGTCCACGATCAGGTCGACACCGCGGTCTTCACGCCGATCGCCATCGCCGAGACGCGGCCGGAGGCGTGGCTCGAGGCGCATCTCGCCGCGGGGCGGCTCGGCTACGACCCCTGGCTCGCGACGCCGGAGCAGGTGGCGCGGCTGGAGAAAGCCGTGAAGGCCGCGGGCGGCGAGCTCGTACCCGTCGGCACCAATCCGATCGACCTCGTCTGGCACGATCGCCCGACGCCCCCGCGAGGGCCGGTGCGCGTGCGCGCCGCACGCCTCGCCGGCGAGAGCGCGGCGAAGAAGATCGCGCGCGTCGCCAAGGCCCTCGGCAAGGCGGACGCGCTTCTCGTCTCCGATCCACATGCCGTCGCCTGGCTCTTCAACATTCGCGGTGCCGACGTCCGGCACACGCCGCTGCCGCTTGCCTTCGCGCTCGTGCCGGAGGTGGGTCATCCGACGCTCTTCGTCGATCCGCGCAAACTCGACGAAAGGACGCATCGCGCACTCTCGGAGCTCGCGACGATCGCCGATGTCGCCTCCGTCGAAACGGTGCTGTCAGCCATCGGCAAGACCGGCAAGAGCGTCCTGTTCGACGCGGCGACGGTGCCCGCGCGCCTCACCCGCAGCCTCGAAGAGGCCGGCGGCACCGCGATCGTCGGACGCGACCCGATCGCGTTGATGAAGGCGCGCAAGAACGCCGCCGAGCTCAAAGGCACGCGCGAGGCGCATCTGCGCGACGGCGCCGCGGTGACGCGCTTCCTGCATTGGTTCGCGCAGAACGCGCGGCCGGGCGCGCTGACAGAGATCGACGCCGCGCAGGCGTTGGAGGCGTTCCGGCAGGAGACCGGCAAGCTGAAGGACCTCTCCTTCCCCTCGATCTCGGCCGCCGGACCCAACTCGGCGATCCCGCACTACCGCGTCACGTCGGCCTCCAACCGGCCGATCGCGCGCGGCATCTACCTCATCGACTCGGGCGCCCAGTACGAGGCTGGGACGACCGACATCACGCGCACGCTCGCTGTCGGGCGCCCCAGCGCCGAGATGCGCGAGCGTTTCACGCGCGTGCTCAAGGGGCACATCGCGATCGCGCGGGCCGTGTTCCCGAAGGGCACGTCCGGCGCGCAGATCGACGCCTTCGCGCGCGCCTCGCTCTGGGAGGCGGGGCTCGACTTCGACCACGGCACGGGCCACGGCGTCGGCGTCTACCTCTCCGTGCACGAAGGGCCGCAGCGCATCTCGAAGGTGGGGCACGTGGCGCTCGAGGCCGGCATGATCCTCTCCAACGAGCCCGGCTACTACAAGGCCGGCGCCTACGGCATCCGGCTCGAAAACCTCGTCGTCGTCGAGCCGCGCGAGATCGCCGGCGCCGAGCGCGAGATGCTCGGTTTCGAAACCATCACCTTCGCGCCGTTCGATCGTGCTCTGATCGAGCTGCGGTTTCTCGATCCGCGCGAACGCGCCTGGCTCGACGCCTACCACGCGCAGGTCCGCAAACGCCTCGCCCCGCTCGTCCCGCCCGACGTGAGGCGCTGGCTTACGGACGCGACGCGGAAATTGTAGGGGAGCAGCGGCGCGGGAAGCCGTCCCGGCGTGAGGCCGTGCGTCCCCTTCCCCCTTGCGGGGAAGGGACAGGGATGGGGGTCGGCCGCCGACGCGGTGCTTGCCGGCGACGCGGAGCAGGCTGAGAGAACCCCCACCCCTGCCCCTCCCCACAAGGGGGAGGGGAGCAGCGGCAAGGTCTCGTCTTAGATCGAACCGTCGCGGAACAGGAAGCCGTCCCGGCGTGAGGCCGTGCGTCCCCTTCCCCCTTGTGGGGAAGGGACAGGGATGGGGGTCGGCCGCCGACGCGGTGCTTGCCGCCAATGCGGAGCAGGCTGAGAGAACCCCCCCTGCCCCTCCCCACAAGGGGGAGCGGAAACGGCGGCGGGACCGCGGAAACCTAATCCAGGCGCAGCACCTTGCCGGGGTTCAGCAGGCCGGCGGGATCGAGCGTGCGCTTCAGGTCGCGGGCGAGCGCCATCTCGACCGGCGTGCGATGCGTGGCGAGTTCGTCGATGCGGTATTGGCCGATGCCGTGCTCGGCGGAGATGCTGCCGCCATGCCGCGCCACGACGCCGTGGACCGCGCGATTGAGCGCCTGCGTCGTCACCTGCGCCCCGACGACGACGTTGAAGTGGATGTTGCCATCGCCCATGTGGCCGAAGAGGTTGAGGCGCGCGTCGGGCGCGAGCGCCAGCGTGGCGCGCGTCGCCTCGTCGAGGAAGGCGGGGACCGCCGTCACCGGGACGGAGACGTCGTGCTTCACGCTGCGGCCGGCACGCGCCTCGGACTCCGTGATGCGCTCGCGCAGAGCCCACAGCATCTGCGCCTGCTGGCGCGAGGCCGCGACGACGCCGTCGAGCGCCTCGCCGCGCTCGAGACAGCCGGCGAGCATCGTCTCGCCCGCCTCGTCGAGGCCATCGAGGCTCGAGCCGGCCTCGAGGAGCACGTTCCACGGCGCGGGCGCCAGCGGGCTCGTCAAGCCGGCATGCTCGGCGACGAGATCGAGCGACTGACGCGAAATCAGCTCGAAGGCCTGGATCGTGTCGCCGATCGCATCCTGCGCCGCGGCGAGAATCGCCAGCGCCGCCTGCGGCGTCGCGACGGCGAGCAGCGCAGTCGCGACGTGGCGCGGGCGCGGCGCGAGCCGCAGCACCGCCGCCGTCACGATGCCGAGCGTGCCTTCACTGCCGACGAACAGCTGCTTGAGATCGTAGCCCGCATTGTCCTTGCGCAGCGCCCGCATCATGTCGAGCACGCGCCCGTCGGGCAGCACCACCTCGAGCCCGAGCACGAGGCTGCGCGTCATGCCCCAGCGCAGCACGGCGATGCCGCCGGCGTTCGTCGCGATCATGCCGCCGACCATCGCCGATCCTTCGGCCGCGAAGCTGACCGGGAAGAGCCGCCCGGCCGCCTCCGCCGCGTCCTGCGCGACCTTGACGATGCAGCCCGCTTCGACCTCCATCGTCAGCCCCACGGGATCGACCGCGCGCACCTTGTTCATGCGCGCGAGCGAGAGCACGATCTGGCGGCCGGACGCATCGGGCGTCGCCGCGCCGGCGAGGCCCGTGTGGCCGCCCTGCGGCACGATCGCGACGCCGGCGTCCCGGCACAGAGTCACGACGTCTGCGACCTCCGCCGTCGACGCCGGGCGCGCGACCGCGAGCGGGCGGCCCGGAAACAGGTGGCGCCAATCCATCGCGTGGGGCGCGACATCGGCCTCGGTCGTCAGCAGGCCGGCCGGCCCCAGCCGCGCAGCGAGCGCGGCGAGGAGATCGCCGTACGGATCGGCGGCGGTCAGCTCGCCGACCTCGTCTCGGGGCGCCGCAGCGCGACGACGGGGTCGCGCTGATGCAGCGGCACCACCGCCGCCGGGATCAGCCGCGCCCGCAGCGTCCCGTCGATGGCGCGGAGATTCGCGAGGATCGCATCGAGATCGCCAGGGGCCGCATCGGCCTCGACGACGACATAGCCGAGATCGCCGTCGGTCTGCAGGTACTGCGCCGCGATGTTTACGCCGCGACGCGCGAAGGCGTCGTTGATCCGACGCAGGACGCCCGGCACGTTGCGATGCACGTGCAGGAAGCGCGCGCCGGCGAGGCGGGGCGGAATCTGCACCTGCGGAAAATTGACCGCGCCCAGCGTCGAGCCGGTCTCGAGATAATCGACGAGCTTGCGCGCGACCTCGGAACCGATGCGGTCCTGCGCCTCCTCCGTCGAGCCGCCGATGTGCGGTGTCAGGATCACGTTCTCGAGGCCCTGCAGCGCGGAGACGAAACGCTCGTCGTTGGCCTTGGGCTCGATGGGGAAGACGTCGACCGCGGCGCCGGCGAGGTGGCCGTCCTTCAGCGCGGCCGCCAGCGCGTCGATGTCGACCACCGTGCCGCGGCTGTTGTTGATGAGGAAGCTGCCGCGCTTCATCGCGCGCAGGCGCGTCGCATCCATCAGGTTCAACGTGGCGGGCGTCTCGGGCACGTGAAGGGTGACGACGTCGGAGACCGCGAGCAGCGCCTCGAGGCTGTCGGACGGCTCCGTATTGCCGTGGCGCAGCTTGTCGGTGAGGTCGTGGTAGACGACCCGCATGCCCATCGCCTCGGCGAGATTCGAGAGCTGCGCGCCGATGTTGCCGTAGCCGACGATGCCGAGCACCTTGCCGCGCACCTCGAACGAGCCGGCGGCCGACTTGTCCCAGCCGCCGCGATGCGCATCGACCGAGCGCGGGAAGATGCGGCGGAACAGCATCACGATCTCGCCGATCGTCAGTTCCGCGACGCTCCGCGTGTTCGAGAACGGCGCGTTGAAGACGGGGATGCCGCGCGCCCGCGCCGCCTCGAGATCGACCTGGTTGGTCCCGACGGAGAAGCAGCCGACGCTGATGAGGTCGGGCGCGGCGTCGAAAAGGCCCTCCGTCACCTTGGTGCGCGAACGGATGCCCAGCATGTGCGTCGTCCCCAGCACCTGCGCATCCTCCCGCCCGACGGCGCGCGGGAGGAGCGTGAGGTCCCGAAGCCCGGCACGCGCGAAGATCTCGCCCGCCGAGGGCGCGATGTTCTCCGCCAGAAGCACGTTGATCCGGCGCGAGGACGCCGGGCTCGTCTCGTCTCGCATGGGCGCTGCCGCCTTCGCTGTGGTGTGTCGCGCGCGCCGCCCGCTCGCAATCGGGGCGGCCTGGACGTGCTGGTTTAGGCCCATCCATTCGCCCGTTCAATGGCGTCAGCGGCAAATCACATCAACGCCCGACGCAGGGCTCGACGGCCGGGGCCCCTGCCCGGCAGACAAGGCGGCCCCATTTGCGCTAACGATGCGCCCTCTCGAGGCGAGGCTGCACCGACATGAAAATCCCCGCGACGATCGTCACCGGCTTCCTGGGCGCCGGCAAGACGACGCTGATCCGCAACGTGCTGGAGACCGCACGCGGGCGGCGCCTCGCGCTGGTGATCAACGAGTTCGGCGACATCGGTGTCGACCGCGAGGTGCTGCGCGGCTGCGGCGTCGAGAGCTGCCGCGAGGAGGCCGTGATCGAACTCGCCAACGGCTGCATCTGCTGCACCGTCGCGGACGATTTCCTCCCCGCCATCGAAAAGCTCCTCGCCCTCGATCCGCCGCCCGAGCATATCGTCATCGAGACCTCCGGCCTCGCGCTGCCGAAGCCCCTCGTGAAGGCCTTCGACTGGCCGGACGTCCGCCGGCGCCTGACCGTCGACGGGGTCGTCGCGGTCGTCGACGCGGCGGCCGTCGCGGCGGGCCGCTTCGCCGACGATCTGGAGAAGCTGGCGGCGCAGCGCGCGGCGGACCCCAACGTCGATCACGACAATCCGCTGGAGGAGGTCTACGAGGACCAGCTGCTCTGCGCCGATCTCGTCGTCCTCAACAAGATCGACCTCGTCGATGCGGAAACGCGGGCCCGGCTCGAGGCGGAGATTCGCGCCACGATCCCGCGCGCCGTGAAGATCGTCGCGACGCAGGCCGGGCGCATCGACGCGGCCGCCCTGCTCGGGCTCGACGCAAAGGCCGAGGACGACCTCGCCGGTCGCCCCTCGCACCACGACGCGGAGCCCGACCACGACCATGACGATTTCGACAGCTTCAGCGTCAGCGTCCCGTCGGTGGCCGAGCCCGACGCCTTCCTGCGCAAGCTCGCCGCCCTGGCCGAGCGTCACGACGTGCTGCGCATCAAGGGTTTCGTCGGCGTCGACGGCAAGCCGATGCGCCTCCTCGTCCAAGGGGTCGGCACGCGGTTCGAGAAGACGTTCGATCGCGCCTGGCACGCGGGGGAGGATCGCGAAGGCCGCCTCGTCGTCATCGGGCAGAAGGGGCTCGACGCCGAGGCCCTGCGCACCGAGCTCGCGGTGTGAGCTGACATGCATCTCCTCGTCACCCAGTCGCGGACGGCGGAGAGCGCGGAGAGCGCCGTCGATCTCGGCCAGTCGCCGGGCGACATCGTCTGCCTCTCCTTTTCGGACAGCGATCTGGGCGTCCTCGCCACCGCGGCCGAGCGACGGACGTCGCCGTTCCGCCTGCGGCTCGCCAGCCTTCAGATGCTGCGGCATCCCTATTCCGTCGATCTCTACCTGGACCGCACGGTGGCCGAGGCGCGCTTCGTCCTGGTGCGGCTCCTCGGCGGCCTCGACTACTGGCGCTACGGCGTCGAGGAGCTGGGCCGCCTCGCGCGCGAGCGCGGGATCGCGCTGGCCATCGTGCCCGGCGACCATCGCGAGGACGCGCGGCTCGACGAGGCCTCGACGGTGCCGCTCCCGGACCTGCGGCGCCTCTGGACATACTTCCAGCACGGCGGCGGTGCGAACATCGACTCGCTGCTCGGCTGGATCGAGACGCGGCTCGGCGGCGAGGCGGCATGGGCCGAGCCGCAGCCCCTCCCGCCGGCCGGGCCCTGCGAAGCCGCCGGCCGCGCGCCGGCCGCGCCCTGCGGCCGCGCGCTGCTGACCTTCTACCGCGCCAACGTGCTGGCGGACGATTGCGCGCCGATCGTCGCGCTGGCCGAGGCGCTCGCCCGGCGCGGCCTTTCCGTCTCCGCACTCTACGTCACCAGCCTGAAGGATCCCGAGGCGGCGGCCGTCGTGGCGCAGACGATCGCGGACGAGCGCCCCGACGTCATCGTCAACACCACCGCCTCCTCCGGCCGCGGCGACGCGACGCCGAGCCCCCTCGACGCCGCGGATGCACCGGTGCTGCAGGCGATCCTGGCCGGGGCCGCCGAGGCGCAATGGGCGGCCGATCCGCGCGGCCTGGGTCCGGCCGACCTCGCGATGAACGTCGTGATGCCCGAGATGGACGGGCGGCTGATCACCACCGCGATCTCAGCCAAGTCCGAGAGCCCGCGCAGCGACGCGCTCGAGTTCACGCGGCTCGTCCATCGGCCGATCGCCTCGCGGGTGGCGCAGGTCGCCGATCTCGCCGCCGCCTGGGTCGGCCTGCGCCGTAAGCCGCGAGCGGAGCGCCGCCTCGCGATGGTGCTGTCCGACTATCCCGGCCGGCGTGGCCGCGAGGCCTACGCGGTCGGACTCGACACGCCGGCGAGCGTCGCCGCCATCGCCGACGACCTGCGCGATGCCGGTTACACGATCGGTGCGCTCCCAGACGATCTCATGCACGCGCTCACCCCGTCTCCCGCTCGTGGGAGAAGGTGGCGCGGCGACGCCGCGACGGATGAGGAAACTCGCAGTCCGCGGCACGATCCCTCATCCGACCTCGCTGCGAAAGGCCACCTTCTCCCGCAAGCGGGAGAAAGGGTGCGGCTCGAGCTTGACGAGTACAGGACGCTCTTCGAGGCGCTGCCGGATGCTTTGAGGACCGACATCCTGGCGCAATGGGGCGCGCCGGAGACCGATGCCGCGGTGGATGACGGCGCCTTCATCTTCCCTATCGTCGCGGCGGGCAACCTCGTCGTGGCGCTGCAGCCCGACCGCGGCAGCCGCGCCGATCGCAAAGGCGAATACCACGACGGCGCGCGGGCGCCGCGCCATGCCTATGTCGCGTTCTACCTCTGGCTGCGGCATCGCGCGGCGATCGACGCGCTGATCCATTGCGGCACGCATGGCACGCTCGAATGGCTGCCCGGCAAGGCCGCGGCGCTCGATGCCGATTGCGCGCCCGAGGCGCTGCTGGGACCGACGCCGCTCGTCTATCCCTTCATCGTCAACAATCCCGGCGAGGCGGCGCAGGCGAAGCGCCGCACCGCCGCGATCACGATCGGCCACATGACGCCGCCGCTCGTCGAGGCGGGATCGCACGGCGCCGCTCTCGAGATCGAGGCCCTCTTCGACGAATACGCGGCAGCCGAGGCGCTCGACCCGAAGCGCGCCAAAATGATCGCCCGCACGCTTCTCGAGCGCAGCGCCGAGACGGGCCTCGCGGCCGAGAGCGGCATCGATCTCTCGCGGGGCGCAGACGCGCTGCCTGCGCTCGACGCGTGGCTGTGCGACCTCAAGGAGATGCGCATCGGCGACGGGCTGCACGTGTTCGGTCGTGGGGCGGCGGACCACGACGCGGAGGCCTGCGCGGCGGGCGAGCGCGCGGGTCTCATCGCCGCGCTCGACGGGCATTTCGTGCCGGGCGGCCCTGCCGGCGCACCGTCGCGCGGTCGCACCGACGTGCTGCCGACCGGCCGCAACCTCTATGGCACCGATCCGCGCGCCGTGCCCTCGCGCACCGCGATGGAGATCGGCCGGCGTGCGGCGGACGCCGTCGCCGAGCGCTACGCGCAGCACCACGGCGACTGGCCGCGCACGCTCGTGCTCGACCTCTGGGCGAGCGCCACGATGCGCACCGGCGGCGAAGACCTGGCGCAGGCCTTCGCGCATCTCGGCGTCCGCCCGCAATGGGATGCGGCGACGACGCGGGTGGCCGGCTTCGAGATTCTGCCCTACGCGGCGCTCCCGCGCCCGCGCGTCGACGTGACGCTGCGCATCTCCGGGCTCTTCCGCGACGTCTTTCCGGCGCAGATCGCGCTGTTCGACGCCGCCGTGCAGGCCGTCGCCGCGCTCGACGAGGAGGACGAGGTGAACCCCCTCGCGGCCGCGCGCCGGCGCGGCGAAGCGAGCCCGCGCATCTTCGGCGCCGCGCCCGGCGTCTACGGCATCGGTCTCGGCCGCACGCTCGATGGGGACCCGCACGCCGCGCGCGACGACCTCGGCCGCGCCTATCTCGCCGCCGCCTCGCATGCCTACGGCGCGCAGGGCGACGGCCATGCCGCGCCGGAGGCGTTCGCCGAGCGCGTCGCGCGCGCGGATGCGTTCGTGCACGTGCAGGACATGGCCGACCTCGACCTCCTCGACACGCAAGCCGCCGTCGAGGCGGAGGCGGGCTTCGCCGCCGCGGCCAGCGCGCTGGGCCGCACGCCCGCGCTCTACCACGTCGACGCCGCCGCCTCGGACGCGCTCGCGGTCCGAACGCAAGCGGAGGAGATCGCGCGCGTCGTGCGCGGGCGCGCCGCCAACCCGCACTGGATCGCGGGCCAGATGCGCCACGGCCACCGCGGCGCCGCGGCGATTGCCGAGAGCATCGACAATCTCTACGCCATGGCCGTCATGAGCGATGCCGTGCGCAGCCGCCATTTCGATCTCGTCTTCGCCGCGACGCTCGGCACCGAGCCCGTGCGCGCGTTCCTGCGCGAGGCCAACCCCGATGCGGCGCGCGCCATGGCGCAGCGCTTCCGCGACGCCGCGACGCGCGGGCTCTGGACGAGCCGTCGCAACTCGGACGCCGCGACGCTCGCCGAGATCCTGGAGGCCGCATGAGCGGCCGCCTGTCCATCGTCGGGCTCGGCCCGGTACCGCTCGACTGGATGACGCCGGAGGCCACGCGGGTCATCGCCGCCGCCACCGACATCGTCGGCTACGGGCCCTATGTCGCGCGGCTCGCGCCGACGCCGGGCCAGACGATGCATGCGAGCGACAACCGCGTCGAACTCGACCGGGCACGGTTTGCTCTCGAACTGACCGCGCGAGGGCGGACCGTCGCCGTGGTGTCGGGTGGCGATCCCGGCATCTTCGCGATGGCCGCGGCGGTCTTCGAGGCTGTCGAGAGGGGCGATGCCGCCTGGCGCGATCTCGACATCGTCGTCGTGCCGGGCCTCTCCGCCATGCAGGCCGCCGCCGCCCGGCTGGGCGCACCGCTCGGCCACGACTTCTGCGCGATCTCGCTCTCCGACAATCTGAAGCCCTGGCCGCTCATCGTGCGCCGTCTGACGGCGGCGGCCGAAGGGGACTTCGTCATCGCGCTCTACAACCCAGCCTCGAAGGCGCGGCCCGACCGCATCCACGACGCCTTCGCGCTGCTGCGCCGGCTGAAAGGCGGTGCGACACCCGTCGCCTTCGCGCATTCCGTCGGCAGGCCGGCGGAGCGCATCGACGTCGCGACGCTCGCCGACGCCGATCCGTCCTGCGTCGACATGAGCACGCTCGTCCTCATCGGCTCGAGCGCGACGCGGCTCGTCGCGCGCGACGGGCGCCCGCCCTTCGTCTACACGCCGCGCGCCGCGGAGGCGCCATGAGCGCGGATCGCCGCCAGAGCTTCCGCGACGTCGACCACCGGTGCGGCCTCGGCCGGCCGCGCCAGCAGCACGACGGGCAGGCCGAGGCGGCGCGCCGCCACGAGCTTCGCCGCCGCCCCGGTGCCGCCGCTGTTCTTCGTGACCAGCACGTCGATGGCATGCGCGCGCATCAGCGCTTCCTCGGCCGCCGCATCGAAGGGGCCGCGCGCCGTCAGCGCCACGAGGCACGGGAGGCGATGCGCGGCATCGATCGGATCGATGGTGCGCACGAGATAGGTGTGCTGCGGTGCCGCCGCGAAGGGGGCGAGGCGCAGCCTTCCGATGGTGACGAACACGCGCTTCGGCGCCGCGCCGAGCGCAGCGACCATGTCCTCGACCGTCGCCACCTCGGTCCATCGGTCGCCGGCTTCCGGCGCCCATGGCGGCCGGCCGACCGCGAGGAGCGGCACGCCGCTCGCGCGCGCGGCCGCGACGGCGTTGCGCGAGATCTGCTCGGCGAACGGATGTGTCGCATCGACGAGGAGGTCGGTCCGGGTCTCGCGCAGATAGGCCGCGAGGCCCTCGGCGCCACCGAAGCCGCCGATGCGCGTCGGCACGGGGTGCACGAGCGGCTCGCGCGTGCGGCCGGCGAGCGAGAGCGTGACGGCCATGCCCGCATCGCCCGCCAGCGCCGCGCAGAGAGCCGTCGCCTCGCTCGATCCGCCGAGGATGAGGACGCGCAACGGCGCGGGTGGTGGCAATGAGCGCTCCCTGGCTCTCGCTCGTCGGCATCGGCGAGGACGGCCGCGACGGCCTCTCCCCTGCCGCACTCGCCGCCGTGACGCAAGCAAGCCTCGTCGTCGGCGGCAAGCGCCATCTGGCCCTCGCCGGTCCGATCGCGGCCGAAACGCTCGTCTGGCCCTCGCCGATCACGGACGCGCTGCCGGCGATCCTTGCGCGGCGCGGCACGCCCGTCTGCGTGCTGGCCTCCGGCGATCCGTTCTTCTACGGCGTCGGCACGCTGCTGGCGCAGGCCGTGCCGGCGGACGAGATCGCCTGCTGGCCGGCGCCGTCGAGCCTCAGCCTCGCCGCCGCGCGACTCGGCTGGGCGCTGCAGGATTGCCGGCTCGTCTCGCTGCACGGCCGCGACCTCGCCCGCGTCATCCCCCACCTGCAGCCGCGCGCGAAAATCCTTTGCCTGACATGGGACGAGAGAACGCCGCGCGAGCTCGTCGCGCTCATGCGTGCGAGGCGCCTGGGACGCTCCGCGCTGCACGTGCTCGCCGCGCTCGGCGGCCCGCGCGAACGCATCCGGACGATGGATGTCGACGACCAGCTCCTCGAATCCGTCGACCCGCTGCACGTCGTCGGGATCGAGGTCGTGGCGGATGCGGACGCGGAGCTGGTGTCCATCGCGCCGGGCCTGCCGGACGATATCTACGCGCGCGACACCCAGCTCACGAAGCGCGACATCCGCGCCGTGACGCTCGCCGCGCTGCGACCGTTCCGCGGCGGCCATTTGTGGGACGTCGGCGCCGGTTCGGGCTCCGTCGCCATAGAATGGGCGCGGCTCGACGCGATGAACCGCGCGACCGCGATCGAGGTCCGCGCCGACCGCGCGGCGGGCGTGAAGCGCAACGCCATCAGCCTCGGCGTTCCGGATATCGCGGTCGTCACCGGCCGCGCGCCGCAGGTCCTCGACGGTTTGCCGACACCCGATTCGATCTTCATCGGCGGCGGGGCGAGCGAACCGGCGCTCGTCGAGGCCTGCTGGCGAGCGCTGCCCCGCGGGGGACGCCTCGTCATCAACGCCGTCACGATCGAGACGCAGGCTCGGCTCATCGCCGAACATGCGGCGCGCGGCGGCGAGCTGATCCAGATCGCGATCGCGCATGCCGATCCGGTCGGCCGCTTCCACGGCTGGCGCCCGGCGATGCCCGTCACGCAATGGGCGGTCACCAAACCATGACCGTGCATTTCATCGGCGCCGGCCCCGGCGCGGCGGACCTCATCACCTTGCGCGGCCGCGACCTGATCGCGGCCTGCCCGGTCTGCCTCTATGCCGGCTCGCTCATCCCGCCGGCCCTGCTCGCGCATTGCCCGGCAGGCGCGCGCCGCGTCGACACGTCCGCCCTCGATCTCGATGCGATCGTCGCCGAATTCGTGCGCGCGCACGAGGCCGGGGACGACGTCGCGCGGCTGCAATCGGGCGACCTCTCGATCTGGAGCGCCGTCGGCGAGCAGATGCGCCGGCTCGATGCGCTCGGCCTCGCCTACACGGTGACGCCCGGCGTGCCGGCCTTCGCGGCGGCGGCCGCCGCGCTGCGGCGCGAGCTGACCCTCCCCGAAGTCGCGCAGACCGTCGTCCTCACCCGCACGAGCGGACGCGCCTCGCGCATGCCGCCGCGCGAAACGCTGGCCGCCTATGCCGCGACGGGCGCGACGCTCGCGATCCATCTCTCGATTCACGGGCTGGCTCGCGTCGTCGCCGAGCTGACCCCTCACTACGGGCCGGACTGTCCCATCGCCATCGTCGCCTTCGCGAGCTGGCCGCAGGAGCAGATCCTGCGCGCGAGCCTGGCGACGATCGAGGCCGCCCTCGCCGCCGCGCCGATCGAGCGCACCGCGCTGATCCTCGTCGGCCCCGCCCTCGCGGCCGAGGACTTCCGCGAGAGCGCGCTGTACGATCCCGATTATCGCCGTCGGTTCCGCGCATGATCCGCGGGCTCCTCGTCTCGGCGCCGCGATCGGGCAGCGGCAAGACGATCGTGACGCTCGGCCTGCAGCGCGCGCTCGCTCGAGGCGGGCGCAAGGTCGTCGGCGCGAAGAACGGGCCGGACTACATCGACCCCGCCTTCCATGCCGCGGCGACGGGGCAGCCGAGCCTCAACCTCGACACCTGGGCGATGGCGCCCGACCTGCTGCGTGCGCTCGCCGCCGGCGCGACGGCGGACGCGGACCTCCTCGTCTGCGAAGGGTCGATGGGCCTCTTCGACGGCGTCGCCGCGCCGCACCGTCGCAGCGGCGCCTCGGCCGACCTTGCGGCCCTTCTCGGCCTGCCGGTGCTCCTGGTTCTCGACGTCTCGGGACAGGCGCAGACGGCGGCGGCGCTGGCGCACGGCTGTGCGACCTTCGACCCGGACGTCCGGATCGGCGGCGTCATCCTCAACCGCGTCGCGAGCCCGCGCCATCGCGCGCTCGTCGCGGACGCCCTTGCGGCGCTCGGCTTCGCTGTCGTCGGCGCGCTGGGGCGCAACGAGACCCTGGCGCTGCCCGAGCGCCATCTCGGCCTCGTGCAGGCCGGCGAGCATGCCGCGCTCGACACACAGCTCGACGCGATCGCCGACGTGATGGAGACGGCGCTCGACCTGCCGGCGATCGAAGCGCTGGCCGCGCCGCTGAACCTCGGCGCGGCGGGTCCGGCGGTGCCGGTGCCGCCGCCCGGCCAGCGCATCGCGGTGGCCCGGGATGCGGCCTTCAGCTTCCTCTATCCGCATCTGCTCCAGGGCTGGCGACGCGCGGGCGCGGAGATCCTGTTCTTTTCGCCGCTGGCCGACGAGGCGCCGCCGCGCGATGCCGATTGCTGCTGGCTGCCGGGCGGCTATCCCGAACTGCATGCGGGCGCGCTCGCCGCCGCCCCGCGCTTCAAGGCGGGGTTGCGCGCCTTCGCCGAGTCGCGGCCGGTGCACGGCGAGTGCGGCGGCTACATGGTGCTGGGGCAAAGCCTCACGGACGCCGACGGCACAGCGCACCAGATGGTCGGCCTGCTGCCGCCGGCCTTCAGCTTCGCGCGCCGCAAGATGAGCCTCGGCTATCGCGCCGGACAGCTCGCCGCCGATTGCCTGCTCGGCCGTGGCGGCACGCGCCTGCGCGGCCACGAATTCCACTACGCCACGGTCGAGGGCGAGCCGGCGGGACGCGCCTTCGCGACGCTGCGCGACCAGCAGGGCGGCGCCTCCGCCGACGCCGGCAGCCGATGCGGACGCGTCACCGGCTCGTTCTTCCACGTCGTCGCGCTGGACCCGTGAGCCGGCGATGGACGAGCCGGAGCCGCACACGCCCCTTCGTTACGGCTGGACCACCGGCGCCTGCGCCACCGCCGCCGCGAAGGCCGCCTATACCGCGCTCCTGACCGGGAGCTTTCCCGATCCGGTCACCATCACCCTGCCGGGAGGCGAGCAGCCGGCCTTCGCGTTGGCCCGCACCGAGCGGACGGCGGACGGCGCCTGCGCCGGCATCGTCAAGGACGCGGGCGATGATCCCGACGTCACACATGGCGCGCTGATCCTCGTCACCGTCTCCGCGGGGCCGCCCGGCAGCGGACTCGTCTTCCGCGCCGGCACCGGCGTCGGCACCGTGACGCGCCCCGGTCTCGCGCTGGCGCCGGGCGAGCCGGCGATCAACCCGGTGCCGCGCCGAATGATCGCCGCGGCCCTCGCGGAAGTCGCCGCGCGCCACGGCGGGAGCGGGGATGTCGCCGTCGAGATCGCGGTGCCGGGCGGCGAGCGGCTGGCGGAGCGCACGCTCAACGGCCGGCTCGGCATAGTCGGCGGCCTGTCGATCCTCGGCACGACCGGAATCGTGGTGCCGTTCTCCTGCGCGGCCTGGATCCACTCGATCCATCGCGGCGTCGACGTCGCCCGCGCGGCGGGGCTGACGCATATCGCGGGCGCGACCGGCGCGGCGTCCGAGGCCGCGGTGAAGGCGATCTATGGCCTCGACGATTTCGCGCTGATCGACATGGGCGATTTCGTCGGCGGCTTCCTGAAGTATGTCCGCACGCATCCTGTCGAGAGGGTCACGATCGCCGGCGGCTTCGCCAAGATGACCAAGCTCGGCCAGGGCCTTCTCGACCTTCATTCCAAGCGCGGCGCCGTCGATCTCGACTGGCTGGCGGACCGCGTCGCGGAGGCGGGGGGCGATGCGACCCTCGTCGCGGCGACCCGCCGGGCCAATTCGGCCGCCGATGTGCTCCAGCGCGCCGAAGCCGCCGGTCTCGACATCGGGCGCGCTGTGGCGAAGGCCGCCCTGGCACGGGCCCGGGCGACGCTCTCGTCCCCGGAGATCACGCTCGAGGTCGCCATCTTCGATCGCGAGGGCCGATTGGTCGCGCAGGCCGCGTCTCATGCAGATACAGCTTACGTTAGGTAAGATGTCTTTTCAGTAATCCTCCTGCTTTGTCAGCGATCACTTAAATAAAAAACAATGATTTTGCGCGCCTAGTTCAATCTGTGACGTTTCGGAAGGATCGAACGGGTGCGCAGATCGCTGCGGTGCTTTGCCAAGGCGCAGAGGGGCTCGGCAGCCGTGCAGTTCGCATTGGTCGCAGCGCCGTTCGTCGGCTTGCTTTACGGCGCTCTGCAGATCTTCCTCTTGTTCTTCGCGCAACAAGTGCTGGAGACGGCCGCCGAGGCCGCGGGGCGGCAGGTGCTCACGGGTTCGGCCCAGAAGGCGAACCTCAGCCAGGCCGCCTTCAAGGCGGCGGTGTGCCAGCAGCTCAGCGGGCCGCTCACCTGCAGCAACCTGATGGTCGACGTTCAGGTCGCCGCCTCCTTCGCCAACGCCAACACGAGCGAGCCGACGCTCACCTACGACGCCAACGGCAATGTCACGAATGCCTGGGGTTACAATCTCGGGACCGCCGGCAGCATCGTCGTGATGCGCCTCACCTATCTGTGGCCCGTCTTCAATCTGCCGGGGCTTCAGCTCGTCGATCAGCCCTCGAACACGCATCTCCTGATGGCGACGGCCGTGTTCAAGAACGAGGCCTACAACTGATGCGCCGCGTGCCTGCCCGCCCGTCGGCCTTCGTGCGCAGCATCTCCGGCGCGTCGGCGGTCGAGTTCGCCGTGATCGCGCCCTTTCTCATCGTCCTCCTGTTCGGCGGCTTCGCCGCGACGCAGGTGGTCGCGCTGAGCCGCAAGATCACCATCACGACCCGCGCTCTCGCGGACCTCGTCTCGCAATATTCGACGATGTCGGCGAGCGACATGGCGACGGTGAAGGGGGCCGCGACCCAGATCCTCGCGCCGTTCGGCGCGGCGCCGCTCGGCCTGCGCATCTCGCAGCTCAACGTGACGTCGGTCGCCGGCGTCACCGTCACCAAGGTGATGTGGAGCACGGCGACCAACATGACGCCCTACGCGCAGAACCTGCAGGTCCAGTTGCCCTCCGGCATGCCCAACTCGGTCGGCCTCACCTACATCCTCGCCGAGACGAGCTACGCCTACCAGCCGCCGTTCGGAACGACGATCGTCGGCACGATCAACCTGTCCGATCGCATCTACATGCTGCCGCGCGTCTCGAGCAGCATCACCTACACCGGGAGCTGACATGTCGAGTCCGCTCGGCGATCGCCGCCGATCCATCCTGCGCCGCTTCGCGGCGGCGACCCGCGCCAACGTGGCGACGACCTTCGCCGTCTCCATCGTGCCCATCATCTTCGCGCTCGGCATGACGGTCGACTACGGCTACGCCGTGAAGGTGCGCGCCAAGATGAACGCCGCCGCCGACGCCGCCGCTCTGTCCGCCGTGACGTCGACGAGCATGTCGCTCACCACGACGCAGGCGCAGAACTACGCGCAGAACGTCTTCAACGCGCAGGTCGCCACGATCGGCCGCGTCTCCTACGACAACAGCGCCTATCCGGTCGTCACCGTCCAGGACGCGATCCAGAACAACCAGCGCGTGCGCACCGCGAGCGTCTCCTACAAAGCCGCCTCGCTGAACGCGTTCGGCGGCTTCCTCGGTCGCAACACGATCGCGATCGGCGGCAGTTCCACCGCGACGGCCAGCACCTCGCCAAACATCGACTTTTACCTGATGCTCGACACCTCGCCGTCGATGGCGATCCCCTCGACGCAGAGCGGCATCGATTCGATGGTCGCCGCGACGCCATACCAGGATTCGGGCGGCGGCTGCGCCTTCGCGTGCCACGAGAACAATCCCTCGGCCGAGTCCTCCGGCGGCACGCGCAAGAAGCCTGTCTTCGGCCACCAGGGCTGCCCGGACGATCCGAAAAGTCGCGGCGGCCCCTGCCTCGACAATTACACGATCGCCCGCAACCTCGGCCTCACGCTGCGCTCCGACCTCGTCAGTCAAGCCGTCGTCAACCTCGTCGACACGGCGAAGAGCACGGCGGCGGCGACGGGCGCGAACTACCAGCTCGCCGGCTACACGTTCGACGCGACGACCAATATGGCGTTTCCGCTGCAACTGCCGACCGCCGCGACGAAGACGGCGGCGGCGGCCAACATCAACATGCTCGTCGTCGACAGCGAGAACTCCAACAACGGCGATCAGAACACTGTCTTCGACGATTGGGGATCGACGCAGGGCGCCTTCACCGTGCTGCGCAACGCCATGGGCCAGGCCTACAACGGCGCCGGCGCGGGGAGCGGGACCAACAACAGCGGCGACCATCCGCAGCAGATCCTCATGATCGTCACCGACGGCGTCGCGGACGAGCCGTACAACGGCAGCCGCAACTACAACCCGATCGGCGGCGCGACCAACCTCGTCACGAACCTCAACTCGATCTGCACGACCATCAAGTCGAACACGAACGTGCGCATCGCCGTGCTCTACCTCGTCTACAATCCCCTGCCGATGAAGAACGGGACGGGCGGACAGTCCTGGTATGCCGGCCACGTCGCACCGATTCAGAACAACATCTCGCCGGCCCTGCAGAACTGCGCCTCGTCCGGCCTTTTCTTTCAGGTGAACACGGGCGGCGACGTATCGGCGGCGATGAATACGCTGTTCCAGGCGGCCGTGCGGACGGCCCGCTTGTCCAACTGACCCGCGGCCCGTTCGCGGACCGTAAGCCACACTCGGTAAAAAACACGCTGCGGCCGCAACGCGCGGGTCGCCTGATCCGTATGCTTGCGCAAGAAGTCGCTCGCACCCAACCGATCGGAGCCCCCCAAATGCGCCTGCCCATGGTCCACATCGCGCTGTTCGCCACGCTCTGCGCTAGCGGTAGCGCATGGGGCTCTCAGGTCCCCGGAGGCGTGTGGAACCGCGACGATGGGCTCGGCGGCGTCCGATTCGTGGCGTGCGGCGGCGGCGCCATGTGCGCGCGCGTCGTGTGGCTGAAGAACCCGAAGGGGCCGGGCCGCGTCGGCGAGCGCGTCCTCTACAACCTGCGCCCGACCGCGGCCAACGAGTGGACCGGCAAGGCGCACAATCCCGAGGACGGGCGCGACTACGACGGCACGCTGACGATGGAAGGCAACCATATCACGACGCGCGGCTGCGTGCTCGGCGGCCTCATCTGCCGCAGCCTCGGCCTGACGCGGGCCCAATAGCGCGGATCGAATCTCGATCGCGGCCGCCCCTGTTCCCCGCGCCCCGGCAGCGCAAAAAAAAGCGGAGCCTCGCGGCTCCGCCCCATCACCAACCTCGTCGTCCGCAGCCCGGCGCTAGCGCCGCCAGGTCACCGTCTTGCAGATCATGCCGCCGAGGGCGCAGCCCTGCGTCGTGAGTCGGCTGCCCGACAGCACCATCGTCCCGTCGTAGTCGCGCCCGTCCTCCGGGTTATGGGCACGGCCGGACCAATGGTTCGGGCCGGTCGGCTGCATGTCGAAGAACACCTGCTCGCCGATGGTGCCGGGGCCGCCCGCGTCGCGCTTCCACACCAGCGTGCCGCACAGGCCGCCGCCGCAGGACCCGAACTGGACCTTGGCCTTGCCGTCGCTGCGCGTCCACACGCCCTCCGCTCCCGCGAACGCAGGCGCCGCAAGGCTCGCCGAAACCAGCGCGGCCGTAGAGGCCGCAAGCACACCCATCCATCGCATTTGCAAATCCTCCCATAGGCGGAGCATGGCGTACCGCCGCTTCGAAAGCCTCGCAATCCGTCGCCCGACGGAGACGTAGGGAGAGAGGTCGGCGGCCGGAAGCTGTCCTCCGCCTCTGGGCAGGCTTCGCGGTTTCGGCTAGTGCGAGCGCGCGCCGCGCCCGGCGTCGAACCGCCGAGACGCCCATGTCGCCGTCGCCCGAACCGATGCCCCGCGCCCGCGCCGCGCTCTCGACGCCGCGCATCGTCTTCCTCGTCATCGCGGCCGCCGCACCGTTGGCATCGATGATCGGCAACCTTCCGATCGCGCTCGGACGCGGCAACGGCGCCGGCACGCCCGGCGCCTTCGTCATCGCCGGCGCGACGCTGCTCTGCTTCGCCGTCGGCTATGCCGCGATGAGCCGGCGCATCGTCAACACCGGCGCGTTCTACACCTACATCACCGAGGGCCTCGGCACGGCGGCCGGCGTCGGCTCGGCCTATGTGGCGATGATCGCCTATCTCGCCTTCACCTTCGGTCTCGCGGCGTTCTTCGGCTATTTCACGGATCTCGTGCTCTCCCAGGCCGGCTTGCACGTGCCATGGCCGGTCTATGCCGGCATCGGGATCGCGTTCGTCGCCGTCCTCGGCTACCGCTCCATCGACTTCTCGTCGTTGATCCTCGGCGCCTTGATGATCGGCGAGGTGATCATCCTGACCATCTTCGATGCGAGCGTGATCGCCGCGAAAGGCGTTTCCGCCGCCCTGCCCGCGCACGCCCTCGCCCCGAGCCTCGTCTTCACCCCCGGCCTCGGCGTCAGCCTGATGGTCGCCTTCACCTGCTTCCTCGGCTTCGAATCGGCGGCGCTCTACGGAGAGGAGGCGTTGGAGCCCAAACGTTCGATCCCGGTCGCGACCTACACGGCGGTGATCGGGATCGCGGTGTTCTATCTTTTCACCGCCTGGGTCGTCGTCGGAGCGATCGCGCCGGACGACATTGCCGCGCGCGCCACCAAGGAAACCGGCGAGCTGATGTTCAACGTCTTCACGCGCTACGGCGGCGAAATGCTGACGGACATCATGGGCGTGCTCGTCTGTCTCTCGCTCCTCGCGTCCTACCTCGCGATCCACAACGCCGGGACACGCTATATCTTCGCGCTCGGCCGCGAATGGCTGCTGCTGCCCTATTTCGGCGAGCCGAACCCGACCAACGGCGCGCCGTCGCGCGCGAGCCTCTGCGTCAGCGGGCTGACGATCCTCGCCGTCCTCCCCTTCGCCGTCTCCGGCCTCGATCCTTTCAAGGCCGGCGTCCCCGTTCTCATCGGCTTCGGCTCGTTCGGCATCATCTTCCTGCAGGCCTTCGCGGCGATCGCCATTCTCGTGTACCTACGCCGGCACGGCGGCGAACCCGCCTGGGTGATGGCGGCGACCTGGGCTGGCATGCTGGGGCTGATCGGCGCGACGATCTTCGTCGCGCTTTATTTCGGCCTGCTCGCGACGAACGAGTCCGTCCTCGTCGCGCTGCTGCCGCTCGTCTTCCCCGCGATCGTCGCCGTGCCGCTCGCCATCGCGCTGATGTTCCGCCTGATGCGACCGGTCCATGCCAAGATCGTCCGCGACGACGCGGTGAGTCCCGAGGCCATCCCGCGCCAGGAGGTCCTCGTGCGCGGCACGTCGGCCCGCGCGAGCGCCTGGACGATCCACTACACATCCGGGATGGGACGCGCGCAGGTCAGCCAGCCCTACCCGACGCTCGAGGCCGCGCAGGCCCAGGCGCGCTTCCTTCGCGAGCGCCGCGGCGCCAACGTAAAGGAAATCGTCGCCCTCGATTGACGGGCTTTGTCACCCATCGACGGCTGCCGGGATCATAGCGAAGGTCCGCGCATCGACCTCGCCGAAAGCCAGACGAGGAACGCTCTCGGCGTACTTCATTTGGGGCAAGACCGCGACCGACGCAGACTTATGGTCGTGCGGGCGATGCGCAACGTCGCCCTTACGGAGACTTCAACGATGAAAACAGCCTTCACATGCCTCTTCGCCCTGCTCTTGTTTGCAATGGGCTGTGTCGAAGCGTCCGCCGAGTGTCACCGGAATGGAGACGGTTCTCGGACCTGCACCGACGGGCATGGGCACGGATGGACGCAGTAAATCTCGGATGTTCGGCCGTGTCTTCGCCAAAGACGGCCTTGCTCGAAGAGAGGAGGCGCTCGTTTGCGACGATCGTCGATCGGACGCAGCGCCTCTCACGACACGACGCGTGGAGCGACAAATGAACAAACTCGCATGTGGGCTGCTCGTCGCCTTGATCTTCTCCGCGATGTCGGAGACGCAGACGCGGGCTGCCGGCCAGGAAGAGATCGATGGGGTCGAGCGGGCCATCGCGCAGCGCGAACGGGAGCGAATGCACTCTGGTCCATCTCTCGACAATCTACGCCATTGTATACGAGCCAGCTTTCCGGGACAGGACGGCCTCATCCTGACCAACCTATGCGCTCCGTACTTGTATGTGACGTGGGACGATGACAGAGGCGAGCATGTCTCTGCGGTCGGCCCGCATGCAAGCGCTCGTGTCGGACGGTTCCACGGCCGAATTCAGATCCGAAACGCCATCAAGCAATAAGGGTGGGATCGCCGGCGGATACGCAGTGACGCGGCAGCTGTCATCAGGCGACGATCCACCGAGCGAACCGGCCGAGACTTCGATCGCCATCCTCGGCCGCCCTCGAGCGGATGTCGCGACGGCTCCCGCAGCGCCGCAGCCCGATGGCTCAGTCTGCCCGATGGCTCAGTCTGCCCGCCGAACGAGGGGGTGCGCCCGTCGAACGGCCGTCGTCTCGTGTGCGTAGGATCGGTCTGCGAGCCGCGTTGTCCCGGCGGACGCATGATAATCGGTCCAAGCGGAAAGGAAACGCCACGTGACCCTCACCTCGACCACCCTTGCCCTGTCTCTCGCCCTTGTGACGGCAGGCGCCGCGCAGGCGGCGCCTCTCTCCCTCCTCCCCGCCGCGCAGCCGGCCGATGCGCAGATCATTCAGGTCGCGGGCGGCTGCGGCTTCGGCGAACATCGCGGCCCCTACGGCGGCTGCCGCATCAATCACGGCCCGCGCGGCGCCCTGCGGGCCGCCATCACCGGCCTGCCCGGCGGCTGCCCGCCGCGCATGCACCGCGGCCCCTACGGCCATTGCCGCTACTGATGACCGACGGCTGTCGAAACGGCGCCTGAGACACGCGCCCTCGACGCGACCCGTCCTCCAAAGCACGTCGCGGCCAGGCGGTTTCGCCTGGCCGCTATGAAGGCGAGCCCGCGCTCGAAGGCTGAAGGCGATCCTCGCTGGCGCGGGCCGCTCCGGTGGTCGGACCTAGTGCACCACGCCCAGTCGCGCGACCAGCGATGCCAGCTCGCTCTGACGGCGCAGGCCGAGCTTGGCGAAGATGCTCTTCAGTTCGACGCGCACCGTCGAGACCTTGAGATGAAGCACGCTCGCCGCCTCGCCCGGCGATGCGCCCGCCCCGACGAGTGCGGCAACCCGCGCCTCGGCCGGCGTCAGTCCGAGGGCCCGCAGCGCTCCCGTCGTCGAGGCGCGCTGTGGAACCTCCGACCCCGTCAGAACGAGGAAGGCGAGTTCGCCAGGCCGCGCGAGATCGAACGGCGAATGAAGAACCCGCGGCATGAGGAAGGCCTGCGCGAGCAATGCCGGACGCTCGCCCTCGCGCCGGATGAGCGCCTGACCGCCAGCCTGCTCGCGCCCGGCGAAGACACTTTTCAGGAGAGCATCGAGCGACTTTTGTCCCACGCTCGTCGATACGCGAAGCGCTCCCTGCGCGATGTCGCAACCGTGCCCCATCAAACCTTGCGCGGCCGCGTTCAGCGCCAGCACGCGCGCTCGCCGGTCGATGATGAGAGCCGCGACGGTGAAGCGATCGAGCGCCGCTTCCAGGGATCGCGCTCGCGCCTCCGTCGCCGCGAACCGGCTCCCGATGTGGAGCGCGCGCGCTGCGTGCGGCCCGAGGGTCTGCAGCACCCGCAACTCCTCCGCTTCGAACATTCCGCGCTTCATATCGCGCTGGATCGAAAAGGCGTTCACGTTGCGCGGGCCGATGTGCGAGCAATAGGAGGCCATACCGCCGACGCGGTGTTTTCGCCAGAACTCCTGAAAGAAGGGGTGGCGACGCACGGCGTCCTCGCCGACGACATCGAGATGCGTGAAGAGCCCGGTCATCGGCCCCCTCCGAATGCTTTCGGAGCGCAGCAGATCCCGCGACCACCATCCGTTGTCGATGTAATCGACCGCTGCCTCGTGTAGACTTTGAGAGGCGAGCGTCTGCTCGTCGAGCGTGCTGATCGAGAGCACAGCGGTCCCCATGCCGCCGCTTATCTGCGCCAGGCGATCGAGTGCCGCGGGCCACAAGGCGCGGTCGAGCGCGGCGGCGTAGAGCGTGTCGACGGCGTGCAAGATCTCGTCGAGCGACGGCATGGCCGCACCTCCCGGCGTTGTACGATAACGATGTGCCCCCGGCAAACGAGCACGACTTATGTCGAACGCGCCTACCTCAAATGAAGGAAGCGGCAGCGGGCGGCACGGCCCACCGTTTCATCCGAGCCGAGGCTCTCCGGAGGATTTCGACATGTCACGCATTTGTCTGGCGCTTGCCCTGGCGACCAGCTTCACGGCGAGCGGCGCCTACGCCGGCGCGGACGAGATGGCGCTCTGCACGAGGATGGCCGCAGCATGGCGGCAGGCGTTCAATGCGAACGCGGCCGACAAGGTCGCCGCGATGTACGAGGAAACCGGCAGCGTCTACTCGAACCCCTTCTACACGGCGAGCGGACGACCCGCGATCGAAGCAGGCCTCAAACACGATCTCGCCCTCGGCACCAAGTACGACAGCATCACGTGTGACGCCGCCGAGAGTGCGGGCTCTCTCCTCGTCGTGCACGGCACGTTCGCGGGCAGCGCGATGGGACCGGGCGGCAAGGCCATGCCTTTGTCCGGCCACTGGGCGGGCGTCGCACGACATGCGGGCGAAACGTACCTCATCACGGATCACACCGCGAACCTTCAACTCCCGGCACCCAGGTAGCGCCGCACCTTGGCGCACCGCCTCAACATCGACACCGGCTTGATCTAAGATGAAGCCGACGCATCCAAGCGGGCTTCCGCATGTTCAGCCGCCGCCCATCGAGCGCGGAAGAGATCCGCGCCGAAATCGCCAGCCTGACGCGCCGACGCGATGCCATCCTCGCGTCGGCGCCCAAACATGTCGCCGGCCGCCGCGTGATCCTGCCGATCATGCTCGTGATGGTGCTGGCGCCGCTGGCCAGCGCGCTGTGGCACGGGGCGCGCGTCACCTGGCAGCACAGCCTCGTCCTCGGCCTCTTCGCCGCCTTGGTCGGCTCGGCCGTCTGGAAGGCCTGGCGGCCGGGTTACGACCCCAAAAACCTCTGGGACGCCTCCGATCGGCTCGGCTACGAGGGCGACAGCCCGCGCAATCTGCAAAAGCGCATCGACGACCTCGAAGCACGGCTGCGCGGGCCGAGCTCCTAACGCGTCCCCGCGTCCGCCGCATGCGGGGACGACCCACCCGTCACGCGCCAGACCGTATCGCCCACATCGTCCGCCACCAAAAGCGCGCCCGTCTTGTCGAGCGCGACGCCGACCGGCCGGCCCTTCGTGTGCTGGTCCGCCGAGATGAAGCCGGTGACGACGTCCTGCGGCGGACCGCTCGGGCGCCCGTTCTGGAACGGCACGTAGACGACCTTGTAGCCGACGGGCGGATCGCGATCCCAGCTGCCGTGCTCGCCGATGAAGACGCCGCTCGCATATTGCTGCGGCAGGCTCGTGCCCTGCGTGAACGTCATCCCGAGCGGCGCGAAATGGGAGCCGAGCCCGTAGTCGGGCTTGATCGCCTTCGCGACTATCGCCGGGTTCTGCGGCGCGACGCGCACGTCGACGTGCTGGCCCCAATAGCTCCACGGCCAGCCGTAGAAGGCGTTCTCCTTCACGGAGGTCAGGTAGTCCGGCACCAGGTCCGGCCCGATCTCGTCGCGCTCGTTGGCGATGGCCCACAGCTGCTTCGTCGTCGGCTCGAAGGCGAGACCGGTCGGGTTGCGCACGCCGGACGCGTAGATGCGTTTCAGGCCCGAGGCGCGATCGATCTCCCAGATCGCGGCGCGGCCCTCCTCGGCGCCGATGCCGTTCTCCGTGACGTTGCTGTTCGAACCGACGCCCACATAGAGCTTCGATCCGTCGGGGCTCGCCGCGAGGCTCTTCGTCCAGTGGTGGTTCGGCTCCTGAGCGGGCAGCTCCGTAACGAGGGCGCCCGGCGTCGTGATCTGCGTCGCGCCCGGCGTGTAAGGGAAGCGCAGCAGCTTGTCGGTATCGGCGACATAGAGATCGTTGCCGACGAGGACGATCCCATAGGGCGAATTCAGGTGGTCGATGAAGGTCGTGCGCGTCGCCGGTGCGCCGTCCGTCCCGCCCCGGATCAGGCTGATGCGATTGCCCCCGTGCGCGGCGGACCCGGCCAGCGCCTTGATCTTGCCCTCGATGAAATCCTTCGGCCGGTAGACCGGCGCCTTCGGCCCGTTGGTTTCGACGACGAGCACGTCGCCGTTCGGCAGCGCGTAGACGATGCGCGGGTGCTCGAACCCGGTCGCGAGCGCCTCGATCCGCAGGCCGGCGGCGACCGTCGGCTTGTCCCCGTTCTGCCAGACGCGCGTCGACATCACCTTCATCGGCGGCACGAGATATTGCTGCGGCTCCGGCAGCTTCGGATCGGCGCCGTATTGCGCGCTCGGATCGCCCGCCTTCTCGTCGCAGGCGGCGAGCGCGAGAAGCAGCGGCAGCGCCGCGCCGGCGCAGATCAGACGGCGGATCATGGCCGGATCTCCCGGGTGCGGTAACGACGTTCGCCGCGGCGCGCATCGAGCGACCAGCCGCCGCCGAGCCCGACGACGACGAGCAGGAGCGCGACGACGCCCGAGAGCACGATGCCCTCGGGCCAGACCGCCGTGTAGGCGTCGCGGCTGTGGACGAACGCGTTGAGCACGGACAGCAGCGCGGCGATCACGACGCCGAAAAAGCGCAGCCATGCGACGCCGTCGAGCCGGCCCCCGGCGAGGTCGACGAGGAAGGCGACGGCGCCGAACAGCGCGAAGAGGAGCCCCGCCACGAGCAGCCAGGCGGAGAAATTGTCCCATTGAAAGAGCATCGTCCGCCAGTAGACGACATCCGACACGAAAACGGCGATCAGCAGCGTCGCCCCGATGGCCAGAGGACCGATATGCAGCGGGCGGCGGTCACGCCGCGGCGGCGCATCGGCGTAAGTCGAAGACGCTGAGGTCATGGAACCTATCCTGGATGCGGCGTGCCGTGCCGGACCTCCGGCGCGTGGCGGACGGCATCGATCTGCCCGCGCAACAGGCGGCCTCGGCCGGGGTTCCCGACGCCGCGCGCCGAGCCGCGATTCGGCAGGGCCTACGGCTCGTCCTCCACCACGCTCACCGCGCCCGCGATCTCGGGCGGCATCAGCCCCGCCGTCTCGATGTCGAGCCGCAGCAGCTCGCGATCGTAGCGCAGCGTCGCCGGACAATGATCGCAGGCGAAGGTGAGATTCTCCTTGAACCACCCGACCGGCCGCGTGGTCTTCTGCCGGCAGCGCGGGCAGAGGATCGTGAGGGGATCCGTGTCGGTGAGCATGGGGACCCTTAGCATCTCCGGTCGCGTGCGGTCTCCCGCAGACGGGCCAAGCGCTTGACCCGGCCGTCGCGCGCGATAAGGTAGGGATACCGCAAGTGGACGTCAAATCCGGCCGCCGCGGCGGACCGCACGTGTCGGCGACCGGCCGCCTCGCGGCCTCATGCCGGCCGGCGTCCGCCGACATCGCCGCATCGGCGGACGCCGACATCCGCATGGAGACGCCTTTGGTCCTGCGCATCACGCATCCCTTCGACGTCGCGCTCGTCGCGCGCGGGCGGCGCAAGCATCTCAAGCTGCGCCAGGCCGAGGTCGCCCGCGCGGCGGGGGTCGGCCGCGAATGGCTCGTCGACCTCGAGCACGGCAAGCCCACCCTCGAACTCGGCAAGGTGCTGCGCACGCTGGAGACGCTCGGCGTCGAGATCGCGGTCGAGATGGGCCCTGCCCCGCGCTGGACCCTGCCCTACACCGCCGAGGCCAAGGCCCGCGCCGAGCGCGTCGCCGCGCTGCGCCCCCCGTCCCGCCCCCGCAAACCCCGCGCCGACATCACCCCGCCCGAGGATTACCCGCTGAAGGATCAGTGGCGGAAGTGAGGGCGCAGCCATCGTCTTTGCGCGCGAAGCGAAGCAATCCAGGGGCGAGCGCGCGATGCAGGCCCACCCGCCGAGGCAACGACCCGAGCGTCCGAGCAGTTGCCCTGGATTGCTTCGCTCCGCTCGCAAGGACGCGGCTTTGACGCCGACCGCCGACGCGCGGCGGACCGATCCTTGGAGGGCACGGGCAACCCGAACCCATCCGCAACTGTCCGTCAATGACGGCGCCGACAGCGCCGCCGGCTCCGCCGGTCGAAGATCATTGACGGACAGTTGCGGATGGGTTGCCCTGACGCCGTCCCTTCCAAGGCTTTCTCTGCGTACGCCTGCGCAGGCGATCTCGACATCGCACGCGAAGCCTGTCAGGCGTTCTCGAGCCGTTGCACTTCGTGGTCGAAGGCCATGCGCCACTGCGCGGCCTCGTCTTCGGCGAGCCAGAGCGTCATCTGCGGCACGATCGTGCGATAGAGCCGGAGCGTGCCGCGATCCCACGGCATGGCCCGCGCCGCACGCGCTTCGGCCACGATCTTTTCGAGCCGCGCCTGCACGGCGTGACGCTCGCGATCGGGCCGCCGTCGCGCTGGAGTATTACCCGCTGAAAAGGCAGTGGAAGCCTTCTCGCGCGCTGCGGACGTGCGTTTCCATCGCTGCTGCGGCTCAGCGCTTCGCCCGCGCTTTTGACATGGCAATCACCAACGTGAACGTGTTGACGATGGATCAGATTGCGAAACGTGCCCGAGATGCTCTGCCGCACGCTCAAGGCGCACGCAGCCTCGGCAGGAAGTCACTGTCCAACCACCTACCCGGCGGGACCCGCGCGGTCACGGGACGTCCGACGATCGAGGAGTGATTTGCGCGGCTCTTTAACCACCCACCGGCCAATCGGCGTGCCAGCGGCAGCGCGAGGTAAAATCAAATTAGGAGATCACTCACTCTCCGCAATCTATAGCGTACACCTCCGTATTTGCACCAACAATACTTTGCGTGTCATTTACAAGGTGTCGGGGCACAATGACACGCCGTACAAATTTATCAAAATTCCACTCATCAGTTGGTCGATAGATTTGAGTCAACTCAATTCTAGCTTTGACATGCTTGCCATCGCTTATTTGACGAGACCAGAACACAGCATCGATATCGAGCAATTCTGCTTTTTGATCGGCGTCAAGATCTAAACACACGGGCCGCGGAAACCCAAGTCGATGCGACACTATCCGCCACTCTCTTTGTCTATAGTAGGCGAGCGGAGTGCCTGAATGCAGATTATCCGTTGGGTAGAAGAAAGATTGCAACATGTCAAGCATGGCAAGAGCGAGCTCAAATGGAATATTATCAAACTGTATGTGTTTTAATAGATCAGATAAAATATCTGTCTTTACAACAAAAGTGTTGATGACCCGATCTTGAGCATCTTTTCTTTGTAAGGTGACTTCGTAATCTTTTTTTACGCTAGTTACATTTTCAGCTCCATACTGCTCCTGCGCAATCTTCAGCGCTTTCAATGGATCTGCGCACTGTTCTGCGGTAGCAAGTTCCTGAAGAACATGTCTCAGCGCCACAGATGCGCGCACAGCAAATGCCGCTAAATTGCTCGTATGAAAGTCAGGTATGGCTTGGGGCACATAAATCACCGGCATAGCGCCAAGCGTCCGCAAGTCTTCATTCTCAATCTCTAAGGCGGTCGGACCGAACGTTGCAGCATGCTGCCCTAGCTCGCTTGGTGCCAGCTCTGTAAAACATGCTCGCCTTTGAAAAAATCTGACGCATTCCTGGCGCCCGGAAAGTGCGGAGATATCCCATTCGACGGCTTCAGGAGCCAATATGAATCCGTTTTTCTTGATACATCTCAATATATCGAGAGATCTCCTGTCACCATCACTGGATGGTTCGCCGCTCTTTCGACGCGAGAAGCTGTGATAGAAAAAGCGTTGCTCAGACATTAAAATTAGTTACCTCACCTCGCAAACTTCTTATGCTTCATCCGGTGCGGGATCAGCTCCTCCACCCCGAGGCGGCGCTTCTTGTCCTCCTCGTAATCCGCGAAATTCCCCTCGAACCATTCGACATGCGCGTCGCCCTCGAAGGCGAGCATATGCGTCGCGATGCGGTCCAGGAAGAAGCGGTCGTGCGAGATGATCACGGCGCAGCCGGCGTAGTCGGTCAGCGCGTCCTCTAGGGCGCGCAGCGTCTCGACGTCCAAATCGTTCGTGGGCTCGTCCAAAAGAAGCAGGTTGGCGCCGGTCTTCAGCATCTTGGCGAGATGCACGCGGTTGCGCTCGCCGCCGGATAGCTGGCCGACCTTCTTTTGCTGGTCCGGCCCCTTGAAGTTGAAGGCGCCGGTGTAGGCGCGCGAGTTGATCTCGCGCTTGCCGAGGTAGATCACGTCCTGCCCGTCGGAGATTTCCTCCCAGACGTTCTTTTTCGGGTCGAGCGCGTCGCGCGACTGGTCGACGTAGCCGAGCTTCACCGATTCGCCGACCTCGATCGTCCCTTTGTCGGGCGCCTCCTGGCCGGTGATCATGCGAAACAGCGTCGTCTTGCCGGCGCCGTTGGGGCCGATGACGCCGACGATGCCGCCGGGCGGCAGCTTGAAGGTGAGGTCCTCGATCAGAAGTTTGTCGCCGAACGCCTTCGAGAGGCCGGTGAATTCGACGACGTTGTTGCCGAGGCGCTCGGCGACGGGGATGACGATCTGCGTCGCCGAGGGCACGCGGTTGGCCTGCTGGTCGACGAGATCCTGATAGCGCTGGATGCGCGCCTTGGACTTCGCCTGCCGGGCCTTGGGGCTCGAGCCCATCCACTCGGCCTCCTGCTCGATCTGCTTCTGGCGCGAGGCGTCCTCGCTCTTCTCCAGCGCGAGGCGCTTGGCGCGCTGCTTCAGGTAGCTCGTGTAATTGCCCTCGTGCGGGATGCCGCGGCCGCGGTCGAGCTCGAGGATCCAGCCCGTCACGTTGTCGAGGAAGTAGCGGTCGTGGGTGACGATCAGGATCGCGCCCGGGTAGTCGCGCAGATGGCCCTCGAGCCAGTTCACGGTCTCGGCGTCGAGATGGTTGGTCGGCTCGTCGAGCAGCAGCAGGTCGGGCTTTTCGAGCAGCAGCTTGCAGAGCGCGACGCGGCGCTTCTCGCCGCCGGAGAGCTTGTCGACCGACCAGTCGTCGGGCGGGCAGCCGAGCGCGTCCATCGCCTGCTCGACCTGGCTGTCGAGGTCCCACAGACCCAGCGCCTCGATCTCGTCCTGCAGCCGCGTCATCTCGTCGGCCGTCTCGTCCGAATAGTTCATGGCGAGGTCGTTGTAGCGGTCGAGGATCGCCTTCTTGGCGGCGACGCCGAGCATCACGTTGTCCCGGACGTTCAAGTCCGCGACGAGCGGCGGCTCCTGCGGCAGGTAGCCGACGCGCGCGCCCTCGGCGACGAAGCCCTCGCCCTGGAACTCCGTGTCGAGACCGGCCATGATGCGCAGCAGGGTCGACTTGCCCGAGCCGTTGATGCCGAGCACGCCGATCTTGGCGTCCGGGTAGAAGGCGAGATGCACGTTGTCGAGCACCTTCTTGCCGGTCGGGTAGGTCTTCGTCAGACCCTGCATGTGATAGATGAACTGCCGCGCCATTCGTCTTCGGCTCGCTGGATCGTCTGGAGGGGGAAGGAGGTGCGCCGCTTCTAGCCGGGCGCGCGGCCCGGGTCCAGCGCGACGCGCCTCAGGCCGGCCGCCGCTCGCGCAGCGCGGTCTTGCGCTGCGGGGCGAGACAGAGGTTCGTCTCCCGCTCCGGCGCCTTGCCGGCGCGCACATAGGCCGTGCGCGAGACCTTGAGGCCGACGATGCTCGAGGGCGTGCAGCCGTAGGTCTGGCGGCACGAGCGCGTCAGATGCGCGCCGTCGGCGAAGCCCGCCTGCAGCGCCGCACCCGTGATGGTCTCTCCCGCGCAGACCAGCGACAGCGCGATCTTCACGCGCCGCCAGATCAGGTAGCGGCCGAGCGACATGCCGGTGTTCTCGGCGAAGAGCGCGGCGAACCGAGTCGGCGACAGCCCGACGCGCTCGGCGACGCTGCGCCGGTCCGCCTTCGGCGACGTCGTCTGCTGGTCGAGATGCAGCAGAGCGGCGGTGACGCGCGGATCGCAGGGGACCGATCGCGCGGGCGAGTCGATCCAGCTGTCGAGCCAATCGCCGATCAGCTCGCGCGCGCGCTCGGGCGACCGGCGCGAGGCGAAGAAGCTCGCGATGCGGGTCAGCAGCAGATCCTCGTCCGGCAGATCGGCGCGGATCGGCTCCTGCCGCCACGTGACGAGGCGATGGTAGCCGGGATCGAAATAGATGCGCACGACCCGGCCCGTGTAGGCGGCGAGCGCGTGCCGGCGCATGGGCGGCACGAGGAAGCAGCTGGCGCGGTGCGCTTCGATCGGGCCCGTCCGCAGCTCGATCGGGCCGTCGAGCGCGGCGATCAGCTCGAGCGGCCGATGACGATGCAGGCTCTGCGCGCGCCAGCCCTCGCGCAACACGAGTTTCGCATCGAGGGTCGCAAAGACGTCGTTCCGATCCATGGAGCAACGGTCCTAAAGAAGAGGCCGGTCCCCCGCTAGAAACAAACCTCGACGTCGAAGGTGCAGATAACGGGCCATCGGGCCCTCTCCGCCTCGCGGACCGCCGCAAAGACTGTCGGGATGAATCCCGGCGGACCACCATATGCGTCTGCGCACGATCTGCGCGCGCGGCGACGGCGGACGCAATGCCCCTCTACGCGCCGAACTCGGCGCTGAACCGCAGGCGGCAGACGAGCGCGTCGGCGTCGTCGTGCACCAGAACCTGCCAGGTCTCGCCGGATTTGATCTCCCGCATGCGGTCCTTCAACAGGTCGGACAGGAAGTTGATCGCGTCCTCGCGCGCATCGTTGGGGCCGAGATAAAGTTCGCCTTCCTGATCATCGACGGGGTACGGAGCGTCCAGCTTCACGAAGAACCGGCGCCCCTCGACGTCGGATCGCAGCCGCTCGTCCAAACATGCCGTCTGCATTCGCTTTCCTTGAGAGTTTGCGTCGACGATCAGCAACGCTAACACAAGGAAAAGAGTTGGAATTGAACGCGACGACTGACTTACGCGTCGCCAAAGTCGTATGTTACAACCTTGCCGCGTCGATACACGTCCATTGCTGTCACTCTATCGACGGCTTTCGTCGCGCCGGCATGGTGGATGGCTTCGGGCAGTCGCCGACGCGTCGCCACATCGTTTCAACGACGGAAGACCGATCGGGACGCCCATCGACGACCGTGCGCGTGACGGCCCCGAAGACACCCGGCGCGAAGCGGTAGGTGATGAGGGAGCGCGCGCGGCCACACTCCATGGCGAGAACGAAACCGTCCGGCGTCGTTGTCGGCGCCGCGAGGCGGCAGACCGTGCGGAACTGCGGTGTCTCCAGAAAGCGCGCGACGGTCTGCCGCCGGAACGCGTCGAGCGAGTCGGCGGCGATGCAGGCGAGGTGGCGGCGCTCGACCTCGCCGGCGCCGCGCGTCTGCATCTCGTAGAGCCCGGACGCGAAGGGCGGCTCGGCCGCGGCGCGCGGCGCGGCACGGCAGACGACGGTCAGGATGATGCCGGCCACATACCAACGAGACGCGAGCAAACGCCGGGTCACCCGGTCGTCGGCGGCGGATTGCGGCTCGCGACGCTCATCGGGTGCCATAAGGAGAGGTCGGCTGCTCGCGGCGCGCCGCATCGGGCGGGGGAAGGTCCATTCGTGCGTCTCCAGGCTTCGCGCGACCGGCGCGCAGGCCGAGTTTCGCGCGGTCGGCGCGCTGGCGGAAGATGGAACGGCGCCGCCAGTATCGAAGCGTCGCGCACGGCCACAAGGCGACGAGGCCCGCACGCAGTGTTGATCGGCGTCTCGCCGCGACGCCGCGCCGAGTCATCCGATCGCGTCCCGCCAGTCTCGCGATAGTCACAATCGGGTGCCTTGGTGCACCGCACGCGCGGCACGGCGGCGCCGCGCTCGACCTGGAGCTTGTGCACGTGGCGGACGACGGATTGCTGGACCTCGAGACCCTCACGCCCGGCGGGCGCCGCGTCCGGGAGCCGGCGTTGTCGCCGATCCGTCGCGAGCCCACGCCGCCCACGTCCACGCCGCCCACGACCGTGACCCCTTCGAGCGTCATCGTCACGCCGCCGCCCCGGCGCAGTGGCGGCTTCGGCGGCGATCTCGCCACCGGCGACGACGCGCTCGGCATCGATGCCCTGATCGCGCCGCTGGCCGAGCTGGCGATCCACAAGGACACAATCGTACCGCTCTGCATCGGCCTGTTCGGCGCGCCTGGCAGCGGCAAGAGCTTCGCGCTCGCGCGTCTGCTGCAGCGGGTCCGCGATCTCGCCGCGGCCGCGGGCGCGAGCGGACCGTTCCTCGACAAGATCCACGTCCAGCCCGTCGATGCGGCGTCGCTCGAGGGCGACGCGGGCCTCGCGCTCGCGGGGCGCCTCCATGCCGGCCTGCGCGACACCTATCCCGCGCTCGCCCGCGAGATCGCGCAGACCGCGCGCGACCCGCACGTCGTGCTGCGCGAGACGAGCGACCGCCTCGACGAGGCCCGCAAGCGGCTCGATTCCGAGCGCCGGGCCCTCGACGATGCCGGTTCGCGCCGCGCGCGTCTCATGGAAACGGTGCTCTACGAGGCGGCGGGCAGCCAGGTCGACGCCTATGCCCGCGCCAACCGCGCCGGGATCGAGAGCCGCCTCGTCGGCTTCGGCATCAAGGGCGACCCGGTGCGCAACTACAAGGATCTCGTGCAGCTGGTGGCGGGATCGGGCGGCAAGATCGGGCTCGCCCTGCGCTCGCTCTGGGCCTTCAAGGGACAGACGAAGCTGATCGTGACCGCCGTGCTCCTGGTGGCGCTGGGCATCGGTCTCGGGGCCGCCATCGACGATCAGGCGCACTGGCTCGGCGATCTGCGATCCGCGGGTCCGCAGGCCGCCGGCACCGTCGCCAACTGGGTCCAGGCTCACATGGGTCTGTTCGCGACGGCCCGCACGACGGCGTTCGCCCTCGCGGGTCTCGCGGTCGCGGCCAACCTCGTGCGGGCCTTCGCCTTCCTCGCGCCGATCTTCAAGGGCGCGCGGCTGCTCGGCCACGACCTCACGAGCCGCCGCCGCGACCTCGACGGCCTCTACGCGCACCAGACGAAGCGCGTCGACGCGCTCGAGTCCGATGTCGAGCGGCTGAGCCAGGAGGTGAGCGAGGCCGAGCGGCGCGCCGGCGGCAGGGGGCTCGGCGGCGAGCGCGTCGCCTTCGAGGGCGGCGCCAGCGATCCCATGCAGGCGCAGGGCTTTTTCTCCGTTCTGGCTCGCCTCCTGGCGGAGCCGGGGCAGATCGCGGCGCCGAAGCGCATCGTCCTCGCGCTCGACCATCTCGACGCGGTTCTCCCCGAGCGGGCCCGCGCCATCCTCGACGCGACGACCCGCCTCGCGGGCGCGGGCCTCGTGACCATCGTCGCGGCCGACAGCGGGCGCCTCGATCCGAAAGGCGCGCGCCGCAACGAACTCGAGCGCTGGATCCAGGTGCCGGTGCGCGTCGACGCCGAGGCGGGCGCGCGCGACTGCAGCCGCCTCGTCGCCCGCTACCTCGGCCGCGGCCCCGCCCCCGCGGCGGCGCCGAAGCCGGACGCGCAGCGCTCGCTGCTCGATGCCCCGATAAGCGAGGGCGAGGCGACGCTTCTGACGGCGCTCGGTCCGCTGGCCGGCCCCTCGCCGCGCGGCGTGAAGCGCTTCGTCAATCTCTACGCGCTGGCGCGGCTCGACGAGGGCGTCCGCAAAGGTCCGCTCGCCCTCATGCTGGCGATCGCCCAGGGCGGCACCGCGAGCGAACGGAGCGCCGTGGCGGAGGCGGTGGCCGCGGGCGGCGCCTTCGACTTGCCGGCCGCGAGCCCACGCCTCGCGGCGGCGCTGGAGGCCGCGCGCACGATCGACGGGCGTTTCACGGCGGCCGACGCCGCGGCCGCCCTGCGCCGCGCGGCGACCTTCTCGATCGGCACCTGACGCTCAGACCGCCTGCTGGCTGTTGTCGCGCTCGATCCCGCAGCCGATGATGCGCCAGGCGCCGTCCGCCTTCTGAAAGGCGTAGATCGCCTTCCAGACGCTGCCGTCGGCTGCCACGACCGTGACCTTCTGGAGCGGCCCGTGCGGTGAATCCGCCGTCTCGCCGAAGCTCGTCGAGCGCGGATGGATGAGCGCCGCGTAGCTCGACTTCACCATTGCGAAGAAGCGCTCGGGATCGGGATATTTCGAGCGCAGCGCGGGGGCTGCGAAAGCCTCCGCCGCTTTGGCATCGCCGCGGTTGAACGCCTCGATCTGCTGATTGATGACGGCCTGCAGCGCCGAGCGGGTCGCGGCATCGTAGGGCTGCGTCTGCGCCGCGAGGGCGGGCGTCGCCGCACCGAGCAGGAAGACAAGGCTCAAGGCGCGCATCGGCCGGCACTCCGCTGGGAAGGCACTCCGCTCTCGGGAAGGCATTCCGCTTCCGGGAAGGTGCCGAACGTAGACCGAAGCCGGCGGAACGGCGAGCCTCGCCGCTCGGCGGGCGGCGCGGCACCTTGCCACCGGCGCCCATTCGCGGTCCAAGACGAGGATGCCGCTCATCGCCGTCACGCCGCATCTCGGGATCGACGAAGAGGAGCTCGTCTTCTCCTATGCGCGCGCGAGCGGCCCCGGCGGCCAGAACGTCAACAAGGTGGAGACGGCCGTCCATCTGCGATTCGACATCTTCGGCTCCCCGTCGCTCGACGAGGCGACCAAGCATCGGCTGGCCCGCCTCGCGGGCCGGCGCCTGACGAGCGACGGCATCCTCGTCGTCTTCGTGCAGACCCACCGCAGTCAGGAGCGCAATCGGGAGGAGGCGCGTGCCCGGCTCCTCGCGCTCATCGCGGCGGCCGCCGAGCGGCCGAAGGCGCGCGTGAAGACGCGCCCGACGCTCGCCGCCAAGCGGCGGCGCGTCGAGGCGAAGGTGCGGCGGGGCGGTCTCAAGCGCCTGCGAGCCACGGCGCACGACGACGGTTGACGTTACGGCAAGACCGCTTGCCTTTGCGGCGAGAGTGGGCGAAGGCGAGCTGCGCCCTAGCTACGTTGCGGCCGCGGTCGGCCGCCGGGAGTCCTGCGTCCGTTCGATGTCGTCCAAAGCTATGGTCACCACCGCGATACAGCACGAGGCGCGCACGCCGCCGCGACACGCGTTCAGCGAGAGCTATTGGCACGCCGCGCTGGAGAGCGTGGAGACGCTCGCCCAGGCGAGCACGACCCTCGACGACGACGAGTTCCGGCGTCTCGCCGACAATCTGCCGACGCTATGCTGGATCGCCAACGGCGATGGCTACATCGTCTGGTACAACCGGCGCTGGCACACCTACCACGGGTCGACGCCCGAACAGATGGAGGGCTGGGGCTGGCAGGCGGTCCACGACCCGGAGCTGCTGCCAACGATCATGGAACGCTGGTCGGCCTCGATCGAGACGGCGCAGCCGTTCGAGATGGTCTTCCCGCTCAAGGGCGCGGACGGGCGCTTTCGCCCCTTCCTGACGCGCATCGTCCCGCTCCTCGACACGCGCGGCGCGGTCGTCCGCTGGTTCGGCGTCAACGCGGAGATCGAGGCGCAGGTCGAGGCCGAACAGGCGCTCGCCTCGAGCGAGGCGAAGTTTCGCGCCATGACCAATTCCATCGACCAGATGATCTGGTCGACACGGCCCGACGGGTTCCACGATTACTACAATCAGCGCTGGTACGATTACACCGGCGTACCGGAGGGCTCGACGGACGGCGAGGCGTGGAACGGCGTCTTCCACCCCGACGACCAGGAGCGCGCCTGGGGGGTCTGGCGGCGTGCGCTCGCGACGGGCGAGCCCTACCATATCGAGTACCGCCTGCGGCATCGTTCGGGACAATACCGATGGGTCGTCGGCCGGGCGCTCTGCGTGCGCGACGAGCACGGCGCGATCACGCGCTGGTTCGGCACCTGCACCGACATCCAGGAGATCGTCGAGGCGCGCGACGTGCTCAAGCGCTCGCACGAGGAGCTCGCGCGACGCGTCGCGGAGCGGACCGCCGAGCTCGAGGCCGCGCAGGAGGCGCTGCGCCAGTCGCAGAAGATGGAGGCCGTGGGCCAGCTCACCGGCGGCATCGCGCACGACTTCAACAACCTCCTGACGATCGTCACCGGCAATATCGACATGGCGATGCGCTCGCTGGCATCGGCCGGCGTCACCGATGCGCGCGCCCACCGCGCCCTCGACAACGCGATGAAGGGCGCCGACCGCGCCGCGGCGCTGACGCAGCGCCTGCTCGCCTTCTCGCGGCGCCAGCCGCTAGCCCCGAAGGCGCTCGACGTCGACAAGCTCGTCGTCGGCATGTCGGACATGCTGCAGCGCGCGCTCGGCGAGACGATCGCGCTCGAGATCGTCACCGCTCCCGGCCTGTGGCGCACCGAGGCCGACCCGAACCAGCTCGAATCCGCGATCCTCAACCTCGCCGTCAACGCGCGCGACGCGATGGCGGCGGGCGGCACGCTCGCGATCGAGACGGCGAACGCGCGGCTCGACGACGATTACGCCGCGCAGAACGCGGAGGTCGCGCCGGGCTCCTACGTCATGATCGCGGTCACGGACACCGGCCACGGCATGTCGAAAGAGACGTTGACGCGGGCCTTCGAGCCGTTCTTCACGACCAAGGAGGTCGGCAAGGGGACAGGCCTGGGACTTTCGATGGTCTACGGCTTCGTCAAGCAGTCCGGCGGCCATGTGAAGATCTATTCGGAGATGGACCGGGGCACGACGGTCAAGATCTACCTGCCGCGCCTGCTCGTCGAGCCGCAGGTGGAGAGCGAGCCGCAGGTCGCGCCCGGCCTCGAGACGACGCGCCATCTCGAGACGGTGCTGTGCGTCGAGGACGACGACGACGTGCGCGCCTATACCGTCGAGTGCCTGCGCGAGCTCGGCTACCGCGTGCTCGAAGCGCACGACGGCATTTCGGCGCTGCGCCTGATCGAGCGGCAGGAGCGCCCGGTCGACCTCGTTTTCACCGACGTCGTCATGCCCGGCATGTCGGGCAGCGAACTGGTCGAGGCGCTGCGGCGCACGCAGCCGCACCTCAAGGTGCTGTTCACGTCGGGCTACACGCGCAATGCCATCGTCCACGGCGGCCGGCTTGATCCAGGCGTCGAGATGATCGCCAAACCCTTCACCTACGCCGCGCTGGCGCAGAAGGTCCGCGACGTGCTCGACAAGGGGCACACGGGCCGCGTGCTCGTGGTCGAGACGGACCCGACGGTGCGCATGCTGGCGATCGAGGCCCTGGCGGCGTCCGGCTATGTCGCCGAGGAGGCGGCGACCGCGAACGAGGCGCTCGGCAAGATCCGCTCGGCACAGGGGCGCTACGACGTCATCCTCGTCGATGCGACGCTGCCCGACCGGCCGGGCGAGACGCTCGCCTCCGAAATCCGGGCGATGCACGCCGACATGCCGCTGCTGCTCACGGTCACCGACGTGGCGGCGGCGCCGAGGCTCGCCTCCGAGCGACGCGTCGTCGTCATCCACAAGCCCTACCCGGGGGCGCAGCTGGCCGCGGCGCTCCGGACGCTCGGCGTGACCCCGGCGGAGCGCCGCCGGAGCTCGTCATGAACGTGCTCGACGACGACGCGCTCGCGGGCAAGAGCGGCCTCGAGATGCTGCGCATCATGATCGCGATGGGCGGTCTCGCGCCGATCGGGCGCACGCTCGGCTTCCAGCTCGTGGAGGCGGACGAAGGGCGCGCGGTCTTCGTCGGGACGCCCGATCGCACCGTGTACAATCCGATCGGCAGCGTGCATGGCGGCTATGCCGCCGCCCTGCTCGATTCCGCCTGCGGCTGCGCCGTCCACTCGCGCTGCTCGGCGAGCCAGGCCTATACGACGCTCGAACTGAAGGTCGCCTACCACCGGGCCATGACAGAGGCGACGGGCGAGGTGCGCGCCGAAGGACGCGTGCTTTCCTTCGGGCGGCGCGCCGCCTTCGCCGAGGCGACGCTGAAGGACGCGCAAGGCCGGCTCGTCGCGAGCGCGACCTCGACGCTGCTCGTCTTCGAGCGGTAGCCGCCTCACCCCTGTCCGAGCACGCTCTCGAGCGCGAGCGCCGCCGCCAGCAGCTGCGCGTCCTGGCCGGAGCGGGCCGAGAGCTGGACCCCGACCGGCAGCCCGTTCGGCCCCGTGCCGGCCGGCACCGTCACGCAGGGCAGCTGCAACTGCGTCCAGATGCGGTTGAAGGCGGGGTCGCCCGTCGCGTGCAGGCCCTTCGGCGCCTCGCCGGGAGCGGACGGCGACAGGATGATCTCGGCATCGCCGAAGGCGGTGTCGAGGCCGCGGATGGCCTCGCGGGTCGTCGCCATCGCCGCGTCGTAGGCGCGGGCGGAGGTGCCGCGGCCTTCGTCGAGGTAGGTCTTGAGGATGGCCGACAGCGAGCCCTCGTGGTGGCGGCGTTCGTGTGCCAGCGACTTGTCCATCTCGTAGGCCATGACGAGGCGCTGGAGGCGCGCGAGCTGCTGCCAGGCCGGCGGGCTCGGCAGATCGCTCACCGCGTGGCCGGCGCGCGCCAGCGCCCCGGCGGCCCGCTCGAGCGCGGCGATCGCCTCCGGCTCGGCTTCGCCGGGGTAGGGCTCGCGCAGCACCGCGAAGCGGAACACGCCGCCGGGGTCGGGCAGCAGCGCCGGACGGGCGGTGAGGCCGGCGACGAAGAAGGCGGCGTCCTCGACGTCCCGGGCAAAGACGCCGACCGTGTCGAGCCAATCCGAAAGGAGCTTGACGCCGGCGCGCGGCAGCAGCCCCCAGGAGGGCTTGTAGCCGACGACGCCGCAATAGGCGGCCGGGCGGATCAGCGAGCCGGCCGTCTGCGTGCCGAAGGCGACCGGCACCATGCCCGCCGCAACGGCGGCCGCGGAGCCTTGCGAGGAGCCGCCCGGCGTGTGCTCGGAATTGTGCGGGTTCACCGTCTTGCCCGGCCGGTAGTAGGCGAATTCGGTGGTCACGGTCTTGCCGAGAACGATTGCGCCGGCATTGCGGGCGAGCGCGACGCAGGCGGCGTCCGCGACGGGACGGTGGCCCTCGTAGATCTCCGAGCCGTAGCCCGTCGGCAGGTCGGCGGTCTCGATGTTGTCCTTCACCGCGATCGGCAGGCCGGCGAGGCGCGGAAGCTTGTCGCCGAGCCGGCGCGCCTTGTCCCAGGCCTCGGCCTGGGCGTGGGCGCCCTCGCGGTCGATCACCATCCAGGCGCCGAGCGTCGGCTCGCACGCGGCGATCCGGGCGAGGCACGCCTCCACCGCGGCGACGATCGTCGTCGTCTGCGCCTTCAGCGCGGCGGCGAGAGAACGGGCGGTCGGGCAGGGCGGCGCGTCGTCGGACATGGCGTTGGCTCGGGATCGGGCGGTCCTTTTAGGCCGCCGTGCCGGGAAGGTCGATGGTCCCGACGGTCAGGGCGGCGCCGTGCGGAACACGAAGCGGCGCTGCAGCAGGTAGGTCATCGTGACCGAGCCCGGCAGGAGGAGGATGAAGCTGAGCCGCGGGTCGACGCCGAGATGGTCGAGCGCCCGCAGGCCGAGCGCATTGTAGGCGTAGGCGACGACGTAGACGCCGTAGAAGCGCAGCAGGCGGCGCGGATCGCGCGAGCCGAAGACGTAGGACCCGGTCGAGACGAAGTTGAAGGCGACGCCGAGGATCGTGGAGGCGACGAGCGCCGGCTGCGGCGCGAGGACCTGGAGAGCGCCGAGGAACAGAAGGTAGGCGACGAGCGTGTTGAGCGCGCCGACGACGAGGAAGCGCAGGATGCGATGGCGCGCGAGCTGCCGGCGCACGACGAGCGGCAGGAGGCGCGTCGGTCCGAAGCCCGCGGAGGCAAGTCCTGCGGGCGGCGCGAGAGGCGACGGCTCCAGGGGCATCGTCATGGCACGCGTGTCTCCGCCGGCCCGCATCGTCCCGCGGTCCCGCGCAGGCTGTAAAACGAAGATGAAGGCTTCGATAAGGCCCTCCCCTTCGTCGCTGCGGCATCTCTGTCGCTGGTCTCGCGCGCCGGGCGCGCTAGAGTGGCACCCGACATCGCCCGGCAAGAGGCGATCGACCGAGGGAGAGACGTCGTGCTGCGCAACCTGTCTGTGGTGGGGCTCTTGTGCGCGTGGGCGATCGCGGGCTCGACCGCGGCGCGGGCGGACGAGCGGCAGGAGGCCTGCAAGAAGGCGATGAACGATCGCATCCAGGTGTGCACCGACGATTGCACGCGCCGCGCGCTCGCTGCCGCATCGGATTACAAGGACACGAACAACAACGTGAAGTTCGGCTGCCTGAAGGGTTGCGCTCTTCGGCAGGTCCTCCAGATGCGCAGTTGCACGGAGGGGAAGGACGGTGAGGCGCAAGACCCGATCGAGACGAATCGCCACTAGCGCCCTCGCGTTGGCGGCAGGGCTGCTGGCGACACCGCGCCTCGCCGCGGCCCTCGCGCTGAGCGGCACGGGCCTGACCGACGGCGGCCGCCTTCCGGCCGCGCAGGTCGGATCGTCCGGCGGATGCCATGGGCTCGATCGCGCACCGGCGCTGTCCTGGTCCGGCGTTCCGGCGCGCACCCGCAGCCTCGCCGTCACCCTGTTCGATCCGGATGCCGGCGGCGGGCGCGGCTTCTGGCACTGGGCGTTGATCGATCTGCCGCCGAAGCTGCGCGCGTTGCCGGCCGGCGCGCGGCCGGCCGGCGAGATCCGCGCGGGGCGCAACGATTTCGGGACGCTCGGCTATGGCGGCGCGTGCCCGCCCCCGGGCGCCGCGCACCGCTACGTCGTCACGCTGTGGGCGCTCCCGGAGAAACACGCGCCGTTCGGCAACGGGACGAGCGATGCGGCGATCGCCGTCTACCTGCGGACGCACGCGCTGGCGCATGCGAGCCTGACGCTGCGCTATGGCCGCTGAAACGCTGCCGGAGCCGGGCCGCTTCCCCTTTGTCTCGATCAAGGGGCGCCCGGTCTACGACTGGCCGGGCGGCGCGCGGCTCGCCTGCTACGTGGCGATCAATTGCGAGCATTTCGCCTGGGGCGACGGTCTCGGGGCCAAGCTCGTGCCGAGCCACGGCGAGCCGGACGTCCTCAACTGGGCCCGGCGCGAGTACGGCAATCGCGTCGGCGTCTGGCGCCTGCTCGACCTTCTGGACGAGCTGCGGCTGCCCTGCGCCGGGCTTCTCAACAGCGCGACCTACGATCACTGCCCCGACGTCGCGGCCGCGTTTCGCGCGCGCGGCCACGAAATCGTCGCGCATGGACGCAGCAACGCGGAGCGGCAGGGCGACCTCGACGAGGACGGCGAGCGCACGCTGATCGCGGCCGCCACGGCGAAAATCGCGGCGGCCGAAGGCGCATCGCCACAGGGCTGGCTCGGGCCGTGGATCTCCGAGAGCCGCGTGACACCGGACCTTCTGGCGGAGGGCGGCTATCTCTACACGCTCGACTGGTGCAGGGACGATCAGCCGGTGTGGCTCTCGACCCGCGCCGGCCGGCTCCTTGCCGTGCCCTACCCGCAGGAAATCAACGACATCCCCGCGATCATCGCCCGCAAGATGACAGCACCGGCCTTCTGCGAGATGGTCGCCGACCAGTTCGAGGAGATGCTGGAGCAGTCGCGCGAGATGCCGCTCGTCATGGGGATCGCCCTGCATCCCTACATCTTCGGCCAGCCCTTCCGCCTGCGCGCCCTGCGGCGGACACTCGCCGCCATCGCCCGCCGCGACCGCGTCTGGTGGACGACGCCGGGCGCCATCGCGGCGCATGTCGCGGCGCTCGCACCGGAGGTGGCGGCGTGAGTTACGGCCGGAGACAGGCGTTCACGTCGGTTGCCGCGAAGTCGGCGCCTTTGAACAGAAGCGGGACGTTCAGCGTGCGCGCCAACGCATAGGCGGCGCAATCGGCAAGGTTGAGCCGAGCTTCAGGATCGATCCCTTTGCCGTAATGGTCGAAAGCCGCCAAGGCCTCGCGGGCCTGCGATTCGTCGAAAGGAACGATTTCGAAGTCGTTGTCGATCTGCAAAAACCGCCACATCCGATCAACAGCCGCCAAGCCACGGCGGGCGCGCAGCACGACGCCGGTTTCGTGAACGTTGACCGCCGAAATAAGCAACCGATCCGCCGCTTGGATCGCTTCGGCATAGCTCGCGGCGTCGACCTCCCGTTCAAAGATGGCGATCAACGCGGAACTGTCGACCACGATCATGGAGCGTTCAGATCATCCATGATTTCGCCGGGGGAACGCGGATCCAGAAGGGGCATCGCCGCAATTTCCTCTCCGACCGCGAGCATCTTTTCGATGCTCAAACGGCGACGCGACCGCTGCGCCTCTACGGGCACGCCCGCGACCCTAGCCTTATCCTCGAGCGCCTGCCGCACGGCTTCCTCGAGCGGAAGACGCTGTGCCGCCGCCAGGCGCTCGGCCAGCGCTATCGTCTCTTGAGACAAATTGATCACGTCGCCGATCTAGCACGACTAAAAGTCGCGAAGAAGAAAAACCAGCTGCAAGCTGGGTGATCGCCTCGCCGGATCGACCAGCACTTTCGGCGCTCCATTGCTCAAGCATACCGTCTTTGCGGGGCGTTCGTCATGGACAACCGCTGTCGCGGCCTGCCACCGCGCCCTCGAACACGAGCGCCCTATTCGTCCTCGCCGAAGCGGTTGGCGACGAGCTGTGTGATCGCCTCGAGCACCTCCGTCGCCTGCGCGCCCTGCGCCGTGACGAGGATGGTCGAGCCGATGCCGGCCCCGAGCGTCAGGATACCCATGATCGACGTGCCGCCGACCGTCTCGCCGTTGCGGGTCACCGACACGGCGGCGTCGTAGCACTCGACGCATTGTACGAACTTGGCGGTGGCGCGCGCGTGGAGACCCTTGCGGTTGACGATCTCGAGCTCGCGCTGCACCGCGTCCTGGGTCGTGTCCGTGGTCATTTTCCGCTCAGCACCCGGCTGGCGACGTAGATATATTTGCGACCGGCGTCCTGCGCCTGGATGACCGCCTGTTCGAGACTGGCGGCCTCGCGCACCGAGGCCAGTTTGATGAGCATCGGGAGGTTTATGCCGGCGACGACCTCGACATGGGCGCCGTTCATCACCGAGATCGCGAGGTTCGACGGCGTTCCGCCGAACATATCGGTGAGCAGGACGACGCCGGCGCCCGTGTCCACCTCGCTGACAGCATTGATGATGTCACCCCGGCGACGCTCGATGTCGTCCTCCGGGCCGATCGAAATCGTCGCGACCTGCTTCTGCGGGCCGACGACATGCTCGAGCGCGGCTCGGAACTGGGTCGCGAGCTCTCCGTGAGTGACGAGGACCATGCCGATCATGACCGTGGGCCTCGACAGGGCCACGGCGCCGCCTGATCGCCGGTCTGCATCCGACGCTGGTGCAAAGAGCCTACTCTCGTCTTGGCCGTCGACCGGCCGGGCGGGGGTATATACGACCGTCGTTTTATTACCAATTCTAATCTTTTCGGCCGGCGCGCGGTGCGCAGATCGCATTCCTGGACACGTGTGGTCTCGATGTCGCGCTCAGCGTGGCCGTCCACCACTGCAGCACCTGCGCGCATCGCTCCTCGTGGCCCCCGTCAACGAACGAGAGGACCGGAAGGTTGTCGAGCACGGCCGGCCGCGTGGTCGTAGGGCCGAGCTCGACGAGGGCCGCCACGGGCGCCTGCGCGAGGAACGGTATCGCCACGATACCGAGACCGCGCCGTTCGAGGAAGCCGGCGATGCGCGGATGCGGCCGGGCGACGATCCTGCCGCCCGTCGCGCTGAGGAGGATGCGATCGTCCCCGACGAGACGGATGGGGCGCCCCCGGCTGGAGGCGGCGACGAGGGCGGCGGCGAGCCCGCTCTTGCCGGCGCGCGACGCTCCGCGGATCAGGAGGCCGCGGCGGCCGATCGCCACCGCGCTCGCATGGATCGCGAGGGGCGCGTCGGGCTGCGGGACCCCCTCAGCGCGCATCGCAGGCCCCGGGCAGCCAGACCGCGAAGCGCGCGCCGTCCACCACCGGAACGCCCTCCTCGTCGAGCGCGCCGCTCGTCCGGTTGGCGGCGACGATCTGCCCGCCGTGCGCTTCGATGATCTGACGCGAGATGGAGAGCCCGAGCCCCGAATTCTGGCCGAACCCCTGGTTCGGGCGGTCGGTGTAGAAGCGCTCAAAGATGCGCTCGAAGGCGTCCGCCGGGATGCCCGGCCCGTTGTCGTCGACGAGGATCTCATAGCCGCGCCGCGGCGCGAGCGGCGGTCCCCCCCGGCGCGTGCGCATCGACACGCGCACCGTGCCGCCGCCCGGCGAGAAGGAGCGCGCGTTGTCGATCAGGTTGTTGAAGACCTGGCCGAGGCGCGAATCGTAGCCCAGCACCACGTAATCGCGCGGCTCGTCGTGGCCCTCCGCCAGCGGCGCGATGTCGAGGGTGACGCGCACGTCGTCCTTGCCGATCCCGTTGGCGACGGCCACCACGGCGGACAGGACCTGCACGAGATCGACGTCCTGGTTGTCGGCGCGCGCCAGCTCGGCATCGAGGCGCGAGGCATCGGAGATGTCGCTGATCAGGCGGTCGAGTCGCTTCACGTCGTGCTGGATGATCGCGAGCAGCCGGTCCTGGCTCGTTTGCGTCTTGGCGATCGGCAGCGTCTCGACGGCGCTGCGCAGCGACGTCAGCGGGTTCTTCAGTTCGTGCGCGACATCCGCCGCGAAGCGCTCGATCGCCTCGATGCGGTTGTAGAGCGCCTTCGTCATGTCGCGGAGCGAGCCGGACAGATGCCCGATCTCGTCCGCGCGGGTCGTGAAATCCGGGATCTCCTGGCGCGACTTGGTGCCTCGCCGCACACGATCCGCGGCCTCGGCGAGACGGCGCATCGGCTCCGCGATCGTCCCGGCGAGGAACATCGAGAGAAGAAACATGACGACGGCGGAGAGCAGGAAGATGCGCACGATCGCCCAGCGCTCCGCGGCGATGATCGAATCGATGTCGCCGCCGAGCGTCGAAAGCAGCAGGACGCCCTTGACCGAATGGAGCTGCTGGATCGGTACGGCGACGGAGATGATCGTATCGCCTTTCGCGTTGACGCGCACCACGTTCTGCACCTGGCCCGTCAGCGCCTGCGACACCTCCGGATAGTTGCGCCCGTTGCGGCCGGCGAACTCGTCGGCGTGCGGCGTCTCGGCGCGGCCGAAATGCCCCTTCACGACATTCCAGGTCCGCTCGATGAGCGTCAGCGTCTCGTCCGGCCCGCTCGAGGTCAGCGGCTCGGGCCGGACGTAGTCGGAGCGCCGGCTGAACGATCGCGAATCGAGGAGGAGATAGCCGTCCTTGTCGAAGATGCGGGCGCGCGTGCGCGTCGGCATGACGAGGCGGCGCAGCACGGGCCCGACCCGCTCCGGGTTGATCGAGAATTCGAGGGACGGGCTCTCGTCCGGGCTGCCGGCGACCTGGCCGGGGGAGGTCTGCAGCAGCTTTTCGGGATCGACCTTGATCGCGTCCGTGTCGATGCTGGCGGAGGCGGAGATCGCGGCGGCGATGATCTCGCCCTGCGTCTGCAGGCTCTGCACGCGCGCATCGATCAGCCCCTCGCGGAACTGGTTCACGTACAGGAACCCGATCGCCAGCGCGACGAGACCGCCGAGGTTGAGGAAAACGATGCGGCGCGTCAGGGAGGACGCGAAGCGCGCCGTGAGCGCGCGCGTGAAGCTGCGCCCGCGCCGCGTCAGGCCACGCCGCACTCTGCGGCTACGCGCGCGCGGCAACGCTCCGACCACGATCCGCCGATCGTCCTCGACATCGACGCTCACGAGCCCTGTCCCGCCGCGCCCCGCGGCGCGCGGCGAACGACGCTACTCCTTGAAGCGGTAGCCGACACCATACAAGGTCTCGATCATCTCGAACTCGTCGTCGACTGCCTTGAACTTCTTGCGCAGGCGCTTGATGTGGCTGTCGATCGTCCGGTCGTCGACATAGACCTGATCGTCATAGGCCGCGTCCATCAGCGCGTTGCGGCTCTTCACGACGCCGGGGCGCGTCGCGAGCGCCTGCAGGATCAGGAACTCGGTCACCGTGAGAACCACGGGATCGTTGCGCCACGTGCAGGTGTGACGCTCGGGGTCCATCTTGAGCTGGCCGCGCTCGAGGATCTTCGCCTCGGACTCCTTCTGCGCCGCCGCCTCCTTGGGGTTGGCGCGGCGCAGGATCGCCTTCACGCGCTCGACCAGGAGACGCTGCGAGAACGGCTTCCGGATGAAATCGTCGGCGCCCATCTTGAGGCCGAACAATTCGTCGATCTCCTCGTCCTTGGAGGTGAGGAAGATCACCGGCAGGTCGGACTTCTGCCTCAGGCGGCGCAAAAGCTCCATGCCGTCCATGCGCGGCATCTTGATATCGAAGATCGCGAGATCCGGCGGGTTGGTCTTCAGGCCATCGAGGGCCGTGGAACCGTCGGTATAGGTCTGCACCCGGTAGCCTTCACCTTCGAGCGCGATCGACACGGATGTCAGGATGTTGCGGTCGTCATCGACCAAAGCGATGTTGGGCATCGATCTTCTGTTCTCCAGCAGACCGTCGGGGGATCGGCGGCCGGGGGCTGTGCCGGGGACTGGCCTACGCGCCAACCCGGCCTGGCCGCCGAAGGTCGGGGGACCAGGCGGCCGAAATGTGACGCAGGATGTACATCTTTCCGTGAGCCCCAAGATGAGACATGTCAAGAGGCGGGCCATACGGACGTTTGTTTCGTCCCCCGCTTCGATCTTGCCGGACTTTATTGGTCGCGTGCCGACAGCAAGAGGAGGCCGCATGAACAATTGCTTCATGCGACGTTCATTTCAGGCGCTGGACCGGGCCTCGACAGACGGCCCGGCGCCGACAACATGCGCGTTTGTCAGAAATTGACGACCTTGTTTTCGCCCACCTGCCGCGGCGGCTCTCCCGTCAGCCGCGCCTTTGCGTAGCCGTAGGCATAGACCCAGGCGGAAGACGGCGCGTCCCAATATTCCGCGCTCTCGACATCGACGCGGATCCAGGCGAGGTCGGGGTCGTCGGGCCCCTTCGGAAACCACACACGCGCGCTCTCGGTCCAGAGCTTCTCGGTCACCGCGCGGTCGCGCACCACGGTCGCAGCGCCCGAAACGGACACGTAGTTCTGGCTCTTCGGCTCCGAATAGGCGAGCAGCACCTGGGAATGGTCGGCGACCTCTTCGGTCTTGGGCGTCTGCGAGCGCGTCGCGAACCAAAGGGTGCCGTCGAAATCCTGGTTCATCGCCGCCATCGGGCGTCCATGCAGGCGTCCACCGTCGCCCGTCGTGACGAGGAGCGCGATCTTGATGTCCTTGATCAGCTCCCAGACCTTCTGCCTGTCCCCGTAGGACTGCGACTGCTCCGCCACCGTTGCGCTCCTTCGTCCACATCAAACGTGAGAGCGAACCCGCCTTGTCAGGCTTGGTTCCGGCCGCCCCGCGGCGCTTAAGCTCGCGTTATGTGACGCTCGGTAAGCTCCCGCCGAGAGTCATGCGGGGCGTGCGGCGATGGGTTGGAGCATCAGGCGTATCTCGATCGTCGCGGGTGTCGTCGCGGTGGTGGCCGAAGCAGGTGCCAACAACGGGATCGTCGCCGGACTGATCTACACCGGCGCGTCCGCGGTCACCGCGCCCGTGCTCGTGAAGGGCGTCCAGATCGCCCATGACGCCGCCGAGGCGCGGCTCGACGCGGACCGCATGCAATATGCCGGGCAGCGCGCGCATGGTCGCCACGTCGGCCACGTCGCGGCCGACGCCGGCGACGCGGACCAGCCGGCGCGCGCCAGCGACGGGGCCGCCGAGGACAGTCCCGATATGCCGCGGCGCCTCGGACCGATGCTCGTCGAGCGGCGCGCCTTCTTCCAGTCCTACGGCGCGGACACGGCGCACACGGCCGGCGTCCTGCCGATCGTGGACAAGATGCTGAAGGACGACCGCCGCGCCCTGCAATCCTTCGAGCGGCGCGCCGTCAGCGAGCCCGTCTGGGGCGCCGTGCATCAGCGGGACATCGCGGACCTGCAGGCGATGGACACGCGGCTCGCCGCGCTCCGCGCGACGATCGCGCCCTGAACGGCTTAAAACCGTTTGCTCTCGCCCGGCTGCATCACGACGATCCGGGTCGACGCGTTCGGCCCCATCGCCCGGATCAGCTCCTCGGGCGTGCCCTTCAATTGGGGCGTCGTTCCGTAATGCATCGGAATGGCGAAGCGCGGATGCAGATATTCGCGCAGAGCGTAGGCCGCCGCTTTCGGATCCATCGTGTAATTGCCGCCGATCGGCACCATGACGAGATCGGGATGATAGAGTTCCGCGATCAGCCGCATGTCCGAGAACAAGGCGGTATCGCCCATATGATAGATCGTGAACCCGTTCTCGAGCCGCACGATGAACCCGACGGGCTCGCCGCCCGGATACGAGAACGGCTTGCCCGTGAAGGGGTTCGTGCCGAGGAATTCGGACGAGTGGTCGGCATGGACCATGCTGATCGAAATCCCCGGCCCGAGCGGCGTCACCGTCCCGCCCTTGTTCATCTTGGGCGCCCGGTCCGGCGGCAACAGGCCGAGCGTCGTGAACGTGTCTTGGAGGCCGGCCGGCGCATAGACCTTCGCGTCGTTGGTCTTCGACAGATCGAACGTGTCGCCGACGTGATCGAGATGGCCGTGCGTGACGAGGATGAGGTCGAGATGGCCGAGCTTCTTGAGATCTTTCCACGCCGCCGGGGTCTTGGGATCGTGCGTGAGGAACGGGTCGATCTGGATCACCTTGCCGCCGGGCGTCGTGACCCGCATCGCGGATTGACCGAGCCATAGGATTTCGACCGCGCCGCCCGCCGCCCGCGCCGACGGTACCAGCGCGAAAGCCATGGATAAAAAAGAGAGCAGCGCGACGGCCTTGCTCCCGAACCCCGTACGCCGCATCGACGATCTCCCGTTGTTCCGCCGACTGTCGTCCAACGAGGCCCGCAGGTCCACTCGCGACTTCGTGACAAAATTGTCGCGACGTCGCACCGGGAATTTTACCCGAGAGAAGACGGGAAGCCGCTCCGTTGAGGCACGCGCGCGATTGGATATGCATCAAACGATCGGAGTTGCTTGCCGGGGGGCGAGACCATGTCGCGTAAAAGACTATTGGGAAATCACGTCTCGCACATCGCGCTTTTGGTTCTCGCGGTCGGTTGCGAGACACGCTCGGCCTCCGCCGCCTGCGTGACCGACGCATCGAACAACATCACTTGCAGCGGCGCCAATACCGCCCCCGTGACGCTCTACGATCAAGCGGCGGCGTTCCAGCCGACGGCGGGCTCGAACAATTACACGCCCGCCAATCCCGCATTCCCCGCGGCCTCGAACCCCGACACTCCGGGCTACAATCCCAATCCGCCGAGCGAGATCTTCACGCTCGCGACCGGGGGCACATTCACGACGACCGTCACGACGGCCAACCGCGGGACCGTCCTCGCCGACAACGGCCAGGTCGCGGCCAATTATTCCAACAGCGAGAATCCGGCGGTCAACAATGTGATCGTCAACAACTACGGGACGTTCACGCTGATCAACCAGCAGCAGACGAACCGCGCCCATGCGATCGTCGCGGACAGCCAAGTCAACACCTTCACCGTCAACAACATGGCCGGCGCGACGATCGCCGTGTCGCAGACGACGCCCGCGCTGGTCGCCTTCAACGCGGCCAACCTCTCGATCGCCGCCTCCGGCACCCCTCCGACGGACGCCGCCCGCTATGCCGGAGCGGCGCTCGCCATCACGTCGGGCCTCTACAGCGACGACAACACCAACGCCTTCGTCGTCAACAACGCGGCGAATGCGACGCTGACGGCGAGCGGCCACTACGCGAGCGCCTATTACGGCCGCGCCGACACGACGATCACGAACAGCGGCACGATCGCCAATACCGACTGGGTCGCCACCGATCGGATTTCGGCGGGCCATTGGGCGATCGCCGCCTACGCGGGCACCGAGTATGCGACCGCGGCCAACACCAACCCCGACAGCAACATCGTCGTGCCGAATGCGAACGGGACCGTGCCGATCGATCAGACGTCGGCTCTGACGCTGACCAACAACGCCGGCGGCACCATCAAGGGCGACATCCTCGCGCTCGACATCCCGCCGCTCGTGTATGCGGCGGCGGTCGGCGCCCCGACGAACCCGTTCCCGAATCCCACGCAGACCACGCTGCTTCAGCTTCCCGTCTCGAGCGGAAACGCGGGACCGCGCGATTCCAACATCTCGAATGCCGGCACGATCACCGGAAATCTCTACCTCGGCTCCGGTACCCATGTGATCGATAACGCCGCGGGCGCGAGCCTGCAAGGTAGCGTCTACGTCGACCAGCGGCCCGTGCAGGCGGTCTTCACCGAGCCGAACGCCGGCACGGCGGCGGGTACCTACCAGTCGGCCGGCGGGGCTGACTTCAACGGCAACGCGTGCCCCGCAGCGGGTGCCAACACGACGGACGCGGGTTGCGCGACGACGTCGAAGCACACCGCGAGCGTCGTCGGCGGTCAGAGCCTGACGCTCACCAACGAAGGCACCGTCACCGGCGACATCCGAATCTTCGACCAGGCGACGTCCGTGAACGCGATCACGCTGACCGGCGCCGGATTCACGGGCAACATCGTCGCGGTGAACGGCACCGGCGCGAACAGCCTCGTGCTTGACGCCGACGCGATGACGCTGGCGAGCGTGCAGAACTTCTCCTCGATCGACCTGAAGCAGACGAACGTCACGGTCACGAACGGCGTGTCCCTGGTCGGCGGCGCGCAGATCGGCACGACGATCTACGGGCCGGGCGGCACGATGGCGGCGCCCTCGACCAACCTCGGCACCATCGCCGGCACGCTGACGCTCGCGGGGACGACGACCGTGACGCCGACGATCGCGGCGCAGGTGCACAACGGCGACGTCTACCAGATCGCCTCCGGCGTCGCCGGCGCGGGCGCGACGACGCCGGGCGCGATCACCGTAACCTCGACCTCTCTCGTCTCCTTCACGCCCGACACCTCGACGGGCGCTTTGCTCCTCAGCGCCGCCGTGCGCGATGCCCGCGGCGTCTCGGGCATCTCGGCGCCCGGCGCGCAGACGATCAACGGGCTCACGTCCTACGGCGGCGGCAATGCCGCGGTGCAGAGCCTCGCCGCGACCGTCGAAGGCCTCGGCAGCGACGCGCAGGTCGCCGCGGCCGGCGCGGCGCTGAGCCCGATCGTCAACGGCGCCGACGTCCAGGTGCCGATCAACGTCACGATGGGCTTCCACCAACAGATCGACACGCGGCTCGACCAATTCATCTACGCGCAGATTCCCGCGTCGGGACGCTCCGCGGATCTCGGACCGTCGCACCCCGTCCCGGTCTACGGGGTCCTGCCTCCGAACGGAGCGTGGATCGAGGGGATCGGCGGCGGCATCCACCAGAGCAACGTCGCCGGCGTCAACGGCTACGAGGCGGAGTTCGAGGGCGTGCTCGGCGGCTACGACCGGCTGATTGCGCCGGGTCTTCGCGTTGGCGGCGCCTTCGGCTACGTCGACACTCGCGTCAACGGGCAGTCGAACCTGCAGACGCGCGAGGGCATCCAGACCTACCAAGGGCTCGGCTATGCGGAATATGCGTTCGGCAACGTCTATGCCCGGGCTTCGGCCGGCTACGGCGGCGTCGACTACAACAGCTCGCGCCAGATCGACTTCGCGGGCTTGAGCGACACGGCGTTCGGCCAGCACCAAGGCAACATCCTGACGGTGCGCGGCGAGGCGGGCGTGCCCTACGACATCGGTGGAAGCCTGCTCATTCCCTACGGCGCCTTCACCTACGGGCACCTGACCCAGGACGGCTATACGGAAACGAGCGGGCTCGGCACGGCCTTCAGCTACGCCGGGACGACCAACGATTCCGAGCGCGGCGAGATCGGCGGCAAGGTCATCGTGCCGCTGACGACGATGCCGGTGTTTTCGACATTCTTCCCACCGGCGACCTCCGCTCTCGCACTCGAAGGTCGTGCCGCCTACGTCCATGAGTTCGGCAACGTGGGGCAGACGGTGGACGTCGCGTTCGCGGGCGGCGCGCCGTTCGTCGTCGCGGGTCCGATCCCCGACCGCGACATGCTCGACTTCGGCGTCGGACTGCGGGCGGCCTCCGGACCGGTGCAGTTCGATCTCTCCTACAACGGCCTCGCGCGTTCGACCTTCTACGAGCAGTACGGCCTGTTGCGTGCGCGCTACGTGTTCTGACGAGGCGCGTAAACGCGGCCCGCCCGCCGCGCCTCGACGGAAAAGCCCGAGCGTCCCCCGCTCGGGCTTTTTTCATGCGGAGATGGGCGAGAACGCGTTCAGACCTGCCGCGTTCAGACCTCCCGCGTTCAGACCTGCCGTTCGACCATCATGTTCTTGATCTGCGAGATGGCCTTTGCCGGATTCAGCCCCTTCGGGCAGGCCTTCGCGCAGTTCATGATCGTGTGGCAGCGATAGAGGCGGAAGGGATCCTCGACGAAGTCGAGACGCTCCCCCGTCGCCTCGTCGCGCGAGTCGATCAGCCAGCGGTAGGCCTGCAGCAGAACCGCGGGGCCGAGGTAGCGATCGCCGTTCCACCAGTAGCTCGGGCACGACGTCGAGCAGCAGGCGCACAGGATGCATTCGTAGAGACCGTCGAGCTTCTCGCGGTCCTCCGGCGACTGGCGCCACTCCTTCTCCGGCGCCGGCGTCGAGGTCTTGAGCCAGGGCTGGATCGACGCGTGCTGCGCGTAGAAGCCGGTGAGGTCGGGCACGAGGTCCTTCACCACCATCATGTGCGGCAGCGGGTAGATCTTGATCGGCCCGCTGACCTCGCTCATGCCCTTGGTGCAGGCGAGCGTGTTGGTCCCGTCGATGTTCATCGCGCAGGAGCCGCAGATGCCCTCGCGGCACGAGCGACGAAACGTGAGCGTCGCATCGACCTTCGACTTGATCCAGATGATCGCGTCGAGGATCATCGGCCCGCAATCGTCGACGTCGACGAAATAGGTGTCGATGCGCGGGTTCTGCCCGTCCTCCGGATTCCAGCGGTAGATCCGAAATTCGCGGACGTTCGTCGCGCTCTCCGGCTTCGGCCAGGTCTTGCCGGTGCCGATGCGGGAATTCTTGGGGAGTGTGAGCTGGACCATGGGCAATTCCGTTGCGCTTCTGGCTGGTTAAGGCCTTTCGAGAATAAGTCCAGCGTGCCGAGGCTCCGCAGGCGAGGCTTTTGCGCGCATTCGGACGACGTCTGGACCGAAGGCCCGTAAAACGTATATACATACCGTATATCCTTATGGGAGGCGGCGTGGGTCAGACGGCGAAAATCTTCCGATCCGGCAACTCGCAGGCCGTGCGCCTGCCGAAGGAATTTCGCTTCGATGTCGACGAGGTCGAGATCTCCCGTGAGGGCGATGCCGTCGTCCTGCGGCCGCGGGCGAGCGATGCGGCGGAGCGCTGGCCTGGGCTACGGGCGGCATTGGCGCAGGGCTTCAGCGACGATTTCATGGCTGACGGACGTCAGCAGCCACCGATGCCACCGGACGATCCGAACGAAATGTTCGATTGATGCACTATCTGCTCGATACGAACGCGATCATCGCGTTCGTCGGCGAGGCGTCCCCTAGGCTCCTGGATCGGATGCTGGCGGCGCCCCATGGCGATATCGGGCTTCCGTCCATCGTCGTTCACGAGCTGGCCTTCGGCGCCTACCGCAGCCGGAAGATCGATTTCAACCTGACGACGCTACAAATGCTGACGCGCGATCTGCCCGTCGTCGATTTCGACGCCAACGATGCTCGCGAGGCCGGAAGGATTCGCGCAAACCTCATGCGCCTCGGCACGCCGATCGGCCCTTACGATCTGTTGATCGCCGGGCAGGCCAAGGCGCGCGATCTGTGTTTGGTGACCAACAACACCCGCGAATTCAGCCGGGTCGCGGGGCTACGGATGGAGGACTGGACGCGAGCGCCGTGAACTCTGGTCCACCCCGGCGCACATAGGCCGCTCCGGAATGGCGAATCCAACGTTCTTCGCGGGATCGCGAACGAGGGACCACTACCCCTGTATTCTATAGTCTAATTTCAGCGCAACAGAAATCTCATTAATTGTGCCGAATCGGAATTAATCATTGTGGTCTTTCTCATTCGGAAAGCCGAAAATCGAATCATTGGCCACATTGTTTTGGAGATAATGATGACAAATTCGCAGCAGCGGTTTATCGGGCTTGATATTTCGCAACCGCTTAAACAAAGCACGCTCGCTCGACTCAAAACCATTGGATTCCAAACCTGCGGCGCATATCTGACCTGGCCCGTCCGCCGATCCGACGATACTCCCCGAAGAAGAGGCTGGATCAAATCATGCGATTACCTGAGAGCAAACGGCTGGGGCATTTTCCCCATAGCGTTCGGCTACAATAATTCACCCGACACGGGGGCGAGAAATAATCAAGGCGTTCTTCTCTCCGATGATCCGAACTTTGCGAACCAAGACTCCGGCACACGGCACGGGGCGTTCATAGCCGGCATCATGCGGGAGGACTGCAAGTTTCCTTCTGGCAGCATTGTCTATATTGATGTCGAGGATGCGAACGTCTCCCCGGCGTACAAAACATATTTATCCTCTTTGTTCGCGGCAATCCTCGCAAACGGTTATGCCGGCGGCGTTTATTGCCATCGGACTAATAGCGTTGTGCGGCGAATGACCAAATATCAATACCTTATTCACTGGAAGACTAATAAAAAATCGCTGAATTATGAAGACATAAATGCCGCCGTCATAAAAGATTACTTCGTTGAAGGATCGATGATAACTCAGATTTTTGCGGACATGAAACCGTTCCTGTTCGAAGGACACGATGAAGATATCGAGGGAAGCGACATCGATATCGATATATGCGGCGTCCGCGACCCGAGCAACAAGAATGATGTCGATAATTATCTAAGTCAGGCCGTTGCGACCGCAGACGTTTGACCACAGAATAAAGTAGCCAGTCGTCTTCACAACTCGTGCATCCTCAATACACGCGAGCCTTCGGCTCGATGTACTGCATTTCGTTCGACATCGTGTAGGAATGCACCGGCCGATAGTCGATCGAGACCGTCTTGGCCTCGGGGTCGACGGTCGCCAGCGTGTGCTTCATCCAGTCCTTGTCGTCGCGCTCGGTATAATCTTCGCGGGCATGGGCGCCGCGCGACTCGGTGCGGTTCTTCGCGCCGTCCATCGTCACGACGGCCTGAACGATGAGGTTGTCGAACTCGAGCGTCTCGATCAGGTCCGAATTCCAGATGAGCGAGCGATCCGTGACGCCGATGTCGCCGGCCTCGCCCCACACGTGATGGATCTTCTGCGAGCCTTCCTCCAGCGTCTCGCCGGTGCGGTAGACCGCGCAATTCTCCTGCATGACGCGCTGCATGCGAAGGCGCATCTCCGCCGTCGGCACGCCGCCCTTGGCGTGGCGGAACCGATCGAGCCGGCCCAGCGCGAGATCGGCCGAGTCGCTCGGCAGCTCCGCCTGCTTGGCGCCGGGCGTCACGACCTGCGCGGCCTTGAGGCCGGCGGCGCGCCCGAAGACGACGAGATCGATCAGCGAGTTCGAGCCGAGGCGGTTGGCGCCGTGCACCGAAACGCAGGCCGCCTCGCCGATCGCCATCAGGCCCGGCACGATGACGTCGGGGTCGCCGTTCTTCTTGACGAGCACCTCGCCGTGATAGTTCGTGGGGATGCCGCCCATGTTGTAGTGCACCGTCGGCAGCACCGGGATCGGCTCCTTCGTGAGATCGACGCCCGCGAAGATGCGCGCCGATTCCGAGATGCCGGGCAGGCGCTCGTGCAGCACCTTCGGATCGAGATGATCGAGGTGCAGGTAGATGTGGTCCTTGTTCTTGCCGACACCGCGGCCCTCGCGGATCTCCATGGTCATCGCGCGCGAGACCATGTCGCGCGGCGCGAGGTCCTTCACGCTCGGCGCGTAGCGCTCCATGAAGCGCTCGCCCTCGCCGTTGGTGAGGTAGCCGCCCTCGCCGCGCGCGCCCTCGGTGATGAGGCAGCCCGCGCCGTAGATGCCGGTCGGGTGGAACTGGACGAATTCCATGTCCTGCAGCGGCAGGCCGGCGCGCAGCACCATGCCGCCGCCGTCGCCGGTGCAGGTGTGCGCCGAGGTCGCCGAGAAATAGGCGCGGCCGTAGCCGCCGGTGGCGAGGATCACCATCTGCGCGCGGAAGCGGTGCAGCGTGCCGTCGTCGAGCTTGAGGCAGATGACGCCGACGCAGCGGCCCTCCTCGTTCATGATGAGGTCGATCGCGAAGAACTCGATGAAAAACTCGGTGTCGTTGCGCAGCGCCTGGCCGTAGAGCGTGTGCAGGATCGCGTGGCCGGTGCGGTCGGCGGCGGCGCAGGTGCGCTGCGCCGGCGGCCCCTTGCCGAAATCCGTCGTCATGCCGCCGAAGGGCCGCTGGTAGATGCGTCCGTCCTCGGTGCGCGAGAAGGGCACGCCCCAATGCTCGAGCTCGTAAACCGCCTGCGGCGCGTTGCGGCAAAGATACTCGATCGCATCCTGGTCGCCCAGCCAGTCCGACCCCTTGACGGTGTCGTACATGTGCCACTGCCACTTGTCCTCGCCCATATTGCCGAGCGAGGCGGCGACGCCACCCTGGGCGGCAACCGTGTGCGAGCGGGTCGGGAAGACCTTCGTCACGCAGGCCGTCCGCAACCCCGCCTGCGAGCAGCCGACGGTGGCGCGCAGGCCCGCGCCGCCCGCACCCACAACCACCACGTCGAACGTGTGATCGGTGATGGGGTAGGCCTTGCCGTTCTGCGCGGGAGCCGAGCCGTTGGTGGAACCGTTCGAGGCCATGCTTGAAAATTCCTGGCGCGTCAGTGGGCGAAGCTGATCTTGAGGATCGAATAGATGCAGGCGAAGCCGATCACCGCCGAGAAGAACGCGTTGGCGATCAGCGCCGCCTCCTTCATGTGATGATCGTGAACATAGTCATCGATGAGGGCCTGCATGCCGATCTTCATGTGCCACACCGAGGCGCTGACGAAGAGCAGCAGGATGATCGCCGGGCACGGGCGCGCCAGCGCCGCGTGGGCGGCGGCGAAATCCTTGTGCACCAGTGTCGCGAGCAGCCAGACGAAGGCGATCGACAGCGGCACGAGCGCGACCGACGTCAGGTGCATGCCGCGCGCCGCGGCGGTGCCGGAGCGCGCGGTGCCCAGATAGCGGATCTTCTTGCCGGCGGTGAGGAGCGAGTTCGGGTCGTTGGCCATGGTGCCGGTTCCGATCAGACGAGGAGCGCGATCGCCCAGACGAGAAGCGTGAGGACGAGGCCGCCGATCAGCGTCCCCTGCGCGAGCCATTCCCGCTCCGGGTGATCCATGCCGTAGCCGAGGTCCCAGACGAAGTGGCGGATGCCCCCGAGGAGGTGGTGGAACAGCGCCCAGGTGAAGAGGAGCAGCACGAGGCGTCCGAGGAGCGAGCCGTAGACGGCGGCGGCGGTCGCGAACGCATCGGCGCCCGAGGCGAGCGCGACGAGGTACCAAGCCAGCAGCAGCGTGCCGGCATAGAGCGCCGCGCCGGTGATGCGATGGGCGATCGACATCATCATCGTCAGCATCGGCCGGTAGACCTGCAGATGCGGCGACAGCGGACGCGACTGGGCGAGGCGGATCGGGTCGGACTTCGTCTCGGCCATGGCTGCGGCGGGTCTCTTTCGGGCTGCGCGCGAAGATGGAAGGGTTCCAATAAGGCGAAGGTCGCCTCGCCGCAACACGATTGCGGCCACGGCCGGGCGACGGGATGGCGCAGCCGCTCGCTCCCCCCTCGGCCCGCTTGTAGGCACCGCCGACATCGTGCTAGCGCCACCCATCAATTTTCCGGACCAGACGAAGCGGGGCTGAGGACGATGGCTGAGGCGAACGGAAACGGCCAGGTGGGACAGCCGCCCCAGGGACAGCCGTCCCTCAACGCCATGGTGCAGTTCACCAAGGACTTCTCGTTCGAGAACCCGAACGCGCCGCGCTCGCTCGGGCCGCAGGACAAGGCCCCGAACATTTCGATCAATGTGAATGTCAACGCCAAGCAGCTCGCCGAGACCGACTTCGAGGTCAATGTGATGCTCGAGGGCTCGGCCGGCGAAGGTGCCGAGACGCTGTTCAAGTTCGAGCTCGATTACGCCGGGATCTTCCGCCTGCAGAACATCCCCAAGGAGCAGGTCCACCCCGTGGTGATGATCGAATGCCCGCGCCTGCTCTTCCCCTTCGCGCGCCAGATCATCGCCGAGGCGGTGCGCGGCGGCGGCTTCCCGCCGCTCTACATCGACCCGATCGACTTCGCCGCGCTCTACCAGAGCCGGATGGCCGAGGCGCAGCGCCAGCCGGGTCCGGCCTCCTGAGGCGGCAACTTCTTCTCGCCGGCGCGATCGCCCTCGCCTCCTGCACCGGGGCGCGGGCGGGCGATGCCTGCCACGCCGCCCTCGAGGCGCGCGTAGACGCCTGCACGCAGGATTGCGTCGCGAAGGCCAAGGCGGCCGTCGATCCCGAGATCCGCGATCGCGTCCGCGGCTACGGCTGCCGCAACAATTGCACGAAGCTCGAGATGTTCAACGGGCACACCTGCCCGTCCAACTGACGGATTCCGCGTGCCGATCGTCTGGGCTCTCCTCGGTGGCGCCGGCGGCCTCCTCGGCGGCGCGGGTCTCGGCTTCGGCCTCGCCCTCGTTCTCATGTCGGTGACGAAGCAGCCGGGCGGCGGCGCCTACGGCATGGCGGACGTCGTCGTCTGCGTGCCGAGCGGCGCCGTGCTGGGGGCCGCGATCGGGCTCTGGTGGGGTTTGCGCTGAGGCTCCCCTTCGACCGGCGGGTGCCTATCACCACGCTTTCGTCACCTTTGCGACGCAGGTGGGCGCAGCTGCGCCTTCTGGTTAGGAGTTCACGACTGATGAAGCGTTCCGTTGTCTTGGCCGCCGGCCTCGCGCTCATCCTTGGAAGCATGGGTCCCGCCTTGGCTCAGGAGGCCGCCCCGCCGCCGCCCGGCGCCCCGATGGCGGCGCCCCCGCCCCCCGTCCAGACCTGCGGCGGCATCCTCTGCGATGCGGGGCTCATCCAGGGCCGGCGCGACCCGGCCTTCGGGCCCGAGACCGATTGCGGCTGGTTCTGCCGGCTGACCGGCGGAGGGCCGGCCGCCGATGCCGCCGCCGCCCAGCGCGCCCAGGAAGCGGCCGCCGCGCAAGCTGCCGCCGCCGCCCCGCCGCCGGAGCCGAAGGTGCGGCACAAGATGCACCACAAGCACGTCGCCAAAGTCGTGAAGGCGAAGGCGACTGCGCCGGCGGCCGAGGCCGCCCCGGCCGCGGCGCCCGCGGCGGAGGCTGCGCCCGCCGCGAAGTAGCCGCAGGGACGGCCCGGGGCCCGTCGACATCCGCGCGAGGGGCCCCACATAGCGCTCGACCTTTCGCAACGCGGGATCGGACGGGCGTTTTCATGGAGAGCACACGACTGGGCGCGAGCGGCCTCGAGGTGTCGCGCCTCTGCCTCGGCTGCATGAGCTACGGCGTCTCCGATCAGGGGACGCATGAATGGACGCTGCCGGAAGACGAGGCGCGCCCGTTCATCAAGCGCGCGCTCGACCTCGGCTTCAACTTCTTCGACACCGCCAACGTCTATTCCGCCGGCACCAGCGAGGAGATCGTCGGGCGCGCGCTGACGGATTACGCGCGGCGCGACGACATCGTGCTCGCGACCAAGGTGCACGGGCGCATGCGGCCGGGCCCGAACGGCGCCGGCCTGTCGCGCAAGGCGATCCTCGCCGAGATCGACCATTCGTTGCGCCGCCTCGGCACCGACTACGTCGACCTCTACCAGATCCACCGTTGGGACGAGGACACGCCGATCGAGGAGACGATGGAGGCGCTGCACGACGTCGTGAAGGCCGGCAAGGCGCGCTACATCGGCGCCTCTTCGATGTACGCGTGGCAGTTCGCCCGCGCGCTGCATGTCGCCGAGATGCATGGCTGGACGCGCTTCGTCTCGATGCAGAATTACGTCAACCTGCTCTATCGCGAGGAGGAGCGCGAGATGCTGCCGCTGTGCGCGGCCGAAGGCATCGGCGTCATCCCCTGGAGCCCGATGGCGCGCGGGCGTCTCACGCGGCCGTGGAGCGAGGGGACGAAGCGCCTCGCGACGGACGAGTTCGGCAAGACGCTCTACGCCCAGACCGAGGAGGCCGACCGGCGCATCGTCGCCAAGGTCGAGGAGATCGCCAAGGCGCGCGGCGTGCCGATGGCGCAGGTCGCGCTCGCCTGGGTGCTCGCCAAGGACGTCGTCACCGCGCCGATCGTCGGCGCGACGAAGCCGCACCACCTCGACGACGCGGTCGCGGCGCTGTCGCTGAAGCTCGACGACGCGGAGGTGACGGCGCTGGAAGAGCTTTACGTGCCGCACGCGGTGACGGGGTTCGCGTAACGAAAACCTACGGCCACTGCACCGTCGGCGGCATGGAGGAGAGGATCGACTCCACGTTGCCGCCGGTCTTCAGCCCGAAGATCGTGCCGCGATCGTAGATGAGGTTGAATTCGACGTAGCGCCCGCGGCGCACCTGCTGCTCGTCGCGGTCGGCCGGCGTCCAGGCGCTGGCGTAATTGTGCCGGACGATCTCGGGATAGACCTTGAGAAAGGCCTCGCCGACGGCGCGCGTGAAGGCGAAGGCCGGCTCGAACCCCGGACCGGCGGAGGGCTCGAGGTAATCGTAGAAGATGCCGCCGATGCCGCGCGGCTCGTTGCGATGCTTCAGAAAGAAATACTCGTCGCACCACGCCTTGTAGCGCGCGTAATCCGCCACCTTCGGATGCGCCTCGCAGGCCGCGCGCATCGCATCGTGGAAAAGCAGTGTGTCGGCATCGTCCTGGGTGCGGCGCCGGTCGAGCACGGGCGTCAGGTCCGCCCCGCCGCCGAACCACGTCTTCGACGTCGAGACGAAGCGCGTGTTCATGTGCACGGTCGGTATGTTCGGATTCCACGGATGGGCGATCAGCGAAATGCCGGACGCCCAAAACTGCGGGTTTTCGCTCGCGCCCGGTATCTGCTTGGCGAACTCGGGGGCAAACGTGCCGTAGACGGTGGACGAGTGCACGCCGGCCTTCTCGAAGACGCGTCCCGAGATCAGGCCCATGCGGCCGCCGCCGCCATCGGCGCCCGTGTGGTCCGTGCGGCTCCAAGGCTTCGTCGTCGCGATGCCGGGCGCAAGGTCGTCGCGGGCAAACGGACCGGGACACTCGGCCTCCAGCGCCTCGAAGGCGCCGAGGATGCGCATCTGCAGCGCCTCAAACCAGGCGCGCGCGGCCGCCTTCTGCGCATCTGGAGTGTCTAGGCCGTGGGTGTCGGGACCTGGCGTCTCGTGGGTCATGCGCGGGCTCGCATGAGGGGACCTTCGCCGAACGCCTCATCCGCGACGACCGAACGACCGATGCCGGTATAGAGGCATCGCCCTAAGCCTGCAAAGCGGGCAACTTCCGCCCCGCCCCGCAAGTTGGACGCGGCGAAAGACATAGGACGCCGCATGCTGGACCCCGACGATCGCCCCTCCACACCCCGCCTCATCGGCGCCGCCCTTCGGCAGGCGACCGAGCTGGTCTCGACCGAAATCGAGCTGGTCCGCCTCGAGGCGACCGAAAAGCTCGTCGCGGCGCTGCTCGCCGTGGTGTCACTCTTCGCGGCCGCGATCTTCATCATCGTGGCCCTGATCTTTCTGCTGCAGGGGCTTGTCGAATATCTCGTCGCGCGCGGTTGGCCGGCCTTCGAGGCGAGTTTCGCGGTCGGGGGGGCCATTGCGATCCTGGCCCTCATCGCCATCGTCGTCGCACTGAGCCGCCTCTCCGCGGCCAAGCTCAAGCCGGCGCGCACGATCCGCCAGGTGAAGGTCGCGACCGATCTCGTGAAGGGGAAGCCATGACGAAGAGCCTATCCAGCGCCGCCGAGGCCGAGCGCGAGGCCGACCGGCTGCGACGGGACCTCACCGGCACGCTCGACCAGATCGCCGACAATCTGGCGCCCAGGCGTTTGGCCGCCGAGGCGGCGGCCGCCGCCCGTGCGCGGACGCCGGACTGGCTCGCCGACTATTGGGCGCTGGCCCGCAGCCCGGTCGGACTCGGCCTCGTCGGCGCCGCCGCGGCGAGCGTCGCGCTGGGGCTGCTGACGCGTCGACGCCTGCGCTGACCACAATCCCGCCGCGCGAAGACGCTACGCGCCTGCAAGACAATGTTGCGCGATGTGACTTGCTGGCGAAGGCGTCCGGCCGCTACATCGGCGCATCATCGCGGGTGAGGCTGGCGGATGAGGCGGGGCGGATGACGGCGACGGATCACGGCTTTGCGGACGAGGCGGACCGACTGTCGGCCTCGCCGCGGCTCTTCGACAATCCGGTGCTCGACAAACTCTCACGCGTTCACTGGACGACGCCGCTCTTCGTCTATGTTCCCGTCATCGTCGGGCTCGGCGTCCTCTCGGCGCGGTCGCTGCCGGCGACCACGGTCGTGGTGATGGCCGTCCTCGGCTATCTCGTCTGGACGCTGATCGAGTACTTCGGGCACCGCTATCTCTTCCACTGGGAATTTCCCGGCACGTTCGGGCGGCGCATCCATTTTCTGATCCACGGCGTCCACCACGATCATCCGAACGATCCGCTGCGGCTCGTGATGCCGATCCTGCTGTCGGGCCCGATCATGATCATCGCGTGGTTCGTCGGCACGCTGCTGTTCGGGACGACGCTGCGCTACCCGGGCCTCGCCGGCTTCGTGACCGGCTATCTCACCTACGACATGGTGCATTACTACACGCACCACGCGACGCCGACGACGAAACTGGGATTGACGCTGCGGCGGCTGCACCTGATGCACCACTTCCGCGACCACGACAAAGGCTTCGGCGTCAGCGCGCCCTATTGGGACGTGGTGTTCGGCACCGCCGAGAAGCGGCGGCGCTGAGGGCACGGCACTTCGAGGAGACGTGATGAGAAGGCTGGCACTTCTCGTGCTGCCGGTGGCGCTCGGCGGCTGCCTGTCCGACGCCGACACGGCCAACAACCGCTCCGTTCTGCCGCCGGCCGCAGCCGACACGAAGCAGGACCGCGGCCACCGCGACGCCTCGGACGAACCGGCGGCGCCGCGGCAGCTGTGCGAGAGTACGTCGGAAGGCGGGGAACCGAAGACGATCTGCTACTGAGCCTGTTGGCTCAGCGCTTCGTCATCGTCACGGTGACGTTCGAAATGTCCGTACCGGTCGGACTGATCGTGACGGCCTGGCCGCCCGCGCGGGCGGCGATGCCGATGCGGGCTGTGAAGCCGAGGCCCTGGACCTCGGCCGAGATCTGCGTCGGCCCGATCGAGCCAGAGATGTGACCCTCCGCATTGCGGGTCGTCTCCGTCCAGGAACCCGAAATCGTACGACCTTCGGCCCTTACGTCGCTCACGACGTTGAACTTGTAGCTGTCGCTGGCGCAGGTGAGGTTCTGGTTGAGCGTGTTTCCGCCCCCGCCCACATCGTAATGCGCGCGGCAGCGCAGCCGCTCCTTCGAGCCGGACGTCGTCGTGATGGTGCCGTTGCCGGTCCAGTTTCCTTCGTAGGCCGAAAAAGGCCCGGCGACGGCAACGCCGCTCGTGGCCAGAACCATGGCGACGGCCGCCGTGGCGGCGGCGGCATGGAAGAAAGCGGTCGGTCGCGTCATTCGCTAGTCCCTCGTAGTCGTACCGGCGATACGCCGTTGGTCGACACCCGGCACCAATCGAGCATTCGGCTCTGCGGTTCCGCAAGCCTAGCCGTGGCTTCTACACCTCCGTCGCCGGCTTGCCTACAGCGCCGCCGGGGGAGGCGCGGAGGAGAGCTGACGCACCGCCTCGCCGAGGACCATGGCCGCAGCCACCGCGACATTGAGCGACCGCAGGCCCGGACGCATCGGGATCGTGACCCGCAGGTCCGCGGCCTCGTGCACATGCGGCGGCACGCCGGCGGATTCGCGCCCGACGAGCAGGACATCGCCGGAGCGGAACACGGCCTGCGTGTAGGGGGTTCGCGCTTTGGTCGTGAGCAGCACCAGACGGCGCCCCGCCGCCGCGCGCCAGGCCTCGAAGGCGGCGAAGGACGCGTCGCGCTCCAAGTCGAGCGCATCGAGATAGTCGAGCCCGGCGCGCCGGAAATGACGGTCCGAGGCGGGAAACCCCGCGGGCTCGATGAGCCGCGCGGCGATCCCCAGGCAGGCGCAGGTGCGCAGCATCGTGCCGCAGTTCTGCGGAATATCCGGCTCGTAGAGGGCGAGGGTGAGCGCGATCTCGGGGTTCACGGCTTCGTGTAGCGACAGGATAGCAGCTCCGGCGCTGCGTCACGGGGGAGGGCGGTCACCAAAGTCTATTAGCCTTCGACGGACGCAATAAAAGCCCCTTGTGCGCGAACCGTTTGCGCCTAGCTTCGTTTGCAAGGCAACCTCAACTCAAGGAGCAATCATGAACGCCTTGACGAAGAAGATCGCTGTCGCCGCCATGGCCCTCGGAACGCTCGGCGCGACCGCCGCGGCGACGACCACCACGGCCGAGGCGCGCGGCTGGCACGGCGGCTACGGCTACCACGGCGGCGGCTATGGTTACCGCGGCGGCTGGGGCCATCGCGGCTGGGGCGGCGCGGGCCTCGGGCTCGGCCTTGCGGCCGGCGCCCTCGCGGCTGGCGCGATCGCCTCGAGCGCCTACCCCTATTATGGTTACGGCGGCTACTACCAGCCGTACTACGGCTACGGGTACGGGTATCCGGCCTACGGCTACTACGGCTACTGATCTCGCTCTTTCGAGCGAACGAGCGCCCCGTCGAGAGCATCGGCGGGGCGTTTTTCTGTGTTGGCCCCGCCCCGGATTGCCCGCGGACTGGGACACCTCGACCTCTTGACCCGTTCTAAAGGACACGCCACAAGCGCCGAGAGCGCACGGTTCCGCTTGAGGACGGTCGCGCCTTGGTTCAACGCGAGAACGTGCCATGAGCGGACAGTCGACCTACGTCCCAAAGAGCGCCGCCGCGAAGTGGTTCGAGAGCCGGCTGCCGATCATGGGGCTGGTCCACTCCTCGTTCATCGCATTCCCCAACCCCCGCAATCTCAACTATTTCTGGACGTTCGGCGGCATCCTCGCCTTCATGCTGGGTGCGCAGATCGTCACCGGCGTCATTCTGGCGATGCACTACACGCCGAACGCTTCGCTGGCCTTCGTGTCGGTCGAGAAGATCATGCGCGACGTGAACTTCGGGTGGCTGCTGCGCTACGTGCACGCCAACGGCGCGTCGATGTTCTTCCTCGCCGTCTACGTGCACATCTTCCGCGGCATCTACTACGGCTCCTACAAGGCGCCGCGCGAGGTGCTGTGGCTGCTCGGCATCGTCATCTACCTCCTGATGATGGCCACCGGCTTCATGGGCTACGTGCTGCCGTGGGGCCAGATGTCCTTCTGGGGCGCGACCGTCATCACCAACCTGTTCGGCGCCATCCCGTTCGTCGGCGATTGGATCACCCACCTGCTGTGGGGCGGCTTCGCGGTCGACAATCCGACGCTGAACCGCTTCTTCTCGCTGCACTACCTGCTGCCGTTCATGATCGCGGGCGTCGTCGTCCTGCACATCTGGGCGCTGCACGTGCCGGGCTCGAACAACCCGGTCGGCATCGAGAAGAAGACCGCCAAGGACACGCTGCCCTTCCACCCCTATTTCACGATCAAGGACGGCTTCGCGCTCGTCTGCTTCCTGATCCTCTACGCCTGGGTCGTCTTCTACGTCCCGAACTACCTGAACCACGCCGACAATTACGTCGAGGCGAACGCGCTGGTGACGCCGCAGCACATCGTGCCGGAATGGTACTACCTGCCCTTCTACGCGATCCTGCGCTCCATCCCCTCGAAGCTGATGGGCGTGCTCGCGATGTTCCTGGCGATCATCCTGCTCGCCTTCCTGCCCTGGCTCGACACGTCGCGGGTCAAGTCGGCGAACTATCGCCCGCTGTACCGCGTGTTCTTCTGGATCTTCGTCGTGGATTCGCTGCTGCTCGGCTACATCGGATCGCAGCCGCCGGCCGGCTGGTACGTGTTCTTCGGGCGCCTCTTCACGGCCTGGTACTTCATCCATCTCCTGATCGTGCTGCCGCTTCTCGGGCTGATCGAGAAGCCGCTGGCGCTGCCGGCCTCGATTGCCGACAGCGTCCTGCCGCACGGTGGCGCTGGCGCCCCGATGCCGGCCGGCGCCGCCTCCTCTCCCAACACGAAGGGTTGAGCCCGATGTCGATGCTGAAGTTGAGCCCGGCGCTCGCCGGTCTCGCGCTCGCCGCGAGCGTGTCCGTCGCGCCGCTGGGCCTCGTCTCGACCGGCGCCTTCGCCGAGGACCAGAAGGCCGCCGCGCCCGCGCCCAGCAAACCGGACGACAAGCAACCGGGGCCGGCCGGCGCGGTCGGCAACGCGACCGACGCGTCGCACTCGACCGAGGAGGCCAACGGCAACGAGCCGGCGACGCCGCCGATGTTCGAGTGGAGCTTCACCGGGATCTTCGGGACCTACGACACCGCGCAGCTGCAGCGCGGCTATCAGGTCTACAAGCAGGTCTGCTCGAACTGCCATTCGATGAAGCTGGTCGCGTTCCGCAACCTCGAGGACCTCGGCTATTCCGAGGAGCAGATCAAGGCGCTCGCCGCGACCTACCAGATCGAGGACGGCCCGAACGACAAGGGGGAGATGTACAAGCGGCCGGGCCGCCTGTCCGACTACTTCCCCTCGCCGTTCCCGAACCCGGAAGCCGCCGCGGCGGCCTACGGCAAGGCGCCGCCGGATATGTCCACGCTGGCGAAGGCCCGGGCCTGGGAGCGCGGCTTTCCCGCCTTCATCCTCGACTTCTTCACGCAGGCCGAGGAGGCCGAGGGGCCGGACCACATCCACGCGGTCCTGAACGGCTACACGAAGGCCGACGACCCCAAGTACAACATCTACATGACCAACCATAAGATCGCGATGCCGAAGCCGCTGTCGGATGGTCAGGTCGAATATTCGGACGGCTCCCCGCAGACGCTCGACCAGTATTCCAAGGACGTCTCGGCGTTTCTGATGTGGGCCGCGGAGCCGAAACTGCCGCAGCGCAAGGAGACCGGCTTTCGGGTGCTCATCTTCCTGATCGTGCTTGCCGCGTTCTTATACCTCATCAAGAAATCGATCTGGGCGCGGGTGCACGACGGCGAGGCTTGACCGGGTCGACTCAGAGCCCATCGAAGCCAGCCGCGCGGTGATCCCGCGCGGCTTTTTCGTGGGCCGTGCGCGGGCTCCCCCGAGGCGAAATGTGGCGAAACCTTGATTTTGGGCTTTGGGGCGAACGACGCGGCGATCCTGTCATTTCGTGAGTCCCCGCCGCGTCTCCCGGCGTGGCGGCAGGCGACGAAACCTGTAGGAGACGACGAATGACTTTCTCCGTCACCGCAATCCGGACTCCGCCGGACATCGGCTTCCAGGCGGGACACCGGCACACGGCCGAAGGCGCCCACGAGCTCGCGACGAGATTCGCGGCCGACGGCCTGCGGGAGATCGAGATCCGCGATCACGACGGCAATTTGCGGGCGATCGAGGACCTCGAACGAGACAGCGGAACCCGCATCGAGAGCGGTGTCTCCGGGTCGGCGTATTGATCGAGCTTTCGGGCCCCGGTGGCGCGGTTCACCGGGGCCCGGACACGTGCTGAGGCCTTATTCGAGGCCCGGCGCATTCGGGCCGCGCCATCGCGCGAGATGTCTTGCCTTCTCGTGACCTCACGGTCACAAAGGCCCGCCAGCCACAAGAGGCCGCATCCGCGGCCGAAATTTTGCCAGCTCGCCCGCAGCGGCGCGCCCGGGACCGATCATGCCGAAACGGACAGACATCAAGACCATCCTGATCATCGGCGCCGGACCCATCATCATCGGCCAGGCCTGCGAGTTCGATTATTCCGGGACCCAGGCCCTGAAGGCGCTCAAGGCGGAGGGCTACCGGATCGTCCTGGTCAACTCCAATCCGGCGACGATCATGACCGATCCCGACATGGCCGACCGCACCTATGTCGAGCCGATCACGCCCGACGTGGTCGCGAAAATCATCGAGAAGGAGCGCTATCGCGTTCCCGGCGGCTTCGCGCTGTTGCCGACGATGGGCGGACAGACCGCGCTCAATTGCGCGCTTTCGCTGCAGAAGATGGGCGCCCTCAAAGAACACGACGTCGAGATGATCGGCGCCACCGCCGAGGCGATCGACAAGGCCGAGGACCGCGAGAAATTCCGCGAGGCGATGGGCAAGATCGGCCTCGCGACGCCGCGCTCGCACCACGTGAAGACGCTGACGGCCGCCCTCGACATCCTCGACGACATCGGCCTGCCGGCGATCATCCGCCCGTCGTTCACCATGGGCGGCACCGGCGGCGGCATCGCCTACACCAAGACGGAATATATCGAGATCATCGAGCGCGGCATCGACGCCTCGCCGACGAACGAAGTGCTGGTCGAGGAGAGCGTCCTCGGCTGGAAGGAATTCGAGATGGAGGTCGTGCGCGACCGGCGCGACAACTGCATCATCGTCTGCTCGATCGAGAACATCGACCCGATGGGCGTGCACACCGGCGACTCCATCACGGTGGCGCCGGCGCTGACCCTGACGGACAAGGAATACCAGATCATGCGCGACGCCTCGCTGGCGGTGCTGCGCGAGATCGGCGTCGAGACCGGCGGCTCGAACGTGCAGTTCGCGGTCGATCCGGCGACCGGCAAGATGATCGTCATCGAGATGAACCCGCGCGTCTCGCGGTCCTCCGCGCTGGCCTCGAAGGCGACGGGCTTCCCCATCGCCAAGGTCGCGGCCAAGCTCGCGGTCGGCTACACGCTCGACGAGATCGCCAACGACATCACCGGCGGCGCGACGCCCGCTTCCTTCGAGCCGTCGATCGACTACGTCGTCACCAAAGTGCCGCGCTTCGCCTTCGAGAAATTCCCTGGCGCCGAGCCGATCCTGACGACGGCGATGAAGTCGGTCGGCGAGGCGATGGCGATCGGGCGCACCTTCGCCGAAAGCCTGCAGAAGGCGCTGCGCTCGCTCGAGACCGGGCTCGACGGGCTCGACGAGATCGAGATCGAGGGCACGACCGGCGATGCGCGCGAGGACGGCAACAGCCTGCGCGCCGCGCTGGGCCGCCCGACGCCCGACCGTCTCCTCGTCGTCGGCGAGGCGCTGCGACGCGGCCTGCCGAAGGCCGAGATCCACGAGACCTGCAAGATCGATCCCTGGTTCATCGACCGGCTTGAAGAGATCGTCGCGCTCGAGAAAAAGGTGGCGCGCCACGGCCCGCCGCATGACGCCGCCAACATGCGCCGGCTCAAGGCCGCCGGCTTCTCCGACGCGCGGCTCGCGTCCCTCGCGGGCACGAGCGCGGCGGAGGTCCGCAAGGCGCGCCACGGTCTCGGCATCCGCCCGGTCTACAAGCGGATCGACACCTGCGCGGCCGAGTTCGCCTCTCCGACCGCCTACATGTACTCGACCTACGCGGCACCTTTCGCGGGTTCGCCGGCCGACGAGGCCAGGCCCAGCGACCGCGCGAAGATCGTGATCCTCGGCGGCGGCCCGAACCGCATCGGCCAGGGCATCGAGTTCGACTATTGCTGCTGCCACGCCTCCTTCGCGCTGCGCGACGAAGGCTTCGAGACCATCATGGTCAACTGCAATCCGGAGACGGTCTCGACCGATTACGACACCTCGGATCGCCTCTATTTCGAGCCGCTGACCGCGGAGGACGTGCTCGAGGTCCTGGCCACCGAGCAGACGGCTGGCACGCTGAAAGGCGTGATCGTCCAATTCGGCGGCCAGACGCCGCTGAAGCTCGCCCCGGCGCTCGAGAAGGCCGGCATCCCGATCCTCGGCACCTCCGTCGATTCGATTGACCTCGCCGAGGACCGCGACCGCTTCAAACGCCTTCTCGACAAGCTCGGCCTGCGCCAGCCGAAGAACGGCATCGCCTATTCCGTCGAGCAGGCGCGGCTCGTCGCCTCCGACCTCGGCCTGCCGCTGGTCGCGCGCCCGTCGAACGTACTGGGCGGCCGCGCCATGGCGATCCTGCGCGACGAGAACGCCTTTGGCGAATATCTGCTCGACACGCTGCCCGGCCTCGTTCCGTCCGAGATCAAGGCGCGCTACCCGAACGACAAGACGGGGCAGATCAACACGGTGCTCGGCACCAACCCGCTGCTCTTCGACCGCTACCTCGTCGATGCCGTCGAGGTCGACGTCGACGCGCTGTGCGACGGCACCGACGTCTTCGTCGCGGGCATCATGGAGCACATCGAGGAAGCGGGGATCCACTCGGGCGATTCGGCCTGCTCGCTACCGCCGCGCACGCTCTCGCCGCAGACCATCGCCGAGCTCGAGGCGGAGACGCGGAAGCTCGCCCTGGCGCTCGACGTGCGCGGCCTGATGAACGTGCAATATGCGGTCAAGGACGGCGAGATCTACGTGCTCGAGGTCAATCCCCGCGCCTCGCGCACGGTGCCCTTCGTCGCCAAGGTGATCGGCCAGCCGATCGCCAAGATCGCGGCGCGGATCATGGCGGGCGAGACGCTCGCCGCCTTCGATCTCAAGGCGCCGACGACGGACCACGTGGGCGTCAAGGAAGCAGTTTTTCCCTTCGCCCGCTTTCCAGGCGTGGACACTGTGCTGGGGCCGGAGATGCGCTCGACGGGCGAGGTCATCGGCCTCGACCGCTCGTTCGGCATCGCCTTCGCGAAGAGCCAGCTCGGCGGCGGCACGAAGGTGCCGACGCAGGGAACGGTCTTCGTCTCGCTGCGCGATGCCGACAAGCCGCGCGTGCTCGAAACCGTGAAGATGCTGACCCGGCAGGGCTTCACCGTGCGCGCGACCGGCGGGACGGCGCGCTACCTCGAACAGAACGGCGTCAGCGCGCAGAAGATCAACAAGGTCTCCGAAGGCCGCCCGCACATCGTCGATGCGATCGTCAACGGCGCCATCCAGCTCGTCTTCAACACGACGGAGGGAGCGCAGGCGCTCAGCGATTCGCGCTCGCTGCGCCGCGCCGCGCTCCTTCACAAGGTGCCGTATTACACGACGCTGGCCGGAGCCGTGGCGGCCTCCGAAGGCATCCGCGCCTACAAGGCGGGCGACCTCGAGGTGCGGGCGCTGCAGGACTACTTCGCCGCCTCCTGATTTGGAGGGCTTGGCGCGGCCGCGGCCACCCCCTTGATTCAGCCGCCGGCTTATCTCACTCTGCCGTTGGCCGCCGTGGTCCCCTTTCTCGCCGCTCCAACCCAGCGGCGTGTGGGGTCGCGTGTATCCCCAGAATCGATTTGCCTGGCCGCCGTCCGTCGACGGCGGGCGGGTTCGTTGTCATTGAACGCAAGACCGATCGACCCGTCCGCGGGCCGATCCCGAGGATGACACATGGGACAGATGGACAAGATCCCGATGACGCCGAGCGGTCACGCCGCCCTCGAGGAGGCGCTGCGTCAGCGCCAGCAGGTCGAGCGTCCGCGCATCGTCGACGCGATCTCGGAAGCACGCGCGCACGGCGATCTTTCCGAGAACGCCGAGTATCACGCGGCCAAGGAGGCGCAGAGCCTGAACGAGGGCCGCATCGCCGAGATCGAAGACAAGCTCTCGCGCGCCGAGGTGATCGACGTCTCCAAGCTCTCCGGCAAGACGGTGATGTTCGGCGCGACCGTGACGCTCGTCGACGAGGACACCGAGGAAAAGAAGACCTACCAGATCGTCGGCGAGACCGAAGCCGACGTGAAAGCCGGCAAGGTCTCGATCAGCTCTCCCACGGCCAAGGCGCTGATCGGCAAGAAGAAGGGCGACGTCGTCGAGGTCAACACGCCCGGCGGCGGCAAGAGCTACGAGATCCTGAAGGTCGCCTTCTGACCCCCCCCCCCCCCCCGCACGGTCCGCGCCGGCTCGCTCCGCATTGTGCCGAACCGGCCTTTCCGGTAGGTAGAGCGCGTCGGCACCCGTAGCTCAGCTGGATAGAGCGCTGCCCTCCGAAGGCAGAGGTCACAGGTTCGAATCCTGTCGGGTGCGCCATTACGCCTCGTCGATCTGTCGGCTCGGCGCCCCGGCGACCTGCTGTCGTCTCAGCCGCGAACATCGATCGGTCTGCGCTTCCGCGTTTTCGTTCATCGAAAGCTTTGCAGAAGCAGTCGGCTGCACTCGGCCCGATCGCTCTGGTACGGCGGCGGGTGTCGAAAAAGCGCCAAGGTCACGCTCGCCGCTCCGCGGCCGCATGCCGCCGCGAGGGTTTTGTCCGAAACGTCTCGGATCGTCGTCCGCCTTCGCCGCCGTGCTCGCATCGGACAGCGATGCGTGTCCGATTTGATTGTCGAATCTCGTTCGGGATCGCGACATGACAGGACGTCGGGGCATGGGCTAAAAGGCGCCCAAGCTTCCTCACGCGATCGCTTGCCGTGGAATGCTCACGAGGGTGGCCGAAGATCCGCGGATCCGGCGCTTGTCCATTGCGCCGAGCTCGAAGGGACGTTCCGTGTTCTACATCACGCCAGACCTGAAGCGCTTCGAAAAGAAGGTCTATTCGCAGTTCGGCGAAGATGGCGTCACCGAACGAATACTGACGGGTTTGGGTCTTTCCGACGGATCGTTTTTCGAATTCGGCATCGGCCCGCCAAGTGGCGAGACATTCGACACGCCGCTGGAAGGCAACTTCGTCAAGCTGCGCGAGGCCGGCTGGCATGGAGTCTTTCTGGATGGCTCGGATAATCTGCCTCCCGACGTCGGCATACGCCGCGAGTTCATCACCGCATTCAACATCAACCATCTGTACCGAAAGCACGGTCTTCCACTCGACCTCGATTGCATGTCGATCGACGTCGACGGCCAGGAATTCTGGATCTGGATGGCCCTGTCTTATCGGCCGAAGATGATGGTCATCGAATACAACGGCGGCTTACCGCGCGATGCCAGCGTCACGATCCAATTCGATCTCGCACATCGCTGGGACGGCACCATCTACCAGGGCGCCTCCCTCATCGCGCTCAACAAGCTCGCCGTCGCGAAATCCTATGTGCTGGTCTATGCGAACGGCATCAATGCGATGTTCGTTCGCGACGATCTGATCAGCAATCCGGAGGACTTCTCGGTCGAGGCGCTGTGGGCATCGCATTCGCCCCACGCGCCGGACAAGCTGAACCGGCCGTGGGTGACCGTTTGAGGGGCGATCCATTCTATCGAGCGCAACCTTGACCGTCGCGGCGGGCGAGCCCCTTTTGCGGGGCGATCCATGGCCTACGCCCTCTGCCCCCTCGCAAACGGGCGCGATCCTCGACTACAAGGGCGGCGACAGCGGGCTCGAGAGAGAACGAACATTGCACGTCCCTGGACCCGTCCCGCTTCTCGTCGCGACGAAACGGACAAGGCACCGGCTCGGAGGCGGTCGCGAGCACATGGGTTCGGGCCGATGAGCGACGCCGAATCAGCCTATCGGGTTCCCCTCTGGGGCGGTTGGGCCGCGACGATCTTTTCGACCACGTCCGGCTTCCTCTGGCCGTCCGTCCTGCGCACGAATTCGGGCGGCGCGGAGGAGATCCGCTACTGGGTTCGGCTGGTCGACGAATTGGACGACGGCAGCCGGGTGCTGACCGCGTGCCTCACGAAATCGCGAGCCATGCCGCAAACCGGAAGCGTGGAACTGCGGTGCCGGCATCTCGGCCCCGCGATCTACAATCTTCGACATCATTCGCCGAGCGATCCGGTCAGCGGCGGGACGCAACGGGCCGTCCAAGGTTTGATGATCTACCTGCTCGCCAACGAGATCCGCCCGACGATTGCGGACTACGGGCCGCTCGTCCCGTTCATGCGGACGCCGCCGAAGGGCGCGACCGCCATCGTGGCGAAGACGCCCGACGGCCTGATCTATCTTTCCGAGTCGGGCGAGCCGCCGCTGGATGTGCTTCTGGAAGCCGGCGACGAACTGGTGGCTTGCGCGCCGAGGCGCCTGACGATCAAGGGGCCCGATTGCGAAGGCATGTACGCGTGCGATCTGTTCATCCAGGTGCCCCCGCGCGCGCGGGCGCCGCATCTCATTTTGATCGGACAGACGCATGTGGCGCGGCTCGCCTTGATCGAAGGCGGTCGCGATGATTGACGGGCGCATCCTGATCGTCTCGCCGATGCCGTTGTCGCCGGCGAGCGCGGGCAACCGGCGGCGCGCGTTGGACCTCGCCATATTCCTGAAGCTGGAAGGTTTCGCCGTTCACGCGGCGGTGTCCGACCACGAGGACCAAGTCTATCACGCATTCGGGCAAGAGCCTCCATGCGATCTGCGTCCGATGTTGACGTCGTTCGACGGCGTTTTCTACATCAATTCCCGCTGCGCACCGCGCATCCGAACCGCGGCCGATGCCTTCTTCATCGACGACTGGTATCCGGCCGCGCTGGACGCGTTCGCGGAGCACTACCTTGCGACGTACGGGCCACCGCAGGCCGTCCTCGTCAACTACGTGTTCTACAGCCGCATCCTCGAGCGCTTTCCGGCCGAAACGCTCAAGATCATCGACGCGCACGACCGCTTCGCCGATCGGCAGAAAGCCAACCGTATCGGTCGCTCGCCTCCGAACTTCTTCTACACGACGCAGGCGGAGGAAGGGAAAGGGCTCGACCGGGCCGATCTCGTCCTCGCCATCCAATCGCTCGAAGCGCAGACGATGCGCGCCTACACCCGCGCGAACGTCACCGTTCTCGGCCATCACAGCGAAGAGACGGCGACGAGCCGGACGCCTCTCTCCCTGAAGCGATTCGGGTTCCTCGGGCACGGCAACGACGCGAACGTCGCCTCGATCAGCCGCTTCGCGCATGATTGGGCCGCGCAGTACGAGGGCCGAGGCCCCACCCTCGTCATCGGCGGCGAGGTCTCCGGCATCTTCGCACACCAGCCCCTGCCGGGCGTCGAAGTCCTAGGATATGTCGAAGACGTCTCGACCTTCTACGACGGTGTCGATGCGATCGTGGCGCCGATCCTGTTCGGCACCGGCCTGAAGATCAAGGTCGTCGAGGCCGTCGCGCGCGGCAAGATCGTCATCGGCACGCCGGCGGCCTTCGAGGGCCTCCCCGTCGGCGAGGCGGCGGCCAGCGACGGCGACGACGCCATCGCCTCGATGTTCGCCACGATCTCCAGACTGAAGGACGACAAGAAGGCCATCGCGGAGGCGGCCGCGCAGGCCAAGGACCTTTACGCCAGATATCGCGCGTCGATTGTCGAACAGAAGCGCGCCCTGGTGGCCGCACTCCGCGCCGCGCCGGCCAAGGGCGGTCGGGATGCCGCGGCGGAGGCCGAGGCTCCGACCGCGACGCGGCTGGAACATGGCGGCATCGTCGTCGAGTACGGCCCCCTGGTGACCGGCCGTCGCGCGGATCGCAGCCGCCCGCCGGGCGCCTTGCTGGCCGTCGAGATCACGGACGCGACGCCCGAGCCCAATTCGGAGACCTACGGCCCGCGACGGACGCTCGTCTATGCCGCGGAGACCGCGAGCGCCGCCGCCCCCCCGCGCGACGCCGCCCTTGCGCGGGAGCGGATGCTGTCCTTCGTCGCGGAGAAGCGGTTTCTGACCTATCTGACGCGGGAGGCCTGGGACCGGCTGCGCTCGAACGCGTTCGGGCTCGAAGTCATGTCCCGCATTCTGCCGGCCTCGAGCACCTGCTGGTCCGACGGGATCGTGCAGAACGATCGAGACGACCTCTCCATCATCGCACGGGTGCCGGCCGAGATGCTCTACGCACGGCCCGACCACGATCTCGTCCTCTTCGAATATTTCGCGCGCGAGGAACCGACGGTCCTGCGGCGAAGCGCTGCGGATGTCCTCGAATGCAAGCCGGTCTCCGATTCCTACGCCTTCGCCCGCCGCGCCCTGAAGATGCGCCACCACGACGCCGCATGCGCGCCGAGCATCGTGCCCGCGATCGTGCGGGTGAAGGTCGGTGGCGATCGCCTGGGTCCGACGGACATCGGCGATTGGCGGCTGACCTGCGTCGCGGGGCCGGTCGTCTGCTGCATGTCCTCGGCGGAATGGGAAGGCGCGCCGCTCGCGGCGGCCTCGGAGGGGTCGAGATGAGGCATCCTCAGAAACGCGACGTCATCGGCAACGTCGAATCCTGCGATCACCTCGGCGTCAAGGGATGGGCCTTGTGCCGGCACGATCCGCAGCGGCCCGTCATCATCGGCGTCTTCGACGAAAAGAACGATGTCCTCGCCGTCGGTCACACCGGTGTCCGGCGCGACGACGTCAAGGCGATCTACGGGTCCGAGAACGCCGGCTTCCTGATCGCCCTGCCCCGCCAGTTCGGGAAGACCCTCCGAGTGATGACGTGCCTCCAGTTCGACAGCAGGGCGAACTGGTCGCAACTCGGCAACGCGATCGAGGCGCCGAAGCAGGTGTTCTATCTCGACGAGATGAACCGGGATCACATCTCGGGGTGGATCTTTTCGGAGCCCGGCCTCCAGGCGTCGATCGAGGTCGGCTTCCGCGTCGGCGAGACGATCGTCGCGACGACGAAGCCGTCACGCCCCCGGGAGGACGTCGCGCGTGCGCACGGCGTGTCGTCCGAGACGGGCTTCCAGATGAACATTCCGTACAAGTTCAGCTATCGGTCGACCTCGCGTTACCAGCTCCTCGCCGACGTCGGCGGCGCCCGCGTCATCTTGGCTGCGGGCCTCCTCGAAACCCTTCCGCCTCCGGACGGCGGGCGGACCTTCGCGTTCGATGAGACGTCGCGGGCATGGAAGGTCACGCATGCGCCTGTTTGATAATTACGCCGCCGCCGACAACGATGCGTGCCGGCAGGCCCTGATCAACAAGGGGATCCTCCTCCTGCGCGCCGCGCGGCGGTCCGCACCCGCCGTCACGTACATGCGGAGCGACAAGCCGGACGTATGCGTCGCGATCGTCGCGAGAGACGCGCCGGAACTGCTCGCGGTGACGCTCCACGCGCTCCAGCACCACCAGGCGACGTCCGAAGCGCAGATCGAGGTCATCATCGTCGACAACGCCTCGCAGGAGCCGACGCGCGAGTTCCTCGCCAAGATCGCGAACGCGACGATCATCCGCTCGGAGACGAACCTCGGGTTCGGCGGGGCCTGCAACCTCGCGGTCCGGCACAGCCGCGCCGAGACCTTGCTGTTCCTCAATCCCGACGTCGAAATGATGCCCGGATGCCTCGACGTCCTGCTCGAGACGGTTCGCGCGAACGACGGCGCGATCGTCGGTGGCCGGCTGATCTTCCCCGGCGGCCGACTGCAGGAGGCCGGCGCGCTCTTCCTCGACGACGACCAGCTGACCCATCCCTATCTGCGCGGAACCGACTTCCCGTTCTCGCCCGAAGCAAGCTTTCGCCGGCCGTCGGCCTACGTCTCGGGCGCGCTCATGATGGTGTCGCGTAAGACCTTCGACGGGCTGAAGGGCTTCGACGACCGCTTCTCGCCCGCCTATTTCGAGGACACCGATCTGTGCGTGCGCGCCTGGCGCGCCGGCAAACAGGTCCTCTACGAGCCACGTGCGGTGGCACTGCACTTCGAGCATGCGACCGCCAGGAAGCACGACGACGTGAAGGTCCTGATGGACCGCAACCGGCAGGTCTTCCGCGAGCGCCACGGCAAGTGGATCTTCAGCTCGCCGGCGGCGCAGTCGCGCCGGTCGCTCGACGTGCGCGCCTTCGATCTCCCGCAGATGAAGGTGCTGATGATCGACGATTGCGTGCCGTACGAGTATCTCGGCGCCGGCTACCCGCGCGCGAACAAGATCATCCGCATGATGGTCGAGCTCGGCTATTTCGTCTCGCTGTTTCCTCTGCATCGCGGCGAAGACGTGATCGAGGACGCGTATCGCGAAATCCCGCGCGAGGTAGAGATCTTCGGCGGGAGCTTCGGCCTGTCCTTAGAAGAGGTGGTCACGGCGCGCCTCAAATATTACGATGCGATCTGGGTCAGCCGCCCCCACAACATCCGCTTCATCACCGACTTCTTCCAGCGCGCCGGGATCGGCATCCGCGACTTCGTCAAGAGCACGATCATCTTCGATGCGGAGGCGCTCTATGCGACGCGCGATCATGTCGCCCAATTCGTCTCGGGAGGCCTCGCGACCAGCTCCGATCTGCAGGCGGGCATCGAAAACGAGATCGCGCCCTACCACTTGGCCGATCAGGTGATCTGCGTGTCGGACCACGAGCGGCGGATCTTCGACGATCTCGACGTGCGGAACACGGTCGTCCTCAGCCACGCAACGGCACTGCGCCCCTGCGCGCGCCAGGCGGACGGGCGCAGCGACATCATGTTTCTCGGCGCGATGAACCATGTGGCCTCGCCGAACGTCGATTCGATGCTCTGGTTCGCCAAGGCGGTCATGCCGCGGCTGACGGATCGCCTCGGGCGCCCCACGCGGGTGACGATCGTCGGGCCGGTCACGAGCGACGTCCGCGCGCTCTTCGCCGCCCTTCCGTGCGACTTCATCGGGTCGGTCGACGACCTCGACCCGGTGCTGGCCAAGGCCCGCGTCCTCGTGGCGCCGACCCGCTATTCCGCCGGCGTGCCGATCAAATTCTTCGAAGCGATCGCCCGCGGCGTGCCGCTCGTCATGACGCCGCTCCTCGCGCAGCAATTGGGCTGGCCGGAGGGGTGTGGCTATCTCTCTGCGGAATGGACGAAGCCGGAGGCCTTCGCCGAGTCGATTTCCAAGCTGTATCTTGATACGGACTTGTGGCAGGCGGTCCGAAGCGAGGGCATGGACCGCCTCGCGCAGGAGAACGGCGAGGATCGCTTCCGCATCAAACTGCGCGACATATGCGAGACGAACAGGTTCTTGTACGTCTGAGGTCCAAACCGTCGAACGCGCAGCGAACGCCTGCTCGGCTCCCTGCAAAGGCGGCGCGACATCGCGAACGAGAATGCCCAGGAGGAAGAATGAGCACGCGGGCGGTTGTTCTACTGAAGTCTTCGGGGGACCATTACTCGGAGAACCGGCAGAGGACGAAGCTCCTCCTCGACTCGATCGCCGCCTTCGACCGCGATCGCGTGTTCGAGTCGATCACGATCCTGTCGCCGCCAGACGAGTTGAGCGATCATCGCTCGTTCTTCGCCTCGCATGCCAATCTGGACTTCGTGGGGGACGACGAGCTCGTCCGGAACCTGTCGAGCTACCCGGCGTCCGGCTGGAAGAAGCAGCAGTTCTTGAAACTCGCGTTCGCCGCCTCGTCCCACAGCGACTACGTCGTGACGTTCGATCCGGACATGTTCGCGGCGCGGCCGTTTTCGGCCTCGGAGATGTTCTCGGGACAGCGGGCCTTCATGGACATGGAGCCCAAGAGCGTCCATTCCGAATGGTGGACGACCTCCGCCGATCTTCTGCGATATCCGGCGGCAAGCGTGCCCGAGGACGTCATGACGGTGACGCCGTGCACCTATTCGTCGGATGTCGCGCGCCTCCTGAAGCGATCCATCGCGAACATCTACGGCGCGCGCTGGGAAGAGGTGCTGCTCGGCGGCACTCTCGAGTGGGTGGAGCATGCCTTGTATTTCGTCACCTTGCTCAAATACGGCCTGCTCGACGAGTTCCACGTGCTGAACAAGGTCGGCGCGAACACCGTGCACTCGAGCGCGAACCTCTGGTTCGCGGAGCATCGCGACAATTGGCGCGCCGAAAACCTCGTCTCGTCCGAGGGAATCTTCGCCACGATCGCGAGTAGCGCGGGACTCGATTTCGCCCCCTACGAGCGCGAGATCAGATCAACCCTCAACCTCCACGCGGCGAACGCCTGACGCGCCCGGCAGGGCACGGCTCGAGCGAGCGTCAGACCAGCTTGCGGACGACCCGCTCCGCACAGAGCCCGAGCACCAACGAGATCGCGCCGACGTAGATCACGTACGACTTCGAGAGAAGGCGATGCGGATAGTCGTCGTAATAGGCGGAGCGCAGCCATTCGACGCAATGCAGAAGCGGGTTCCAGGAGAGCCAGTCCGAGAAGGGCGCAGGCAGGTTCTCCGGATTGATCAGGATGATGCCCGAACTGAAGTAGAAGGCGAGCAGCACCAGGATGTAGGCGAGCTGCCACATCGGAAAGACCGAGGCGATGACGCCGTTGAACAGTCCGAACCCGATGCCGAGCAGCACCGCCGACAGCAGGCCGAGCATCGCATCGCCCGGATGCGCGGGCACGGGGTTGGACCCGCACAGCAGGATGACGCCGATGACCCCCGCGGTGATGATGGTGATGCTCACGATTTCGAGGCACTGTCGTGCCACCATGATGTCCAGCTGAGTGATGACGGGATATTGCCTGTACGGCCTGTTGGCGACCGCGGCGTTCATCGTGAACTTCGAGATGTAGTTCCACGCGATGTACGGCAGCACGCCCGTGCAGGCATAGACCAGCGCGCTGTCCCCATACGGCATCTCTTTGTGGACCACCGAATGCGCGATCACGATGATTGCGATATGGGCGCCCGGCCAGAGGATGGTGACGATATAGCCGAGGCCGTTGCCGAAGAAGCGGCTCTTGATGTCGTGCAGCATCAGCGCGTGCAGCACGTGGATCTGCGAGATCAACGCGGCGCGCAGCGTCCCGCGCGCGGGGCGATCCGATTGGGGGAGCGGCAGGCTGAAGTCCGTCATGCGGCTCTCGAGGGCTCGGGCAGGCGCGGCAGCCTTGCGTTGCTGCGGGGCAATGACGCTGGAATTATGGCCGCACGCGCCGCCTCAGGCCCGCACAGGCGCTCCGACGCGGGCCCGGGCGGCGGCGAGAAGCGCTTCGAGCGTCGCCTCCAGCGCGATCTGCGGGGCCCATTGCGTCGCGGCCGCGAGCCGGTCGGGCCGGCCGGCGGCATAGGGCACGTCCACCGCCCGCAGGCGGGCGGGATCGACCCGGACCTCGAAGGGCCGGCGCGCCAGGGCTTGCAGACGCGCGAGCACCTCGCGCAGCGGGCGGGCGGCCCGCGTCGCGATGTTGCAGGTGAGCCGGGGCGGCAGGCGCGGCGCGGCTTCGATCAGGGCGAGAGAGGCGCGCACCACATCGCGCACGTCGAGGAAATCGCGCTGCACGTCGAGGTTGCCGACGTGCAGCACCGGCGGCTGCAGCCCGGCCTCGATCCGCGCGATCTGCGCGGCGAAGGAGGGAAGGACGAACTCCTCCCGCTGACCCGGACCGGTATGGTTGAAGGGACGCGCGACGAGGAGCCGGGCCGTCTGCGGTAGCGCATCGGCGAGCACCCGCTCGGCGTGCAGCTTGGAGCGCGCATAGGCGTTCGCCGGCTGCGGCGGCGTGTCCTCATCCACGGGCTGGGGGCCGAAGGCACGACCATAGACCTCCGAGGACGAGGCGAAGAGCACGGTCGCCTCCGGCACGTGCCGGGCGACCGCCAGCGCGAGGTTCAGCGTGCCGCCGAGATTGACCGCCCAGGTGCGCTCGACCGCGCCCGCCTGCAGCGCGCCGACCGAGGCCTGCGCGGCGAGATGCACGACGACGTCGGGCCGATGCGTGGCGACGAGCGCCGAGACGGAAGCAGGATCGGCGAGATCGACGTTCGGAGACGGGTCGGCCGGCCCCCCGATCGGCACGACGTCGTTCGTCGCAGCGGCGGCGAGCGCCTCGCACACGTGGCCTCCGACGAACCCGCGCGCCCCCGTGACCAGAACGCGCGGCACGCCGCCCGGCCGCCGCTACGCGGCTTGGCGAGAGGCGCCACGCAGTCGCGCGAGGTCGGCCTCGACCATCTCGACGATCATCGTGCGCAGATCGATCGTGGGCTCCCAACCGAGTTTGGCCTTGGCCTTGCCCGGGTCGCCGAGCAGCACGTCGACTTCCGCCGGCCGATAGAGCGCGGGATCGATCACGAGATGCGCGTCGATGTCGAGGCCCACATGTGCGAAGGCGATCTTGCACATCTCGCGCACGCTCGTCGTCGTACCGGTGGCGACGACGTAATCGTCCGGCACATCCTGCTGAAGCATCAGCCACATCGCGCGCACGTAATCGGCGGCATGACCCCAGTCGCGCTTGGCATCGATATTTCCGAGCCGCAGTTCTGTCGCCAAACCGAGCTTGATCCGGGCGACGGCGTCGGTGACCTTGCGGGTGACGAACTCGAGGCCGCGCAGCGGACTCTCGTGATTGAAGAGGATGCCCGACGAGGCGTGGATGCCGAAGCTCTCGCGATAATTGACCGTGATCCAATGGCCGTAGAGCTTGGCCACGGCATAGGGCGAGCGCGGATAGAACGGTGTGGTCTCGGACTGTACCGGCTCCTGGATGCGGCCGTACATCTCGGAGGAGGACGCCTGGTAGAAGCGCGCGGTCGGACGCACGAGGCGGATCGCCTCGAGGACGTTCGTGACTCCGACGGCGGTCACGTTGGCCGTCAGGATCGGCTGCTGCCAGGACGTGGTGACGAAGGATTGGGCCGCGAGATTGTAGATTTCGTCCGGCTCGGTCTCGGAGACGATGCGGCACACGCTCGCGAGATCGAGCAGATCGCCGTCGAACAGGCTGACGCGCTCGAAGATGCCGATCCATTTGAGACGGTGGTCGAACACGCCCGAATGCGACGACCGGCGGACGATGCCGCTGACCGCGTAGCCTTGATCCAGCAGGAACTTGGCGAGATAGGCACCGTCCTGCCCGGAAATGCCCGTGATCAAAGCTCGCTTCGCCACGCGCGCCCGGCCCTTTCCCTTGAAACCGCGCTCTCGTAACAGATGGCGGTGACCCGCTCAAGCACACGCGGCCTCGCCGAAGGCGTAGGCCCCGCCGCACGCTCCGCCGAGACGTGAGGTGACGGACGCCGTCGTCGTCTGCGCGCTCGCGCTCGTCGTCGAAGCCGCCATCGGCTATCCGGCGGCGCTCTTTCGCGCGCTCGGCCATCCGGTGACGTGGGTGGGCGCGGCGCTGGCGTTCCTCGATCGGCGACTCAATCGCGAGAGCGACGCGGCGGCGCGACGGCGCTGGTTCGGAGCCCTCGCCGTCGGCGGCCTCACGCTCGGCTGTATGGCGCTGGCGACGATCGTTCAGGCCGTATCGTTTGCGGGCCTACCGAACCTCGCCGCCACCATCGTCCTGGCGCTTCTGGGTTCGACCCCTCTCGCGCAGCGCAGTCTCGATGCGAATGTCGAGGCGGTTGCGACGGCGCTCGACGAGCAGGGGATCGAGACCGCTCGCGCAGCCGTGGCCAAGATCGTCGGGCGCGACGTCGCACACCTCGATGACGGCGGCGTGGCCCTCGCCGCGATCGAGAGCCTCGCGGAGAGTTTCGCGGACGGCGTCGTCGCGCCTGCGGTGTGGCTGGCGCTGCTCGGCCTGCCGGGCGCGGCCGCGCTCAAGGTGATCAACACGGCGGACAGCATGATCGGGCACCGCACGCCGCGCCACGAGGCCTTCGGCTGGGCGGCGGCGCAGGCGGACGATATCGCGATCTGGCCGGCCGCGCGGCTCGCCGCCGTGCTGCTCGTCGTCGCTGCCGCCGTGGTCCCGGGCGCATCGCCGAGCCGGGCGTGGCGGATCATGCGGCGCGACGCGCGTCATTCGCCCTCGCCCAATGCCGGCTGGCCGGAAGCGGCGATGGCCGGCGCACTGGACGTTCGGCTCGGGGGCCCGCGCCGCTACGCCGGCGAGATCGTCGCGGCCCCGACGATCGGCGAAGGCCCCGCCCCGTGCGGCGCAGCCGACATTCGGCGTGCGCTGCGGCTCTATCGCGTCGCGTGCGCGCTCGGGATCGCGTTCGTGACGGGGATTGCCCTCGTCATCGCGCGAAGCTGAGGAGGCGATCGAGATCGAGATGCGCGGCCATGTGCGCCGCGACGGCGTCGATCGCGGCCTCCTGGCGCGCCTCGTAGCTGCGCCCGTCGCTCGCGACATCGAATCGCGCGAGCAAGGCCGCGCGCTGACGATCATCGGCGAAGAGGCCGTGGATGTAGCAGCCGGCGACACGGCCATCGTCGGAGATCGCACCATCCTCCCGCCCGTCGCTCAGCCGCGCGTAAGGTGCTCTCGCGTCCGTGCTTTCCCCCATGTGCATCTCGTAGCCCGAAAACGGCGCGCCGTTCGCTTCGCCGGTCACCGCTTCGAGACGCTTGTCTCCCGTCAGCCGCGTCGAGATGGGCAGAAGCGCGAGCCCGTCGACGGTCGCGGGCGGCCCCTCGAGCCCGAGCGGATCGGCGACGCGTTCGCCGAGCATCTGGTAGCCCCCGCAAAGCCCGAGCACGTGCCCCCCGCGACGAAGATGCGCGCGAATGTCGACGTCCCAACCTTCGCGGCGTAGCGCCGCGAGGTCCGCGATCGTGGTCTTGGAGCCGGGGAGGACGACGAGCCGCGCCTCGCTCGGCAGAGGCGTGCCGGGCGCGACCGTGACGAGGCGCACCGCCGGCGCCTGGCGCAGCGGATCAAGGTCGTCGAAGTTGGAAATGCCGGGCAGCAGCGGGACGGCGATCGTGAGCGTCCCGCCTTCGTTCGGCCGCCAGCCGCGCAGGGCGAGTGAATCCTCCGCGGGCAGCATGGCGGCGGCGGCGCAATGCGGCACGAGGCCGAGCGCCGGCCAGCCCGTGCGCGCCGCGATGATCCGCATCCCCTCGGCGAACAGGCTCGCGTCGCCGCGAAACCGGTTGACGAGAAAGCCGCGCACGAGCGCGGCATCCTCGGGGTCGAGGACGGCCTGCGTGCCGACGATCTGCGCGATGACGCCGCCGCGGTCGATGTCGCCGACGAGGACCACGGGGACGTCGGCCGCGCGGGCGAAGCCCATGTTGGCGATGTCGCGCGAGCGCAAATTGATCTCGGCCGCGCTGCCCGCGCCCTCGACGAGCACGAGATCGGCCTGCGCGCGAAGGCGCGCGAAGCTTTCGAGCACGGCCGGCATCAGCTTCGGTTTCCAGTCCTGGTAGGCGCGCGCCTCGGCCTGGCCCGCGACGCGCCCGCGCACGACGATCTGCGAGCCGGTGCCGCTTTGCGGCTTCAGGAGCACGGGGTTCATGTCGACGCCGGGCGGCACGCCGCAGGCGCGCGCCTGCAGCCACTGCGCGCGCCCGATCTCGCCCCCGTCGACGGTGACGGCGGCGCTGTTCGACATGTTCTGCGGCTTGAAGGGGCGCACGCGGAGGCCGCGTTGCGTGAAGGCGCGACAGAGCCCGGCGACGACGAGCGACTTGCCGACGTCGGAGCCGGTGCCCTGGATCATCAGAGCGCGGCTCATGGCACCCTCACGCGTCGACCCTCATCCAGCATTCGCCCCGCCCGCTCCATCCCTCGACCTCAGGCGTGTTACAGCGATCCGCCGGCGAACGGGAGAGCGCGGGCGCATCGCGAAGGAGGCTCGATGCCCAAGATCGATCTCGACGCCGTACCGCGCGTCAGGGGCTCCGGCTATCCGGCGCCGCTCGACGCGCCCTGCGCGACGCGCGTGCGCCAGCGGCTCGGCGATGCCGGCGGCCTGCGGGATTTCGGCGTCAACCTCATGCACCTCCCGCCGGGCGGCTGGTCGAGCCAGCGCCATTGGCATACGCATGAGGATGAATTCGTCTACGTGCTGGCGGGCGAAGTGGTGCTCGTCGAGGACCAGGGCGAGACGCCGCTGCGGGCGGGCGATTGCGCCGCCTTCCCGAAGAATTCCGGCAACGGGCATCACATGATCAACCGCTCCGGCGCGACGGCGATCTACCTCGAGATCGGCTCGCGCCACTGGGACGATCTGACGACCTGCTCCGACGTCGACATGATGAGTGCGAATGCGGACGGGCGCTTCACGCACAAGGACGGGACGCCCTACCCCGAGCGGCTCACACCACGATCGTGAGCCGCTCCGCCGCGCGCGTGATCCCGGTGTAGAGCCACCGGTTGCGGTGCTCGCGGAAGGCGCCGCTCTCGTCGAAGAGCATCACGTCGTCCCATTGCGAGCCCTGCGCCTTGTGCACGGTGAGGACATATCCGAAGTCGAACGCGTCCGAGGCGCGGCGCATCGAGGCCGGCACGCCCTCCTCGCCCTCCGTGAAATATTCGGGCCGGACCGCGATGCGCAGCGGCTTTCGGGCGGGCTCGTCCTCAGGCACGATGCCGTAGCGCAGCTTGCCGGCGCGCGTCGCCGCCTGCGTCTTGACGATCCACAGACCGCCGTTGAGCAGTCCCTTGGTCTTCTCGTTGCGCAGGCACACGAGCTTCTCGCCCGGCTGCGGATAAGGGTCGGCGTGGCCCGCGAGCTGGCGTATGCGGCCGTTGAAGCTGCGGCGCGTCTTGTTCATCCCGACGAGCACCTGATCCGCCCCTTGCACGAGCCCGGCGTCGATCTCGGCGCGGCGCAGCACGCGGGTCTCGCCGTAAGTCCCGGGGGTGAGGCGGCCGCCCTCGCGCACCAGCATCGAGAGGCGGATGATCGGATTGCCGGCCGCCTGGCGGTGGACTTCGGTGAGCATCGCGTCCGGCTCGGCATCGGTGAAGAAGCCGCCACCTTTCACGGGCGGCAGCTGCGCCGGGTCGCCGAGCACCAGAACCGGCTTGCCGAAGGAGAGCAGGTCGCGGCCGAGTTCCTCGTCGACCATCGAGCATTCGTCGATGATGATGAGCTCGGCTTTCGCGGCGGCGCTGTCGGCGTTGAGGACGAAGGAGGGTTCCTCCGTGTCCGCGTCACGCAGCCGGTAGATGGCGGAGTGGATCGTGCGGGCATCCCGGCAGCCGCGCTTGCGCAGCACGAGCGCCGCCTTTCCGGTGAAGGCGGCGAAGACGACGTCACCGTCGACGTCCTCGGCGAGCTGCTTGGCCAACGTCGTCTTGCCGGTGCCGGCGTAGCCGAACAGCCGGAAGACCTGAGGCTCGCCGCGGCGGATCCAGTCGGAGACGGCGCGCAGCGCGTCCTCCTGCTGCGGCGACCAGGCCATGGCTAGCAGCGGCTCCCGGGGTCGGATGCGGCGAGATTCGGCACGCCCTTGCCTCCTCTCGCGCGATCCCCCATGTCAAGGCCGACGCACCGGATCGGCCGGGCGAGGCAGGACGAGACCCCATGAGCCAGGCCCGCGGCCGTATCTTCGAAGATTTCTCCCGGCTGATGACCGATGCGTCCGGCCTAGCGCAAGGCGTGCGCCGCGAGATCGAGACCATCGTGCGCGGGCAGGTCGAGCGCCTCCTGGCCGCCGCGAACGTCGCCTCGCGCGAGGAGTTCGACGCGGTGAAGGCGATGGCCGCGCTGGCGCGCGACGAGAACGAGCGGCTCGAGCGGCGCATCCAGGCGCTCGAGGCAAAGCTCGGCAGCGCCGCGGTGCCGCCGAGGAGCGCCGGCGACCCGTCGATCTAGGCGTCGCCGCCTCGACCGAGGAGGGGGTTACCTTCAGCGGAACGCTCTGCTACCAGCCGAGCCGACGTGCTGCGCCGCCCGGCGGTCCGACGAGGCCGGCGGCCCCTGGAGACACAGATGCTCATCGATAAGATCGCCATCGGCAAGAACCCGCCGGAGGACGTCAACGTCATCATCGAGGTGCCGATCGGCGGCGAGCCGATCAAGTACGAGATGGACAAGGCCTCCGGCGCGCTCGTCGTCGACCGCTTCCTCTACACGTCCATGCGTTACCCCGGGAACTACGGCTTCATCCCGCACACGCTGTCCGAAGACGGCGACCCGTGCGACGTCATCGTCTGCAACACGCGCGCGATCATTCCCGGCGCCGTCATCGCCTGCCGCCCCGTCGGCGTGCTCGAGATGGAGGATGAGGCGGGCGGCGACGAGAAGATCGTCGCGGTGCCGGTCGCCAAGCTCACGCGGCGCTACGACCGCGTGCGCAACTACACCGATCTGCCCGACATCACGATCGAGCAGGTTCAGCACTTCTTCGAGCACTACAAGGATCTCGAGAAGGGCAAGTTCGTGAAGATCGTCGGCTGGGGCGATGCCGACAAGGCCAAGTCGCTGGTGACGCAGGCGATCGAGCGCGCGAAGACAAAAAAGGCCGGCTGACCCCCTTCGCCCTGTTCTGGCCACGAGCATGCGCGAGGCAGGCGCCTCGCGCCGCGGGTGGACCCGGCTCTGGAGTTGGCGTTGCACCCGGCCGTGATCCACGACATCTCGCTCGGCGTCTTCGAGACGATCTTCTTCCTCTCGGTCGCGGGGCTCGTCGCCGTAGGGGTGACGTTCCTCGCGCTGATCGCGATCAAGCTCTACGACCTCGTCGGGCCGCCGCATTGGCGCAACCATCTGCCCCGGGCCTTCCTGCCGGAGAGCGACCTGCCCGGCGTCCTCGTACAGATTCCCGTCTTCAACGAACACGAGGTCGCCATCGGCGCGCTGCGCGCCGCGACGACGCTCGACTGGCCACGCGATCGCCTGCGCATTCAGATCCTCGACGATTCGACGGACGAGTCGGTCGAGATGCTCGCGGCCGCTGCCGCCGAGATCGCCGCGGAGGGGTTTCGCGTCGACCACCGCCACCGCACGGCCCGCGCCGGCTTCAAGGCGGGCGCGCTCGAGGAGGGCCTCGCCGTCACGGACGAGCCGTTGATCGCGATGCTCGATGTCGATTTTCGGCCGCCGCCCCACTGGCTGCGCGACGTCGTCCCCGTGCTTCTCGCCGACCCCAACGCCGCCTTCGTGCAGTCGCGCTGCGAGTTCGCAAACTATCGCACCAACCTGCTGACGCGGATCCAGGGCCTGATGCTCGACGCGCATTTCGTGGTCGAACAGGCCGGGCGCTATCGCGCCGGCTGGCTCTTCCAGTTCAACGGGACGGGCGGCATCTGGCGCCGCGACGCGATCGCCGAGGCGGGCGGGTGGTCCTCGGATTCACTCGTCGAGGATCTCGACCTAACCATCCGCGTCGCGCTGGCCGGGTGGCGCGGGCTCTTCATGATGGAGCCCGGCGTCCCCGGCCTCGTGCCGGAACGGGTCTCGCATTGGCGCGTGCAGCAGCGGCGCTGGTCGACCGGCTTCGTCGAGGTCGCCCGCAAGCTGCTCGTCACGATCTGGACGGCGCCGTGGTCGCTCACCTTCAAGCTGTCGACCAGCGTCATCATCTTCGTGCAGGCGTTCTACCCGTTCGCCGCGACCGCGTTCCTGTCGTTTCTCGCCTGCGTCATCATCCGCCGCGGGCACGTCTCGCCCTACATCCAGACCGGCGAGCTCGTGCTGAGCCTCATCGTCGTCATCGCGCTCGGCATGACGCTTTTGCCTTATGTCGCCTTGAAGCGCGGGCCGCTGTGGCGCTATTTCGCGACGGTCGTCATGCTGCCACCGGCGATGGTCTTCATCAGCCTGTCCAACGCCCCGTCGATCCTGACGACGATCTTCGGGCGGCGCGAGAGCTTCAAGCGCACGCCGAAATCGCAGAAGGCGAGCCGCGAGGCGCCCGCCCGCGACTGACCGGACCTCTCAATCCGCGGCGGTCAGATCGTCCGGCAGCAGCACGAGATCGAGCCGCCCGCCCGTGGCACGGGCCTCCGCCCAATCATCCGTGTCGAAGACGAGAACCGCCAGCGCGCAGGGCGGAAAATGGTGGCGCAGCCGCTGCACGTCGGCCGGATCGGCATCGCGCGTGAGGAGCGCCGCCACCTCCTGGATGCCGTGGTTGTGCCCGACGATCATCAGCGTGCGCATCGACGGATCGACGAGGCGCAGCGTATCGCGGATCTGCATCGCGCCGGCGTTGTAGAGCTAGGCCTCGATGCGCGCGTCGATGCGGCGGTCGCCGGCGGCGGCCAGACCCTCGAAGGTCTGGCGCGTCCGCGCCGCGGACGAGACGAGCGCGAGATCGGGCCAGAGGCCGCGGTCGGCCAGATAGCGCCCCAGCCGAGCGGCCTCCCTATGTCCGCGCTCGGCGAGAACGCGCGCATGGTCCTCGCCATGGCCGTGGCCGACCGCCTTGGCGTGGCGCAGCAGCAGCAACGTCAACATGGGCGGTCCTGGCGGCGAGGGGGCATTCGCGCATCCTTAGGGCGCGGCGACCCCGCGGTCCACCGCGCCCTAGAGCCGATCCCGCCGAAGTGGCCCCGGTTCGGCGACGAGGATCGGCTCCAGCTTTAAGATGCTGGCGCGGGTCCTTATCGGCCAGACGAATTCGTCTGGCCGGGACGCGCGCTAGTCGTTCATCGCGCGCAGTGCCGCGGCGGCAGCGAAGGGGGCACCGGCGATCGCGGCAAGGCTCATCGCACACACGATCAGGAGCGGCGTCGCGAACGGCACCGGATTGCCGATCCCCGCCGTCCCGGCCGAGACGCCGAAGATCAGCACCGGGATCGAGAGCGGCAGGATCAGCACGGCCATCAGGAGCCCCCCGCGGCGCAGGCCGACGGTGAGCGCGGCGCCGACCGCGCCCAGCATGGTGAGGGCCGGCGTGCCCGCCGCCAGGGAGGCCGTCGTCTGCCAGAGCGCCTGGCCGGACATGCCGAGCATCAGCCCGAAGAGCGGCGTCGCGACGATGAGCGGCACGGCGGTGAGTAGCCAATGCGCGAGGCACTTCACGAGCACGATCGCCTCGGCGGCCGTTCGGCTCATCAGGAGGAGATCGAGCGACCCGTCGTCTCGGTCGGCCTGAAACAGCCGGGCGAGCCCGAGCAGCGTCGCGAGCAGCCCCGCGATCCAGAGGATCGCCGGCCCGATCCGCGACAGCAGGTTGAGATCCGGCCCGACGCCGAAGGGCACGAGCACGACGAGGATGAGGAAGAAGACGACCCCGAGGGCCGCGCCGCCGCCGATGCGCCGGCCGACGGCGAGATCGCGCCGCAGCAGAGCGACGAGCGCGCTCATGCCGGCGGGCGCTCGGAAGCAAGGCGCTCGGCGAGATCGATGACGCGGTGCGGCAGGGCGAGCGGCTGGTGCGAGGCGACGAGGATCGCGCCGCCGCCGGCGAGATGGCGCTCCATGTGGCCGGTGAGGAGCGCCTGCGCGCCGACATCGAGCGCGATCAGCGGTTCGTCGAGCAGCCAGATCGGCCGCGCCACGACGAGGAGGCGGGCGAGCGCGACGCGCCGCTTCTGCCCGGCCGACAGATAGCCGGCGGGCAGATCGTGCAGGCGGGCGATGCCGAGGGCGCAGAGGGCTTCGCGCGGAGTCATTCCGGGGCTCGCGACGCGGGAACCCGGACCCGGTTTGCTCGAGACGTTGCCGGCGTCGCGGGCGGACGCCAGTTCCGGGTTCGGCTGCGCCGCCCCGGAATGACAGGCCAGCATCTGCGACCAGAACGCGAGGTTTTCGCCGACGGCGAGCGCGGCCTTCAAGGCATCCTCGTAGCCGAGATAGTGCAGCGTCTCGACGCCGCGCACCTCCTCGCTCGCGAGGCCGTAGACGATGCGCCCCGCGCGCGCCGGCAAAAGGCCGGAAAGCGTGCGCAGCAGCGTCGACTTACCGGCCCCGTTGCGCCCGGTGACGAGCAGGGCCTGGCCGGCCGACAAGGTGAACGACAGGTCGGACAGGATGGTGCGGCCGCCGCGGTCTACGACGAGCTTTTCGACGGCGATCAAGGGAGCGGGCACGGACGGTAGGCGCCCATCTTGCATTGCCAAAGGGTTCGGCGCATCACGTAGCGCCTCCAGTTTGGATTATCTATAAGGCAGCCGGCAGGCGCCTTGCCGACTTTCAGGAAAACGATCGATGTCCTCTCTCGACAGCTTCAAATGCCGCAAAAAGCTCACCGTCGGGGACAAGACGTACCATTACTTCTCGCTCGAAGAGGCCGAGAAGAACGGGCTGAAGGGCATCTCGAGGCTGCCCTTTTCCATGAAGGTGCTGCTCGAGAACCTGCTGCGGCATGAGGACGGAACGTCCGTCAAGAAGGAAGACATCGAGGCCTGCGCCGCATGGCTCGACAACAAGGGCACGACCGAGAAGGAGATCGCCTTCCGCCCTGCCCGCGTGTTGATGCAGGATTTCACGGGCGTGCCCGCCGTCGTCGACCTCGCGGCGATGCGCGACGCCATGACCAAGCTCGGCGGCGACCCGCAGAAGATCAACCCGCAGGTCCCCGTTCACCTCGTCATCGACCATAGGGTGATGGTCGACGAATTCGGCACACCCAAGGCCTTCGGCGACAACGTCGAGCTCGAATATTCGCGCAACGGCGAGCGCTACAAGTTCCTCAAATGGGGCCAAGGCTCCTTCGACAATTTCCGCGTCGTGCCGCCTGGCACCGGCATCTGCCACCAGGTGAACCTCGAATATCTCGCCCAGACCGTCTGGACGCGCGAAGAGGAGGTCGAGAAGGAGAGCGGCAAGACGAAGACGATCGAGGTCGCCTATCCCGACTCGCTCGTCGGCACCGATTCGCACACGACCATGGTGAACGGCATCGGCGTGCTCGGCTGGGGCGTCGGCGGCATCGAGGCGGAGGCGGCGATGCTCGGCCAGCCCGTCTCGATGCTGCTGCCCGAGGTGATCGGCTTCCGTCTGACCGGCGAGCTGCGCCCCGGCGTCACCGCGACCGACCTCGTGCTCACCGTCACGCAGATGCTGCGCAAGAAGGGCGTCGTCGGCAAGTTCGTCGAGTTCTACGGCCCCGGCCTCAACGCGATGACGCTCGCCGACCGCGCGACGATCGGCAACATGGCGCCGGAATATGGCGCCACCTGCGGCTTCTTCCCGATCGACAAGGAGACGCTGGCCTATCTGACCATGTCGGCCCGCACTTCCGAGCGCGTCGAGCTCGTCGAGGAATATGCCAAGGCGCAGGGCCTCTATCGCCGGAAGGACACCCCGGATCCGGTCTTCACCGACACGCTCGAGCTCGACCTCGGCGACGTCGTTCCCTCGATGGCCGGCCCGAAGCGCCCCGAGGGTCGCGTTTCGCTCGAGAGCGTCGGCAGCGGCTTCGAGGAGGCTCTCGGCAAGGAGTACAAGAAGACCGAGAAGAAGGACGCGCGCTTCAAGGTCGAGGGCACCGACTTCGACCTCGGCCACGGCGACGTCGTCATCGCGGCGATCACCTCCTGCACCAACACCTCCAACCCCAACGTGCTGATCGGCGCCGGCCTCCTCGCCCGCAAGGCGGCCGCCAAGGGGCTGACCTCGAAGCCGTGGGTGAAGACCTCGCTCGCGCCCGGCAGCCAGGTCGTCGCCGAATATCTCGACGCCTCGGGCCTGCAGGCCGATCTCGACAAGCTCGGCTTCAACCTGATCGGCTTCGGCTGCACGACCTGCATCGGCAATTCCGGCCCGCTGGCGCCCGAGATCTCGAAGGCCATCAACGACAACGACATCGTGGCCTCGGCCGTCAGCTCGGGCAACCGCAATTTCGAAGGCCGCGTGTCGCCGGACGTGCAGGCGAATTATCTCGCCTCGCCGCCGCTCGTCGTCGCCCACGCCATCGCCGGCACCGTCGCGATCGATCTGCAGAAGGATCCGATCGGCAAGGACAAGGACGGCAAGGACGTCTTCCTGAAGGACATCTGGCCGACCGCGAAAGAGGTCGACGAGTACATCGAGAAATACGTGACCCGGAAGGTGTTCAAGTCGCGCTACGCCGACGTCTTCCGCGGCGACGATCACTGGCGCGAGGTCAACGCGCCGAAGGGCGAGACCTACGCCTGGGACATGGGCTCGACCTACGTGCAGAACCCGCCCTACTTCGAAGGCATGGGCATGAAGCCCGAGCCCGTCGAGGACATCGTCAACGCGCGTGTCCTCGCCCTGCTCGGCGACAAGATCACGACCGACCACATCTCCCCGGCCGGCTCGATCAAGCAGGCCTCGCCCGCCGGCACCTATCTCTCCGAGCATCAGGTGGCGGTGAAGGACTACAACCAGTACGGCACGCGCCGCGGCAACCACGAAGTCATGATGCGCGGCACCTTCGCCAACATCCGCATCAAGAACTTCATCCGCCAGGGCGAGGACGGCACAGTGCCGGAAGGCGGCATGACCAAGCACTGGCCGGACGGCGAGGAGATGTCGATCTACGACGCGGCGATGAAATATGCCGCGGAGAAGGTGCCGCTCGTCGTCTTCGCCGGCGCCGAATACGGCAACGGCTCCTCGCGCGACTGGGCGGCCAAGGGCACGCGTCTCCTCGGCGTGCGCGCGGTGATCGCGGAGAGCTTCGAGCGCATCCACCGCTCGAACCTCGTCGGCATGGGCGTCCTGCCGCTCACCTTCGAGCCGGGCACCACATGGTCGACGCTGAAGCTCAAGGGCAACGAGACGGTGACGATCCACGGCCTCGGCGACACCCTGCGCCCGCGCCAGAAGATGGAGGCGACCATCAAGGGCGCGGACGGCGCCGAGACCAAGGTGCCGCTGCTCTGCCGCATCGCGACGCTCGAGGAGCTCGAATATTTCAACAACGGCGGCATCCTGAGCTACGTGCTCCGGCAGCTCGCGAAGGCGGCGTGAGGCGGCACATCCTCCCGCGTGAAACGGGGGAGGGGGACCCTGCGAAGCAGGGTGGAGGGGGCAGCCGCCGCTCTGATCTTACCCGGCGTGTGATGACGCGAGCTTTCAAACAAGATGGAGGGACGCTCGGCCCCCTCCACCGTCTTCGACGGTCCCCCTCCCCCGCCGTGCGGGGGAGGATGCGCGCCCCTACCCCGCCAGCCCCACCTCGACGAGATTGTCCGAGAAGGTCGGCGAGTGGCCCATGCCGCCGAAGGTCGAGGCGCTGATCACGTTGACGGCCCCGCCCTTGTTGAGCGCGTGCCAATAGCCGAGCGAGGCGACGACGACGCCTTGCGGTACGTCCTCCGTCACGCTGGCGGCGCCGTGGAACGTGCCGCGATCGTTGAAGACGCGCACCTCCGCGCCGTGCCCGATGTTGCGGGCGCTCGCATCGGCCGGGTTGATGAGGATCGCCTGCTCGCCCTGGCGCGCGATCTTGTGCGTCTCGTTCGCATATTGCGAGTTGAGGAAGCCGTGGCTCTTCGGCGAGACGATGTTGAGCGGGAAGCGCGCCGCCTGCTTGGGGTTCGTCTCCGGGCTTTCGTTGGCCGGGACGTAACCCGGCAGCGGATCGAGTTTGGTGCCGTCCTGGAAGGCCATGTACATCTGCCGGAACGGCGGCGCGACGAAGTCCCCGCCGGTCTCGGCCGCCTCCGAATAGAACTCGCACTTGCCCGACGGCGTCGGGAAGTTGCCCTCGGCATGCGGCGTGCGCATCTGCGGATCGCCGATGTTGAGGCGGTACCAGCCGTGCGTCTTCAGATAGGCGAGGTCGATGCCACCCATCTTCGGCGAGGCCCAGTCGATGAAGTGCTCCATCTGCTCGCTCTCGCTCATCGCGAACCGCGGCTCGGTGAAGCCGAAGCGCTTGGCGAGGCGCCGGAACAGCTCCGCATTCGAGACCGCCTCGCCCGGCGGCTCGATCGCCTTCTCGTTGTAGGTGAAGAAGAAATGGCCCCAGGAGAACATCAGGTCCTGGTGCTCCGCCGCCATCGTCGCCGGCAGCAGGATGTCGGCATAGCGCGCCGTGTCCGTCACGAAATGCTCGCTGACGACGGTGAAGAGATCGTCGCGCGCGAGGCCCTTCTTGATCGCCGCCGTCTCGGCGGAGTTCGAGACGGGATTGGCATTGTAGACCATCAAACCATGCAGGCCGGGCGTCAGCCCGAGCTCGCCGTTGAGCGCGGCGCCGAGCTGCAGCACGTTGACGACGCGCGTGCCCTCGGGGATCAGGTCCGGCCGGCAGACGCGGTCGAACTGGATCGGGAATTCCCACAGCGGCATCTGGTAGACGCCGCCGCCCGGGTCCTTCCACGAGCCCGTCAGCGCCGGCAGGCAGAAGATCGCGCGGAGCGCCTGGGCACCGCCCGCCGAGCGCTCGACCGCGACGCCCGGCCGCAGCGCGGCATTGCGCGTCGTCGCGTATCCGTGCGCGCGGAGGCGGATGTCCTCGGCCGAGACGCCGCAGATGCTCTCCGCATATTCCGGCGTGAAGGCCTGCGCGCGCTCCTTGAGCTGGTCGAAGCCGACCGTGTGCTTCGCGACGTAATCGTTGTCGACGAGGTTGCCGTTGATGATCACGTGGATCATCGCCATGGCGAGCGCGCCGTCCGTGCCGGGCTTCGGCTGGATGTGCCAGTCGGCCTCCTTGGCCGTGCGCGACTTGTAGGGATCGATCACGACGACCTTGGCGCCGTTGCGCTGCGCCTCCTTGACGATGTGCCAGTGGTGGATGTTCGTCGAGATCGAGTTGCAGCCCCAGATGATGATCAGCTTCGATTCGGTGAAGCTCATCGGGTCCGTCCCGTTGGTCGGGCCGACGGTGAGGAGCCAGGCCGTGGACGAGCCGGAGCCGCAGAAGGTCTTCTCGGCCACCGAGGCGCCGAGCTTGTTGAAGAACGCGTCGCCGACCGTGAGGCCCTGGATGACGCCCTCGTTGCCGAGGTAGTTGTACGGCAGGATCGCCTGCGCGCCGTGCGTCGCGATGATGTCCGAGAAGCGCGCGTGAATCGTGTCCAGCGCCTCGTCCCAGCTGATCCGCTCGAACGCGCCCGTGCCTTTCGGGCCGACCCGCTTCATTGGATAGAGGACACGGTCGGGATTATAATGGTGACGGTCGAAGTCCCGAACCTTGCCGCAGAGCGCGCCGCGCGTCATCGGATGGTCGGGATTGCCGCGCACCTCCGTCAGCACGCCGTCCTCGACGGTGTAGAGCATGGCGCAGGTGTCCGGGCAGTCGTGCGGGCAGGCGCCGAGAATCGTCGTGGCGTCCGTCATCTACGGATCCTCCGTGTTCAAGCCGGAGGCAGTTCACGCGTCTTGACGCCGCGATGTAAAGGCGGCACGCCCCCGCCGTTCGGGGGATGCCGGTGCATGGTCGCGCCGATGCGTCAGGCGCGCGGGGGCGCCGCGCGCTGCAGCAGGTTCCAGTAGCCGACCGGCATCAGGCGCTCGAGCAGCGAGGCGAGCTTCGCGTCGTTGCCGACGAGGACCCGCGCCTTGCGCCGCTCGATCCCCGAGACGATGATCTCGGCGGCCCGCTCCGGCGGCATCTTCAGGAACGTGTTCCTCAGCGCCTTTTGCCGCGCGACCTCGTCGGGCGGCACGTCGGAGGGCGAGCGGGCACTGTTGGCGATGTTCGTCGCGATGCCGCCGGGATGCACGACCGTGACACCGACACGGCTGCCGATGAGCTCGTGCCGCAGGCTGTTCGAGAAGCCCCGCACCGCGAATTTTGCCGCGCTGTAGGCCGTCTGCCCCGGCGGCGAGATCAGCCCATAGAGGCTCGAGATGTTGACGATGCGCGCCTCGTCGCTGGCCTGAAGAACGGGCAGGAACGCCCGCGTGAGGCGCACGACGCCCCAGAAATTGATCTCGAGCAGCCAGTCGAAATCGGCCTCCGACACCTGCTCGAAGGAGCCGCCGATCGCGACGCCGGCGTTGTTGACGAGGACGTCGACGGAGCGGTGCGCCGCGCCGACCACGCCGGGAAAGTCGGCCACCGCCGCACGATCGGCGACGTCGAGGCGATGGCGGCTGACGCGGACCTGGTTGCCGACGAGCCGCGCGGTCTCGGCGAGGCCCTCCTCGTTCACGTCGGCGAGGGCAAGGTGGCAGCCGCGTCGGGCCAGCGATCCGGCCAGCGCGCGACCGATGCCGCTCGCCGCACCCGTCACGACCGCCGTGCGATCCCTGAGGTCGAACATGTCCGCGCTCCTGTCAGGCCGCGCGGCGGGCGGTCGCCCGCCGGCGGAATTGCAGCGTGCCGTCCTCCAGCGCGCCGAATTTCAGGGTGGCGAGGTCGAGCGCGTAGTTCTGATAGAGCTTCCACGGCGTCTTCGCGCCCTGCTTGGGCAGGATGGCCGCGGCGCGCTGGATGTAGCCGGAGGTCAGGTCGATCGTCGGCTGCTCGGTGATCGGCTCGCCGCCCGCGTCCGGCACCGCGATGTCGCTGCGCGAGGCCTCGAGCTGGTTGAGGACGCGGCAGACGAAGGCGGAGGTGAGCTCGCATTTCAGCGTCCAGGACGCGTTGGTGTAGCCGATCGCCACCGCGAAGTTCGGCACGCCGGCGAACATCATGCCCTTGTAGAGATAGAGGTCCGAGGTCTTCTTCTCCTCGCCGTCGACGATGAGGCGCATACCGCCGATCAGCTTGATGCGCAGCCCCGTCGCGGTGACGACGATGTCGGCCTCGAGCGACGCGCCGGAGGCGAGCTGCAGCCCCGTCTCGGTGAACGTCTCGATCGTATCGGTCTCGACGGAGGCGCGGCCGCCCTTCACGGCTTCGAAGAAATCGCCGTCCGGCACGAAGCAGAGGCGCTGGTCCCACGGCTTGTAGCGCGGCGTGAAATGCGTGCCGACATCGAAGCCCGGTCCGAGCTGCTCGCGCACGCCGTCGATGAGACGCTGGCGGATCTTCTCGGGGGCGCTGCGCGAGAGCTTGTAGAAGAGGATCGTCAGCAGCACGTTCTTCCAGCGCGTCGCCCCATGCGCGACACGGGCCGGCAGGACCCGTTGCAGGACGCGCGCGATGCGGTCCTCGCTCGGCAGCGACATGATGTAGGTCGGCGAGCGCTGTAGCATGGTGACATGCGCCGCTTTCTTCGCCATCTCGGGGACGAGCGTCACGGCCGTCGCGCCGCTGCCGATCACGACGACGCGCTTGCCGGCGTAGTCGAGCGTCTCGGGCCAGGCCTGCGGATGGACGATCGGGCCCGCGAAGCGCTCCATGCCCGGCCAGCCCGGCATGTAGCCGCCGTCGTAATCGTAATAGCCGCTGCACATGTAGAGGAACGTGCAGGTGAGCCGCCGCGGCGCGGGATCGTCGCCGACCGCCACCTCGAGCGTCCAGCGCGCCGCGTCGCTGCTCCACGCCGCCGAGACGACGCGGTGCCGGTAGCGGATCGTGCGGTCGATCCCGAATTCCGCGGCCGTGTCGCGGACATAGGAGAGAATCGATCCGCCGAGCGCGATCGACTGGTCGCTGCGCCACGGACGGAACGAGAAGCCGAAGGTGTAGAGGTCGGAATCGGAGCGCAGGCCGGGATAGCGGAACAGGTCCCAGGTCCCGCCGAGCGAGTCCCGCGCCTCCAGGATCGCGTAGGAGCGCGACGGGCATTCGCGCTGAAGATAATAGCCGGCGCTGATGCCGGAAATTCCGGCGCCGACGACCAGCACGTCGACATGCTCGGCCGGCTCCGCCTGCGGGCGTCGCTCCGGAAGCTCGATGGTCTCGCTCATCGTCGCCTGCCTCCCTGTCTCGCCCGCCCGTCTCTCGCCCGCCCTTCGCGCGCTTGCCAAGCCGGCGACCGCGTGGCACGCCTAGGGTATGCACCCTAGTTAGGGCGAGCACCCTAGACATGTCAATGCGACCATCGACAGGCACCAGGAAAGGCGGGACGCGCACGCGCATCCTCGCCACATGCCGCGCGCTGTTCAACGAAGGCGGCCCGAGCAAGGTGACGACAGCCGAGATCGCCGCCGCCGTCGGCATCGCGGAAGGCAACCTGCACTACCATTTCCCGCGCAAGGAGCAGATCGTCGAGGCGCTGTTCGACGGGTTCGAATCCGCCACGCGCGAGGTCGCCGCCTCGCATGCGAGCAGCGTCGGGCCGGAGCGCTACAGCACCTACCTCGCCGCCTGGTTCAATCTGATGTGGGAGTGGCGCGTCTTCTATCGTGACGGCGCAGCGATCCACGCGCTGGCGCCGGCGTTGCGGCCGCGGCTCAAGGCCCTGAGCGACGAGACGCAGGCGGAGGTTCGCGCCGCGCTCCGGGAGATGACGGCGGAAGACCTCCTCTCCGCGTCCGCCGAGGAGATCGAAACGCTGATCGTCAACACCTGGATCGTCTCGGCCTACTGGATCGACTACCTGCGGACCATTCGCGGCGTGACCCGCATCGAGCGACACCATCTGCGCTGGGGCGCGCGGCAATTGCAGAGCCTGTTCACGCCCTACCTTACCCCGAAAGGCCGCGCGCTGGTGACGCTCGGCGATTGAGGCTTGTCTTCGCCGCCCGCTTCGGCACGATCCTCTCGCGCGGGACGGGGAGCGAAGCGGGCGTGACGATCGTAGACGAACGGCGGCCAGGGGACGAGGCGACGATCGCCGCGCCTTCTGCCCGCGCGCTCGTCGAAGCCGAGCGCGTGCGCAAGACGTTCGGCGGCGGCGCCGTCGTCGCGCTCGACGACGTTTCCCTCACGCTCGCCCCCTGCGAGTTCTTCACCCTGCTCGGCCCGTCCGGCTGCGGCAAGACCACGCTGCTGCGGCTGCTCGCCGGCTTCGAACATCCCGACGGCGGCTGCCTTTTGCTCGACGGTCGCCCCGTCGCGGACGAGCCGCCAAACCGGCGGCCGGTCAACACCGTCTTCCAGTCCTACGCGCTCTTTCCGCACCTGACCGTGGCGGGCAACGTCGCGTTCGGCCTCGAACGGCAGGGGCTCGCGCGCGCCGCGATCAAGGACCGCGTGACCCAGATGCTCGCGCTGGTGCGGCTCGAGGACATGGCGCACCGCCGCCCCCGCGAGCTCTCCGGCGGCCAGCAGCAGCGCGTCGCGCTGGCGCGCGCCCTGGCGCCCCGCCCGAAGCTGCTCCTCCTCGACGAGCCACTTTCGGCTCTCGACCTCAAGCTGCGCCGCTCGATGCAGGTCGAGCTGAAACGCCTGCAGCGCGAGACCGGCGTCACCTTCCTGCTCGTGACGCACGACCAGGAGGAGGCCTTCTCGGTCTCCGATCGCGTTGCGGTGATGAACGAGGGTCGCATTCTGCAGATCGGCGGGCCGCAAACGATCTACGACCGACCCAACTGCCGATTCGTGGCCGAGTTCACGGGCGCCAACGTGCTGCCGGGCGCGCTGGCCGGCCTCGACGCGCCCTTCGTCGCCGTGCGGCCAGACGCCGTGATCGTCTCGCGCGACGCCGGCATGCCGGGCCGAATCCTCGATCTGACCTTCCGCGGCGCCCGCACGACCTGCCTCGTCGCGCTCGACGCGGGGCCGACGATCGCGGCCGAGCGCACCGATCTGCCCGAGGGCCTCGCGCCGGGCGACGCGGTCGCCTGCCGCTTCGCGCCCGGCGCCCTGCGCTCGCTCGAGGGCTGACATGGCTCTCTCGCGGCGCGACGCCGCGCTCCTCGCCACGCCGGCGCTCGCGACGATCGCGATCTTCATGGTCGTTCCGATGGCGCTCGCGCTCGTCACCTCGTTTCTCACGTCCTCGCCCTACGGCGGCGTGACGCCTCCGGCGACGCTCGGCTCCTACGTGCGCTTCGTCTACGACCGCGATCTCGACGATCATCTCGTCTTCGATACGACCTATCTGCAGATTTTCGCGCGCCCCTTCGTCCAGGCGGCGGTCAGCACGGCGCTCTGCCTCGCGCTCGCGCTTCCGCTCGCCTGGTACATGGCGACGCGGCCGCTTCGCCTGCGCCGCTGGCTGGTGCTGCTCGTCACCATCCCGTTCTGGACCAATCTTCTGATCCGCATCTATTGCTGGGTGCTGCTCCTGCGCGACGAGGGGCTGATCAACCGTGTCCTGATCGACCTGCACCTCGTGTCGTCACCCATCGGCTTCCTCTACACGGACGGCGCGATCCTGGCCGGGCTCGTCTATTCGAACCTGCCGTTCATGGCGCTGCCCATCTATGCGGCGCTCGAGAAGCTCGATCCCGTGCTCATCGAGGCGGCCTACGACCTCTACGCGGACCGGCGCGCCGTGCTCGCCCGCATGTGGTCTGGCCGGCGGCAAAACCCGGCGTCGCGGCGGGCACTCTGCTCGTCTTCGTGCCCTCGCTCGGCGCCTTCGTCGCGCCGGATATCCTCGGCGGCGGCAAGAAGCTGATGATCGGCAGCCTCATCCAGCAGCAGTTCACCACCGGGCGCGACTGGCCCTTCGGCTCGGCGCTGTCGATGATCCTGATGGCCTTCGTGCTCGGCGTGCTGGCCTGGAACGCCCTGCGCCGTGGCCGCTTGGAGCCGCTCGCATGAGCGCGCGCGGCTTCGACTGGCGGCGCATGCCCGCCGTCGCCGCGCTGTCGGCCGCGACGCTCGCTTTCCTCTATCTGCCGCTCGTCGTCCTCGTCGTCTACGCGTTCAACGCCAATCGCGTCGCGCTGATCTGGAGCGGTTTCAGCCTGCGCTGGTTCGCCAAGGCGCTCGCCAACGACGACCTGCGCCGCGCCGCCGGCAACAGCCTCGCTGTCGCCGCCGTCGCGACGCCGTGCGCGACGATCCTCGCGATGCCGGCCGCGATCGCATTCGAGCGCGCCCGCGCGCTGCCGGGCCGAGCTGCCGGCGAAGCGCTGATCGCGCTGCCCCTCGTGGCGCCGGAGATCGTGACCGCAATCGCGACGCTCGTCTTCTTCGAGACGATCGGGCTGCACGCCGGGCTCGGCAACATCATCCTGGCGCACGTCGCCTTCTGCCTGCCTTTCGCGATGCTGCCGATGCGCGCGCGGCTGCGCGAGATGCCGACCGACATCGAGGATGCGGCCCGCGACCTCTACGCCGGCCGCTGGGCGGTGTTCCGGCACGTGACGCTGCCGATGCTGACGCCGGCCATCGTCGCCGGCGCAACGCTCGCGTTCGTCGTCTCGCTCGACGATTTCATCATCACGCTGATGCTGGCCCAGGCGGGCGCGACGACCCTCCCCGTCTACCTCTACAGCATGCTACGCCTGGGCGTGACGCCGGAGGCGAACGCGGCGGCGACGATCTTGCTCGTCGTCTCGATCGCGGCCGTGGTCGCGGCCGCGCTCCTCGCGTCGCGGCGGAGTTTCAAGGGGGAGGATCGAGGATGATGTCGCGGTATCGCGCGGCTCTGGCCGGGCTGTTCGCGCTGGCGCTCGGCACGTCCGCGCACGCGGGCGGCGATCTCTTCATCTACAACTGGACCGATTACACGGCGCCCGAGCTGATCAAGAAATTCGAGGCCGAGACGGGTCTCAAGGTGACCGTCGACACCTACGATTCGAACGAGACGCTGCTCGCCAAGCTGAAATCCGGTGCAGCCGGCTACGACATCGTCGTCGCCTCGTCCGACTTTGTGCCGATCTTCGCGAAAGAGGGCCTGATCCAGAAGATCGATGCGCCGAAGCTGCCCGGCTACGCGAACATCGAGCCGCGCTGGCGCCGTCCGGCCTGGGACCCGCAGAACGCCTACACCGTGCCGTTCGATTGGGGCGTCACCTCCTACGCGGTGAACACCCGAGCCGTGCCGAACCCCGGCGACTCGCTGAAGACGCTCTTCGTCCCCCCGCCCGAGGCCAAGGGCCGGATCGCGATGCTGGGCTCGGCGAGCGAAGTCGCCTCCCTCGCCGAGCTCTACCTCGGGATGCCGCCGTGCCAGACCGACACGGCGCATATGAAGCAGGTCTACGACGTGCTCGCCGCACAGGCGCCCGACGTGAAGATCTACAGCTCCGACGGCATCATCGAGCGGCTCGCCTCGGGCGACGTCGCGATGCATGAGGTCTGGAACGGCGATGCGGCGCGCGCCCGCCTCAACAATCCCGCGATCCGCTTCATTTTCCCGAAGGAGGGCGTCGTCGGCTGGATGGACAACATGGCCGTGCCGACGACCGCGAGGAACCCGGACAACGCCAAGCGCTTCATCGCCTTCATGCTGCGCCCGGAGAACAGCGCGATATCGTCGAACTTCACCCATTACGCCAGCGCGATCTCGGGCGCCGAGCGCTACCTCGACAAGCCGATGCGCGAGGCGCCGGAGCTGCATCCCCCGGCCGATCTCAAGATCGTCTTCACGCCGACCTGCCCGGAACCGGCCATCCGGCTGATGGACAGGGTCTGGACGAAGCTGCGGAAGTAAACGCCAGGAGAAGAGGCTCCCAAAAGCTTTCGCGTCGCGCGGACGACTTGCCGTTGTTGGCCGACGCGGTCGGTGGTCTTCGGCCTTTCTTCATCTGGCTCTGTCAGCGTGCCGCCCGAAGGCGAACCGGGGACGGGTGGCGATGAGCGTTCTGGTGACGGGCGGGGCGGGCTATATCGGCGGGCACATGGTGCTGGCCCTGCTCGATGCGGGCGAGCGTGTCGTCGTGCTCGACAACCTCTCGACGGGCTTCCGATGGGCCGTGCCGCCGGAGGCGACCTTCGTCGAGGGCGACTTCGGCGACGCGGAGCTCGTCGGCCGCCTCATCGGGGAGCACGAGGTCGAGGCGATCGCCCATTTCGCGGCGAAGATCGTCGTCCCGGAATCGGTGACCGATCCGCTCGGCTATTACCACAACAACACCGCCAAGGCCCGCAGCCTCATCGAGAGCGTCGTCGCTGGCGGCGTCCGGCACTTCATCTTCTCCTCCACGGCGGCGGTCTACGGCGAGCCGGATGCCTCGCCGGTGACGGAGGACGTGAGCCTCGCGCCGATCAACCCTTACGGCCGCTCCAAGCTGATGGTCGAGTGGATGCTCGCCGACACGGTGCGCGCGCATCCGCTTTCGGCCGTCGTGCTGCGCTACTTCAACGTCGCCGGCGCCGACCCGAGAGGGCGCCTCGGCCAGTCGACTCCGAACGCCACGCATCTCATCAAGATCGCGGTGCAGGCCGCGCTCGGGCATCGCAACGGCATGGATTGTTTCGGCACCGATTATCCGACGCCGGACGGCTCCTGCGTGCGCGACTACATCCAGGTCTCGGACCTGATCGACGCACACATGCTGGCCCTGAAGCACCTGCGCGCCGGCGGTTCCAGCCTCACCTGCAATTGCGGCTACGGGCGCGGCCTCTCGGTGCTCGAGATCATCGACGTGGTGAAGCGCGTCTCGGGCCTCGACTTCCCCGTGCGCATCGCCGGGCGCCGGGCGGGCGACCCGGCCGCGCTCGTTGCCGGGGCGGACCGGGTCCGCCGCGAGCTCGGCTGGCAGCCGCGCTTCGCGGACGATGTCGAGGCGATCGTGCGCCAGGCGCTCGACTGGGAGCGGCGCCTGCACAACCGCAAGCAGGCCTGACGGCCGCACTGTTATGGTTCGGATAGATGTGAGGCAGGCGCCGCCGGCGGCGATCAAAATCCTTTGCCTGCATGGCGGCGATCGCGCGCGAGGCGTCTTCGAACTCGGTCACGCTCTTTCGCAGGACGGGGCATCGGCGCTAAGACGGCGTCCCACACGAAGGGACGCGCCGCCTTGCACCAGAAGATCGAAGAATTGTTGAAGGCGCTCGATCTCGAGCGCATCGAGCGCAACATCTATCGCGGCACCGTGCCGAAGCAGAGCCGGCGCCGGGTCTTCGGCGGCCTCGTGGTCGCCCAGGCGCTGGTCGCCGCCGCGCGCACGGTCGAGGACCGCGCCCCGCACTCGCTGCATGCCTATTTCATCTTGCCCGGCGATCCCGAGATCCCGATCGTCTACGAGGTCGAGCGGGTGCGCGACGGGCGCAGCTTCACGACACGGCGCTGCATCGCGGTGCAGGATGGGCGCACGATCTTCGACCTCTTCGCCTCCTTCCACGTCGCGGAGGAGGGCCTCGACCATCAGGCCGCGATGCCGAAGGTGCGCGATCCGGACAAGCTATGGACGCAGGACGATATTCTCGCCCGCTTCGGCGATCGGGTGCCCGCGGGGCTCAAAGCCTGGTTCGATTCCGAACGGGCGATCGAGATCAAGCCATGCGACTTCGCGCGCTTCGACCCCTCGGCGCCGGCGGAGGCGACGCAGGCCTTCTGGATCAAGGTGGCCTGCGCGCTGCCGGACGACCCGGCGGTGCACCGGGCCATGCTCGCCTATGTCTCCGACATGACGCTGATCGACGCGACGCTGGCGGTCCACAAGCGCTCGCTCTTCGAGCCGGACTTCAGCGCGGCGAGCCTCGACCATGCGCTCTGGTTTCACCGCCCCTTCCGCGCCGACAGCTGGCTGCTCTACGCCCAGGACAGCCCCAATATGAACGGCAGCCGTGGCCTCGCGCGCGGGCAGTTCTTCGATCGCAACGGCACGCTCGTCGCCTCGGTGATGCAGGAAGGCCTGATCCGCATGCGGCGCTCTTCGTCGTAAGCTGAGCCGGCGGCCTGGATCGTCATGCGACCTCGACAGGCTTTCCTTCACGCATCGCGCGTATATTGATCGAACAGGTTGATCGAAGAATGCCTCGGAGCGCGGGTTGCCGACCCTCTTTCGTCTGCTTGTCGTCCTCGGCCTGATCGTCGGCGCCGTCTACGGCGCTATGCTCGCCATGGTGACCTTCCTGCACCCGCAGCCGCACGAGATCGTCGAGACGATCCAATTGCCGAAACCTGCGAAAGCCCCCTGACGTTGCGGCAGCGCGGCCGCCTCAGTGCGGATAGAGGCCGGCGCTCCACGTGAAACCGTCGACCGGACCGAAGAACGTCTGCGCGCGGGCCCGCACCACATGCATCTCGCGCGTGCCGGGCGCCAGATCCTCGGTGACGCTCACCGGCGCACCGTCCGACACGTTCCAGCAGCTCGGAAACGCGCCGAGGCCGAACTGCACCTCGGCGATCTGCGCATGGAGTAGCGCGAGGAGCTGCGCCTTATCGGTGCAGAACGGCTGGCCGTGCGAGGCGGTCACGAGCGGCGCACCCGCGATCGGCGGGTCGGCGAGAGCAGGCGCGCTGGCCGTGAGGAGGGCGAGGACGACACCGGTCATGCGCATGCGACGGGCTCCATTCCATGCCGAAAGGCGGCGCGCGGCGACAACGCGCGAGCGCCGCAAACGTCTACGCCGGCGGGTGTGACTTGGCTATGCCGTCGTCGATTTGGGCGCGGGCGCCGTCAGATCAATGCGCGCCGATGCCGACGAGCTGGCCGAGAGCCTTGAAGAAGATGCGGACCTGCGCGGCGGGCTTCTTCCGCGTCAGCTCCTTGTTCATGTAGGACTGCCAGGTCAGCTCCTGGACGTCCTTGTCCTCGCAGATCTTGACGAACTTCTCGCGCCGCTTGTCGGAGGCGTACCAGAAGTACTGCATGATCCCGAGCACGAAGAAGACCTTGCCGTGCGCCTTCAGGAAGCGTTTGCGCACCTGCGCCAGCGCGCGTCCGTCACCGGTCGCCAGCGCGCGCTCGATCGGCTCGAGCGCGAAGCGCGCGCAGGCCATCGCATAGTAGATGCCCTCGCCCGAGGCCGGCGCCACCACGCCGGCGGCATCGCCCACGAGGAGCACGTCGCGCCCGTTGTCCCAGCGCTTCAACGGCTTCAGCGGGATCGGTGCGCCCTCCCGCCGCACGGTCTCGAGGTCCGCGAGGCCGGTGCGCGCGCGCAGATCCGCGATCGCCCCGCGCAGCGAGAACCCCTTGTTGGCCGAGCCGGTGCCGATGCTCATCGTGTCGCCGTGCGGAAAGACCCAGGAATAGAAGTCCGGCGACATCGAGCCGTCGTAATAGATGTCGCAGCGCGTCGGTGAATAGGCGGCCGAGACGGCGGCCGGCGCCTTGACGATCTCGTGGTAGGCGAAGACGAATTTGGTGTCCTTGAACTTCGGGATCGCTGCGCGCCCGACGGCGGAATTCGCGCCGTCCGCGCCGACGACCATGCGGGCCCGCACCGCGCCGGCGTCGTCGCCGGACCAGTGCACGCGCGCCGTGCCGTCCGCTTCGCGCGTGACCCGCGTGAACGTGCCCGTGCGGCGCGTCGCGCCATGCGAGGCCGCGCGCGCGCGCAGGAATTCGTCGAACACCTCGCGGTCGACGATGCCGACGTAGCCGCCGGCCGAGATCGGCATGTCGACCCGACGGCCCTTCGGCGAAACCATGCGCGCCGACGAGATGCGGGCACACAGAAGATGCTCGGGGATCTCGAAGTCGCGCACGAGGCGCGGCGGAATGGCGCCGCCGCAGGGCTTGATGCGCCCTGCCCGATCGAGCAGCATGACGCGGCGCCCACGCCGCGCGAGATCGTCCGCCAGCGTCGCACCGGCCGGGCCGCCGCCGACGACGACGACATCGAAGGTCTCGCTGTCCTGCCCCATGGCCCTTACCCTCCGAGACTGCGTACGGCGAAGGCGGCCGCCAGCATGCCCGACACGTAGAGCGGGATGCCGACGCCGGAATACCAGAGCGCGCGCTCCGTCGGCCGCGCGAGAAAGCGCGCCATCAGCGCGACCTGGCCGACGACCAGCGCATCGACGATCGCCGCCTGCACCGGCCGGTGCCACGCCATCAGCAGCGCGATGACGACGAGCTGCGGGACGAGCATCACCGCGCAGGCCACGCGTGCCGCGCCTTGCGCGCCGAGTTGGACCGGCAGCGAGCGGATGCCGAGCCGCCGATCGCCCTCGACGGCCTTGAAGTCGTTGAGGGTCATGATGCCGTGCGCGCCCGCGCCATAGAGCAGCGCCAGGGCGAGGCTCGGCCAGGACGGCAGCGCGCCGCCGAGCATCGCGGCCGATCCCGTGATCCAGGCGAGGCTCTCATAAGAGAACCCGCAGGCCGCATTGCCGAGCCAGCCGTTGCGCTTCAGCCGCAGCGGCGGCGCCGAATAGGCCCAGGCGAGGAACAGCCCGAGCGCACCGGCGGCCAGCACCCAGGGGCCGAGCGCCGCCGCCCAGGCCAGCGAAACCAGGGTCCACGCGCAGGCGAGCCCGAGCCCCCAGCGACCGGGGATACGCCCCGACGGGATCGGGCGGTGCGGCTCGTTGATCGCATCGACGTGACGGTCGTACCAGTCGTTCACCGCCTGGCTCGTCGCGCAGACAAGCGGGCCGGCGAGCACGACGCCCGCGGCGGCGAGCGCGACGCCGGGATGGCGGGTCAGCGGGACGCCCGACGCGACGACGCCGCAGCCGAACGCCCACATGGGCGGAAACCAGGTGATCGGCTTGAAGAGCTCGAGGATCGCCGAGGCAGCGGGAACCTGCCGTCTCCCGCTTTGCGAGGCCACCTTCTCCCGCAAGCGAGAGAAGGAGAGACTGCGCTGCGCCGCTGTCGCTGCCATCACGCGCCCACCTTCACCGGCGCGGTCGGCGCGTCGAAGACGCCCTCGAGCCGGTCCTCGAGATCCTCGCCGGCGCGCTGCAGGGCGGCCAGCGTCTCGGCGTCGGGCGTCCAGTAGTTGCGAGCGTGCGCCTCCATCAGCCGGTCGGCGACCTTGGCGGCGGCGGTCGGATTGAGCTTGGCGAGACGCTCGCGCATCAAGGGATCGAGCAGATAGGTCTCGGTGATGCGCTGGTAGACCCAGGGCTGCACCTCGCCCGTCGTTGCGGACCAGCCCATCGTGTTGGTCACGTGGCTCTCGATCTGACGCACGCCCTCGTAGCCGTGTTTCAGCATGCCCTCGTACCATTTCGGGTTGAGGATGCGGGTGCGCGTCTCGAGCGCGACCTGCTCGGACAAGGTCCGCACGGTGCCTTTGCCCTGCGTCTGGTCGCCGATGTAGACCGGGGCGACGATGCCGCCCTTCGCTTTGCGGACGGCGCGGGAAATGCCGCCGAGCGTGTCGAAATAATTGTCGACGGAGGTCACGCCGAGCTCGACCGAATCGAGGTTCTGGTAGGAGAGCTCGACGCCCGAGAGCACGGCATCGAGCAGCGCCCCCTGCTGCACCGGGCGCCCCGACACACCGTAGGCGAAGCCCTTGCGCTGGGTGTACATGTCCGCGAGTTCGTCTTCGTCCTGCCAGCAGCCGCTCTCGAGCAGGTGGTTGACGTTCGAACCATACGCGCCGTCGGCATTGCCGAAGACGCGCAGGGCCGCCGTCGCGAGATCGCCGCCGTGCGCGGCCTGGTACGCGAGCGCGTGCTTGCGGATGAAATTGCGCTCGGCGGGCTCGTCGGCCTCCGCCGCAAGGAAGGCCGCCTCGGCGAGCAGCTTGATCTGCAGGGGCAGGAGGTCGCGGAAGATGCCCGACATCGTGATCACGACGTCGAGGCGCGGCCGGCCCATTTCGGCGAGCGGCACGAGCTCGGCGCCGGCGAGGCGGCCGTAGGAATCGAAGCGCGGCCGCGCGCCCATCAGCGCGAGCGCCTGCGCGATCGGCGCCCCCTCGGTCTTCAGGTTGTCGGTGCCCCAGAGCACGAGCGCGATCGTCTCCGGCAGGCCGTTCCCGTCCGCGGCGTGGCGCGCCAGCAGGCGCTCCGCCTGCGCGGCGCCGTCGCGACACGCGAAAGCGGACGGCAGCTTGAAGGGATCGAAACCGTGCAGGTTGCGGCCCGTCGGCAGCACCGCGGGGGTCCGCAGAAGGTCGCCGCCCGGCGCGGGACGGATGAAACGGCCATCGAGCGCGCGCAGGATCGCCGGAATTTCGTGGTCGACGGCGAGCAGCTCGTCCGTGCGCTTCAGCGCCGCCATCGTGTCGAGCATCGCCGCATCGGCCGCGAGCTGCCCGGCCTTCATCGCCGCCTCCGGCGACGCGCCGGCGACGAGCGCGTCCGCCGTGGCGCGCGGCAAGGCCAGCGCGTGCGAGGCGTCGGCGATCGCGATCAACTGCTCCGCCCGCTCCTCCGGCGACGGCACACAGCCGACTGCATGCAGCCCGTGCGGGATCAGCGTGTATTCGAGATCGAGCACGGCCTGCGCCAGCGCGACGATGCGCGCGGACGCCGCGGCGCCCCACGCGGGCTCCGCCTCGGCGAGGTCGACCTTCGCCGCCTGCGCCTGAATGAGCTCGGCGAGGGTGGCCGCCTGCTCGGCATCCTCCGGCGGCTGCGTCCGCCATTGCTCGATCGAGGCCTTCAGGTCGAGCAGGCCGCGGTAGAGGCCGGAATGGGCGACGGGCGGGGTCAGGTAGGAGATCAGCGTCGCAGCGGCGCGGCGCTTCGCCAGCGCGCCTTCGGACGGGTTGTTCGAGGCATAGAGATAGAGGTTCGGCATCGACCCGATGAGCCGGTCCGGCCAGCACTTGCCGCCGAGAGACCCGTCTGCTTGCCGGGCATGAATTCGAGCGCGCCATGCGTGCCGAAGTGCAGCACCGCGTCGGCCCGGAAATCCTCGCGCAGCCAGCGGTAGAAGGCGGAAAAGGCGTGCGTCGGCGCGAAGCCCTTCTCGAAGAGCAGCCGCATCGGGTCGCCTTCGTAGCCGAAGGCGGGCTGCACCCCGACGAAGACGTTGCCGAAGCGTTCGCCGAGCACGAAGAGCGATTGGCCGTCGCTTTGCTGGCGCCCCGGCGCGGCGCCCCATTGCGCCTCGATCTCGCGCAGATGACGTTCGCGCTTCACGTGTTCGTCGACGGGGATGCGCGCATGCACGTTCGCGCTGGCGCCGTATCGGGCCGCGTTGCCGGTGACGATGCGCTCGCGCAGCTCGTCGACGTCGCGCGGCATCTCGACGAGATAGCCCTCCGTCTTCAGCGCGAGCAGCGTGCGCCACAACGATTCGAAGACGGACAGGTAGGCGGCCGTGCCCGTGTTGCCGGCGTTCGGCGGGAAGTTGAAGAGCACGATGCCGACGCGGCGATCGCCGTGCTTGCGCCGGCGCAAAGCTACGAGCCTGGCGACGCGCGCGGCGAGCATCTCGGCGCGCTCGACGCAGGAATGCATCTCGCGGGCGCGCTCGTCGACAGGGAAGGCGCAGGCGCGATGGCAGCCGGTGCAGACGCCGCCCGCCGAATCCGAGCGGCCACCGAACACGATCGGCCCGGTCGCGCCGTCGAGCTCGGGAATGGCGACCATGATCGTCGATTCGACGGGCAGGAGCCCCCGGTCGGAGGCGCCCCAGGTCTCGAGCGTCTGAAACTCGGCCGGATGCGCGGCGAGGTAGGGCACGTCGAGGCCCGCCAGCACCTCCTCCGCCGCATGCGCGTCGTTGTAGGCGGGACCGCCGATGAGCGAAAACCCCGTCAGCGACACCAGCGCGTCGATGGTCGGGCGTCCGCCCTTCGTGAAGAAGCGCTCGATCGCCGGGCGGGCGTCGAGCCCCGCCGAGAAGGCGGGCACGACCCGCAGGCCGCGCGCCTCAAGGCTCGCGATCACCCCGTCGTAATGCGCGCAATTGCCGGCGAGCAGATAGGAGCGCATGACGAGGAGGCCGACGGTGCCGTTCGCGCCGGCCTTCGGCAGCGCCTCCAGCTTCTCGCCGAACCGGCCCTTCATCCGCGGGTGGTAGAGCCCGACATCCGGGTAGTCGATCGGCTCGCCCGGATGCACCATGTCGCGCAGGTTGCGGCGGGGGCCGTCCGCGTAACGATGCACGAGCAGGCGCACCAGATTCGCGAGGTTCTCGCGCGAGCCGCCGAGCCAATATTGCAGGGTGAGGAAGTAGGCGCGCACGTCCTGCGCCGTCCCCGGGATCAGCCGCAGGATGCGCGGCAGGCGGCGCAACATCGCCATCTGGCGCGAACCGCCCTGCGCCCCTTCGGCCTTCTTCGGCCGCAGCCGCTTCAACAGCGACATCGCGCCGCCGCCCGACCCATCCATGCGGAAGCGCCCGAGCCGGGTGTAGCGCATCACCTCCTTGGCCGAGAGCGCGCATACGAGGGCATCGCACCGTGCGCCGCGCGCCTCGAGATCGGGGAGGATGGGGAGGAAGTGATCCTCCATGAAGAGCATGCCGCAGACGATGATGTCGCCGGTCGCGATATCCGCCTTGCAGCGCTCCAGCGCCTTCGGATCGGCGCTCCATTCGGAAGCGGCGTGAAGGCGCAGCGTCAGGCCCGGCATCTCGCGCATCAGCTCGAGGCGTGCCCGTTCGAGCGCGCCTGCGAAATGCGTGTCCATCGCGACGATGACGACGCTGATGGGCGTCGCAGTGGCGGCCGAAGGGGTTTTCAGCACCGGCTCAAGCTCGCGTGTCCTCGGACGGCCCCGCCGACGCTGAGGCTATACGAGGCACGCGAAGTGTCAATCTAGGTTGACGTTTGGCCGATGGACAGGCGGCCTCTTGTGAGCGGCTTCCTCGGGCCCCGACCGTCCGGCGTGGCTCCCGTGCGGCCCCTTCCCTCTGGCAGGGAGGGTGGCGGCGTGCATTGGGAGATAGGGCCTCGCACGGTCAGGCGTCTCGAGCCGACCCGGGCTGGTAGCCGAAGACGCGGGCATACCGGGCGACTTCGGCCGGGGGGCCGAGCTGTTTGGCGGGGTTGTCGGACAGCTTCACCGCCGGGCGTCCGTCCACCTCGAACACCTTGCAGACGAGGGAGACCGGCTTCAGGTCGACGGCATGCGCCCGCGGCAGGCAGCCGACGAAATCGTTGGTCAGCGCGGTGCCCCAGCCGATCGAGACGAGCACCTCGTCGCGCAGCGCGCGCACGCTCTTCTCGATCGTGTCGATCGTCATCGCGTCGGAAAGAATGACCAGCTTGCGCTTCGGGTCGCGCCCTCGCGCTCGCCACCAGGCGATCAGCTCCTCCGCCGCCTCGATCGGCGGCTTGGAATCGGGCCGTGCACCCGTCCAGTCCGCCGCCCAATCGGGCGCGGCGGCAAGGAAGTTCGTCGTGCCGAACGTGTCGGGCAGAAGCCCGAGCAGATTGCCGGCGTAGAGCTTCTGCCAGGCCTCGAGCACCTCGAACGGGGCGCGCCGCAACGCTTCGTCCGAGCGCGCTTCCGCGGCAAAGACCATCGGCAGCTCGTGTGCGTTGGTGCCGATCGCCTCGCAGCCGAGGTCGAGGGCATGCTTCACGTTGGAGGTGCCGATGAAGCTCGATCCCAGCCCCTCCTGGATCGCGGCGACGCACCAGCGCTGCCACAGGAAGCTGTGGCGCCGCCGAGTGCCGAAATCGCCGAGGCGCAGCGGGCCCTCGCTCGCCAGCATCTGCAAGCGCTCGATCTTGTCCCACAGCTTCGCCTTCGCGCGGGCATAGAGCAGATCGAGGTCGAAGCGGCTGGGGCCGCGCATGGCGGCGCGCGCGCGCATCTCGGAGACGATCGCGAGGCAGGGCACCTCCCACATCGTCGGCTCGGCCCAGAGCCCGTCGAAGCGCAGCTCGAACTGTCCGTCCTTCTGCGCCAGCTCGTAGGGCGGCAAACGGACCGCGCGCAGATACTCGATGAACGCCGGCTCGAAGATCTGCCCCTTGCCATAGAACGTGTTGCCGGCGAGCCAGATCAGCTCGTTGCGTTCGAAGCGCAGCGTGCGCGCATGATCGAGCTGCGCGATCAGCTCGGCGCGATCGATGACCTCGGCGAGGCGCACCGACGTCGTGCGGTTGACGAGGCCGAAGGCGACGCGCGTCGTCGGCTTCAGCTTCCAGATCATCTGCAGCATCAACAGCTTATAGAAATCCGTGTCGAGCAGGCTGCGGACGATCGGATCGATGCGGAAGGAATGGTCGTACGCCCGGCCGGCGAGATCGATGCTCACGCCTGAAGGATCGTCGGGTTCGGAAGGACCATGTCGGGGCTCTGGCGGACGGCGCGGCGCAGCCTAGAGCGGAACGGGCCGGGACTGAAATAGCGGCCGTTGGCCGAAGCGACGCACATCGCCGCGTTGCAGCATGTATCGCCGTCGTGACGGCGGACCTATCCTTGGACGGAACGGCCGACCCGAACCCCTCCGTTCCGCGCTGTCAATGATCTGCGACCGGCGGAGCCGGCGGCGCTTTGCGCCGTCATTGACAGCGCGGAACGGAGGGGTTGCCCTGCCAGCCGTGCCTTCCAAGGATCTCTCTGCGCACGCACGCACAAAGAGCTGAAGCCATCTCCGGGCCATCGGCTCGCGTTTGCCCATTCGTGCGCTCGGCCAGACAACACGCGATGTTCAGGAGGTTCGTTGGTCGGACGTCAGACCCTGCCTGCGCTGTTCATGGACGGGGCCGACGAGACGCTGCGTAAAGCCCGGCGCTTCGAACTCGATCTTACCCCGGGGCCAATTGATGTCGATGCTCCATTCAAATGAATGCACACCCGTTGGATAGACGATCGTTTTACGTTCGATTTCAGCCAGCGAAAAGGGGCACATGCCCGCTGTGGGCGTCTTATAGTCGAGGCTGAGACGAAGGTTGAAAATGGCATGGAAGCACAGAGTGGCCTGTGCCACCGCAAACATGAGACGCTGTTCGCCCCTGATCCATTCCAGAATGTAGTCGATATCGAATATGAGGTCGGCGGTCCCGAAATCTGGATTCTCATCGGTCAGCCGGAATCCATGGACATGCACGTCATGCCACGACATTGTATCGAAGTCTGAAGTATTCCATTCCGACTTATACATGACAAGCTCCGGCGGCTGCCTCTCCTGAGCGGCTGCGAAGGCGGCGCCCCTACGACCCGCACGAACGCTTCGCATCCGCCGTCGCGCCGACGCTCGGCACAGCCTCCGCGCCCGGAACCTGCACCGGCGTCAACGGCACCGTGCGCGACCAGGCCCCCGCACGCCCCACCTCTTCGCCGCAGGCGTAGACGGCGCTGACGTAGCCGGGGTCGAACTGCCGCTGCGCGCGCGCCGCGAAGGCGGGCGGGATCGCCTCGTAGAAGAAGCGCGAGTGGCCCTGCTCGGCGAAACGCTCCAACACGTGGAGGTTGGCGATCACCTGGTATTTGACCAGCGTCGCGACGCCGCGCGCGGCGAGCGGCAGGGTGTGGTCTTGCGAGGCCGCGTATTCCGGCACCAGCTTGCCGTTGCGGATGATGTAGAGATCGCGTTGGCGCTGCGCGCCGAAGACCTTCTGCTCGTATTCGTTGAGCCGCACTTCCGGCGGCACGAAGACGACCTCCGCCGTCACGCCGCCGTCGACATGCAGCTCGTCGTAGCTGCGCCCGTCGTCGCCGACGACGGTGATCTTCACAGGCGGGAACACGCCTGGGATCGCGGCCGAGGCGAGCAGGACCGAGACGAAGAGATCGCGCCGCCCCGCCTGCCCGCTGGCGGCGATCGCGGTCAGGTCCCAGATCATCGGACGCTGCGCATCGAGGTCCGTCGTCGCGACGAGCAGGCGGCGGCCGAGGCGGCTCTGCGCGCCGATTTCGTCGAGGAACGCGTCCGTCACGTGCTGGCGGATGAGCGCGGCGAGCGGCGCGGTGTCCTTCAATCCGTTCCCGAGCACGCCGACGATGCCGCGATCGACGTAGAGGTCGCCGGCGTTGGCCTTCAGGTAGATGTCGCGCAGCTCCTCGTCGTGGTCCGACCCCAGAAAAACGAAGGGTGCGGCGAGCGCTCCGGTCGAGACGCCCGTCACCGCTTCGAACTCCGGCCGATTGCCGCGCGCCGTCCAGCCGGCGACCAGCCCCGCCGCGAAGGCGCCGTTCTCGCCGCCGCCCGAGATCGCGAGGAACTCCGCCTTGTCGGTCAACGGCTGCCCGAGGCTCTGCGCCTTGACGCTCTTGATCTCCTCGTAGAGCGCGGTGATCGCCTGGCTGAAGGCGGGGGTCACCTCGTCGCCCCAGTAGCGGATGACGTCCGGATAGCCCGGCACCCGCGCGGTTTCGGCGAGCGCGGCGGGCACCGGCTGGCGCGCGGGGATGTAGGATGCCCATTGCAGGAAGAGCGAGAGGCCGGCGAGCACCAGCATGCCGCCGAGCACCGTCAGCATCAGGCCGCGGTGGCGCATCATCGTGCCGCGAGCAACCGGCCGGCCGCCGCACGCGCTTCGTCGGTCACCGTCGCGCCGGCGAGCATGCGGGCGATCTCCTCTCGCCGCGCCTCCGGCGCAAGCCCGGCGACGCGCGTCGCGACCCGCGTGCCGCGCTCGGTGGCGGCCTTGGCGATGCGCAGATGGTTCCGCGCGCGGGCGGCGACCTGCGGGGCGTGCGTGACGGCGAGCACCTGCGCGCCGGCCGCGAGCCGGGCGAGGCGCTGGCCCATCGCATCCGCGACCGCGCCGCCGACGCCGGTGTCGATCTCGTCGAAGACGAGGGTGGGCGCCGAGCCGCGCGCGGCGAGCGCCACTTTCAGCGCGAGCATGAATCGCGCGAGCTCGCCGCCGGATGCCACCTTCATCAGCGGGCCCGGCCGCGTGCCGGGGTTCGTCGCGACCCAGAATTGCACGGCGTCGAGACCCTCGGGCCCCGGCGCCTCCCGCTCGATCTGCGTCGTGAAGCGGGCGCGCTCGAGCTTCAGCGGCGCCAGCTCGGCGTTGACGGCGGCATCGAGAGCGGCCGCCGCCTCCCTGCGCTGGCCGGAGAGAATGTCGGCCGCGTCCGCGTAGCGCAGCTGCGCGTCCACGATCGCCTCGGCGAGCGCGACCAGCTTCGCCTCGTCCGCATCGAGCGCCTCGAGCGTCGCGGCGAGCTCGTCGGCGAGCTCCGGCAGCGCGCCCGCCGTCGTGTTGTGCTTGCGCGCGGCGCCGCGGATGGCGAAGAGCCGCTCTTCCAGCTGCTCCAGTTCGTTCGGATCGAACTCCGCCTCCGAAATCGCGCGGTCGAGCGCATCGCGCGCGAGATCGAGCGCGTTGAGCGCGCCTTCAATCGCCTGCACGCTCGGCTCGACGAGATGCGGGGCCTGCGCGGCGCGGCGGTCGAGCCGCCGCACGGCGCCCGACAGGCCGGAGACGATGCCCTCGCCGCCGAGCAGTTGGTGAGCGTCACGAAGGTCGGCGACGACCTTTTCGGCGCCTTGCAGATCCTGCCGACGCAGCGCCAGGGCCTGCTCCTCGCCGGGTTCGGCGGCGAGTTTGGCGAGCTCGGCGTGGGCGTGGCGCAGATAGTCGGCCTCGGCCCGGATCGCGGCGACGCGCGCCTCCTCCGAGGTCCGCTCCGCTTCGAGCGCGCGCAGACGGGCATGGGCCTCGCGCGTTTGCGCGAGCTGGCGGCCGAGCCCGCCGAACGCATCGATGAGTTGGCGGTGCGTGCTCGCCTCGACCATCGCACGGTCGTCGTGCTGGCCGTGGATCTCGACGAGCGCCCGGCCGATGGCGCGCAGCGTCTGCACGCTGACCGGCTGATCGTTGACGAAGGCGCGCGTGCGCCCATCGGCCATCTGGACGCGGCGCAGGATGAGGTCGCCGTCGGTCTCGATCTGCTGGTCCGCGGCGAAGCGCCGGGCGGCATGGTCGCCCGCGAGGTCGAAGACGGCGGTGACCTGCCCCTGCGCCTGTCCCTCGCGCACCAGCGCGCCGTCGCCGCGCGCGCCGAGCGCCAGCGCGAAGGCGTCGAGCAGGATGGACTTGCCGGCACCCGTCTCGCCGGTGAGCACGGTGAGCCCCGCATCGAGGTCGAGATCGAGCCGATCGATCAGAACGATGTCGCGGATCGACAGCTGGACGAGCACGGCTCTTCGCGCGCCTTCCTTGGGCCTCGGGCCCGCCACGGGTGGCAAGGTTGCGCGCGAAGGTCAAGCCGCCGACCGCGTTCGGGTCGTATGAGATGCGGGGTCACCGCTGCTCCGTGTTTCGAGAGAGGCGGTCGACAGATCTCAGTCGGTCTCGGCTTGGACTCGTCCTTAGCTCGCTTGAGTCCAGCGGGGCGCGAGGCGTGCGCCGTCAGGCGAGCGGCACGATGCGTCGCTCGCGCGTCCACACGAGCCAGCACACGATCGGCCGATCCGGCCAGAGCGGCGCGAGCACATCGCGATAAAGGGCGAGCTGGCGCAGCTTGTCGCGCTCCGCGCGCGGGCTCGGCTCGCCGGTCTTGAAGTCGCAGACGAGGACGCGGTCCGGCAACGCCGCGATGCGGTCGACGACTCCGTTGACGAGATGCGGCGCGCCCTCGGGGCCGGCCACCCGGCCGATCACCGCGACCTCGGTGCGGGCCTGCGGCGCGAACAGCGGCGCCAGGTCCGGTATGGCGAGCACCGCCTCCGCTTCGGCGATCATGCCGTCGTGATCGGCGGCGTGAAGATCCGGGCGCTGCGCGAGTACGGTGCGGGCCTGGATCGCGCGGGTTTCGCGCGGCAGATCCGGCAGATGCTGCAGGAGGAGATGCACGCCGGTGCCGAAGGCGAGACGCCGCCGACGTTCGGGCGTGGCCGCGCCGACGCGCTGGGTCGCGCGCAGCGCCGCGGGCTGTGGCGCGGCAGCGGTCACGGCCCGGCCCAGCCATTCGGGCGCGAGCGGCATGTGGTGCTGCTCATGCACCGCGCGCGGCGGCGCGCCGGCGATCGGGCCGCCATGGCTCACGACTCGGCGCAGCGTCTCGGTCTCGTCCCAGAACGCCGGCACGTCGGCGGCGGTCTCGAAGGCCGCGTCGATCATCGCGTTCCAGCAATCGGGCGGGGGCTCCTGCACGTTGTAGAAGCCGGCGATGTAGAGGCGCTCCTCCGCCCGCGTGAGGCCGACGTAGAGCAGGCGGCGGTATTCGCGCATCGTCGCGAGGCGCTCGGCTGCGCGCGCGGCGGCGACCGTGGCGCAATCGTCGGACTTGTGCGGCGACCAGACGAGCACCGGCGCGCGGCCCGTCTCCTTGTTGAGGTCGAAGATGACGGGGTCGAAGCGCGGGCTCGGCACCTGACAGGTGTCGGGCAGGAACACGATCTTTGCCTCGAGGCCCTTGGCGGCGTGCACGGTCATCACGCGCACCGCGTCGCCCGGCCCTTCCATGTCGCGGCGGATCGAGCTTTCGAGCGCCTCGACGTCGTCGAGGAAGGTGACGAGCGAAGGCGCGCCGTCGCGCTCGTGCGCGAGCGCCAGGCGCAGGAATTCGTCGATCGCGTCGTGCGCCTCGGGGCCGAGCCGCGTCTCCATCTTGCGTCCGCCGCCGTCGCGCCCGAGCAGCTCGATGTAGAAGGCGAAGGGCGTCGCCTCCGCCGCGCGCGCCGACCAGCCGGCGAGCGTCGCCAGCGCCGACCGGTGGTGCGGGAGCGTCGAGGCCGCGAGCGCATCGACGAGCGTCCCGCGGCGCTGCGGGGCGAGCGCGATCAGATCCTCGTCCGTGAAGCCGAAAAGCGGCGACTTGAGCACGCAAGCGAGGCTCAGATCGTCGTGCGGCAGCAAAGCCGTGCGGCCGACGGCGACGAGGTCCATCACCGCAATGTGGTGGGCGACGTCGAGCCGGTCGGCCCCCGCGACATCGACGTAATGACGCTTCAGCGCGCGAATGACCGTCTCGAAGAAGGCGTTTCGCGTGCGCACCAGAACGAGAATGTCGCCGGCGCGTATCGGCCGGCGCGTGCCGGCCTCGTGCACGTATTCGCCGGACGTGGGCGCGATCAACGCCTTGACCTTCCGCGCGATGCGATCGGCGACGATCCAGACGGGATCGCGCTCGCTCGTCTCGTCGAGCGGGATCGCCCATTCGGCGGGGTCGGGCGCCGGAGCGGCAGCGACACGCGGCCAGATCTCGACGAGGCCCGGCAGGTTCGCCTTGATGCTTTCGTGCCCCGGCCAAACGTCCGCCGGCGCGACGAGGCCATCCTGATGCGGCGCGCTCTCGAACACCCGGTCGACCGCCGCGAGGATGCCGGGCAGGGAGCGGAACGACGTCTGCAGGGTGACACGTTCGAACGTCTTGCGGCCGGCCTTGAAGCGCCGCTCGAAGGCGCTGCGCATTGCATCGAACATCGCCGGTGCGGCGCCCTGGAACGAAAAGATGGATTGCTTGTCGTCGCCGACGACGAAAAAGCTGCGGCGGCTCGACGCCGCTCTCTCGCCCGAGGCGAAGTCGCCGGTCAGATGTTCGATGATGCGCCATTGCGGCTCGCTCGTATCCTGCGCCTCGTCGACGAGCACGTGGTCGATGCCCGCATCGAGCTTGTGCAGCACCCAACCGGCGTCCGAGCGCTCCAGCAGGCGGAGCGTGCGCTCGATCAGATCATCGAAGTCGAGCAGCCCGGCGGCGGCCTTCATCCGCTCGTAGGTCGCGCGCACCGCATCGACGAGCGCGAGCAGCGCCTGCGTCCGCTCGACCGCTTCGGCGATCTTCAATTCGTCGCGCAGGCCGACGATCCGCGCCTGCTCCGCGGCCAGCGCGGCTTCCAGGGCCGGATCGGCCTTCGCGAGGCTCTTGGTGATCAGCGAAGCGCGCGCCTTGTCGGTCGTATCGACGAAGACCTTCAAATAGGCCTCGAGCGTGATCGCGAGAGAGCCGCCCTGGGCCTCAAGACCGTAGGCGGCGAGGGCCTCACGCAGTCGCGCACTTTGCTTGCGATCGTTCGTACTCCCCTGATCGAGGCGCGCCGCGAGATCGGCCCAGCTATCGGGCGCCAGCCCTTGCGTGGCCATCGCGCGGCGCACCTGCGTCTCCGCACGCACCGCCGGCGCCCCGAGACGCGCGGCGAGCGTCGCCTGGAGGTCCCACGGATGGCGCTGCACCGGCGCACGCTGGCGCAGCGCCAGCACCAGCAGCGGATCGAGCCCGAACGAGCCGGCGAGATCGGCAACGAGGCGCAGGGCGTCCGCCGCAGGCCCATCGTCGCGCCGCGCCGCCTCGATGGCGCTGCGCTTGGCGCGCGACATCAGCTCCTGCGCGCGCTTTTCGTCCGCGACCTCGAAGCGTGCCGGCACGTTCGCCTCGAAGGGGAAAAGATGCAGCAGGCGCTCGCAGAAGGCATGGATCGTCTGTATCTTGAGTCCGCCGGGCGTCTCGATCGTGCGCGTCAGCAGGCGGCGGGCGAGCAGCATGTCCGCGCCCGAGGGCAGCGGCGCGCCGGTGGCGAGGATCGCCTCGCGCAGCCTCGCGTCGTCGAGCATCGTCCAGCGCGCCAGCGTGTCGAAGACGCGCGTCGACATCTGCGCCGCCGCGGCTTTCGTGAACGTGAGGCAGAGGATCTTGGCCGGCGCGACGCCCGACAGCAGCAGGCGGATCACGCGCTGCGTCAGCACATGCGTCTTGCCGGAACCGGCGTTGGCGGCGACCCAGATCGAGGCCGCCGGATCGGACGCCGTCGTCTGGCGCTCGCGCAGATGGGAGGGAACGGCGATCGTCACGAGGCAGCCTCGTCATCGGCCGCGAGCGACCACTCGCGCACGCGCGCGAGATGATCGTAATCGCCGTTCTCGCGCGCATATTTGGGGAAGGGTCGCGAGGGATAGGGCGTCTCGAGGGTGCGAAAGCTCGAGGCGAGGCGCCGCAGTCCGTCGAGGTGGCGTTGGACCACGTCGTCGAACGGCTCGTCGTCGAAGACGAGCTCCCGCACGAAGCCGCCGTCCTTCCCGCCGAGCTTCACGTAGGTGGCGCCGACCGGCCCGTCGTGCGCGCACGGGAAGCCGCCGGCGCGCAAAATCGCCGCCTCGAGCGTCAGTTGGGGAGCAAACCCCACCTGCACCTCGACCTTGCCGGGCGGCTGGCCGGTCTTGTAGTCGATCAGCATCGCGCGGCCGTCGCGATGGAGATCGATGCGGTCGGCCCGCGCGGTCAGCGTGAAGCGCGACAGATCGGCGAGGTCGAGGTCGAGTACGCCGCTCGTCTCGGTGAGGCATTCGGCGAGCGTCTCGCGCTGGCGCGCGTCGAAGGCGAGGAACGCGTCCACGGCCTTCAGCACGTTCGGCCAGCGGAAGGTCGCGAACATCGGATCCTCGCGCGCCGCCGCGAAGGCGCGTTCGACGATCTGCGTCAGTCGCGCCCGGCGCCCGGCGGGTCCCTCGCCCGCCGTCTCGCGCACGAAGGTGTGCAGGGCCTCGTGCAGGCGGCTGCCGAAGACGCTGGGATCAGCGACGTCCGCCAGCGCCGGCAGCCGCGCGAGGCGCAGCACCTTGGCCGCGAAGATCGCATAAGGGTCGCGCCGCAGCGTCTCGATCTCGGTGACGCTGAGGCGGCTCGGGCGCAGCGCGACGGGCGGCCTCGGCCGCGGCCTCTGAGCCGAGACCGGCTTCAGCATCGGGCGATCGAGGGCGCGGGCGAGCCGGAGGTAATGCTCGCCCCGCGCGCGGCAGGTGTCCCATGTCTTGTCGCCGAGCGCGGCCAGGCGGATGAGCAGGCGCGAGGCGACGCAGGGCGCGCCGCCGCGCTTCTTCGCGCGCGTCAGCACGATGGAGGCGGCGCCCATCGCCTGCACGAAGTCGTGCGCCGTCTGGCCGATGCGCCGCTCCGGGGGCAGCAGGCCGAGATCGGCGCGCATCGGGCGGTTGAGAAACGGGTCGCTCGTCGCCTGCGGCGGCCAGACGCCCTCGTCGAGGCCGCCGAGCAGCATCACGTCGGCGTGCATGAGGCGCGCCTCGAGGAGGCCGTAGATGGCAAGCCTCGGATGCGCGGCGCGGGTGTTGGCGAGCGTCGCCTCGCCGCAAAGACGCGCGAACAAGGCCGCGTAGTCCGCGCGGTCGAAAAGAAGCCGGCTGGTGCCGGACGCCGCCAACTCGTCGAGGAGGCGGTCGAGCAGCGCGGTCTCGTCCGCATCCGCTACGTCGGCGATCGCGGCGAGACAGGCGCGATGCGCCTCGACCCAGTGGGCGACGGGCTGCGCGCCCGCGACCGCGCGCATCGGCGCGAGGGCGGCGGCGACGTCGTCCAGCAGCAAGGCGAGCGCCGCCCATTCCGACGGCGTGATCGCCTTCTGCGCGGGGTGCGCGTGGCGGTCGGCGGCCGCCGCGCGCGCCGCCGCGACCAGAGAGGCGCCGTCGCCACCGGCGAGCGGCACGACGCGCAGCACGCCGACTTCGAGCAGCCCGGCGAGCCGCGCGATCTCCGCGCGCGGCCGGTCGAAAACGGCGAGCGGGTGGGCGAGCAGTGCGGCGACGTCGCGCGGATCGAGCTGCGGCGCGCCGGCCACCGCAACGAGGCGCGCCAGAACGCCGAGCGGCGCGGCGGCCAGAGGCGAACCGCCGGTGTCGTAGACCTCGAGGCCCCACCGCAGAAGTTCGCCGCGCACGCGGCGCGCTAGCTCGCGGTCGGGCGTGACGAGCGCGGCCGTACGGCCGCGCGTCTCGAGCGCCTCGCGCATCGCGATGGCGAGGCACAGCGCCTCCTCGCGCTCGTCCGCCGCCTCGACGAGGCTGACGGGCGCGAGCGCCGCGGCCAGGACGCGCTGCGGGACCGAGCGGCGCCAGGCACGCCACTGATCCGTCGTGTCCGCGGGGCGCAGCGCCTCGGCGACGAAGCGCGCGCGCAGCGCCGCGACCTCGGGTGGCTGGCCCAGGGGCCGCACGTCCTCGCGCGCGACGCCGAGCACCGGCAGCAGCCGCGCGAGCGCCGCCTGCGGATGGCCGAAGCTCGGCTCCTGCCCCTCGCGCGGGGCGCCCGCGACGAGCGACCACGAGGCCGCATCGAGGTCGAGATCGAGCCCCGGCAGCACGACGGCCCCCTGCGGCGAGCGGGCGATCGCCGCCAGCAGGTGCGCGGTGGCGTTGCTGGTACCGGTCGAGCCGATCGCGACGACGGGCCCGTGCACCTGCCCTTCCTCGAGCAGGCGCGCCTGCGCCGCCACGAGCGCGAGCCGGCGCGCGGCGGGATCGACGAGGCCGGCGCCGGCAAGCGTCTGCGGCCATTGCGCGAAGGCGATCTCGAGGAAGCTCGTCGTGATGCGCCAATAATCGTCGAAGCCGGCCATGCGCAGCGCGTCGAGCGCGTGCCATTCGACCTCCTCGATCGTCAGTTCGTCGAGGAGTCGGCCGAGATCGCCGGCGAGCGCGAAGGCGTCGACCGGCGAGGTGGCGACGCGAAAGGCCTCGTCGGGGTCGACACGTCGCCGCCCCTCGGAATCGACGCCGCACAGCGCGCCCTCGATCGCGCGCGACCAGCCCTGGATCAGCGCGGCGAGGCGCAAGCGCCGCCACACGGAGCTGGCGGCCGGCGGCAGCGGCAGACCGGAGACGTCCGGATCGGGCTCGGCGAAGATCAGCTCCGTCTCGGTCGCCTCCAAGGCGCCGAGCGGCAGGATGCGTGGCAGCACGACGGCCGGCGTCGCGACGCGGGCGAGGAACGCGTCGGCAAGCGCCTGCGCGGCGCGGCGCGTCGGGACGTAGATCGTCACGTCGGCGAGCGCCATCGGGTCGTCGCCCGGCGCGCCGGCCACCACCTCGCCCGCGAAGAAGGCCGCGACGAACGTGTCGAGGACGGGCGACGCCGGCGAGATCGTCAGGACGTTGGGCGCGCGCATGATCCGTCGTCGCCAATACGCCGAGGCCGGTCAAGCCATCCCGGCGGCGCGGCCCTGGCCCGGGGCTCGGGCCGCACTAGTTGCACCGCCGACGCAACCGACCGGAGGACGCCCGTGACCAAGCTCGTCGTGATGTACAAGAAGCCGAAGGACCCGGCCCATTTCGCCAAGCATTACGTCGAGACGCACGTGCCGCTGGCGGCGAAGATGCCGGGGCTTCGCAGCCACTTCCACGGGCCGGCGAAGAGCCTCGAGGGGAGCGCGGCCGAATATTTCTGGGTGTTCGTCGCGACCTTCGACAGCGCGCAGGCCGTCCGCGACGCGCTCGGCTCGCCCGAAGGTCAGGCGGCCGTCGCCGATATCCCCAATTATCACACCAACCCCGAGCCGCCGACGATCCTGACCATCGACGACGCGTAAGGGGCGCGCGCGGCGCGGCGGGCTCATGCGGCGAGATCCTGCAGGAGCTCGCCCGGCACGTCGCCGATGGCGCAGACGACCACCGGCTCGAGGAAGACGCCGGCCGCCGGATCGCTCCGGTCGCGCAGCACGATGACGCCCGCGTAGAACGGCGCGAGCTGGTCCGCCGTCGCGATCGCCGCGCCGCGCGCCGCGCTGCGGCGGGGCGTGCCAGGGTGGAGCGCCCCGCGGGCGACGGTGAGGAAGGGGACGATGAGGAACGTCGTCGTCAGCGCCATGGTCGAGGTCTCGCGTTGAGACGAGAACATAAAGCGAACATCGGCGTGCTGCCAAGCAAAATCTGCGGCCTGACGGTGCGTCCGCATCTTTTGTTCGCGACGCTTTCATGCGCAGGGTGGCGCCCATGACGCTCGCCGTTTCGCAGCTCGCCGTCTCGCTCCTCGCGGCGCTCCTGCCGGCCGCTCCGGCGGCGGCCGAGCCATCGTCGCTCGCCTCCGACGAGATCGTGACCTTCCTCAAGGTCGGCACCGTCGCCAATGGCATCGCCTTGACGCCCTCTCGGCGCGTCTTCGTGCCCTTCCCGCGCCTCGACGGCAGCGCCGGCCCGCGCGTCGTCGAGTGGGTGGGCGGCAAGCCGGTCCCCTATCCCGACCAGCGCTGGAACGACTACAAGCCGGGCGACGATCCCGCGCGGACCTTCGTGCGCGTCAACGCGCTCCGCATCGGACCCGAAGGCGCGCTGTGGATCGTCGACGTCGGCGCGCCGGACATCACGCATCCGAAGCTGCCGCACGGCCCCAAGATCGTGAAGGTCGACCTCGCGGCGAACCAGGTCGCGCGCGTCTACGATCTCGACGGCGTCACCAACGCCAACAGCTTCATCGACGACATCCGCTTCCACGGATCGACCGCGTACGTCACGGACGCCGGCTCGCCCGGCGTCATCGTGCTCGATCTCGCGAAAGGCACGATGCGCCGTGTGCTCGACGGCGACCCGTCGACGACCGCCCAGCGTCCCATCTCCGCGAACGCGCATGTTCTGCGCGGCCCGGACGGACGGCCGTTGAAGGTGCATGCCGACCAGCTCGAAGTCTCGCCGGACGGGCGCTTCCTCTATTACCAGCCGGCGAGCGGCCCGATGTCGCGCATCGCGACCCGCTACCTCGACGATCCCAAGCTGTCGGAGAAGGAACTGGCGAAGCACGTGACCACCTTCGCCAAGACGATGTCGACGGGCGGCACCGCGATCGACGCATCGGGCGCGATCTACGCCAGCGACACGGACAATCACTCGGTGCTGAAGATCTCGCCCGACGGGCAGATCGACGTTCTGTTGCAGGACGATCGGCTGCAATGGGTCGACGCGATGTGGATCGACGATGCCGGCTGGCTCTACCTGCCCGCCGCGCAGCTCGACCGCATGGCGCCCTTCAACGGCGGCGTCTCGAAGGTCCAGTATCCGATCTCGATCTTCCGCGTGCAGATCGGCGCCAAGCCGCCGCCCAGCGATCATCCGTGAGGCCTGCGTGAGCGACGCCTGCGACGTCGCGCTGCGCCCGCGCTGGTCGCCTGCGGCGCGCCGAATCAGGCATAAGGGCCGCATGACGATCCATGTCGGACGGCTCGCGGCCGAGGCTTCCGCGCCGCGCGAAAAGATGATCCGGCTGAGCGGCCACGCCGTGCTAGCGGACCCGTCGGGCGCGCTCTTCTGGCCGGACGAGCACCTTCTCGTCGTGGCCGACCTGCATCTGTGCAAGGGCTCGGCCTATGCGGCGCGGCGCGTGTTCCTGCCGCCGTACGACACGGCCGCGACGCTGGAGCGCCTCGGCGCGGTCATCGCCCGGTTCAACCCCAAGCGCGTCGTCGCGTTGGGCGACAGCTTCCACGACGACGGCGCGTCGGCCCGCCTGCTGCCGCACGACGTGCAGGCGCTGCGCGCCCTGCAGACGGGCCGTGACTGGCTCTGGATCGCCGGCAACCACGATCCCTCGCCGCCCGCGAGCCTCGAGGGCGATCACGCGGGCGAACTCGCCGTCGGTGCCCTGCGCCTGCGCCACGATCCCCAGGCGACGAGCGAAGACGGCGAAATCGCCGGGCACCTCCACCCCGTGGCGATCGTCGGCGGGCGGGGAGGAGCCGTGCGACGGCGCTGCTTCGTCGCCGACGCGCGACGCTGCATCCTGCCTGCCTTCGGCGCCTATGCTGGCGGCCTCAACCTGCTCGATGGCGCCTTCCGCCGCGTCTTCGCCTCCGAGCCGCCGCTCGCCCACGTTCTCGGCCGCGCGGCCGTCTATTCCGTGGCGCTGCGTCAGTGCCTCGCCGACGCGCAGCGAGCGGAGCTGCTCTGGCGCTGAGCGGCTTGCCGCCACGGCCTCCCTCTGCGCCCCGCACGGCAAGGTCCCGCGCCCGTTCACCATCGGCCCGGTTTAGATCGTCGGCACCATTGCGCGCTCCCGCTTGACTATGGTTTAGCAGTCACGCGGCATTCGAAACGTTTCCGGGAGACGGCAATGGTCTCTGACGTCCTGACCGCTCTCGCGTCGCGCCTTTCGCGGCGCTTCGCGACAAAAGCCTCCCGCTTCCGTGTCGCCGTGACGACGGGCTTCGCTCTCGTCGTCGCGGGGGTCGGCTCGATGAGTCTCGAGCGGGCGGGCGTCGCGGACGGCCTCTTCGACCTGTTCGGCGGCGCCTCGATCTTCGGGCAATCGGAGCCGGAGGCCCAGATCCACGGCGAGGCGCGCTGGGGCGGCCGCCCGCAGCATCGCCACGCGCATGCCGGCGCCCCACGCCATCTCGTGCGTGCGCAGGGGCAGAGCGAGGGGGGCGCCGTCGCCTCAGCGGGCCGCCATTCGCTGTGCGTGCGCCTGTGTGACGGCTATGCGTTCCCGGTCGGGACCTATCACGGAGAGGCCGATCGCGCCTCGCACGAGGCGACCTGCCACGCCGAATGCCCAGGCGCCGAAACGGCGCTCTACGTGATGCCGGCGGGCTCCGACTCGATCGCAGACGCGGTCCGCGTCAATTCCGGCCGCAATTACTCGCAGCTGCCCGACGCCTTCCACTACACGAGCGTGCTCGACGGGGCCTGCACCTGCCACCCGCCGGAAGGCAACCGCATCAAATCGCTGCTGCACGATTTCACGCTGCGCCGCGGCGACGCCGTGATGACGCAGACGGGCTTCAAGATCTTCCACGGCGCCGCGCGCTTCCCCTACAACCGACGCGACTTCGTCGCGTTGGCCCGCAGCCGCGGCGTCGACGGCGCCAACCGCGCCACCTTCAAGGCCATCGAGCGCGCGAGCCTGCCCGGCCGCACCGACGTCGCCCAGCAGGCACCGGCCCGCACGCCGGCGACGCCGGAGCGCCTGGCGACGCGCAATCTGGAACATCAGGCGAGCCGGTAGACCTCTCTGGCCATCGCGCTCACGAGCCGCCCTTGAGCGCGGCGAGTTCGGCCTCCAGCGCGAGGATGCGCTCGTCGCGCTGGCGCAGCGCCGTCATGACAGCTCGCGCATCGACCTTCTGCGGGATGTGCTGCGGGCAATTCACATCGTAGGCAAGGACCGTGAAGATGAGCGCGCGCTCGGCCGAGGCGGGATAGCGGGGATCCGTCAGCTGCGCGATCACGTCCTCGTCCGCGACCATGCGGGCGCGGCCCCAGACCTTGATCCGCCGGCGGTTCGCATAATCCATCAGGAAAAGGAACGCCTTGTCGTTCTCGCTGAGGTTGCCGGTCGTCACGTATTGCTGGTTGCCGCGGAAATCGGCGAAGCCGATCGTGTCGTCGTCGAGCGCCTTGATGAAGCCTTTGGGGCCGCCGCGGTGCTGCGCGTAGGGCTGCCCGTCCGCCGTCGCGGTGGCGAGATACGCCGTGTCGACCTCGGCAAGGAAGGCCTCGAGGTGCGGGCGCACGCCTTTGCGGAAAAAGCCGTGCAGCAGGGAGCGCCCATCCGGCGCCCGCGAGCCGCGCCGGATCTGCTCGGCCTTCACGGCGGGCGTGAACGCGATCTCGTTCAGCGTGTCGTCCGGCATGAGCGCCCTCCTTCCCGAAAGAAATACGCCTCGGACAGGCTTGCGTCACGGCCAAGGTGGCGCGACACATGACGGGGCGGCGACGGCTGGCGCGCTTCCGGAGCGCCGGAAAGGAACGAGCTTGATCGACGTCGCGCACGCCTCGACCCTTTTGACGCGCGAGCAGCGCACGGAGGCCGGCAAGGCGCTCCGCGCCACCGTCACGCGCGAGAGCCACGCGGATTTCGCGGTGGATCCGCACCGCGACCCGCTGCCGATCCTCACCGCCAGCGATCCCGGCCGCGTCCAATCGCTGGTGCCCGAGCGCTACCGGCGCATGGGCGTCTCGCCCTTCGCCTTCTATCGCGGCGCCGCGGCGCTGATGGCACACGATGTCGCGCCGATGCCGAAGATCGGCTTGCCCGTGCAGGCGTGCGGCGACTGCCACCTGATGAACTTCGGCGCCTTCTCCTCGCCCGAGGGCAATATCCTGTTCGACATCAACGATTTCGACGAGACCTGCCCGGGCGTCGACTTCATCGTCGACCTGAAGCGCCTGACCGCGAGCGTGGCCGTCGCGGCGCAGGACGCCGGCATGCCGGACAAGAAGGCCCAGGCGCTTGCCCAGGCGACCGTCGCCGCCTACCGCGACTTCATGAGCTACCTCGCGGAGCGCTCGCCGCTCGAAGTCTGGCAGACGCGCATGGACCTCAAGGACCAGATCGAGGGGCTGGGCGACGCCGACCTGCAGACGAAAGTCCTCGAGAAGCTCGTCAAGGCCGAGAAGAGCGCGAAGGCTTCGGGCGACTATCCGGTGACCGAGGACGGCGAAGGCGTGAACGCGCGCTTCGCCGACAAGCCGCCGACGATCTTTCACATCGGCGCGGACGGCCAGCGGGTGGAGCACGTGTTCTCGGGCCGTGCGTTCGCGGACTATCTCGAGACCCTGCAGCCCGAGCGCGTGACGCTGCTGCGCAAATACGGCCTGCGCGATGTCGCCTTCAAGGTCGTCGGCGTCGGCAGCGTCGGCACATACTGTGCCGTCGGACTGCTGGCGACGGCGGACGGCGAGCAGCTGATCCTCCAGCTCAAACAGGCGTGGGACTCGGTCGTGGCGCCGCTCGGTGCGCCGCCGCCCGCCGGCTCCCACCAGGGCCGGCGCGTCGTCGACGGCCAGCGCGCGATGCAGGCCGCGAGCGACATCTTTCTCGGTTGGACGCAGGACGACTCGGGTCGCCAGTTCTACCTGCGCCAGCTGAAGAACCGCCGGCTCGGCTCGATCGGTGAAGTGATCGAGGGCAAGGCGCTGGCGGCGTACGCGACGCTCTGCGGACGCACCCTGGCGCGCGCTCACGCGCGCTCGGGCGACGCCGCGATGATCGACGGCTACATCGGCGGCGGCGATACGCTCGACCAGGCCCTCGCGACCTTCGCGATGAGCTACGCGAGCCAGACGGTGCTGGATCACGCCAAGCTCGTCGCCTCCGGGCTCGTCCCGGCCCCGACCGCAGCGCCGAAGGCGTCTTCCTGACGTCGCGCCCTACTCCGCCGCGCTGCGGGCGCCTCCGACGCCGAAGCGCTTCTCGATATAATCCTCGACGAGCGCCTTGAAATCCTCGGCGATCTTGTCGCCGCGCAGGGTCACGGACTTCTTTCCGTCGATGAAGACGGGGGCCGCGGGCGTCTCGCCCGTGCCCGGCAGCGAGATGCCGATGTCGGCGTGCTTCGACTCACCCGGGCCGTTCACGATGCAGCCCATGACGGCGACGTTGAGCTGCTCGACGCCGGGATAGCGCGTGCGCCACTCGGGCATGGAGCGGACGATATCGTCCTGAATGTCGCGGGCGAGCTCCTGGAACACCGTCGAGGTGGTGCGCCCGCAGCCGGGGCAGGCGGCGACCTGCGGCGCGAAGATGCGGAAGCCCATAGTCTGCAGGATTTCGCGCGCGACCTTGACCTCAAGCGAACGGTCGCCGTTCGGCTCCGGCGTCAGCGAGACGCGGATCGTGTCGCCGATCCCTTCCTGCAACAGGACGCCGAGCGCGGCGGAGGAGGCGACAATGCCTTTGGAGCCCATGCCGGCCTCGGTGAGGCCGAGGTGAAGTGCGTAATCCGAGCGGCCGGCGAGCATCTTGTAGACGGCGATGAGCTGCTGAACCGCGGACACCTTGGCGGACAGGATGATGCGGTCGCGGCCAAGTCCGATCTCCTCGGCGCGCTTGGCGGACAGCAGCGCGGACTGCACCATGGCCTCGCGCGTCACCGCGCCCATGTCCTTCGGCGTCTCGAGCTTGGCGTTCTCGTCCATGAGATGCGTCAGCAGCTCCTGGTCGAGCGAGCCCCAGTTCGCGCCGATGCGCACGGTCTTCTTGTTCTCGATCGCCTTCTCGACGATCGTCGCGAACTGGATGTCGCGCTTCTGCTTGAAGCCGACATTGCCGGGATTGATGCGGTACTTGTCGAGCGCCTCGGCGCAGGCGGGATGCTCGCTCAGGAGCTTGTGGCCGATGTAGTGGAAGTCGCCGATCAGCGGCACGTGGCAGCCAATTCGCGCCAGCCGCTCCTTGATCTTCGGCACCGCCGCCGCCGCTTCGTCGCGGTCGACCGTGATGCGCACCATCTCGGAGCCGGCGCGCGCGAGATTGGCGACCTGGCGGACCGTCGCGTCGATGTCCGCCGTGTCGGTGTTGGTCATCGACTGGACAACGATCGGCGCGCCGCCACCCACCGTCACGGCACCCTCGCCCTCGCCGACGCGGACGGCGATGGAGCCGTGGCGCGGCAGCGGGCCGGCGGCCTCGGCCGGTTCGTTCGGTGCGGAGGTTTCTTCGAGCGACGAGTGGGTCATCGGGTCCGTCGGATAGGAGGCGCGAAGCGCCGTCGGCCGCGCGGCGCGGCGAAAGGTCGGTTTCAGATACCGCAAACCGGCCGCGGACGAAAGCACGGCCCGCAGCTGCGATTCCGTTGCGCCTATGTGCCTGATCGGTTTGGGCGAAATGGCCCGCCAAAGCTCAACCTTTTGTGAGCGAGGGCCGCTCGCGCAATGCAATCGTCCTGGACGCGCAATGCAACCGCAGCAAAAATCGCAACGATTTCCGCGTGGCAGGCTAAAAAATGCTGTTGCGTCAGGCAGCTTGGCTATATGTTTGGTCTAAACGGCGGCTGAAAGCGCCGTTCACAACCGGTTAACGCGCCTTGTTCCTCAGTATTCGACGAAAGTCGGGACCTCGACTTGCCTGAGGGGGTGAGCTGAAGGGCTGGAAAAATGACCATGCTGATGGAAGAGAAACCCACGGTTGCGGATTCGACGCATATCATCATCGCCGACGACCATCCCCTCGTCCGCGGCGCGCTGCGCCAGACCGTCGCCTCGGCGTTGCCCGGGGTCACGATCCGCGAGGCCGGCGACCTGCCTTCCCTGTCCGCCGAACTCGCCAAGGGCGACGCGGTCGATCTCATTCTTCTCGACTTGGCCATGCCGGGCGTGAGCGGATTTTCCGGGCTGCTGTATCTGCGCTCGCCGCATCCGGAGATCCCGGTGATCGTGGTCTCCGCGACCGAGGACAGGACGATCATGCGCCGCTGCATCGAAGTGGGCGCGGCGGGCTACATCCCCAAGAGCACCGAAGTCGACATGATGCGCGATGCCATTCGCGTCGTCCTCGCGGGCGAGATCTGGACGCCGGCGGGCCTCGACATGGGCTTGCCGCCCGACGTCGCCGTCGCGGACATGATGCGGCGCCTCTCGAACCTCACGCCGCAGCAGCTCCGCGTGCTGATGATGCTGTCGCAGGGCCTCCTGAACAAGCAGATCGCCTACGAGCTCAAGGTCTCGGAAGCCACGGTGAAGGCGCATGTCTCCGCCATCTTGCAGAAGCTCGGCGTCGACAGCCGCACGCAGGCGGTCATCGCCGTCTCCAAGATCGACGACGGTCGCTTCTCCCGAGACGGGTTCGCGAACTGAGGCCACGGCGCGCGCGGGGGCCGATCGTCCGGGCTGCGCGGGCGCACCATGCATCCCGCGCCGGTCGATCTGCGTTATAAGGCCCGATCTCCCCAACGGACGCGATCCCGTGAGCGACATGACCCCGCAAACCGAGCCGCCCCGCTACTGGGCGCAAAGCGCGTCCGCCGCCCGCTGGCAGCGCGATCACGATTCGCCCGTCCGCCGCTTCCTCGGCGGCTCGCCGTTGGCGGTGCTGGTCAAGCTCGTCGTCGTGTCGTTCCTCGTCGGCGCGCTTCTGGTGATGCTCCACATCCGCCCGGTCGACGTCTACAACGAGGTGTCGGACCTGCTCTCCTGGGTCTACCAGGAAGGGCTGCGCTCGTTCCGCGACTTCGGCAATTACATCGTGGCCGGCGCGGTGATCGTCGTGCCCGTGTGGCTGATCATGCGGCTTCTCAGCTACCGCGGTCGCTGACCGCGTGGACGGGAGGATGTTCCCGACCCGTCCGATTGCCCTTGCGCATCGGGCTTGCGCTAAAGTCTAAAAGCGGGACCGGCTCGCCGGGCTGATATTGGCCGGCATTCCACGCTAAAGATCGCGCCATCCCGCTTGCGGAGACGTCCATGCGCCCGTTCGCCCGCCTCGTTCCCTTGGTCCTGGGCGCGCTCGGCGCGCTCGCCGGCCCCGCGGCGGCCCTCGACTACCTCAACACGAGCGTGGAGCCCGATCGCGCGGTGCCCTCCGCCTGCGCGACCTTCTCGACGCTCCTGCCGCGCGGCCGCCCCACCGCCTTCGAGCCGTTCATCGCGATCGAGCCCGTCATCGACCATTCGCTCGAGACGCACGGCAAGGATCTCTGCGTCGGGGGCCTCGCGCACGGCAAGAGCTACAAGCTGCGGCTCAAGGCCGGCCTGCCGGGCGCCGACGGCACCACGCTCGCCAAGGACGTCACCGTCCCGCTCGACGTGCCGGATCGCCAGAAGCAGGTCTTCTTCGACCAGGGCAAGACGCTGCTGCCTTTCACCAAAGGCGTCGGCCTGCCCTTGAAAAGCGTCAACGTCGAGAAGGCGCATCTCACGCTGTACCGCTTCTCCGACCGCACGATGGTCGATCACCTGCTCGACGATTGGTTCGGCAAGGCGGTGAGCTTCTACGACCTCGAGGCGCTCCAGGACCGCGCGACCAAGCTCTTCGACGGCTCCCTCGCGATCGCGATGAAGCGCAACACGCAGGTCGCGACGACGATCCCGATCGAGCAGCTCGTGAAGCACGTCGAGCCCGGCGTCTACCTCGTCATCGCCACCAGCGCGACCGACCGGCTCGACCAGGACACCGAGCGCGCCACGCAATGGTTCAGCGTCTCCGACATTGGGCTGACCACCGTGAAGACCGACGGCGGCCTGCTCGTCGCCGCGCATTCGCTGCAGAGCGCCGCGCCGCTCGCCGGCATCGAGCTGCGGCTCATCTCGCAAGCCAACGAGACGCTCGGCACCTTCAAGACAGACGCGCAGGGGCGCGTGACGATCGCCGGCGGACTGCTGCGCGGCGAGCACGGCAACGCGCCGAAGGTCGTGACCGCGAGCGACGGCACCGGCGGCTTCACCTGGATCCAGCTCGACGCGCCCGCGCTCGATCTCACCGATCTCGACATCAAGGGGCGCGTGCCGCCCGCCGCGAACGATGCCTTTCTGTGGACGGACCGCGGCATCTACCGGCCGGGCGAGACGATCCATCTCGGCGCGCTGCTGCGCAACGAGAACGCTTTGCCCGTCTCCGGCGTGCCGCTGACGCTGCATCTTCGCCGGCCCGACGGCATCGAAGTCGACAAGAAGCCGGTCGCGCTCGACGCCGCCGGCGGCGGCACGCTCGACATCAAGATGGCGGACAACGCCTTCTCCGGCACCTGGACGCTCTGGGCGTCCGCGGCCGACGGCAAGGAGGTCGGCTCGGTCTCGGTCAACGTGCAGGATTTCGTGCCGCCGCGCCTCGAGGCGAAGGTGAGCCTTCCGAAGGGGCCCGTCGACGTCGCCCAGCCGATCGCGGCTGACGTCGCAGCGGATTATTTCTATGGCAGCCCGGGCGCCGACCTCTCCGGCCATCTCGAAGGGACGCTGCAGGCCGCCGCGACGCCGTTTCCCGAGCTGAAAGGCTACCATTTCGGCCTCGCGGAAGAGCCCGTGCTGCCGAAGGCGCTGGCCGCCGAGGACTTCACGACCGACGACAAGGGCCAGGCCCATGTGGAGCTGAAGGCCGAGGACGTGCCGGACACGGCGACGCCGCTCGAGGTCGCGCTAACGGCCACCGTCAACGACGTCGATGGCCGTGCGGCCACGGCGCAAGTGACGCGCACGGTGCACACGGCGGACCGGTTCATCGGCCTGCGCCCCGCCTTCACCGACCTGCCGGACGGCGCGACCGCGCGCTTCGACGTCGTCCTCGTCGACGGGGACGGCACGGCGACCGGCCCGGACGGGCTCAAGTGGACCCTCGTCCAGGAGGATTACACCTACAATTACTTCTACCGCGACGGCCGTTGGCAATCCAACGAGACGGTCACCGACACCCGCGTCAACGGCGGCGAGGTGACGCTCGACGCGCAGGGGCGCGGGAGCATCGCCGCACAGGTGACGAACGGGCGCTGGCGCCTCGAAGCCTACGACGCCTCCGGCAAGACGGCGACGAGCCTGCGCTTCTCCGCCGGCTGGTGGGCCTCGAGCGAGGCCGAGACCGTGAAGCCCGAGGTCATGCCCGTGACCGTCGACGCGACCGCACCTGCCGGCAAGGTGCTGGCGCGCGTCGAGCCGTCCTTCGCCGGCCGTGTCCTCGTGATGCTCGACGGCAACGGCCTGCACGAGGTGCAGGAGCTCGAGATGAAGAAGGGCGGCGGCACCGTGATGTTCGATGCCGCGAACGTGCCGGCGGCCGGCGCCTATGCCCTCGCGGTCGCGATCTCGCCGGCCGGCAGCGTGATCCCGCGCCTGCCGGTGCGGGCGGTGGGCCTCGCCTGGGTTCCGGGCGCGGCCGCAGCACGCAAACTCGACGTCGCGCTGACCGCCCCCGACACGATCCACCCCAGGACGAGCCTCGCCGTCGATGTCGACGTCAAAGGCGCGCCCGCAGGCGCGGAGGCCTACGTAACGCTCGCCGCCGTCGACGAGGCGGTGCTGCGCATGACGGATTTCGCGACGCCCGACGCGGGGGATCATTTCCTTGGCCGCCGCGCGCCGGATTTCGAGCTGCGCGACGTCTACAACAGCCTCATCGACCCCGCCGGCCAGCCCGGCCGCCTGACACAGGGCGGCGACGGCAACGCCAACGTGAAGATGGGCGGCCTCGACGTGAAGACGTTCAAGACCGTCGCGCTCTTCAAGGGGCCCGTGAAGCTCGACGCGCGCGGGCACGCGACGATCACGCTCGACGTGCCCGACTTCTCCGGCCGGCTGCGGCTGATGGCGCAGGCCTGGACGAACGAGCGCTTCGGCAAGGCCGAACGCCCGGTCACCGTGCGCCCGCCCCTGCTCGCCGAGCTGACGCTGCCGCGCTTCCTCGCGCCCGGCGACAAGGTCCGTGCCCGCGTCATGCTGACGGATCTCGAAGCACCCGAGCAGACCTACGACGTGACGCTCGCGACCCACGGCGCCGTCGCACTCGACCGCGGCGACGCGCTCTTCAAGGACGTGAAGCGCGACAAGCGCCGCTATGTCGACCGCGTGCTCACGGCCGCCGCCACGCCCGGCGTCGGGCGCATCCACATGATCGCGAAGGGCGCGGACGGCACCACGGCCGAACGCGACTTCGAGATCTCGGTCCGCTCACCGAACGCCTATGCGACGCATCGCCAGATCCTGACCGTCGCGCCGGGACAGAGCCTCGCGCTCGACGACGAGCTCGGCGCCGACCTCGTACCCGGCACCGGCACGCTCGACGTCACCGCCTCGAGCCTGCCGGCCTTCGACGTGACGGGGCTGCTCGCGGACCTTCGCCGCTACCCCTACGGCTGCGCCGAGCAGACGATCAGCCGGGCGTTCCCCGAACTGATGGCGAAGCGCCTCGGCGCGAAGCTGCCGGTCGCCGTGGCGGATACGGTGACCGGGCAAGGCGCGATCCAGCGGCTCTACTCGCTGCAGGGCTCGGACGGGTCGTTCGGCTATTGGACGAGCTTCGACACCGGCAACGCGTGGCTCACCGCCTATGCGGTCGACTTCCTCCAGCACGCCCGTACCGCCGGGCTCGAAGTGCCGGACGCCATGCTCGATCGCGCGACGGATTGGCTCGCGAAGAACTTCGCGAACGCCGGTCTCGAGCCGCAGGACGTCGCCGCCGCGGCCTATTCCGCGATCGTCCTTTCGCGCGCGCAAAAGCTCGACCTGTCGCAGCTGCGCTATGTGGCGACGCGCGTGCGCGGGCATCTGCCGAGCGATATCGCGCGCATCCAGCTGGCCGCCGCGATGACCCGCGTCGGCGAGCGCGATCTCGCCGGCGACCTCCTGCATGCGGCGAGCGTGCAGCGCTCGAGCAAGATCTACCTGAACGACTACGGCAGCGACCTGCGCGACGCGGCGATGGCGCTCTCGCTCGCCGCCGAGGAGAAGCTTGTCTCCGACAAGACGCTGATCGAACGCGCGGTCGATCTCTCGCGCAAGGCGGCGGGACGCCGCTGGCTCTCGACGCAGGAGGAGGCCTGGGTGCTGCGCGCCGCCCTCGACCTGCACACCAAGACGCCGCTCGACGTCGTGCTCGACGGCAAGGCGAACGCGCCGGGCGCCCAGAGCCTCAGCGCGGCGATGGCGCTCGGCAAGGGCCAGACGCGCAGCCTCGTCAACAAAGGGGCCGAGCCGATCTACGCCTCGCTCGCGGCAACCGGCATTGCGTCCGGCGTGCAGCCGGCCGAGGCCAACGGCTTCACCGTCCAGCGCAGCACCTTCCACATGGACGGGACGGCGGCCGATCTCGCGGACGTGCACCAGAACGACGAGCTCGTCATCGTCGTCTCGGGGGCGATGTCGGGCGACATCGAGCGCAAGATCCTCGCCGTCGACATGCTGCCGGCCGGCCTCGAGCCCGAGACGATCGGCCTCTCGACGAGTACGACCAGCGACGGGCAGTTCGCCTGGCTGAAGGACCTGACCGAGCCGACCTTCTTCGCGCTGCGCGACGACCGCTACCTCGCCGGTCTCGATCTCACGACATCCACGACCAATTTCAAGTTCGCCTATGTCGTGCGCGCCGTCTCACCCGGCACCTTCGCGAACCCCGGCACGCAGGTCGAGGACATGTACGCGCCCGAGTTCCACGCCCGCGCCGATGCCGGCACGTTGGAGGTCAAACCGGCGCGCATCGCCAGTGCGGCGCCTGCACCCGCACCCGCCAAAGGGCCGGCGCCGGCCAAAGGCCCCGCCGGAAAGGCCCTGACAAGGCCAGGCGTCAAGCCGTGAGCACCCTCCACCGCCTCGCGCGCATCCTCCCCCGCAACGCGGGGGAGGGGGACCGCGCGAAGCGCGGTGGAGGGGGCGACCCCGGCTGCGATGCCGATCGTCCGCCCGCCGACGATGCCACCGGCGACGATCCCACCGGCGACGATCGAGCGGGCGACGATCGAGCCGGCGGCAGCCCCCTCCACCATGCTCCGCATGGTCCCCCTCCCCCGTTGCACAGGGGAGGATGGCGGCGGCTCGGGTTCGGGGCGCTCTTCGTCGTCGCGGCGGCGGCGGGTCTCGCTGCCGCCGATCGCCTCTTCCCGCCCGATCTCTCGCGCCTCACCCCTTCGGCCGTCGTCGAGGATCGGCATGGCGCCATGCTGCGGGCCTTCAAGACGGCGGATGCGCAGTGGCGCCTGCCTGTCGCACCCGATGGGGTCTCGCCGAACTACCTGCGCCTCCTCGTCGCCATCGAGGACAAGCGCTTCCTCGCCCATCGCGGCGTCGATCCTCTGGCGCTTTTGCGCGCGGCGGGTCAGCTCGCGACGCGCGGGCGGATCGTATCGGGTGGTTCGACCCTGACGATGCAGGTCGTGCGCCTGCTCGAGCCACGCCCGCGCACCTTCGTCTCCAAAGCGATCGAGTTGCTCCGCGCCTGGCAGCTCGAGGCGCGCCTCACCAAGTCCGAGATCCTGCGCGCCTATCTCACGCTGACGCCGATGGGCGGCAATCTCGAGGGGGTGCGCGCCGGCTCGCTCGCGTGGTTCGGCAAGGAGCCGCGCGCGCTCTCGGATGCCGAGGCCGCGCTGCTCGTCGCGCTGCCGCAGGCACCGCGCGCGCTGCGGCCGGACATCGCGCCCGCCCGCGCGACGGCCGCGCGCGACAGGATCCTGCGACGCGCCGCGGGGGAGGGGCTGCTCGATGCCGCGTCCGTCGCGGCGGCGGAGGCGACGGCGCTCCCCGCGCGGCGCCGCCCGCTGCCGCGCCTCGCGCCTCACCTGGCCGAGCGCCTCGTCGCGGCGGACACGGCGGCGCGCACGCCGATCCGCACCGCGCTCGAGGCCGACACGCAGCGCAGCATCGAGCGCGTGCTGCATCAGGCGATCGGCGAGATCGCCTCGCCCATCAACCTCGCCGCGCTCGTGGTCGACTGGCACACCGGCGAGATCCTCGCGCGCGTCGGCAGCACGGATTACGACGAGACGCGGCGCCGCGGCGCCATCGACATGACGCGCGCGGTGCGCTCGCCCGGCTCGACGCTGAAGCCGTTCATCTACGCCATGGCCTTCGACGGGTTGCTCGCCCATCCCGATTCGCTCGTGCGCGACGAGGCGACCCGCTTCGACGATTACGCGCCGCACAATTTCGACGGCACGTTCAACGGCGACGTCACGGTCCGCCGGGCGCTGCAGGCCTCGTTGAACCTGCCGGCGGTCATCGCCCTGCAGAAGGTCGGCCCCATCGCCTTTTCGGCGCGGTTCCGGCAAGTCGGCCTGCCGCTCGCCGTCCTCGACGACACGAGCGCGCCGAGCCTGCCGATCGCGCTCGGCGGGGTCGGCCTGACGTTGGAACAGCTCGTCACCGCCTATGCCGCGCTCGCGGACGGCGGGGCCGTGAAGCCGCTGATCGAGCGCTACGACGCGCCGCGGCCGGACGTCTCCGGCACGCTGACCGGGCGCGCGGCGGCGGACGCCGTCGTCGACATCCTCTCCGGCATGCCGGCGCCGAAGGGCGCGGCGCCGCGGGCCGGCCGCATCGCCTACAAGACCGGCACGTCCTACCGCTTTCGTGACGGTTGGGCCGTCGGCTTCGACGGGCGCCGAGTCATCGGCGTCTGGATGGGCCGTGCGGACGGCGGCACCTGCGTCGGCTGCGTCGGCATGGCCTCGGCGGCGATCCTCTATCGCCTGTTCGATGCGTTGGCCCCCGAACCTTTGCCGCCGCGCGTGCTGGCCGACGTCTTCGCCGGCCCGCCGCCGCCTGCGCTGGCGCGGCTGTCGCCGGCAAGCACCCCGACGCACAAAGGCGCGCCGCACATCGCCTTTCCATCGGATGGCGCCCACCTGCTGGTCGACGCGGGCACGCCGGACGTCAAGCTCGCCGTCGACGGCGGGCAGCGGCCGTTCCGCTGGATCGTCGATGGCCGCGCGCTCCCGTCGGCCGCCTTCGCGCATCAGGCGCGCTGGCATCCCGACGGCGAGGGCTTTTCGACGGTCACGGTCATCGACGGGCTCGGCCGCAGCGACGTCGTGAAGGTGCGGGTGGTGGGACGCGAGTAGGCGCCCCACCGTCGTTGCGAGTGCAGCGACGTACCCAGGGGCCATCTGCGCTATGGATGGTCAACCCACAAACGCGACCCGCGGCTCCTGGATTGCTTCGCTCCGCTCGCGAGGACGGCGATCAGGCTGGCACTCGCAGCAGCGCCTCCAGCGTCTCGATGCGGTCCGCCTCCCGCGGGGGCTTGTCCGTGCGGATGCGCGCGATGCGGGGGAAGCGCATGGCGACGCCGGACTTGTGGCGCGTCGAGCGGTTCAGCCCCTCGAAGGCGATCTCGAGCACGAGGCCGGCGTCCTTGCCGTGCGCCACCTCGCGCACCGGGCCGAAGCGGTTCGTCGTGTTGTTGCGCACGAACTTATCGATCTGGCCGAGCTCCTCGTCGGTGAAGCCGAAATAGGCCTTGCCGACGGGACCAGGCCCTCGCCCTCCGCGTCGGTGCGCCAGACGCCGAACGTGTAATCCGAGTAGAACGAGGAGCGCTTGCCGTGCCCGCGCTGCGCGTACATCAGCACCGCATCGACCGTGAACGGGTCGCGCTTCCACTTGAACCACAGGCCCTTCGGACGGCCGGGCACGTAGATCGAGTCGGCGCGCTTCAGCATCAGCCCCTCGATCGCTTCGGCGTCCGGCCCGGCGCCCGCGCCGCGCGGGTCCTTGCGCGCGGCGGCGAGACCGTCCCAGCCCGCGACGTCGACCAGGGGCGAGATGTCGAGCTTTTCGTGCGCGGCATTCGCGACGAAGGCTTCGAGCCGCGCCCGGCGCTCGGCGAAGGGCAGCGGGCGCAGGTCCACGCCGTCCTCGCCCAGGAGATCGTAGGCGCGGATCTGGCAGGGGAAGTCGGCGATCAGCTTCGGCGAGACGCTGCGCCGGTTGAGCCGCTGCTGGAGCACGCCGAAGGGCTGCACACGCCCGCCGCGCACCACCAGAAGCTCGCCGTCGAGCGAGAAGCGGCGGGCGGGCAGATCGTCGAGCATCTGCGCCAGATCGGGGAAGGCCTCGGAGATGTCCTCGCCGGTGCGCGAATAGAGACGGACGACCGAGGTCCCGTCCTCCTCGCCCCGCACGGCCTGCACGCGGATGCCGTCCCATTTCCACTCCGCCGAGAAGGCGGCCGGGTCGAGCACCTCCATGTCGCGTGCCTCGAGCGCGTGGGCGAGCATTGCGGGGTGGAACGGCGCCGGGTCGACCGAATCCGGCTTGTCCTCGCGTCCCTCGACCCAGGCGAAGAGATCGAGGTAGGGCGCACGAAGCCCATGCCAGACCTCCTCGATCTCGTTCGCCGCCTTTCCGCCGAGGTCGGCCACCGCCGTCTTGGCGAGGCGCGCCGAGACGCCGATGCGCAGCGAGCCCGTGATCAGCTTCAGAAGCGCCCAGCGCCCCGTCTCGTTCAGCGCATCGAGCCAGCCGGCGATGTGGCGCGGCAGATCGAGCTTGCCGCTGCCGGCCAGCGTGCCGACGACGTCGGAGAGTGGCAGAGGCGGCTTGTTGTGCCCCACGCCGCTCTCCGGCGGCGCGGGCGCCGGCCAGAGCAGCGCGACCACCTCCGAGAGATCGCCGACGTAATCGTAGGACAAGCCGAACAGGTAGGGGTCGACGCGTTCGGCGATCAGGGCGCGCACGAGGTTCGGCTTGGCATGCTGGAACGAGAGCGCGCCCGTCAGCGCCGCCAGCGCGTAGCCGCGCTCCGGGTCGGGCACGGACGAGAAATAGTCCGTCATCAGCCGCAGCTTGTTGTTGCGGGAGGGCTCGAAGCTGAGCCGATCGAGAAGCTGCGCGAAGCGGTTCATGCTCCGCTATATGGGATGGCGCGCCGCGCCTGTCCGCGTTAACGCGCGGCATCGCGCGACGTGCTAGAAGGCCGCATGGCCTTCGGCTCTCTCTACGATCACGGCTTCGCGCGCGTCGCCGCCTGCACCGTCGTCGCGCGCATCGCGGACCCGGCTGCCAATGCCGCGGCGATCCTCGCCGAGGCGCGCGCCTGTCACGACGCGGGCGCGGCGCTGGCCGTCTTCCCCGAACTCTCTCTCTCCGCCTATGCGATCGACGACCTGCTGCTGCAGGACGCGCTGCTCGACGGAGTCGTCGCGGCGGTCGGAACCTTGGTCGCGGCGACGCGTGAGCTGCGGCCGCTCCTCCTTGTGGGCGCGCCGCTGCGTTTTCGGCACCGTCTCTACAATTGCGCGCTGGCGATCCAGGGCGGCCAGCTGCTCGGCGTCGTGCCGAAGAGCCACCTGCCGAACTACCGCGAGTTCTACGAGCATCGCCATTTCGCGAGCGGGGCGGCGATGCGCGGCGAGACGATCGCGATCGGCGCGCTCGAGGCGCCCTTCGGCGTCGACCTTCTCTTCGCGGCGACCGACGTCCCGGGCTTCATCGTCCATGCGGAAATCTGCGAGGACCTGTGGGTGCCGCTGCCGCCCTCCTCGATCGCGGCGCTGCGTGGGGCGACGATCCTCGCGAACCTCTCCGCCTCCAACATCACGATCGCCAAGGCCGAGACCCGCCATCTGCTCACGCGCTCGCAATCGGCACGTTGCCTCGCGGCCTACGTCTACGCGGCGGCGGGCGCCGGCGAATCGACGACCGACCTCGCCTGGGACGGCCAGGGGACCGTGGACGAGAACGGCGTGACGTTGGCGGCCTCCGAGCGCTTTCCGCTGTCGGCCCACCACGTGCTCGCCGACGTCGATCTCGACCTCCTGCGCCAGGAGCGGCTGCGCCAGGGGACGTTCGACGACAACGCCGCGCAGGTCGAGGGCGTGAATTTCCGCCAGATCCCGTTCACGCTCGCACCACCCAAGCGCGATCTCGGCCTGCTGCGTACGATCGAACGCTTCCCGTTCGTACCGGCGGACCCCGCGCGGCTCGAGCAGGATTGTTACGAGGCCTACAATATCCAGGTTTCCGGCCTCGCGCAGCGGCTCTCCGCCATCGGCGCGCGGAGCGTCGTGATAGGCGTCTCGGGTGGGCTCGACTCGACCCAGGCGCTCATCGTCGCGGCCCGGGCCTTCGACCGGCTCGGCCTCCCACGCGCAAATATCCTCGCCTACACGCTGCCCGGCTTTGCAACGGGCGCGGAGACGAAGGCGAACGCGCTGGCGCTGATGGCGGCGCTCGGCGTGCACGCGGCGGAACTCGACATCCGCCCGGCCGCCCGGCAGATGCTGCGCGATCTCGGCCACCCATTCGCCGCAGGCGAACCCGTCTACGACGTCACCTTCGAGAACGTGCAGGCCGGGTTGCGCACCGATTATCTGTTCCGCCTCGCCAATGCCAACGCCGCCATCGTCATCGGCACGGGCGACCTTTCCGAATTGGCGCTCGGCTGGTGCACCTACGGCGTCGGCGATCAGATGTCCCACTACAACGTCAACGGCGGCGTGCCGAAGACGCTGATCCAGCATCTGATCCGCTGGGTCGTCGAATCCGCGCTCTTCACGCCGCAGGTCGGCGCGATCCTGACGAAGATCCTCGACACCGAGATCTCGCCCGAACTCGTGCCCGTGGCGGCGGGCGAGACGCCGCAGAGCACCGAGGCCGTGATCGGCCCCTACGCGCTGCAGGACTTCAACCTCTACTACGCGTTGCGGGGCGGCTACCGCCCCTCGAAGATCGCCTTCCTGGCCCACCATGCCTGGAGCGATGCCGCGCGCGGCCGTTGGCCGCCCCACTTCCCCGAGGCGCGGCGGCGGGCTTATGACGCGGCGACCATCGTGCATTGGCTCGACGTCTTCATCCGCCGCTTCTTCGGCTTCGCGCAGTTCAAGCGCTCGGCGATGCCGAACGGGCCCAAGGTGGTCGCAGGCGGCTCGCTTTCGCCGCGCGGCGACTGGCGTGCGCCGTCCGACGGCAACGCCGAAGCCTGGCTGCGCGACCTCGCGCGCTGGCGGGAGTAGATCCTACAATTCGATGTGGCGGCCGATCTCGACCGTGCGTTCGGCGGGGAGACCGAGCACGTCCGTCAGATGCGCCTGGTTGAGTTCGAGCGCGGAGAACAGGCGCTCGGCGACGACGCCGAGGCGGCGCTTCTCGGGCTTCGCCCGGACGATCGTCTCGTGCCCAACGTAATAGACGACCTTCGAGAGGTCGACGTCGACCCCTTTGGCCTTCAACGACGGCACGAGATCGTCCAGCGTCATGCGCTCCATGAAGCCGTTGTGGACGACGACGCGCCAGACGTCGGGCAACGCCTGCGTCACCTCGTAGCGCTCGCTCCGCGGCATGCGCGGCGTCAGCTCAGTGACCACGGTGACGATGAGGACGCAGCTGTAGAGGCATCGGTTCTGCTTCACGTGCCAGGCGAGGAGCGGCGGCGTCGACTTGCGCGCTCGCGGCAGGAACACGGCCGTGCCGTCGACACGCGCGATGCCGCGCGCCTCGAGCCCGGCGAAGAAGCTCTCGAGCGGCTCGATCGAGGCGCCGAGCACCCTGCCGATCGCCTCGACGCCTTTGTGCCAGACGCGCATCACCGAATAGACGACGATCGCGAGCGCCAGCGGCACCCAGCCGCCGTCCCGGAACTTGAGGAGGTTGGCGCCGAAGAACGCGACGTCGACCACGAGAAACGCCGCGGCCACCGCGCCCGCCGCGGCAATCGACCAGCCCCAGACCTCGCGCATCGCGAGATAGAGAAGCACGGTCGTCATCAGCATGGTCGCCGAGACGGCCATGCCGTAGGCGGCAGACAGATTGTCGGACTTCTGGAAGATCAACGTCAGGCCGATCGTCGCGATCATCAGCGTCCAATTGGCAGCCGAGACGTAGATCTGCCCGTAGCCCTCGTCCGAGGTCTGGCGGAGCAGGAGACGCGGCATCCATCCGAGCTGGATGGCCTGGCGCGTCATGGAGAAGGCGCCGGTGATGATCGACTGGCTCGCGATGATCGTCGCCACCGTGGCGAGGACGATCAGCGGCAGAAGCAGCGCCTGCGGACAGAGGCGGTAAAAGATGTTGTCGGTCGTCGGCGCGCCGTCGAGCACAAGCGCGGCCTGCCCGGCGTAGTTGAGGATCAGCGCGGGGAACACGACCGCAAACCAGGCGAGCCAGATCGGCCGCCGGCCGAAATGGCCCATATCCGCGTAGAGCGCCTCCGCACCCGTCACGCACAAGAAGATGCTGCCGAGCAGGGCGAAGGCCTTGAAGCCGCCGTGCGCGAGATAGGCGAAGGCATAGGTCGGGCTGAGGCCGAGAAGCACCGAGGGGTGATGCAAGATGCCCCACACGCCGACCCCCGCCGCGACCGCGAACCACAGCAGCATGATCGGCCCGAAGGCCTTGCCGATGGCCGCGGTGCCGAACGGTTGGACGAGGAAGAGCGCGAGGAGGATCGCGATCGTCCCCGCCAGCACGTACGGATCGAACGACGGAACGGCGATGTGGAGACCCTCGAGCGCCGAGAGCACCGAGATCGCCGGCGTGATGGCGCCGTCCCCGTAGATCAGCGCCGCGCCGAACAGCCCGGCGGCGACGATGAACGGCCGGTGCCCGCGCTTGATCCCGATCAGCGACATCAGGGCGAGGATGCCGCCCTCGCCGTCGTTGTCGATCCGCATGGCGAAGGACACGTATTTGATGCAGGTGATGACGATCAGCGTCCAGACCAGCAGCGAGAAGACGCCCAGCGTCGTCGCGCGGTCGACGTGCTCCCCGATGTCGGACAGCACGGTCTTCATCGTGTAGAGCGGGCTCGTGCCGATATCGCCGAAGACGATACCGAGGGCGCTCAGCGCGGCGACGGGCAGCGGTTTGCTGGGCTCCTGCGGGCGGCTGCGCTCGGTCGGCTCCGCTTCGGCGTCGGCGACCTGATCGACGGGTCCCGCCTCGCTCATGCGCACCTCCGACGTCAGCAAACGGCTAGAACGATCCCATGAAGCTAGAGCTTGGCGCAGGCACGGCAATGGCGCAGCCGATGTTTCGCTGCGGCCGACCGGGAGATGCAGGGAAGAAAAGTGGGAGGTTGGACAGAGACCCGCCCGGTCTCGTTAGGGCTGCTTCCTTCCGGACCTGACCCGGTTGGCGAGTGGAACGTCCACCGCCAACCTCCCGCGCCTCATGTGGACCATGTCGCGCGGTTGCGCAATGGGGCGACGCGCATGCGACTTTCGGGCAACGCGCCGGCGCGGAAAATACGGCACATCCGCGATCCGCGCACGGCGATTCCGGTTTGTTCCCGCTTTGATTCGAGCCTGTCCCAACGAGCCGCGAGCGCAATGCAAGTGCGCTGTTGAAAACATTTAACGCGCTTTAACGACTCTTGCGCCCGATTCAACGCCTAGTGTAGCCTCTCCTTCGTCGGCCACGACATCTCGTGCGACGCGTTCATCTGACACTCCGTTCCGCGTTCAACGACGCCGGTTTGCCGGCGCTGCGGTGCCTTCCGGATTCGGCCTGTCGCACGGCCAACCATCCGCGGTGCCGAAGCGCCGGGTCCCGACGAAGGCGAGGCGGAGCAAACCTGGCGGACCACCACATGACGGACCTTTCCAAAGAAACGTCGCTGTCCTGGACCGACGAGCGGGTCGAGCTTCTGCGCAAGCTCTGGCTCGATGGTCTCAGCGCCAGCCGCATCGCAGCCGAGCTTGCCGGCGGCGTCACCCGCAACGCGGTGATCGGCAAGGTCCATCGCCTCGGGCTCTCGGGCCGCGTCAAGGCCGCGGCCGGCGCTCCCGCACGGTCCCGGCCTGCCAGCAAGCCGGCCACCGCCTCCGGCCGCCCGGCGCCGCAGCGCGGCACGCCGGCGATGCCGATGCGCGGCAACCTCGCCGTCGCCCTGCAGCCGCGGGCCATGATGGCGCCGCAGCGCGCCACCGACGCCGTCGTCGTGCCGATGACCGAGACGGTGACGATCATGGAGCTGCGGGAGTCGATGTGCCGCTGGCCGGTCGGCGATCCGGCCTCGCCCGAGTTCCGCTATTGCGGCGGCAAAGCGCCGATCGGCGATGGCCCGTACTGCGCCTATCACAGCCGCATGGCCTACCAGCCGATGCAGGATCGCCGGCGCCTGAAGAGCGCCTGAGGGCGGAGCGCCCCCGTCCTTCGCGGGCGAGCGGAGCGAGAAGCCGGAACCGGTGTGCGCTCCCGCACGCCGATCGCCATCGCCCCCTCGACGGCATCCCTTACGCACACCGGTTCCGGGCTCGGCTTCGCCGCCCCGGAAGGACGGGACACTCAGGGTGAGATGACCACACGACGAAAAAGCCCGCGCCGAGGCGCGGGCTTTCGCAGTCGTTGGAAGCGGGACGAGCTTACTCGCCGCCCTTCTTGTCGCGGGCCTTGAGCGCCGCGCCGAGGATGTCGCCGAGCGAGGCGCCGGAATCGGCCGAGCCGAACTGGGCGATCGCCTCCTTCTCGTCGGCGATCTCGAGCGCCTTGATCGACACCGAGACCTTGCGCGTGCGGCGGTCGAACTGCGTGATGCGCGCATCGACCTTCTCGCCGACGGCGAAGCGGTCGGGGCGCTGATCGTTGCGGTCTCGCGCGAGTTCGTTGCGCTTGATGAACGCCGTCAGGTCGGAGCCGGCGATTTTTACGTCGATGCCGCCGTCCTTCACGTCGATGATCTCGCAGGTCACGACGCTGCCCTTCTTGAACTCGCCGGGCGTCGCATCCTCGCTGGGCGTGGGCGCATTGGCGTCCGCGCCGAGCTGCTTGATGCCGAGCGAAATACGCTCCTTCTCGGTGTCGACGTCGAGCACGCGCGCGCGCACCACGTCGCCCTTCTTGTAGTCCTCGATCGCGATCTCGCCGGGCGCGTTCCAGTCGAGGTCGGAGAGGTGGACCATGCCGTCCACATCGCCGTCGAGGCCCACGAACAAGCCGAACTCGGTCTTGTTCTTGACCTCGCCCTCGACGTCGGAGCCGACGGGATATTTCTCCGCGAAGGTCTCCCACGGATTGGCCAGCGTCTGCTTGAGGCCGAGCGAGATACGGCGCTTGACGGGATCGACCTCGAGCACCTGCACGTCGACCTCCTGCGAGGTGGCGATGATCTTGCCGGGATGCACGTTCTTCTTGGTCCAGCTCATCTCGGAGACATGGATCAGACCCTCGATGCCCGGCTCCAGTTCGACGAACGCGCCGTAGTCTGTGATGTTGGTGACGCGGCCGCGGAAGCGCGCGTTCAGCGGGTAGTTGCCCTCGATGTTCTGCCACGGATCGTCGAGCAGCTGCTTCATGCCGAGCGAGATGCGGTGCGTCTCGTGGTTGATCTTGATGATCTTGACCTTGACCGTCTGGCCGATGTTGAGCACCTCGGTCGGATGGTTGACGCGACGCCATGCGATGTCGGTGACGTGCAGCAGGCCGTCGATGCCGCCGAGGTCGACGAACGCGCCGTAGTCGGTGATGTTCTTCACCGTGCCGTCGATCACCTGGCCCTCTTCGAGGTTGGCGACGATCTCGTGGCGCTGCTCGGCGCGGCTCTCCTCGAGGACGGTGCGGCGCGACACGACGATGTTGCCGCGGCGGCGATCCATCTTCAGGATCTGGAAGGGTTGCGGCACGTTGAGCAGCGGCGTCACGTCGCGGATCGGACGGATGTCGACCTGGCTGCGCGGCAGGAACGCCACGGCGCCGTCGAGATCGACGGTGAAGCCGCCCTTGACCTGGTTGAAGATGACGCCTTCGACCTTCTCCTGCGCGTCGAACGCCTTCTCGAGCTTGACCCAGCTCTCTTCGCGGCGCGCCTTGTCGCGCGAGATGACCGCCTCGCCGAGCGCGTTCTCGATGCGCTCGAGATAGACCTCGACGGTGTCGCCCACCGCGATGTCGCCCTCGCGGCCGGGGCCCTGGAATTCCTTGAGCGCGACGCGACCCTCGGTCTTCAGACCGATGTCGATGACGGCGACGTCTTTCTCGATCGCGACGACGCGGCCCTTGATGACCGACCCTTCGAGGGCCTCGTTCTCGCCGTAGCTCTCGTCGAGCAGCGCGGCGAAATCGTCACGCGACGGCGTGTACGTGGAAACGTCTGACATTCATTCTCCTGGAGGCCCGAAGGCCGGCGCCGGCGGTTCGCGTTATGGGAAACCTCGTGCCGCCGGCGCTCGCGTGAGCGAGCCACCGCATCGCAACGACGCGGGCCGGCGCATGGGACGGCGGGCGAGGCTTTGGGTGAGCGCGTGCATGTAGCAGGGGTGCGGGCGGGGGGCAAGGCAAAGAGGCCGTCGCCATCGTCGACCAAGCGATGATGTTTGCCAGGAGGACGCGCGCCTTGCGCGCATCGCGCCTTACATGGAACAGCGGCAGGGCAACTCGCCTGAACCGCTCTGTCATGATCTACGACCGCCGAAGGCGGCGCGAGCTTCGCTCGCGTCATTGACAGAGCGGGTCAGACGAGTTCGGGTCAGCCGTTCCGTTTAAGGTTTTGTCTGCCTTGCCGGCTGCGTCTCGCGGCTTCGGAGCTTTCCTATCCCGGCCACCCGAACCGAATGTTCCCGGCCCGCAGCCCCTCCAGCACCACGTCGAGCCCGCCCGACTTCAGCATCCACTCGAGCCGATGGTCGCGATACTCCCGGCGCCGGCCGCCCGTCGTGTAATGGTCGCTGACCGCCGCCATCTTCGCGGCGGCCGCGTCGAACTCGGCGAAGGTCTGGGCCACGGCGGCCCGCTCGCGCACCCGCGCGTGCCAGGCGGCGAGCGCGCTCCCCGGTGCCGGGCCGAGGCCGTAATGGACGGAGCGGTTCAGCATGGGCGCGACGGCGGCGTCCGCCCAGCCGAAGCGCGCGCCGCCGAACCAGTCCGCCGCGCCGAGGCGCTCCGTCAGCCAGCCCTGCAGGATCCGCGTCTGGCGCGCCGCGGCGGCGCGCAGCTCGTCCGCCAGCGCACCGCTCGCGCGGCGGAACCACAGGATCTCGCCGAACCCCCAGTTCACCGCCTCGTAGTGCGTGTCGCAGACCTCCTCGATCAGCCGCGCCCAGGCGCGGGCCGCGGGCTCCGCCGGCAGCAGGGCCGGCTCGGGAAAGCGGTCCTCCAGATATTCGAGGATGATGGTGGAGTCGAAGAGGGTCAGCTCCCCGTCGATCAGGACCGGCACCTCCTGGCGCGGATTGGCGGCGGCGAGCGCGCTTCCCGCGTCTCCCGTGCCGAACGCGCCCGGCAGCTCCGCGTCGAAGGCGACGCTCTTCTCGCGCAGCGCGATCTTGACCTTTTGCGCGTAGGACGAGAGCGGATGCTCGTAGAGCAGCATCGCCGGCGCGCTACGCCCGCTCTTCCGACTTGCGGCGGCCGAAGTCGGCCTCCGCCGTCTCCTGACCCTGCGCGATGATGCCGCGGCGGATCGCCCGCGTGCGGGTGAAGAGATCGAACAGGCCCGGTCCGTCGCCGTCGCGCACCATGCGCTGCAATTGCGAGAGATCCTCGTTGAAGCGCCCGAGCATCTCGAGCACCGCGTCGCGATTGTTGAGAAAGACGTCGCGCCACATCGTCGGATCGGAGGCCGCGATGCGCGTGAAGTCGCGGAAGCCGCCGGCGGAGAACTTCATCACCTCGGCCTGCGTCACCTTCTCGAGGTCGGAGGCGGTGCGCACGATGTTGTAGGCGATGAGATGCGGCACGTGGCTCGTGATGGCGAGCACGATGTCGTGGTGTGCCGGGCTCATGATCTCGATGTTGGCGCCGGTCGCTTGCCAGAAGGCGGAGAGGCGCTCGACCGCTTGCGGATCGGTGCCTTCCGGCGGAGTCAGAATCAGCCAGCGATTGACGAACAGCGTGGCGAAGCCGGCGTCCGGCCCCGAATATTCCGTCCCCGCGACCGGATGTCCCGGCACGAAATGCACCCCGTCCGCCAGATGCGGGCGCACCGCCTCGATCACCGAGACCTTGACGCCGCCGACGTCCGAGACGATCGCGCCCGGCGCGAGATGCGGCCCGATCTGCGCGGCGACCGCGCCCATCGCCCCGACCGGCACGCACAGGATCACGAGGTCCGCGCCCGCGACGCCCGCCGCCAGCGTCTCGGCCACCTCGTCGACGAGGTCGATCTCCCGGGCGCGCGCCCGCACCGCGGGGTCGGCATCGCAGCCGACGACCACGTTGGCGAGCTTCTGCGCCCGCGCGGCGCGGCAGATGGAGGCGCCGATCAGGCCGAGGCCGATCACGACGAGGCGGCGAAAGAGCAGGCGCGGCGGCGCCCCGGCGGCCTCGGCCATCAGGAGCGCTGCTTGGCGAACGCGGCGAAGGCGTCGATGACGAGGCCGTTGGCGACCTCGCTGCCGACGCTGAGGCGCAGCGCATGCGGCAGGCCGTAGGCTTTGACGAGCCGCAGGATCAGGCCGCGCGCGGTGAGGAACGCGTCGGCGGCGCGCGCCTCGGCCTCGTCGCGCAGGTGCACGAGCACGAAATTGGCGGCGCTCGGCGTGACGGGAAAGCCCAGCGCGGCGATCTCGCGCGTCAGCACCTCCCGCCAATGCGTGTTGTGACGCACGGCTGCCTGCATGTGAGCGACGTCCTCGATCGCGGCGATGCCGGCGTGCAGCGCCGGATCGCTGACGTTGAAAGGGCTGCGCACGCGGTTCATCGCATCGCACACCGCCGCCGGCGCCGTGCACCAGCCGAGCCGAAGGCTGGCGAGCCCGTAGATCTTCGAGAAGGTGCGCGTCACGACGACGTTCTCGCGCGCCTGGACCAGCCCGAAGCCCTCGTCGTAGTCCGCCTGCGTCGCATATTCGGCGTAGGCGTCGTCGACGACGAGCAGCACGTTCGGCGGCAGCCCGTCGGCGAGGCGCGCGAGATCGCGCCCGGGCACATAAGTGCCCGTCGGGTTGTTCGGATTGGCGACGTAGACGATCCGCGTCTTGCCGGTGACTGCAGCGAGGATCGCATCGACATCGACGGTCAGGTCGCGATCCTTGACGACGACCGGCGTGCCACCCGCCGCGAGGATCGCGGTCGGATAGAGGAGAAAGCCGTGTTCGGTGACGATGCCCTCGTCGCCCGGCTCGACATAGATGTTGGCGAGCAGGAACAGGATCTCGTCCGAGCCGGCGCCGCAGACGATCCGCTCCGGATCGAGCCGGTGGCGCCGCCCGATCGCCGCGCGGAGCGGCGCCGCCGTGCCGTCCGGATAGGCGGCGAGCGCACCGACCGTGCCCTGGAACGCGGCGATCGCCTTCGGCGAGGGGCCGAGCGGCGTCTCGTTCGAGGAGAGCTTGTAGATCGGGCCCTTGATGCCGGGCGCCTTGCTCTTGCCGGGGACGTAGGGGTCCACGGCCAGGATGCCGGCGTGCGGACGAGGCGCGAGGGGCGTGTCGGTGCTTGTCATGGTGTCAGGCGCTTTCGCGGGCGATCTCGAAACGCGCCGCGTGCGAACCGATATAGGAGACGCGTGCCGCCGCGAACCCCTCGACCAGCTTTTTCGGCTCGATCCCGCCCGGGGCCGCGACGAGCAGGCTGTCGCCTGTGGCCCGAGGAAGCCGCGCGACGATCTCGATCCCGGCCGGCGGGTCGGCCCGAGGCCCTTCGACGGCATAGAGCGGCACGTCGCTCAGCGCCGCGTCCTCCGGCGGCTTGGCGATCACGTAGACCGGCAGAGCGGCGGCGAGGTTGCCGCGCTCGACGAACGGGAGGCGCGCGATGACCTTCGGCGCGTCCGGCGCGACGAGCGCCTCCCACCAGGGCGCCCGCGGAGCTTCCACGGCGACGAGTCCGAGATCGCCGGCCGCCGCCCCGACCGCGTCGACGACGGCCGCCGCGCTCGCATGCGTCTCGAGCGGCACCGTGAAGCCGAAATGAAAGCGGCAGGCATCGCGCATGGACGCATCGCCGCCCGAGACGTCGGCATGCACCGCGTAGGGCGCCTGCACGTAGGTGAACGTCGAGATGATGATCCGCCAGATCGTCTCGACCGTCGCCAGCGGCAGGATGCCCCGGTGGCGGGTGACGAGGCGGCGCATCATCTCCGCCTCGCGCGCCGGCCGGAACGCCGAGCCGCCGCCCTGCCGGGCCTTGACCGCGATGAGCCGGTCGATGATCTCGCCCCGCTCGATCAGCAGCGTATGCAGCGCCCGGTCGATGCCGTCGATCTCCTGGCGCAGATCGGCAAGGCTCGTCTCCGGCGGCGCGGTCTCGTCGGCTCTGGTCATCGCGGGCTCATCCTGCGCGCTGTCTTAGTCGGGCGCCGCGCGCAAGGCAAAGGCCCTCGATGGCAGGCTGACGCTGTCCCCATCCCCAGGCGCGCCTTGACGCCGTCTGCCGCCGCTTCCCATATTCGCGCGACCATGTGCGCGCAACCGATCGGCGGCGGCCGATGAACATCATGCCGTCGAAGAGCGCGGCCCAGCGCGAGGTCGACACCCCGACCTCGCGGGTCGTTCAGTTCGGCCCCGAGGCTCCCCTCCGGATGGACGCGGGCGTCAGCCTGTCCCCGTTCTCGATCGCCTACCAGACCTACGGCGAGCTCAACGCGGCCAAGTCGAACGCCGTCCTGGTCTGCCATGCCTTGACCGGCGACCAGCATGTCGCGAACGTGAACCCGCTGACCGGCAAGGCCGGCTGGTGGTCGAGCCTGGTCGGCCCTGGCAAGCCCGTCGACACGGACCGCTATTTCGTGATCGCCTCGAACGTCATCGGCGGGTGCATGGGCACGACCGGCCCCGCCTCGCTCAACCCGGCGACCGGTCGACCCTACGGGCTCGACATGCCGATGGTGACGATCCGCGACATGGTCCGCGCGCAGGCGATGCTGATCGACCGTCTCGGCATCGACACGCTGTTCTGCGTCATCGGCGGTTCGATGGGCGGCATGCAGGCCCTGCAATGGGCGGCGAGCTACCCCGACCGGGTCTTCTCGGCGATGCCGGTCGCGAGCGCGGCGCGCCATTCGTCCCAGAACATCGCCTTCCACGAGGTCGGGCGACAGGCCGTGATGGCCGATCCGGACTGGTGCCACGGGCGCTACATCGAGGAGGGCCGCTACCCCGGCAAGGGCCTCGCCGTGGCGCGCATGGCCGCGCACATCACCTACCTGTCGGACGAGGCGCTGCAGCGCAAGTTCGGCCGCAAGCTGCAGGGGCGCGATGCGCCGACCTTCTCCTTCGACGCCGACTTCCAGATCGAGAACTACCTGCGCTACCAGGGCCTCTCGTTCGTCGACCGGTTCGACGCGAATTCGTACCTCTACGTCACGCGCGCCTGCGACTACTTCGACCTCGCCGCGGATTACGGGGGACGTCTGGCAGACGCGTTCAAGGGCTCGAAGACGCGCTTTTGCGTCGTCTCGTTCTCGTCCGACTGGCTCTATCCGACCTCCGCCTCGCGCGCGATCGTGCATGCGCTCAACGCGGCCGGCGCGTCCGTCTCCTTCGTCGACGTGCCGACGGACCGCGGGCACGACGCGTTCCTGATCGAAGATCCCGAATTCAACGCGACGGCGCGCGGCTTCCTCGACGGCGTCGCCCGGGTTCGCGGACTGCCCGTGGCATGAGCGCGGTGACGGACGTGCCCGCGCTCAAGGCGACCCGCCGCGCCAACCGCGAGGCGCATCGATTTGCGCCCGGCGACAAGCGAGCGAGCCTTCGCCCGGACCTCTACGTCGTCGCGACCTTCCTGCGGCCGAAGAGTCGCGTCCTTGATGTGGGCTGCGGCGATGGCACGCTCCTGCACTACCTTTCGGAAGATCACGGCGTCGACGCGCGCGGCATCGAGCTCAGCCAAAAGGGCGTGAACCATTGCGTCGCCAACGGCCTCAGCGTGATCCAGGGCGACGCCGACACCGACCTCGCGGATTATCCCGACGATGCGTTCGACTTCGTGATCCTGTCGCAGACGCTGCAGGCGACGCGCCGGCCGCGCCAGGTGCTCCAGCACATGCTGCGCATCGGCAAATATGCCGTCGTCTCCTTTCCGAACTTCGGCCATTGGAAGGTGCGCGGGCAGCTTCTCGTGCGCGGGCGCATGCCGGTGACGGATGCGCTATCCTATCAATGGTGGGACACGCCGAACATCCACGCCTTCACGATTCGCGACTTCGTCGATCTCGTCGACATGTGTCACGGCAAGATCGAGCGTTCGACGGCGCTCGATCAGAGCGGCTATCCGATCCGCGCACACCTGCCCTGGTGGGTCTGGAACCTGTTCGGCGCGCAGGCCGTCTTCCTGCTGACGCGGGCGTAAGTTCCCGATGTGCCGCGGTCGAGCGAGTGTGAACGCTCGTTAAGGTCTCTGTCACGTCGATGCCGCAGAACCGCGGTACCTCGCCGCCCATGATCGAAGAAGTGATCGGCCCACGACCGGCGTTCGCGCCGGCGGATATCGCGACGCTGCGGCGCAGCTACGACGACGTGCTCCTCGAGGTTAGCCGCCGCCACGAGGTCGATACGCGGCGCGCCCTGCGGATCGCCGAACTGGTACTGCGCTGCGCCGCGCGCCAGCCGCTGCTCGATGCGCGCGGGCGGATCGATCAGCGGGCCATCACGCTCGAGAGCGTGATGGAAGTCTTGAACGATTTCGGGCGGGACGGCGACGGTCCGTCCCCGGCGCACGCCTGATCTGGCTCAGGGCGCTGCGCCGCCCAGGAGGCGGACGAGCAGCAGGATCAGCGCGATCAGCACGACGAGACCGATGATGCCGGGGGCCGGCCCGGCGAAGGCGCCGCCGCGATACCCGTAGAAGCCGCCGCCGCCGAACAGCAGCACCAGCACGACGATGATGAGCAGAAGTTCCATGCCGACCTCCAACCTTGACCGTTGGAGCGGACAAGACGCTCGGCTCAGCTTTGGTTCCGCGGCTGTTACGGCGAGCCGCGCGGGCGTTGACGACGTGCGGCGCGCGTCCTAGCAACCGACCGTCCCTCCCGGCTGCGAGGGGCGTCGGGCGGGCCCCATGAACGAGCTTCTTGACTTCACGCGGCGCGCGCTCGCCTCCGACATCGAGCGCGATCGGATCCGGACGGCGTTGCGTCAGGCCGGCTGGCCGGAGGCGCGCATCGAATCGAGCCTCTCGCATTTTTCCGTGGTCACCGATTTCCCGATCCCGGTGCCGACGCCGCCTCCCGCCTTTTCCGCCCGCGAGGCGTTCATCTACCTGCTGCTCTTCTCCGCGATGTCGCTCGCGATCTGGCACCTGATCGCGCTCTGTTTCCAGATCGTCGACTATGTGCTGCCGGACGCCGCCGACCCGGTCTCCGGCTCGCTCAACTTCGTCAGCGCCGTGCGCTGGAACATGAGCGTGCTGATCGTCGTCTATCCGCTCTTCGGGCTGCTCGTGTTCGCCACGAACCGGCGCGCCTGCGACATGCAGGAGCGCAAGCTGTCGCTGGCGCGGCGCTGGCTCACCTACATCGCCCTCTTCAGCGCCGCGATCGCGCTCGTCGGCAACGTCATCCTGCTCGTCAGCAACATCATCAGCGGCGGCCTGACGGCGGCGCTTTTCGCCAAGTTCGCGCTCGTCGCGGCGATCATCGGGGGCGTCTTCGCCTTCTATCTGCGGCTGATGCTGGAGGAGGAATTCGATTGAGGGGCGAAGCCAAGCTCTTCCTCACCGGCTTCACCGCCTTTGTCGCGGCGGCGATCACCGCCGGCTTCGTGATCATCCCCTCGCCGGCGATGCAGCGCCTCTACGATCTCGACCAGACGCGCGTGGACGCGCTCGATTCGCTCGCCGCCGCGATCAACGTCTTCACCATCCGCGAGCATCGCCTCCCTGCCGACATGGGCGAGTTGGAGCGCGCGGTCCCATGGTCGGCCGAAGTGATGCGGAGCGCTCAGGACGCGCGCGACGTCTACAGCTATGCGCCGAAAGGCAACGCCTTCGAGCTGTGCACGACCTTCGCCGCCGCCTCGCCCAAGGACGCGCCGCGCCCGCATCCGGACGGCCATTGGTGCGAGCGGCGGACGCCGGCGACGGCCGCGCGCTGAGCGCGCGGGTCAGTTCAGAATGTTCGTCAGAACGGCGTGGAGGCCGAAGTCCGGCTTGTTCGTGTCGAAGACGTAATTGAACGCGATCTGCGGCTGAACGATCGTCGAAGTGTTGTAGCCCGCGACCGAGACGTTGACACCGACGATCAGGCCGAAATTGTCGTTGAAACTGTACTCGAAGGCCGGGGCGATCTGCGTCGACGCCGAGCTGCCGGTGTGGGACGCGACATAGGTACCGTTGGACTCATAGCCGCGCACATTGCTCGAGGCGTTGTACCCTTCGTAGATGTCGAGCGCGAAGACGACGCGTTGGGTGAAGCTGTATTCCAAGCTGGCTCCGACATCGTACGCGGCGCCCACGTCCCCGGTCCCGCGAAAGAGCGCGTCGGTCCCGAAGGTGGAGTAACCCGTGATGCGGGCGCCCGCGAGCGGGAGCAGGCCTTGCCCGTAGAGGCGGATGCGCACCGGGTGATCGCTGCCGCCGAGGAGCAGCGATTGCGCCAGGAGGCCGAGCCGGAGGCGGTAGGCGCCCGTCCCGCTGCCATCCGCGGGTCCGTCGAGATGGTCGAACCGGCCCGTCGGCAGATTGACGCCGACGCTGGCCGAAAGCTTCGGCGCACCGGTTTTGGTGTCGCCCCGCGTGACCAGATATTCGAATTCCGCCGAGGTATCGCCGCGCTGGCTGCCCGAGTCGAACCCGGTCGCATCGCTGACGTCCGCGGTCGTCGGGATGACCTGGAGGCTCAGATCATCCGTTAGTCCGTACTTGAGGAGCGTGAGGGTCTGAAGCGACGCCGTCGGATCCGCCCGCGGCACGACATGGCCGTTCGGGGCGTAGCTGTACGTGTTCAGCGTCCCGTACACATAGGGCTCGAAGGCGAAGAGGCCGGCCCGTGGCGCGGCGGGCGACGGCGACAGGAGCGAGCCGGTGTACCAGGGGTCGATGCCCGTCTCGCCGGCCCGCGCTGACGCCGACAGGGCGCAGAACGCGCCGACGTAAAGCGCCGATATCCATAACGAAAGGGCGCGCGAGAGGCGCACGGGCTGCAATACAAATATCTGCATTTCGCACCTGCGAAGCCGAATAGTCCGTGTGTAGGCAAACCTCGTGCCGCAACGTGCACTCATTGGAGCCCGACTGTTTGGTCGCAGATCGAACGACTCGTAGCGGCTTCGCGATCATGGCACTCTCGTTGCTTGAAGCCGTTGCCCACGCGCCGTGGCGCGGATGGCATCCTCGAAGGGACGCAGCGGGATGGATAGATCAGCTCTGACCGCGCGAAAGACGATCGCCGACATCGTCGCGTCCGCCGACACGGATGATCGCGCGATGGCCAAGACTCTCGGCCTCTCCAGCATCGTCGCGATGGGTATCGGCGCCATTATCGGCGCCGGCATCTTCGTTTTGACCGGGACGGCTGCCGCGCAATACGCTGGCCCGGCCGTGATGCTGTCGTTTGCACTCGGCGGCATTGCGTGCGCTTTCGTCGGCCTGTGCTATTCGGAGCTCGCCGCGATGCTCCCCGTCTGCGGGTCGAGCTACACCTATACCTACGCGACGCTCGGCGAGATTTTCGCCTGGATCATCGGGTGGGACTTGATCCTCGAATACGCGATGGGTGCGGCGACCGTGGCCGTCGGATGGTCGGGCTACCTCGTGAGCCTCGCGCGCAACGTCGGGCTCACCGTGCCGCCCGCCTTCGCCGCGGCGCCCGGAACCGTCGTCCACATGAGCGACGGCTCGACGACGAGCGCCATCGTCAACCTGCCGGCCGCGCTGATCGTCGGCGTGCTGACGCTGTCGCTGATCCTCGGGACGAAGGAATCGGCGCGCCTCAACAACATCATGGTCGTCGTCAAGCTGGTCGTCGTCCTCGCCTTCATCGCGATCGGCGTCGCCTTCCTGAAGCCGAGCAACTGGCACCCGTTCCTGCCCCCAAACACGGGCAAGTTCGGCCAATACGGCTGGAGCGGCGTGCTGCGCGGCGCGGGGGTGGTCTTCTTCGCCTTCATCGGCTTCGACGCCGTCTCGACCTGCGCGCAGGAGGCGCGCGATCCGCAGACCGACATGCCGCGCGGCATCCTCGGAGCGCTCGCCATCTGCACGTTGCTCTACATCGCGGTCGCTGCCGTGCTGACCGGCCTCGTCCCCTACGCCGCGCTCGACGTGTCCGATCCGATCGCCAAAGGCGTCGACGTCATCGGGCAGACGTGGTTCTCGGTGCTCATCAAGATCGGCGCGCTGGCCGGCCTCACCACGGTGATCCTGGTGCTGCTCTACGGCCAAAGCCGCATCTTCTTCACCATGGCGCAGGACGGCTTGCTTCCCCGCTTCTTCGCGATCGTCCATCCCCGTTTCAAGACGCCGTATCTCTCGCAGACGGCCATCGGCGCCTTCGTGGCTCTCGTCGCCGCCTTCGTGCCGATCGGCGTGCTGGGCGAGATGGTCAGCATCGGCACCCTCTGCGCCTTCATCCTCGTCTGCGCCGCCGTGCTCTATCTGCGCCGCAGCGACGGGGAGGCGTTCCGGCCCTTCCGTGTCCCCGGCGTCCCCGTCGTGCCGCTGCTCGGCATCGCGTTCTGCCTGCTTCTGATGGCCGGGCTCCCGCTCGTCACCTGGGGCCGGCTGATCGTGTGGCTGGCGCTCGGCCTCGCGCTCTACGCGGGCTATGGCCGGCGCCATTCCGTTCTGCGCGCGGCGCCGGGCGCGCGGACGCGTGCTTCGTCCTAGGCGAGACCCACGGGCCATGCGATCATCCGCGCATGGCTCTCGATGTCGTCGATCTGCGGACCTTCTATTCGAGCGCGCTCGGCGAGATGTCCCGGCGCCTCGTCGGGCGCCTGATCCGTCAGCGCTTCAGCGCGTGCCACGGCCAGTCCGTGCTCGGCATCGGCTACGCGACGCCCTATCTCGACGTCTTCCGCCCCGAGGCGGTGCGTGTCCTCGCCTTCATGCCGGCCGAGCAGGGCGTCGTGAACTGGCCCTCCAACGGGCACTCGGCCTCCGCACTCGTCGATGCCACAGCCCTGCCCCTGCCGGACAGCTGCATCGACCGCGTGCTACTCATCCACGCACTCGAGATCGCGGAGCAGGCCCGCGAGCTGCTCTCCGAGGTCTGGCGCGTGCTGACGCCGGGCGGCCGCGTCATCGCGGTCGCGCCGAGCCGCGGCGGCCTGTGGGCGCGGTTCGACACGACGCCGTTCGGCCACGGCCAGCCCTATTCGCGCAGCCAGCTGCGGGATCTGATGCGCGAGACGCTGTTTTCGCCGACGCATTGGGCCGAGGCGCTCTATGTGCCGCCGATCGGCCGCGGGCTGTTTCTGCGCTCGGCCGCCGCCTTCGAGCGCGTCGGGGCGCAGCTCGCGTTGCCCGGCGCGGGCGTGCTCGTCGTCGAGGCGACGAAACAGCTCTATCGGCCTGTCGGCCTGCGCCGCGCCCGCCGCATCGTGCCGATCGACCCCGTGCTCGTGCCGCAGGGCGCCCCCGTCGCGGCGGGACGCAGCTGGCCGACTTGAACCGTTTCGGAGGCTCCCCAGTTATCGGGGCGCAACGCATCCCATCGAGGAGCCTCGCCGATGACCGCCGCCACGGGTTTTGCCGTCCGCTACACGCCGGCCGCCGCGACCGACACGGAAGCGACGCTGAAGCGCCTGCGCTGGCTCGCCAATTTCCGCGATACCGCCGTGCGCCTGCCGGGCGGCTTCCGCTTCGGCGCCGATTCCCTGATCGGCCTCGCGCCGGGCGTCGGCGATCTCGCGACGACGGCGATCGCGTGCTATTTCGTCTACGAGGGCAAGCGCCTCGGCCTGCCGCGCACCGCGCTCGTCGCGATGGCGGGCAATGTCGCGCTCGATCTCGTACTCGGCGCGACGCCGATTCTCGGCGATCTCGCCGACACGTGGTTCAAGGCGAACGTCCGCAACCTCGCGATCATCGAGAAGCACGTCGGGCGCCGCACGATCTGAGCGAAGAACGGTCTGAGCGAAAAACGATCTGAGCGAAGAACGATCTGAGCGAAGAACGCAGGGCACGGCGGCGCTCAGCGCTCCACCAGCATCTGCACCATATGCGGTTCGATCGCGCGCATGACCCGCGCGGTCCCGCCGCACAATCGGTCGATCGTCTGTTTGGCGTTACGCTGCATCAGGCGCAGCTTGGCGCCGTCCTCGAACAGCATGGAGAGGACGCGCCCGAGGGTTTCGGCATCCCGCACCGTCACGCCGCCCTGCGCCTCGTCGAGCGCGTCGTAGATCGCCGCGTAGCCATCGATCTCCGCCCCGTGCAGCACCGCGCATCCGAGCTTCGCAGCCTCGATGGGGCTGCGACCGCCGCCCGCGAGCGACCGGCCGATGAACGCCGCGCCGCCCGCGCGGTAAAACAGGCCGGATTCGCCGCCGATATCCGCGACGTAGAGATTGGGAAGCGATTTCGGGACGCCGTCGCGCGAGCGCAAGGCCACCGCGAGGTCCTGCGCCTCGGCCTGCCGCGCGATTTCGATGCCGTCGCGAGGGAGGCGCGGCATGACCACGGTGACGAGGTCCGGGTGGCGCGGCAGCAGCCGGCGATGCGTCTCCAGAATGAAGGCATGCTCGCCCTGCTCCGTCAGGGCGGCAAGCCAGATCGGCCGGGCGCCGACGCGCATCGTGAAGGCGCTGAGCGCGGTCGCGTTCGCCGACGGCGTCGCGACGTCGAACACGAGATCGCCCACCGTCTGCACCGACGTGGCGCCCAGCATCTGGAAGCGTTCGGCATCGATGTCGCTGCGCGCGAGGCAGAGGTCCACGCGAGCGAACAGCGAGGCGACGAAGCGGCGCAAACGCCGACCCTGCTGGTAGACGCGATCGCTGAGACGCGCGTTGACGAGGATGATCGGCAGGCCGCGCTCGTCCGCGCCGACGAGCACGTTGGGCCAGAATTCCGCACCCGCCAGCAGAACGAGGTCGGGCCGCCAATGGTCGAGGAAGCGCGCGACGTAGCTCGGCACGTCGAGCGGCAGGAACTGGTGGAACGAGCCCGCCGGCAGCTGGCGCTTCAGCGCGTTCGCCGAAGCCAGCGTACGCGTCGTGACGAGCACGTGGAAGCCGCGGGCGCCGAGCCGCTCGACGAGCGGCAACAGGATCTGGCCGTCGCCGACGCTCGCCGCATGGAGCCAGACGAGGCGGCCCTCCGGGCGCGGCAAGCCGGCGATCCCGAGGCGCTCGCGCACGCGATGGCGATCCTCAAGGCCGCGGCGCCGGCGCCAGGCCAGCACCGCCGGCACCAGCGGACGCAGGCTGCCGGTCGCCATCCGGTAGAGAGGCAGAAGGACCGAGGTTTCGCTCATGACGCGGCGCGGGCCGGCATCGCGGACTCCGTTCAGGCCGGATCGAGCAGACGGTGCAGATGGGCGATGAAGTAGCGCATGTTCGCGTTGTCGACCGTGCTCTGCGCCTTGCGCTTCCACGCCGCGAAGGCCGAGGCGTAATCGGGGAAGATGCCGACGACGTCCACCGCCGAGAGATCCGCGAAGGTCGTGGTCTCGAGATCGTCGAGTTCGCCGCCGAACACGAGGTGGAGAAGTTGCTTCGGAGTCTTGTCGCTCATCGGGAAAATCGGTCCGGCTTGCTGAGGCGCGCGACTGTCGGTCGCAAACGCGCCGGGATCAAGGCTGCGACGCCTTGGCGATGGCGCTCAGCGGCGAGCGGCGCGGCGCCCGTAGGAGGTTCTCCCGAGCGCCGCGCGAAACGACGGCTGCAGGCGCCGCGGTGTCGCCGTGAGCACGCCGTGGCTCGGATCCGCGCGATTGTAGAGCAGCGGCTGCCCGTCGAGATCGGCCAGAAGGCCGCCGGCCTCCTGTAGCACGAGGTCGGCGGCGGCGAGATCCCAATCGTGCGAACTCGAGGTCGCGAAGCCGGCATCGTAGACGCCCGAGGCGACCTTCGCGATGCGCAGCGCGAGGGAGGCGATCTTGGGCCGGAAATCGAGCACGATTCCCGCGGCGCCGAGGGCGTCTGCGAGCCCCTTGGGACAGGTGATGCGCATCGAGGGTCGCAGGTCCGCCTCCTCGTGCACGCGGATCGGCGCGCCGTTGAGGGTCGCGCCGTCTCCCGCGATCGCGGCGTAGGTTTCGCCGAGCGCCGGCGCATGGACGATGCCGCTGACCGGCCGGCCCTGTTCGACGAGCGCGATCGCGACGGCCCAATGCCGATCGCCCCGCGCGAAGCCGCGTGTCCCGTCGATGGGATCGACGATCACGACATACGGCGCGCCGATGCGGCTTTCGTCGTCGACGCTCTCTTCAGAAAGCCAGGCGGCGGCCGGCCAAAGCTCGCGCAGCGCGCCCTCGAGATAGCGATTGACCGCGAAATCCGCGTCCGTGACCGGCGATCCGTCGCCCTTCCACTCGACCCCCGCCGAGGTGCGGCCGCCCGGCTCGAAGAAACCGAGCGCGATCTCGCCCGCGCGCTCGGCGATGGCATGCAGGCCGTCGCGCGTTGCGACGACGTCGATATGCAGATTGTCCGCCATCGTCCCCCGATAGCGACGCGAGGCGCCCGCTTCAAGGCGCCCGATCGCCGCCGCTCTGCGCCTCAGGCCGGGAGCGCCTCGAGGCCCGCCTTTGCGACGAGGCCATCCTGGAACGACTGCACGCCGGAGACCCCGATCGCGCCGACGAAGGCCTCCTTGTAGACGATCGGCAGGCCGCCTTCGACCATCGTCGCGCCCGGCAGCGTCGTCATCGCGTTGCGCTCCGTCGCCACTTTCTCCAGCGCCGCCGTCGGCCGCTTGAAGAGGATCGCCGAACGCGCCTTCTCGTGCGCCACGCGAACCGAGACCTTCTGCGTGCCGTCCATGCGCTCGAGGTAGAGGAGGTGGCCACCGTCATCGACGATCGCGATGACGACCGACCAGCCATTGCGCTCGGCCTCGGCACGCGCCGCGTCCGCCATGATCTTGGCATCGGCGAGGGACAGGACGAAGTGCGGCGTCATCGACAGGGCTCGCGAGGCGTGAAAAGGGCCGCCACCATGCTCGGCACCCCGTCCCCGATCAAGCGCCGATCGCGATTGGTCGAATTTTACCGACCGTATCCGGCTCCCGCCAAGCATGGCGGCGGAAAGGCGAGCGAAAGCGGGCGTTTGGACGCTGAACGCGGGCGCCGTTAGCAGTTCGTCGGCGGCCGAAGACCCATGGTTGCGGCATGTTCGATGGAGTTCAAGCCGCATGACCCCGACCATCGCCTCGGAGCCTTTCTCCCTCTCTCGTCAGGCCATCGACCCGCGCGCCGACGGCGCCCGCCGCCTGGTCCATGTCTCGCGCACGAGCGTGCTGATCGAGCGCGTGGTCGACGGCGTGCGGATGCGCGTCGGCGTTCCGGTCGCCGCCTATCGCGAACTGGTGCTGGCGGTCCGCCTCGCGAGCGGCCAGGCGACGCTGCGCCTCGCGCACGACGACGCCGAACTCGAAGTCGTGCTCGCCTCCGGCGACGGCGTCGAGGTGGCGCGGCGCGGCAAGGCCTTGGCGGAGATGATGGGCAAGCCGATCCGGCTCGAAGAGGCCGGCGTCCTCATGCAGCCGACGATCGCGCGCCGGACGGCGCCGCCCCAGCCGACGCGACGCTCGAAGTTCGCGCGACGCCGCAAATGCGGGCAGGCGACCCGGCTCGAGACCTCGTTCACGGGCGAACACGAGATCATCGCGCGGGACTGAGAAATATTCCGGCCTAGCTGACGGTGTGCGCCACGCACGAGTGACGTATAAGATGGCGGCAAGCATCTCCTCGGCACGTTTCTTTTGATGACGCCGCTTTGAGGACTTCTGTTCTTAACGCGCGCAGATTTCATGCCTTCAGCAAGCGTATGCGAGTAGCCCTACGCCGCCGTCCAGCCCCCGTCCATCGAGAGGATGCTGCCGGTCATCCCCTTCGCCGCGTCCGAGACGAGGAAGGTCGCGAGGGCCGCGACCTCGTCGATCTGGATGAACGCCTTCGTCGGCTGCGCCTTCAGCAGCACCTCGTCGATGACCTGCTCCTTGCTCATCTTGCGCGCCGCCATCGTATCCGGGATCTGTTTCTCGACGAGCGGCGTCCAGACGTAGCCGGGACAGATCGCGTTGCAGGTGATGCCGAAGGTGGCGAGTTCGAGCGCGATCGTCTTGGTGAAGCCGGCGACGCCGTGCTTTGCGGCGACATACGCGGACTTGTAGGGCGAGGCGACCAGCGCATGCGCCGAAGCGACGTTGACGATGCGGCCAAAGCCGCGCGCCTTCATGCCCGGCACCGCCGCGCGGATCGTGTGGAAGGACGACGACAGGTTGATCGCCAGGATCTTGTCCCATGTCTCGACCGGGAAGTCCTCGACGGGCGACACGAACTGGATGCCGGCATTGTTGACCAGGATGTCGACCGAGCCGAACTCCGCCTCGGCCCGCGCGACCATCGCCGCGATCGGCTCGGCCTTCGCCATGTCCGCATCGGAATAGCGGCAGGTGACGCCGAACTCGCTCTCGATCTTGGCGCGCTCCGCCTCGATCGCCGTCGGATCGCCGAAGCCGTTCAGGAGCACGTTGGCGCCCTCTCGGGCATAGGCGCGAGCGATGCCGAGCCCGATGCCGGAGGTGGAGCCGGTGACGACGGCGGTCTTGCCTTGGATCATTGCAGATGCTCCCGCGTGCGGCGCCTCTTACGCCGGGGCGCGCGGAAGGCCAAGCGGCCCCGGGCGCGCGACGCACGGCGCCGCAGCTTCGGCGAATGTCGCACGGAACCCGCACGCCCCTCTCGCGCGTTCTGCAAAGGTGCCGTTGCGCACGTCTGTACGGGGTTTGCCATGATCAAGAACGCTCTCGCGCGTGCCGCCGCTTTCGGCGCGGTGACACTTGTCGCCACCCATGCTTTCGCCGGTTCGGCAGCGACCGACGCCTACGTGACCCTCGCGGCGCAGGACCTCGACGTCCTCACCTCGTCCAGCCAGCTCGCCGCGGACCACGCCACCAAGGATTCGCTGAAGACGTTCGCGCGCGATGAATTGCAGGCGCCGGTCGCCGCGCAGCCGGCGGTCGCCGACGCGGGCGTGCCGGTGGTGGTCGCGGCCAACATGGGCGAAACGTCGGTTCCCGCCTCGGACGGCGTGCAGACGGCGCGCTCGGCGGCGATCGATCCGGTCGTCGATCCGTCGGTCTACCAGGCGCCGCTCGGCACCGGCGTCCAGATGCCGACCGCGACCGCCGCCCTCGCCTATCTGCAGACGACGCAGGGGCCTGCGTTCGACTGGGCGTACAAGGCAGTGCAGGAAACGGCGCTTCTCGAGCTGCGCGGCCTCGAGGACGCCTACAGCCGTACGGGCGATAATGCGGGGCTGCGCGCCGCCGCGCTCGCCCAGCTGCCGAAGATCGACGCGCGTCTCGTGGCGCTCCGCTCCCTCTGACGCGTACCCGGCCCGCGATCAGTCGAACTGCGGGCCGCGCCGCGCGAGGTTGAGGGCGCGGCTGAGATTCGACGCGAAGACCGCCTTCGCGTCGGGGCCGAGGAAGCCGGCGATCTCGACCTGCTGCCCGCGTGAAATGAGGGCGAGCCGCAGCAGCCCGTACTCGGCGTGCTCTTTCCTGTCGAGCCGGACCCAGACCGGATTGAAGCGCCATTCGCGCCGGGCGCCACGCGGGCTCACCTTCGCGAGCATCAGTTCGAGGGGCGTCAGCACGACGTCCTCGTAGGCGCGTGCCGCTTTGAAGCTGGCGCGAAAGGCGAGGTAGACGACGGCCACGTCGAGCCCCATGAAACCCGCCACCGGCCACGCACCGGCGACCACGAACGGCAGGCTCGAGACGGTGCCGATGAGCGAAAAGACGAGCATGAAAATCCGGAAGCCCGACGGGGTGAGCGACCGATGTGGCACGATGCGCACGTCGAGAAGACGTCGTTCGTTGGGGTCGGCGGGCGCGTCCCGCCTCGCGTCGCTCGGCATGCGGTTCATTCCTGATCCGGCCTAATCTAGTCCTTCGCCCATGGCAGACAAACGCAAAGCCGCCGGCACGCTGGCGCCGATCGCCGCGCCTGTCCCGAAGCGCAGGCCGCGCGCGCCCGCCCGGCGGGCAAAGCCGCTCCCGGCCGCCGACGTCGCGGAGATCTTCCGACGCTTCGAGGCCGCGGAGCCCGAGCCCAAAGGCGAACTCACCTCGCTCAACGCCTTTACCTTCCTCGTCGCGGTCGTCCTTTCGGCGCAGGCGACCGACGCCGGCGTCAACAAGGCGACGCCGAAGCTGTTCGCGCTCGCCGACACGCCCCAGAAGATGCTCGATCTCGGCGAAGATCGCGTCCGAGACCTGATCAAGACCATTGGTCTTTTCCGGACCAAGGCGAAGAACGTGATCGCTCTGTCGCAACGGCTCGTCGATCATTTCGGTGGCGAGGTGCCCGACACCCGCGAGGCGCTGGAGACACTGCCGGGCGTCGGCCGCAAGACCGCGAACGTCGTGCTGAACAACGCCTACGGCGTCGCGGTGATCGCCGTCGACACCCACCTCTTCCGCGTCTCGAACCGCCTTCCGCTCGCCATCGGGCGCACGCCGCTCGACGTCGAACTCGGGCTCATGAAGGTGATCCCGGACCGCTACAAGCGCCACGCGCACCACTGGCTGATCCTGCACGGACGCTATGTCTGCAAGGCGCGAGCGCCGCTGTGCGACACATGCATCATCTCCGACCTCTGCCGCTGGCCGGAAAAGCGGCTGCCGTAGCGCGCATGCGCTCGATCAAAGCGGGAACGATCCTCGTCGGACGCCGTGGAACCACGGCTCCGGTCGCCTGTTAGCCGATCAATTCACCGAAGGAGGATCGGCATGGAAGGGAGTGCAAGCACCACCACCTCGACCCGCGGCTTCGCGTCGATGGACCGAGAAAAACAGCGCGAAATCGCGCGCAAAGGCGGCCGGAGCGTGCCCAACGACAAGCGCAGTTTTTCGCAGAACCACAAGCTTGCCTCCGAAGCCGGACGCAAGGGTGGGCACTCGTCGCACGGCCGCCGCCGCAACGGGACAGTCGCGGCCGAGTAACCGCAAATCGGTTGACGAGAAAGGCGCGGGGTTTACCCGCGCCGCTCCGTTTACCCGCGCCGCTCCTATGCTGACCATGAGGTGGCGCGAACGCGGCGGACTAAGCGTCCGACGCGGTGTCACTCGAGCCGGGTGCGGAGACCTTCCGGCTTGGACCATGCGACGCGTGCCCGCCTTTTCGGCCGGCTTCCGAGGCGAGCGCGTGATCCTGCGAAAAGCTGCGCTTCTTTGGATTGACGCTGTGACCACCCTTGCGGCCGGCCTCCGCTGCGAGCGAAGGATTTTGCGAAAAGCTGCGCTTGTCGTTGGGAACGCTCCGGCCGCCTTTGCGGGCGATCGCACGTTGCTTCTCGGGATCCATTGACGCGAAACCGCGCGCCGAGGGCTTCTTCAACGCGTCCATGGCGTCGGCCTCGATCAGTTGTCAGGTTCGGTGACCAGACCGATGAACAAACCGCGAAAGTAATTGGTTCCACGGCATCTTCGCCACAGGAAGCCTACTCGGGAAGCACCTCGCCTTTGGTCTCGATCGCCATCGGCAGGATCAGCAGCCCGATGAAGAACGCGACGGCGGTGAGCGCGACGGGCGTGCCGATCGTCCCCATGGAGGCGACCAGCCAGCCGAGCACGAAGTTCACGATCGCGCCGATGAATCGGCCGATCGAGGTCGCGAAGGCGAACGCCGTCGCGCGCACCCGCGTCTCGTATTGTTCGGGGAGCCAAAGGCTGAAGACGGCGAAATTGCCGCCGCCGAAGCCCAGCACGAACAGCGTCGCGATAAACGGCACGAGACCGTCCTTCAAATAGAACGCCCAGCCGAAGGCCGTCGGGATCGTGACCATCATGATCACGAAATAGAGCCCGAGCGTTCGCCGCCGGCCGAAGTTCTCGGCGAGGATCGGCAGCACGATGCAACCGAGGATGGTCCCGACCGACAGCACCGCCGTGGCAATCGACACCATCTTCGCCGCCGCCGGCCCGTCCATGCCGGCCTTCTTGGCCAGGAGGCTGACGGCGGTCGGCTCGTAGACCGCGCCCGCCCAAAGCCCGATGATCGCGACCGTGAGCAAGGCCGAGTTGACGATCGTGCGGCGCAGGTAACGCGGCCCGAAGATCTCGGCGAACGGGCTCGCGCGCCGCACCTCGCCCTCGTGCGCGACCCACCGCTCCGGCTCCTTCACCTTGAGGAGCGTGAAGAGCGAAACGACGACGGGCGCGAGGCCGCAGAGAAACATCGCGCGCCAGCCGTATTGCGCGCCGATCGTGTAGTTGAGCGCCGCCGCGACGAAGAAGCCCGCGTAATAGCCCGTCTGCAGGTAGCCGGCGCCCATCTTGCGGCGGTCCTCCGGCCAGGCCTCCGCGACATAGGTGCCCGCCATCGCCCATTCGCCGCCGATGCCGATGCCGGCGAGGAAGCGGAAGAGCGCGAGCTCCCAGACGTTCTGCGCGAAATAGGCGGCGCCGGTGAAGACGGCATACATGAGCACGGTGCCCGCAAGGGTCTTGGTCCGGCCGAACTTGTCGGCGATCGGCCCCCAGATGAAAGAGAAGCCCCAGCCCACCAGAAACAGCGCGAACAGGATCGAGCCGTAGCTGCCGATCGCCTCCGGCGTCGCCTTGACGCCCGATTTGGGCAGCAGCTCCGTCAGCGCGGGGCGCAGCACCAGCGCGTAGATGAAGCTGTCCATGCCATCCAGCATCCATCCGGCCCAGGCGCTCCAGAAGCCGATGATCTGATTGCGATCGAGGGGCGTACGGGTGGGTCTCGTCGTCGCCCGACGTCCGGCATCGATCACGGCCATGGCCCGTTTCCTCATCCCGCTGCGCGATCGTTGCGTGTCGCGCGTGTGCCACCATGGCGGGTCGGTCCGGCGCTGCCAACCGACGTTCGGCGGAGGCCGCCCGTCTTTTTCGTCGAGGGTCGGTCGGCGTGCAGCCGGACGATCCTGTGCCGTTCTGGCACAGAGCGCCGCCCGGCCGCCGAGGAGAAGCTCGCGCTTAACGTTAAATCTTGAGGTTAAGCTCGTTTTAAAGGGTTTCGCGCAGACTGCCCGAAGTCGAGGCTCGGCTGCATCCGCCCGAGCGACCTGAGGGAATATCCATGGCCAGCTTCAAGGCTCTCTGCCTGGCGGGCGTCGCGAGCCTTGCCGTGACGGGCACCGCCCATGCCGCCGATCTTCTTCCGCCGCCCCCGCCGGTCGAGATGCCCGTGCTGCCCGGCCCCGCCGTCGGCGGTGGCTGGTATCTGCGCGGCGATGTCGGCGAAGGCAATCTCGAGCTGCGCAACGGCATCTCGACCTTCAATCCGACCTTCCCCTATTCCGCGCCCGGCGGCGGCATCATTCCGCAGCCCTACGGGTTCAACCAGAACTACGACGTGACGCCCCAGGTCGCGCTCGGCCTCGGCGCCGGCTACCAGATCAACAGCTTCATCCGCGCCGACGTCACCGGCGAGTACCGCTTCGGCTCGAAGTACCACGCGACCGAGGGCTACGCGGGCGGCATCGGCTTCCCCGGCGGCGGCGACTACTACTCGGGCAACATCTCGAACGCCGTGTTCCTCGCCAACGGCTACGTCGATCTCGGCACCTGGTGCCACCTGACGCCGTACATCGGCGCGGGCGTCGGCGTCGCGATCAATCAGTTCTCGAGCGTCACGGATGCGAACGTCGCCAACTTCGGGCAGATCGGCGGACAGGCCTCGGCCCATTCGAGCACCGGCCTCGCCTATGCCTTCATGGCCGGCTTCGCCTACGACATCGGGCCGAACCTCAAGCTCGACGTCGGCTACCGCTATCTCGACATGGGCCGCGCCAGCACCGGCACGTTCAACTGTTACGGCGGCTGCGGCAACAACTCGGGCGAGGTGCAGCATTATCACCTCGTCTCGCAGGACGTCCGCCTCGGCCTGCGCTATTCCTTCGCCAATCTGGCGCCGATCCCGCAGATGCCGCTCATCACCAAGTACTGACCAGGCCGCAGCGCTTCCAAACGATCCGAGAGACGCGGGCAACTCGCCCGCGTCTCTTTTTATTCGCCGCAGACATTAAGGTTTACAGTTAAGCGGCGCTTAAGACTTATAGTTGATGATCCCTTACAGGCCGATGCGAGCGACAGCCCGCGAATCGGACCCTTCGGGAACGTCACTCATGTCCGTCCGCCAACCGATCCTCCTCGGGCTCGCCGCCGCCGGCCTCGTCGGCCTCACGTCCGCCGCTCACGCCGCCGACCTCGATTACGGCTACGGCGATGCGCCCCCGCCGCCGGTCGCCGAGGAAAAGGTCGAGTTCGGGTCCGGCTGGTACATCCGCGGCGACGTGGGCGCGACGGAGCTGCCATCGCTCAACTTGGCTGCTCCCTCGTCGCTGCCGACCCCGGCAAATCCTGGCGCGTTGCCGAGCGCGCCGAGCGCGACCATCTCAAACGGCAGCCGAGTGGGCTACGACGCCTCGCTGGGCGCCGGCTATCAGTTCACGCACTGGTTCCGAACGGACGTCGTCGCGGACTTCCACCAGCCGCTGTCGACGTTCTCGCAGACACCGCAGGGCTCCATCTTCTGCCCGACGGGCGTGACCGCAGCGGGCGTCTACGCGGACGGGCAGTGCACCGGCTCGTTTCGCGGCAACCTCCACAGCTATGACGTTTTGGTCAACGCCTACATCGATATCGGCACGTGGTGGGATCGCGTGACGCCCTACGTCGGCGCCGGCGCCGGTATCAGCTTCGGCCATTATCAATACAGCTCGAGCTTCGTGCAGGGCAATAACGTCCCGTATGTCAACATCTCCTACGTCGATCCGCGGTTCAACACGACCTATACGAACAACTACAACCGCTATGTCGGCAGCAGCTATCAGGTGTTCGCCTATGCGCTCATGGCAGGCGTCGCGATCGACGTCTTCGACCACACCAAACTCGATATCGGCTATCGGTACCTCAACCTCGGCAGCATTCCGGGTGTGAGCGGCAACCTCGCCCAGCACGAAGTCCGTGCCGGCGTGCGCTACATGATCGACAACTGAGACCGTCGCCTCCGGCTCGAAAGCGTCGAGCAAAGGCCAACCTCGCTCCTTCCATCGTCATGGCCGGCCTTGTGCCGGCCATCCACGCCGAGCCGTCGCACGGTTCTCGTCGTAAGCCGCGCCGCATCCGCCCGCCGGGAGCCGCGTCCCGGCGTGGATGGCCGGGACAAGCCCCGCCATGACGGAGGAGCTGGTCCGGCGCGCAGGCCAGTGGAGGCGGTCCGACGCCGGAAAAAAGCGTTGCCTCAGGCCACCCTTGCGCTCGCCCCGTGCGCATGACACCTCAGATGAAAGCGAAGGACAGGGCGCACATGTCCGTGCAAGACACCATCAAGTCCGCCGTCGAGGGCAACGACGTCGTGCTGTTCATGAAGGGAACGCCGAAGTTCCCGCAGTGCGGCTTCTCGAGCCAGGTCGTGCAGATCCTCAACTATCTCGACGTGCCCTATCAGAGCGTCAACGTGCTCGAGAGCGACGAGATGCGCAACGGCATCAAGGCGTTCTCGAACTGGCCGACCATTCCGCAGCTCTACGTCAAGGGCGAGTTCATCGGCGGCTGCGACATCGTCCGCGAGATGTTCCAGTCCGGCGAGCTCGGCGCCCATTTCACGGACGCCGGCATTCCGGTGAAGCAGCCGACGGCGTGAGCCGCATCGCCGTCGTCGAAGGTGACATCACGACCCTCGACGTCGACGCGATCGTCAATGCCGCGAACGAGAGCCTGCTCGGCGGCGGCGGCGTCGACGGGGCGATCCATCGCGCCGCCGGACCGGAGCTGCTCGCCGCGTGCAAGACGCGCGGCGGCTGCGCGACCGGCGACGCTAAAGTGACGCGCGGATATCGCCTGGCGCGTTTCGTCGTGCACACGGTCGGGCCGGTCTGGTCCGGCGGCGGACGCGGCGAGCCGGACCTTCTCGCCTCGTGCTATCGCCGCTCGCTGGAGGTGGCCGCGGGGGCCGGCGCCCGCTCGATTGCGTTTCCCGCGATCTCGACCGGCGTCTACGGCTACCCGGCTCCGCAAGCCGCCCAGATCGCCGTTGCGACAGTCTGCGAGCACGGCGGCGCGTTCGACGCCATCCTGTTGTGCTGCTTCTCGACCCTGTCGGCCGACCTGCATCGCGCGGCTCTGGCGGCGCGGGGGGAGCCGTGACGAGCGGTGGCCGGGCCGGCACGGACGGGCGACGAAAATAACGAGCGTCGCAAATAAAAAGCGGCCGCTCCGGGGGCAGGAGCAGCCGCCTTTTTGAAACACCAAGCCGTGGGGGACTGGCTTAGTGCATGCCACTAAAATGCGTCAGATGCGCTGCAGTTCCCCGATACGGCGATTTATTTTCGGAAGCTCGCGGACCGCGAGGTCGCGGAGCGAAGGATCGTCGCCGTTCTGGATGTAACTCCGGTACAGCGTCTGGAGCTGGCGCAGCGAATCGAGCTGGGTCGAACGGTAGAGCGCGTCGAACTGGCGGCCGCTGAGGCCCTGGAGGCGCGCCATGTCCGCCTGTTGCGAGGGCAGCAGCGCACCGCCCGTCACCGGCGTGCCGAGGGCCGGCGCCGGCGTCACGGTGAGCGGCGCGGGGGCGTCGAGAGCCACGGAGCGGCCCGTCACGATCTCGCCGACGCCGTCGACGACCCCGCTCGTGACACCGGCGGCGACATCGAGGGGCGCGGCGACGACCGGCTGCCCGAGTGCCACCGCCGCGCCGGTCGGCGTGTTGGTCTGCGCCCAGGCGACCAGCGAATTGCCGGTGATCGTCTGCTGCGTCGCCTCGGTACGCGCAAATCGACGGAGGGCGAGGCTCGGCGACTTGTCGAGCGCGAGACGGCTCGAGCTGTTCAGGAAGTCGACGTTCGGACGCACGTTCGCGACGAAGGCGTCGGTCATGGCCGAGGCGGCGAAGGCCGGGGCGTTTGCGAGCAGAAGCGATCCCGTCGCGGCGAGGGTGGCCAGCTTTCCGGAGAGGGTCATGGGCTGATCCTTGCGAAATTAAAGTGGGCGAAGTGGGGGCGGATGACAGTGTCGGCTGCGGAACGGCAGCGCCAGACGGCAACCCGGCGCGCGTGGCTCAGGTTCCTCGGCCGGCGGCCCCGCTGCGGGGAGGGCGGCGCGTCTTGCAGCCCTGAGCGTCCGTCGCCATAAAGGCGGCATGGAACATCTGAAGGTCGTCGCCGTCGGCGAAGCAGACATTGCCGGCGTCATGGTGGCGCTCGGCCAGGAGGCGCGTCGCGCGGCCCGTACGCTCGCCCTCGCGCCGGATGCGGCGCGCTCGCAGGCGCTGCGTGTCGCCGCGTCGGCCTTGCGCTCGCGTGCGCCGGAGATCCTGGCGGCCAACGACCGCGACATCGCCGAGGCCCAGGCGCGCAACACCTCCCCGGCCTTCCTCGAGCGCCTCGTGCTCGACGAGGGCCGCATCGAGGGGGCCGCCCAGGGCCTTGAGACCATCGCCGCCCTGCCCGACCCGGTCGGGCGCGTCACCGCCGCCTTCGATCGCCCGAACGGGCTGCGGATCGAGCGTGTCGCCGTGCCGCTCGGCGTCATCGGCATCATCTACGAGAGCCGCCCGGCCGTCACGGCGGATGCCGGCGCGCTGTGCCTCAAAGCCGGCAATGCCGCGATCCTGCGGGGCGGCTCGGAGAGCTTCCACTCCTGCGCCCTCATCCATGCCTGCCTCGTGGACGGACTTCGCGCCGTCGGCCTTCCCGAGGCGGCGATCACGATGGTTCCGGTGCGCGACCGCGCCGCGGTCGGTGCGATGCTGACCGGCCTCGAAGGCGCGATCGACGTCATCGTGCCGCGCGGCGGCTCCAGCCTCGTCGCGCGCGTCCAGGCGGAGGCACGCGTGCCGGTCTTCGCCCATCTCGAGGGCGTCAATCACATCTTCGTCGAGGCGAGCGCGGACCGCGACAAGGCCCTGGCGATCGTGCGCAACGCCAAGCTGCGCCGCACCTCGATCTGCGGCGCGGCCGAGACGCTGCTGGTCGACCGCGGCTTGCCGCTGCTCGGCGACCTCGTCGCGATGCTTCTGGAGGCGGGCTGCGAGGTTCGAGGCGACATCGAGACGAGCCGCGTCGAGTCGCGCGTGCTGCCGGCGACCGAGGGCGACTGGGGCAAGGAATATCTCGACGCGATCATTGCGGTGAAGGTGGTCGACGGCCTCGACGCGGCGGTCGCCCATATCGAGCGCTACGGCTCCCGCCATACGGACTGCATCGTCACCGAGGACGCCGCGGCCGCCGCCCGCTTCCTGGCCGAGGTCGATTCCGCGATCGTCATGCACAACGCCTCGACGCAGTTCGCCGACGGCGGCGAGTTCGGTTTCGGCGGCGAGATCGGCATCGCGACGGGACGCCTCCATGCACGCGGGCCCGTCGGTGTCGAGCAGCTGACGACGTTCAAGTATCGCGTGCACGGCGACGGACAATGCCGCCCCTGAGGCGGCGACGGGGCGAGGCCGCCCCCCTCGCCACGTGCTGACGCCCGACGGCCCTCGCCGCGCCCGCCGGCCGACGTCCCGCCGGCCCCTCTCCCCGGCCTACACCGGTCTGCCCCCGCACGCTCCGGGTCTTCGGATCGGCCTGTTCGGCGGCAGCTTCAATCCACCGCACGAGGGGCACCGCGCCGCGAGTTTGTTGGCGCTCCAACGGCTGCAGCTCGACCGGGTGTGGTGGCTGGTCTCGCCCGGCAACCCGCTGAAGACGCACGACGGCCTGCCGGACGTTGAGGCGCGGATGGCCGAGGCGCAGCGCGTCGCCGCGCATCCGCGCATCGCCGTCAGCGGTTTCGAGGGCGAATTGGCCTCTCCCTACACCTGCGATACGGTCGGGGAGCTCGCCCGGCGCTGTCCCGAAGCGCATTTCGTCTGGCTGATGGGGGCGGATTCCTTCGCGGACTTTCAACGCTGGAAGCATTGGGAGCGCATCGCCCAAACCCTGCCGCTGGCGATCATCGATCGTCCCGGCTCAACCTTGGCGGCCACGCATGGGCGCGCCGCGACCGCCCTCGCGCCCTATCGCCTCGCCGAACGCGAGGCCGGACGGCTCGCGACGGCGCTGCCGCCTGCGTGGGTCTTCCTGCACGGTCCGCGCTCGACGCTCTCCTCGACGGAACTCCGCGAGGCACCTACCACCAGCCGCGGATCTTGAAGTAGATGGCCGGGAGCAGCGCCGACAGGGCGATGAGGGTCAGGCCGTAGGGATAGCCGTAGGCCCAATCGTATTCCGGCATGTTTTTGAAGTTCATGCCGTACATCGAGGCGAAGAACGTGGGCGGAATGCCGATGACGCTGACGACGGTGAGGACGCGAAACACGTTGTTCTGCTCGATGTTCGCGAGACCGAGCAGCGTGTCGAGCAGGAACTGCGTCTTCTGCGTGACCTGCTCCTGGTACTCGTGCAGCGAGCGCGCATCCGCCGCGATCGTGTCGAGCCGCGTGCGATCCTCCGACGTCAGCGCGTTCTGGGCCTTCGCCGTCACGAACGGAGGAATGCGGCTGAGCCCGAGCAGGCTCTCGCTGACGCGCGTGGCGAGATCGGCGAAGCGGCCGACGGTGCGAAGCAGGTCCTTCAGCTTTTCGTTGGCGTGGCGCGGGCGGTGATGACGCTCGGGCACGAGACCGTTCGAGAAGATCGAGCGCGACGTGGCGTCGAGTTCCTTGCCGATGTGCTCGAGAATATCGGCGACCTGATCCGTGATTACCTCCAGCACAGTGACGAGCGCGCCGAACCCGCCTTCGGTGAGCTCGCCGCCCGCGCAGATTTTGTGCGAGAGAATCTCAAACGACGGCAGACGATCGAACCGGATCGTGACGAGCCGGTCGTCGCGCGCGAGCAGGCCGATCGGCGTTCCCTTCGGATAGCCCGTCTCGTCGCGCACGACGGCGGGGAAGCTCATCACGATCGTGCCGCCGATCATCGACAAACGCGAGGACGACTCGATCTCCTCGAGGTCGGCACGGGTCGGAATCTCGACACCGAGGATCCGTTTAAGAAAAGACAACTCGTCCGAAGTCGGATCGAGTGCGTCGATCCAAGTGACGTTCGTCGGAAGCGTTTCGTGCGCGAGGTTGACGTCAACAGACCCACGCGTGCGCGCGCCGTAGAATGTGAGCATCTGCTGCAGAGCCCCCGCTTCGCCCGCTTTCCATCTACGGTGTTTCTCGGCGTGGGAACAGAACTTTCCAGCTCGCGTTACGCTCTCGTGTGTCAATGCGCGCGGGCATGAAAGTTCTATGACAGCTGATGATCTCAAGGGTGCTGCGAAGAGCGCGTCTGATCATGCCAGGAACGCCGCGAGCGACGTCGCGGCGCAGGCCGGCGACAAGGCGCAGTCGGTGGCAGATTATGCGAAGGATAAATTGAGCTCCGCGGGCAACGGCGCGCGCGAGGCCATCTATCGTGCGCGCACGAGTGCGCATGATGTTACGGATCAGCTCTCCGGCTCGGCCTCCGACGCGCTCGATGCGGGTCAACGCGTCTATCGGCAGACGAATGAGCGGGTGTCCTCGCGCGTCGCGAAGCAGCCGGTCGAAGCCTTGCTGTTGGCGGGCGCGATCGGCTATCTGGTCGGCTGGGCGGCCAATCGCAGCTAGTTCGATGTCATACGATGTTGCGGGGGCATATGCTCGCCATCGTACGACGGATGGGTGTGCAGACCGTCGAAATGAAAGGAACATGCATGTCTCGTGAGATTTGCTCGAGCACGGAACTGCAGGGGATTTGCCTGCGCTCTTTGAAAGAATGTCCTGGTTTCGAGCATGTCAGCGAAATTCTCATACAGCCGCGTGAATCGCTCGAGGGCGGCACGAATTGGACCTTGGCGGCTGTGCGCCCGCGTGTCAGCAACAACGTGTTGCGCGCGGCACGCAGCACGATCGATACGCTGCAGCGCAGCTACGAACTGATTGCGACCGACGTCGTGCCGCGGCGCGCGGCGGCAACGGTCAAACGGGTCGCCGTGGCGCGATAGGCGCGCAGCGTCGGTCCTCGAGGTGGCGAGGCACCTATTTGTGGTGGATCGAGGGGCGGCCTGCCACAAATTGGTGCGATTGTGTTCTTCGTGCCGCAGATATTAAGATGCGGACACACAGTGGGAGGACCTCATGAGCGCAGCCGAATCCAAGGCCATCCGCGTCGGGCCCGCACGCAGCAAGGGAGGAGCGCCCCGTAAGGAGCGGTCGAACGAGCCCCGTGATCCGCGTGGTCTCAACAAGCTGACGTGGAAACATCACGATGCTATTCCGGCTGCGGGCGCGCATGCGCTTCGCCATCTCGTCAATGAGGACGCGACCCCCGGTGCCGGCGCGTTGCCGAGCTTCAGCCATAGCTTCGGGAAGGAAGTCGACGGCGGCGCCGGCTGACGTCACCCGGCCCAATGCGACGACACGAGGCCGAAGCGATCGTCGCTTCGGCCTTTTCTTGTGCGGATCGGCAAGAGTGCGACCGGGGCCAAGGTGATGGACGGCGGACAGGACACGATCTTCGCGGTGGCGACGGGCGCCCGGCGTGCCGCCATCGCGATCATCCGCATCTCCGGCCCGCAGGCGAAGCCGATCCTGCAGCGCCTCTGCGGCCGGGTTCCGCCCGCCCGGCGCGCCGCGCTCGCCGCGCTCCGCGATCCCGCCACCGGCGAGGTTCTCGACGAGGCGCTTGTGCTCGTCTTCGACGCAGAGCGCAGCGAAATCGGCGAAGACGGTGTGGAGCTGCAGTGCCACGGCAGTCCCGCCGTGCTCGCCGCCTTGACCCGCGTGCTGGCGGCGCAGCCCGGCGCGCGGCTCGCGGAGCCGGGCGAATTCGCGCGCCGCGCCTTCCTGGCCGGGAAGCTCGATCTCGCCCAGCTCGAAGGCCTCGCCGATCTCATCGATGCCGAGACCGAATGGCAGCGACGCCAAGCGCAGCGCCAACTCTCGGGCGCGATCCGCGACGCGACCGGCCCATGGCGTGCGGCTCTCGTCGCGGCGACCGCGCAGGTCGAAACCGCCATCGACTTCAGCGAGGACGTCGATCTCGGAGCCGGCCTGCATGCCGACCTGCTCGAACGCTTGGCGCCGGTGCGCGACGCGCTCCGCCGCGAGCTGGCGCGCGGCAGCGCCGCGGAGCGGATCCGCGAGGGCGTGCAGGTCGTCATCGCGGGCCCCCCGAACGCCGGCAAGTCGAGCCTCCTGAACGCGCTGGTGCAGCGCGAGGCCGCCATCGTCTCGACGATCGCCGGAACGACGCGCGACCCGATCGAGGTGCATCTCGACCTCGGCGGCTGCCCGGTGACGCTCGTCGACACGGCGGGCCTTCGCGAGAGCGGCGACGACATCGAGCGGATCGGCATCGCGCGGGCGACAGCGCGCGCGGAGGCGGCCGATCTCGTGCTGTGGCTGGGCGCGGAGGCACCGCCCGCTTTCGGCGACGTGCCGGTGTGGCGTCTGGCGCCGAAGAGCGACCTCGACTTGAGCGACCTCGGCCTGCCGCCGCCAGCCGACGCGCTGTCTCTCAGCGCCAGGACGGGCGAGAACCTGCCGGTGTTGCTCGAGCGGCTGACGCGTTTCGCGCAGGCTCTGGCCGGAGAGGCGGCGGCCGGCATCGGCGCACGCCTGCGCCATCGGCAGGCCTTCGAGACGGCGCTCGGCGCGCTCGACACGCTCGCCGCCGATCCTGCGCGACCCGTCGAATTCCTGGCGGAGGACCTGCGCATCGCTCGCCACGCTCTGGAGCGGTTGATCGGCAGCGTCGACGTCGAGGACGTGCTCGGCGACATCTTTTCCCGCTTCTGCATCGGGAAATAAGGCTGCGACGCGAGCGCCCGGAACAAAGGGCGCAGCGGAGCTGTTGCGCGCGAAATGAGCGAGAGCAGCGCAGCAAAACGTACCCGACGCCGACGCCCCGTCGCGGCGAAGCGCGCGCCGGCGGAGGCCGTGAAAGTGGCCGAGGCGGTCGAACCCTGCGACGATTGTGCGGACGAGCGCCGCGAGGCCGCCAAGGCCGCCGGACTTCTCTACGTCTCGGACGAGACACCCGGCATCACGCGCAAGCGCTCGGGCGCGGGCTGGACGTTCCTCGACCCCAAGGGCAAGACCATCAAGGATTATTGGGAACGCAAGCGCATCGACAGGATCGGCGTACCGCCGGCCTATACCGATGTCTGGATCTGTCCGAAAGAGACCGGCCACATCCAGGCGACCGGACGCGACGCGAAAGGGCGCAAGCAGTACCGCTACCACCCCAAATGGACCGAGGCGCGGGCCGAGACGAAGTACGAGAAGATGATCGCCTTCGGCAAGCTGCTGCCGGGCCTGCGCCACCGCGTCTCCGACGACATGCGCCGGCAGGGGCTGCCGCGCGAGAAGGTTCTGGCGACGATCGTCGCGCTGCTCGACAAGACGCTGATCCGCATCGGCAACGAGGATTATGCAAAGGAGAATAAGAGCTTCGGCCTGACCACGCTGCGCAATCGGCACCTCGACATCGACGGGTCGATCCTGCGTTTCGACTTTCGCGGCAAAAGCGGAAAGACCTGGAGCTTGAGCCTGAAGGATCGGCGCGTTGCGAAGATCGTGCGCTCGATCCAGGAGCTGCCGGGGCAGCAGCTGTTTCAATACATCGATGACGACGGCAAACGTCAGCCCATCGATTCCGCGGACGTCAACGCCTACCTTCGCGAGGTCACCGGCGAGGATGTGACCGCAAAAGACTTCCGCACCTGGGCCGGAACCGTGCTGGCTTCAATGGCGCTCAAAGAATTCGAGGCCGTCGACAGCGACGCGCGCAAGAAGAAGAACGTGAAGGCAGCCATCGAGAGCGTCGCCAAGAAGCTCGGCAACACGCCGACGATCTGCCGCAAGTGCTACGTGCATCCCCGCGTCGTCTCGTCCTACCTCGACGGTCAGCTTCTCAAGGAGATCAAGGCCGATGCCGAGGCCGAGCTCAGTGAGGACGGGCATTCGCTGAAGCCGGAGGAGGCCGCGCTGCTGGGCCTCCTCAGCCGGCGGATCGGCAACGACGTAAAGGCGGGCAAGGTCGCGTAATCGCGCCTATTTGCCGTCCATCTGCATGGTCGGCATCGTCGCGTGGCCGTGGGCGTTCGACAGTTCCTGCTGCACGCCGGACGTCGGCGTCGCCATGCCCATGTTCGCATCCATATGCGCCATGATCCAGATCGAGCCGCCGATCACGATGCCGACGATGAGGACGCCGAAGGCAAGCGCGAGCACGTTGTTGAGGTTGTCCGGCCCCGTCGTGATGTGGAGGAAGAAGGCGAGATGGACGCCCATCTGCGCGACCGCGAGGGCGGCGAGCGCCATCGTGAGGCCGGGCGTGTAGAGCACGCTCGGCCCGCTGGCCACCCAGAACGAGCCGATCGTGAGAAGCGTCGCAAGAAAGAGACCGATCAGATAATTGATCGCCTCGCGCCCCGGGCGATGGGCCTCGTCGCCTTCGGAATCGCCGGGCGCAAGGCCGGCGGCGTAGGTGTCGTGCTCGCTCATGGTGTCAGTCCGAGAAGATAGACGTTCGTGAAGATCCCGACCCAGATGATGTCGAGCGCGTGCCAGAACAGGTTGAAGCACAGGCCACGGCGCTGCATCGACGGCACGAAGCCGCGGGTGAAGTACTGCGCCATCATCGTCCCGAGCCACAGGAGGCCGATGGTGACGTGGAGGCCGTGACAGCCGACGAGCGTGAAGAACGCCGACAGGAACGCCGAGCGCTGCGGCCCCGCGTGGTCGTGGATCAGCTTTAGGAACTCGTTGATCTCGAGCGCCAGGAAGGCGACGCCGAGAAGCCCGGTGATCAGATAGCCGATCTGCGTCCAGAGCTGGTTCTTCATGTTGCTGGCGATCGCCGCCATGCCGCAGGCGAAGCTCGACAGGAGGAGGCAGATGGTTTCGATCGCAACCGTCCGGAACTCGAAGAGATCACGGCCGGACGGCCCGCCCGCGGTCTGGTGCGAGAGCACCGCATAGGCCGCGTAGACGCCCGCGAACATGATGAAGTCGGAGAGCAGGAAGATCCAGAAGCCGTAGCCCGAGATGATGCGCTTCGAGGCCGGCCCCGAATGTTCCCCGCCGCGGTGGTCGGTGTCCTTGTTGTGCGTCGTCAATTCGACCTGGGCATAGCCGGCGCGCCCCTCGACCATGTCGATGCGCGCCTCGCGCCGTTGCGCATCGACGCGACGCAGCTCCTCGGCCGTGATCTCGTATTCGGCGTGCGGGCGCCAGGCGAAGACGACGAAGGTCGCAAAGGCGCCGGCGAAGCCGACCGCCACCATCCACCAAATGTGCCAGATGAGCGCGAAGCCCGACACGACGGCGAAGAACGAGCACACGACACCCGTCGCGCTGTTCTTCGGCATTTCGATCTCATGGTACTCGGGCAGATCGGACAATTTCTTCTGCGCGAGCGCCTTCTGCTTGATACCCCAATAGGCTTCCTCGCCCGTGATGTTCGGCAGCACGGCGAAGTTGAAGACGGGCGGCGGCGAGGTCGTGATCCACTCGAGCGAGCGGCCGTCCCACGGATCGCCGGTGGCGTCGCGAAGCTCGGGCGTGTTGCGGTCGCGGATCGAGACGACGATCTGCACGACCTGGCAGACGATGCCGCCGAGCACGAGCAGCGCGCCGACTTCCGCGACGAGCAGCCAGGGCCGCCAGGCCTCGACGTCGATGTGCTGGAGGCGGCGCGTCATGCCCATCAGGCCGGTCACGTAGAGCGGCATGAAGGCGACGTAGAAGCCCGCCGTCCAGAGCCAGAAGGCCCACTTGCCCCAATAATCGTTCAGCTTGAAGCCGAAGGCCTTCGGCCACCAATAGGTGTAGCCGGCGAAGGCCCCGAACAACACGCCGCCGATGATGACGTTGTGGAAGTGCGCGACCAGGAAGACCGAGTTGTGCAAAAGGAAGTCCGCCGGCGGCACGGCGAGCAGCACGCCGGTCATGCCGCCGATGACGAAGGTGATCATGAAGGAAATCGCCCACATCATCGGCGTCTCGAAGCGCACGCGCCCGCCATACATGGTGAACAGCCAGTTGAACACTTTCACGCCCGTCGGCACGGCGATGATCATCGACATGATGCCGAAGATCGCGTTGACGTCGGAGCCCGCGCCCATGGTGAAGAAGTGGTGCAGCCAGACGAGGAAGGAGAGGATGCAGATCACCATCGTCGCGGCGATCATCGAGCGGTAGCCGAAGAGCGGCTTGCCGGAGAAGGTCGAGACGACCTCCGAGAAGATGCCGAAGGCGGGCAGGATGAGGATGTACACCTCCGGATGACCCCATGCCCAGATGAGGTTCATGTACATCATCGAGTTGCCGCCGGCTTCGTCCGTGAAGAAGTGGAAGCCGAGGTAACGGTCGAGCAGCAGCATCGCCAAGGTGGCGGTGAGAATCGGGAAGGCTGCGACGATCAGAAGGTTCGAGGCCAGCGCCGTCCAGCAGAACATCGGCATGCGCGTGTAGGTCATGCCGGGGGCGCGCATCTTCAGGATCGTCGTCACGAAGTTGACGCCGGTCAGCAAGGTTCCGATGCCAGAAATCTGCAGCGCCCAGAGTTGGTAGTCGATGCCGACGCCCGGCGAAAATTTCAGCTCCGACAACGGCGGATAGGAAAGCCAGCCGGCGCGCCCGAACTCGCCGAGGACGAGCGACATGTTGGTCAGCAGCACGCCCGCCGCGGTGAGCCAAAACGACACCGAATTGAAGGTCGGGAATGCGACATCGCGCACGCCGAGCTGCAGCGGCAGCACGAAGTTCATGAGGCCGATCATGAACGGCATGGCCACGAAGAAAATCATGATCGTGCCGTGCGCGGAGAAGATCTGATTGTAATGCTCCGGCGGCAAATAGCCCGGCCCGTCGAAGGCCATGGCTTGCTGGGTGCGCATCATGATCGCGTCCGTGAAGCCGCGGATCAGCATCACGAGCGCCAGCAGGCAGTACATGATGCCGATGCGCTTGTGGTCGACCGAGGTGATCCACTCGCGCCACAGATACGGCCAGTACCCCTTGATCGTGATCCAAGCGAGCAATGCCAGGACCGTCACGATCACGACGCCGGAGGCGATCATGGGGATCGGCTGGCTCAGCGGAATCGCGGACCAGCTGAGCTTACCCAGCATTCTTCATTTCCTTTGCACGGGGTGCGCGATCAGGGCGGATTGGTGACCTGGGGCGCGCCGGCAGGTTGCGGCGCGGTCTGATTGACGATCGAGGCGAACAGATTCTTGTCGACCGACTTGTAGGTCTCGACCGGCGCGGTGTTCGCGGCGCCGGCGAGCTGCCCGTAATGGTCGGTATCGAGCGGATCGCCCTTCGTCTTGGTGTCGGCGACCCACTTGGCGAAGTCGTCTTCGCTGACGGCGTGCGTGTCGAAATGCATGTCGGGGAAGCCGTCGCCGGAGAACATGGCCGAGATGCCGCGATAGGTGCCCGCATGGTCCGCCTGCAGGTGCAGCTGCGTCGTCATCCCCGCCATCGAATAGATCATGCCGCCGAGCTGCGGGATGAAGAAGGCGTTCCAAACCGTCGCCGAGGTGATCGAGAAATGGACGGGCCGGCCGCCCGGCAGCGTCAGCTCGTTGACGGACGCGACGTTCTGCTCGGGGTAGATGAAGAGCCATTTCCAATCGAGCGAGACGACCTGGACCTCGAGCGCCTTCTGCTTGTCCTTCAGCGGCAGCGGATTGTAGGGATCGAGCTCGTGCGAGCCGAACCAGGCGACGCCGCCGAGTACCACGATGGTGAGCAGCGGGATCGACCAGACGACCAGTTCGATCGTGCCGTTGAACTCCCATTCGGGGAGGTAGAACGCCCGCTTGTTCGAGGCGCGGAAGTAGAAGGCGACCGCCGCGATCGCGACGATGACCGGTACGACGATGACCAGCATGATCGCGAGAGAATCGTACAGGACGAGCCGCTCGTTCGCGCCGACGGGACCGCGCGGATCGAGAACGCCGAGATCGCACCCGCCGAGCGGAAGGGCAAGAAGGAGCGTCGCTAACGAGACCTTGCGGAATGTCACCTGCGTCCTCGACCCTCGACCGTCGCGCGACCAGCGCGGCACGAACCCGTCCGCCTTGGACCGGAACCTTTCGATTCGATCCATAGCTTTTGAAATCGATGGAGTCGATTGCGTTCTCGCCGCACGAGCCCACCCCGAAATGCCGAGCTCGCCGATGCCGGGAACCTGCGCAGCGGAAGGAGGCTTAGGACCCCGACTTACGCCCGTCGCGGACTGGCGAGGCGCCTCCGCGCCGGCGCACATTGATCCCGATCGATCGAAGCAGCAGGACCCAGCAATGGAAATGAACGTGCGTGCCGCCGGTCCTCAGATCGTCGCGGACAGGCTCGTCTCGCCGGTCTCCTCGCACAACGAGTGAAATCCGCTCGAGGAGATCGTCGTTGGCCGGCTCGAAAACTCGGTCATCCCGTCCGCCTGGACCTGCGCGACAGGCCCGTTCCTTCCGGCGGACAGATCGGGTGCGCGCCTCTACTCTCCGGCGGCCAGAGCCGCCCGCGCGCGCAGCTTCTCGGTCTCGCTCTTCAACTGCCCGCAGGCGGCGAGGATGTCGCGCCCGCGCGGCGTCCGCACCGGGCTCGCGTAGCCCGCCTTGCACCCGATGTCGGAGAATCGCTCGATCGTCTCCCAGTCCGAGCAGTCGTACCGCGTGCCGGGCCAGGGATTGAACGGGATCAGGTTGATCTTCGCCGGGATGCCCTTGAGCAGGCGCACCAGTTCGCGCGCCTCGGCCGGCGAATCGTTGACGCCTTTCAGCATCACGTACTCGAAGGTGATGCGGCGGGCGTTGGAGGCGCCGGGATAATCGCGGCAGGCCTGGAGCAGCTCGGCGAGCGGATACTTCTTGTTGAGCGGCACCAGCACGTCGCGCAGCTCGTCGGTCACCGCATGCAGCGAGATCGCGAGCATCGGGCCGGCCTCCTGCCCGAGCGGCGCCATCTGCGGCACGACCCCGGCCGTCGAGACGGTGATGCGGCGCTTCGACAGCGACAGCCCGTCGCCGTCGGCGATGGTGCCGACCGCATCGCGGACGTTCGCGTAATTGTAGAGCGGCTCGCCCATGCCCATGAAGACGATGTTGGAGATGGCCCGCGAGCCGGCCCCCGGCATGAGGCCGTCCGTCGGCGGCGTGCCGCCCGGATAGTCGCCGAGGCGATCACGCGCGACGACGACCTGCGCGGCGATCTCGGCGGCGCTGAGGTTGCGCACCAGCTTCTGCGTGCCGGTATGGCAGAAGGCGCAGGTGAGCGTGCAGCCGACCTGGCTCGAGATGCAGAGGGTGCCGCGATCGGTCTCCGGAATGTAGACGCACTCGACCTCCGCGCCACGGCCGTCGCGCGTGCGATCCTGCGGATGCGGCGGCAGGCGGAGCAGCCACTTGCGCGTGCCGTCGCTCGAGACCTGCTCGGTCACGACCTCCGGCCGCGCGAGCGTGTAGGCCTCGGCCAGCCGAGTGCGGAGCACTTTCGACACGTTGAGCATCGCGTCGAAGGACGTGGCGCCCTGGAAGTAGATCCAGTGCCAGAGCTGCGCGACGCGCATGCGCCGTTCACGCTCCGGCACGTCCACCGCCGCGAGGGCGGCCGCAAGCCCCTCGCGCGTCAGCCCGACGAGCGAGGGGCGAGGCGGCGCCGCACGCGGCGTCTCGGCGATATCGAATACGGCCGACACTTAATCTCCGACGGGGTCACCCGTGGGCTCGTGCTCGGAGCGCCCCTCGCCGCTTTCGCCCGCGAAGTCCGGCTTCGGACGGCGGCGCCGACGCGGCCGCAGGTGGAAATTGTCCTCGCCCGCATCGGTGGGCACGCCCGAGGCCTCGACCGGCGCCGGCTGCGGCTCGTCGCCGGCGGCCGAGCGGCTCGGCCCGGTGATGAAGGCGGGCAGGCCGTTCGTCGGCGCTTCGTCCACCTGCGGGCGCGGCTCGCGCGGCTGTTCGCGGAAGTCGCGCCGATTGTTACGGAAGCCGCGGTTGTCGCCCTCGCGCATCTGCCGGTCCGGCTGCGGACCGCGATCCTGGCCGCCACGGTCGTAACCCTGGTTGCCGCGCTCTTGACCGCCTCGGTCTTGCGGCCGGTCTTGGCCGCCGCGATCCTGGTTGTTGCGGTCGTGATTGTTGCGGTCTTGGAACGGCCGGTCGCCGTAATGGCCGCGCTGGCGGTTGTCGTATTGCCGCTCCTGCCGCTCGCCCTGCTGGCGCTCGCCGTAGGGCTGGTGTCCGCCCTGGCGGTCGTAGGGGCGCGCCTCGTAAGGCTGTGGCTGGGCGCCGTTGACGTAGGGCGGACGGTCCTGCTGCGGCCGGTCCGGATAAGGCTGCGGCTGGGGGGCCGGCTGCGGCGCGCGCTGCTCGCTCGGGGAGGCGAACCGGTCGGGAAGGCTGACGAAATCATCGTCGCCGTCCTCCTCGTCCGCCTCGACGACCTCGCCCGGGCGCTGCTGGTAACCGGGCGCCGCCTGCTGCTGTGCCAGCTGCGCCGCCGCGATCAGCCTAAAATAATGCTCGGCATGCTGGAGATAGCTCTCCGCCATCACGGGATCGCCGGATGATTGCGCGTCACGCGCGAGTTGCAGGTATTTCTCGCCGATATGAAACGCTGTGCCGCGGATTTTGACGTCCGGGCCATTCGATTCATACGAACGCGTGAGCGGGTTCGGCCCCTTCCGGTTGTTGTTATTGCGGCCACGCATACGCTTGTTTTGACCAGGTCTCATCGATGATCCTTGGTTGGCATCGCTCCGGTTGCGCTCGTCATCGCGCTGCGGATGAAGATGTGAATGAGTGCGGTTCCCGGTACGTGGGTTGTGTCCCGTGCCATCGTGCCAGCGGCCGGATGCACGCTGCGAGATCAAGCGGTCTGAACGGGGACGCCCGGGACGCGCCCGAGGCAAACTGACGCCGACCAAGGCGCCATACCCCCATCTCACAGTGGCGGCTCCACTCTCGCGCTGCGCGACGATCGCTGCTGAGCGAGGTGATTGCGACGTCGACCGCAGCACCCTCACGGGCGGCGAAAGACTGTCTCTTGGGACGATATGTACGCGCTTTCGGCGCAAACGCAAAGAGATTTCGCGTCTCCGCCTCACCGACCGTCAGGCGGTATGTCGAATGAGACATCGGGCGCCTGTCCGAGGACGACACGGCCGTGGCCGGCGAGATCCTTGTAGATCATCACGCCCGCAAGGCCGTGCTCCCGCATTGAGGCCGCGACGGCCTCGGCCTGGTCGTATCCGCACTCGAATGCGGCGACGCCCCCCTCGGCCAGACGCCCGGCGAGGCTGGGGATCAGCCGTCGGTAGGGTCCGAGGCCGTCGGGGCCGCCGTCGAGGGAGAGATGCGGATCGTGTCGCCGCACCTCGGGTGCCAAGCGCTCGATGTCGGGCGTCGGGATGTAGGGCGGATTGCACGCGACGAGGTCGAATCGCTTGCCGAGCGGTGCATCCCAGTCGCCGCACACGATCGAGGATCGTGTGCCCAGCCCGCAGGCTCGAAGATTGTCGCGCGCGATCCTGCAGGCCGCCGCGGAGCGGTCGACACCGATGCCGTAGGCGCCGCGCAGCTCGCTCAGCAGCGCGCACAGGATGGCGCCGGACCCGGTGCCGAGGTCGAGGAGGGCGAGCGGGCTGGCACGCCGGCCGCCGACGCCGTCGAGCAGCGCACCGACGAGCCCCTCCGTGTCCGGCCGCGGATCGAGCACCTGCGGACCGATGGCGAGGCGGAGGCCCCAGAATTCGCGCCGCCCCAGGATGCGCGAGACGGGCTCGCGCGCGAGCCGACGGCGAGCGTGACCCGACAAGGTCCGCGTCGCCGGGCCGAGCGGCACGTCCGGATCGCGTGTCAGCCCTGCATGGTCGATGCCGCACGCCGCGCACACGAGGACGCGCGCATCGAGGTCCGCGGTCTCGAGCCCCGCTCGCCGGAAGGCCGCGGCGAGCGCGCGGCGCGCCCCCTCCCGCGACGCGTCCGGCGTCAGCACCTCAAGCGACAGATTCGGCCGCCTTGGTCAGGATGCGGCTGAGTCGTGCCGAGAAGCCCGGCGCATCGGCGGGCTTCTCGCCCTCCATCAGGCGCGCCTCGTCGTAGAGCAGCCAGACGATATCCTCGAAGGCGCTCCGATCCTGCGCCTCGACGTGCTTGGCGAGCGCGCCGATGAGCGGATGCCCGGCGTTGATCTCGAGCACCGGCTTGGTCGCTTTCCCGCCGAGCTGGCCGTGTTCGGCGAGCATGCGTTCGAGCCGCAGGTCGAGCCCGCGATCCTGCGCGACGAGGCAGGCGGGACTCTCGGAGAGGCGATCGGAGGCGCGCACGTCCTCGACCTGATCCGCCAGCGTCTGCTTCATCAGCGCAAACAGCGACGCCTGTGCCGGCGTGGCCTCGGTCGACGGCTTTTCCTTGCCCTCGGCCATGGGGATCGCGGCGATGTCGGACGCGCCTTGGGAGATCGACTTGAACGGCTTGCCCTCGAAGCCGGCCGCGCTGCCGACCCAGAATGCGTCGATCGGATCCGGCAGCAGCAGCACCTCGATGCCACGTGCCGCGAATCCCTCGAGTTGCGGGCTCGCCTGCAGGCGCTTCAGGTCCTCACCGAGGGCATAGTAGATCGCCGTCTGGTTCTCCTTCAGGTCGGCGATATATTGCGTGAGCGTGCGTTTGCCGTCCGGATGGGACGAGGTCACGAACCGCGCGATCTTGTAGATCGCGTCGCGCCGCTCGTAATCCTCGTACAACCCCTCCTTGATGACGCTGCCGAAATTCTCCCAGATCTTCTCGAATGCCGCAGAATCGGCCTCGGCAAGCTTCGTGATCTCCTGGACGATTCGGTTCGCGACACCCTTCTTGATCGCGCCGAAGACGGCGCTTTCCTGAATCATCTCGCGCGAGACGTTGAGCGGCAGATCGGCGGAATCGACGACAAGGCGCACGAAGCGAAGCCAGTTCGGCAGGATCTCGGCATCGGACGAGATCAAGACGCGCCGGACGTAGAGCTTCGCCTTTCCTTTGCGCGCCGGGTCGAAGAGATCGAACGGCCGCGAGCCGGGCACGAAGGCGAGCACCGTATATTCGTGGCGTCCCTCGGCGCGCCAATGCACGGTCAGCGCGGGCTCGTCGAACTGCCCGGCGATGCTCTGGTAGAAGTCCTTGTACTCCTCGGGCGTGATCGCACTCTTCGGCTTCGTCCAGAGCGCCGTCCCTTCCGAAAGGCTGCGCGGCTCCTCGCCCGGCTTCTCGATCAGCGAGATCGGCACGGCGATCGCGCCGGAATGCTCGCGCACGATCCGCTCGATCGTGTAGGGCTCGAGGTAGCTTTCCGCCTCGGCGTTGAGCGACAGAGTCACCCTCGTACCGCGCACCGGCGCGCGATCGAGGTCGAGCGGGGCGATCTCGTAGGCGCCCTTGCCGTCCGATGTCCAACGATAGGCGAAGTCGCCGCCCGCGCGGCGCGTGTCGACTTCGACGCGATCCGCCACCATGAAGGCGGAGTAGAACCCGATGCCGAATTGTCCGATCAGATCGCCGTTGATGCCGCCGCTCTCGCCCTCGGCCTTCTGCCCGGCGATCCTGTCGAGGAAGGCGCGCGTGCCGGACGAGGCGATCGTGCCGAGCGCGCTCTCGAGTTCGCCCTCGTCCATGCCGATGCCGTTGTCGGCGACCGACAGGGTCTTGGCGTCCTTGTCGAGGAGGATCGTGATGCCGAAGGGCTGCCCGTCCTGGATGAGCGCCGGGTCGGCGAGCGCCTCGTAGCGCAGCTTTTCGCAGGCATCGGCCCCGTTCGAGATCAACTCGCGCAGGAACACGTCCTTATCCGAGTAGACCGAGTGCACCATCATGTGCAGCAGGCGGGCGACATCGGCCTCGAACGCGTGCGTCTTGCCGTCGGGATGCGGCGAACCGCTAATGGTCGGCTCGGGAGTCGCTCCGGTCGGGGCGTTGGCGGTTTCGCTCTCGCCGGTCGTCGTCATAGGGGCTGGCTCCGTCTCATCCATCAGGCGCGCGCGATGCAACGCCACGTCGAAAAAGCGGCCCTCATATCGGCGGAGGTCGCGGCGATTTCAAGCGCGACGTGCGATGCGCCGCGCCCGGCATTTCCTACTGCTCGTCGAGGACATTTCCTACTGCTCGTCGAGGACATCCGGCCGCCCTGGCGCGCGGTAATCCCCGTTGCCCATCTGGTTCTGATCCATCTCGTCGGCGCTCGGGCCGCGACGCGCGGGGCGCGGGCTCTCGCCGCCACCCCCGCCGTAGGCGCCCGTATCCGTGCCGGCGAGGCGGGTCGCGAAATAGGCGATCGTGCGCGAATAGACCGGCGCCTTGTTCCACTCCTGGATCGCCGCGAAGTTTGGCTGGCCTGGCGCCCAGCCGGCGCCGCGCTGCCATCCGTGCGCGCGCAGGAAATTCGCGGTGGAGGAGAGAACGTCCGACACGCTGTGGTCGAGGTCGCGCCCGCCGACCGCATATTTGACGTAGGTCGAGGGCATGAACTGCGTCTGGCCGATCTCGCCGGCCCAGGCGCCGCGCATCTCGGGCGAGGCGCCGCGCTGCACCATCCGCATCGCGTCGAAGAGCTCCGCCTTGAACATCTCACTGCGCCGGCAGTCGTAGGCGAGCGTTGCGACCGATTGGATCGTCTTGAAGTTGCCGTGGACGGCGCCGAAATCCGTCTCGAGGCCCCAGATCGCAAGCAGCGGCTCCGGCGGCACGCCGTATTGCTGCTCGATGCGCTGGAAGACGTCCGCATAGCGCTTCTCCAGCGCCTTCGCCCGGGCGAGCCGCGGTGGAACCATGCGCTGGGAAAACTGCTCGAAGCTCTGGTGGAAGACGCCCTGACCGTGATCGTGACGGATGACGTTCTGATCGAAGGTCACGCCCGCCAGCGCCTCGTCGGCCGCGCTCGGCGATATGCCCTGCGCGATCGCCTCCTGCTTGATCTTCTGCAGCCAGGCCGGAAAGCCCGCCGGGTCGCGGCATGTCGCGGCGGAGGCTGCGCCGGAGGCAAGGCCGAAGGCGAGGGTCGAAATCAGAAGGGCCGTACGCATGATCGTCTCCGCGGGTCGCGAAAAGCTAGAGCAGACGTCTACGGCAAGAAGGGGGCGTGGAACGGGGCCCGCGTCCTTGGTCAAGCGCTTGACCAAGCAGTCTGTGTGTACCTATTGAGATGCTGGGTTTTGAAGGTCTTGCCATGACACTCAACGTGAAAGTCGGCTACGCCAAGACTCATCTTTCGGATCTGATGAGGAAGGTCGAGGGCGGCGAAGACGTCGTCATATCGCGGGGCGAAGAGCCGGTCGTGCGACTTGTCGCGATCGCTCCCCGTCCGGACGTTGCGGCCGTCATTGCCGAAATCAGGGCCAAGCGTGTTGGCCGGGCGCCGACCACTGCGGCGGAGATCCGAGAGTGGATCGAGGAAGGGCGGCGGTACGAATGAGCTTTGTACTCGACGCCTCGATCGCCGGCGCCTGGTTTCTGCCTGACGAGAGAACCGAGTTTACCGAAAGCATTCTCGATCGGCTCATGACGCAAGGCGGCTACGCCCCGGCAATGTTCTGGGCCGAGATGCGTAGCTTGCTCCTCACTGCCGAACGGCGAAAGCGCTTGGTGGCGTTCGACGCCGAGGAGTCGATGCTGCAGCTCCGTCGCCTACCCATATCGGTCAACGGCGATCTGTCAGACAGCGCAATACTCGATTTGGCACGACGTCATCGTCTGTCGGCGTATGATGCGAGCTACCTGGACCTCGCACGCAGCCGTACGATGCCCCTCGCAACATGCGACAAGGCGCTCCTGAACGCCGCCCGCGCGGAAGGCGTCCACCTTCTGAGCTAGCCGGGCCGCTACTCCCCCCGCGCCGCTGGCACGACGCGCAGCGAGGCGATGCGGTTGCGCACCTTGCGCAGCACCTCGAAGCGGAAGCGGTGGAAGGTGAAGACCTGGCCGGTCTCGGGAATGGCGCGGGCTTCGTGGATGACGAGGCCGGCGATCGTCGTCGCCTCCTCGTCCGGCAGGTCCCAGGCCATCACGCGGTTGAGGTCGCGGATCGTCACCGAGCCGTCGACGATCAGCGAGCCGTCGAGCTGCTGGCGCACGCCCTGCATCGCGACGTCGTGCTCGTCGTTGATGTCGCCGACGATCTCCTCGATGATGTCCTCGAGGGTCACGAGGCCCATCACCACGCCGTACTCGTCGACGACGAGCGCGAAATGCGTCTTGCGGCGGCGGAAGGCCTGCAGCTGATCCTTCAGCGAGGTCGTCGCCGGGATGAACCACGGCTCGACCGCCACCTTCTCGAGGTCGAGCTTGGCGAGCTCGCCGCCCGTCGCGATGACGGCGCGCGCGAGATCCTTGGCGTGCAGCACGCCGACGATGTTGTCGGGCTCGTCGCGCCAGATGGGCAGGCGCGAATAGGGCGAGGAGACCACCTCGCGCACGAGGTCGGCCGGCGGCAGTGCGGCATCGATCGCCGTCATCGACGTGCGGTGGACCATGATGTCGAGGACGGTGAGATCGCCGAGGTCGAGCAGGCCGCCGAACATGTCGCGATCCGAGCGCTCGACATTGCCTTCCTTGTGCAGGAGGTCGACGGCGCTTTTCAACTCCTCGGCGCCTGACAACATCGAGACGCGCGAATGCGCGCGCCCCCCGAACAGCCGCAGCACCGTGCGAACGAAGATTTCGACCGCGACGAGGATGGGCCCGAAGATCGCGACGAAGGGCGCCAGCACCCGGGCGACAAGGAGCGCGATGCGGTCGGCGTTGTTGATCGCGACGGTCTTCGGCAGAACCTCGGCGAAGACGAGGAGCAGAACCGTCATGATCGCCGTCGCCCAGACCGCTCCCTGGTCGCCGACGATGACGACGAGCACGCTCGTCATGAAGGCCGACGAGCCGATGTTGACGAGCGTGTTGCCGAGCAGCGTCGTGCCGATGAGCCGCTCGCGCCGGGCCAGCAGGCGGTTGACGAGGGCAGCGCGACGGTCGCCGTTGCGCTCCAGCGCATGCATGCGGGCGCGCGAGGCGCCGGTCAGCGCAGTCTCCGACGCCGCAAAGAAGGCCGAAAGCGCGATGCAGACGACGATGATCGCGATCGCGACCCAGATGTCCACGGGAAGCGAGGGCGGCTTCAGGGCGTGCATCGCCGTCAGACCTTCAGGTCATCCTCGAGGAAGGCGAGCACCTCGTCGGCCTGGATGCCCTTCGCGACGAAGGCGCGGCCGATGCCCTTGACGAGGATGAAGGTGAGCGCCCCGCGCTCGACCTTCTTGTCCTGCCGCATGGCGTCGAGGATCTCGCTCGGGCGGGCGTCGAAGCCGGGGATCTGCGCGATGCGGGTCGGCAGGCCGGCGGCGGCGAGATGCGCGTCGACGCGGGCCACCGTGCCGTCCTCGCAGAAGCCGAGCTGGCGCGAGAACCGGAAGGCGCAGGCCATGCCGATCGCGACTCCCTCGCCGTGCACGAGCCGCGCGCCGTCGTAGTCGGTGAGACGCTCGAGCGCATGGCCGAACGTGTGGCCGAGGTTCAAAAGCGCCCGCTCGCCGGCCTCGAACTCGTCGCGCATCACGACACCGGCCTTGGCGTGGCAGCTTCGCGCCACCGCCTCGGCGCGCGCCGGGCCGCCCGCGAACACCTCGGCGCGATGGGCCTCGAGCCACTCGAAGAAGGCGGCATCGCCCAGCAGCCCGTATTTCACGACTTCGGCGTAGCCGGCGGCGAACTCGCGCGGCGCCAGCGTGCCGAGCACGTCGATGTCGGCGAGGACGAGCGAGGGCTGGTGGAAGGCGCCGACGAGGTTCTTGCCGTGCGGCGAGTTGATGCCGGTCTTGCCGCCGACGGAGGAATCGACCTGCGCGAGGAGCGAGGTCGGAATCTGGATGAGCCGCATGCCGCGCCGCACGCTGGCCGCCGCAAAGCCGGCGAGATCCCCCACGACACCCCCGCCGAGCGCGACGACCACGTCGCGCCGCTCGATCCGTGCCGCGAGGATCGCGTCGCAGACGCGGGCGAATTCGCCGTAGGATTTCGAGCCCTCTCCCGCCGGCACGATCACGCTCGCATGCCGCAGGCCGGCCCGCGCGAGACTTTCCTCGAGCGTCGCGAGATGGCGCTCCGCGACATTCGTGTCCGTGACGATCGCGCAGGAGGCGCCGGGGGCGAGCTGCTCGACGAGGCTGCCCGCCGCGGCCAGGAGCCCGGCGCCGGTCAGGATATCGTAGGCGCGCCCCGGCAGGTCGACGCGGACCCGGTGCGCCTGAGCCGCAGCCAGCGGCACCGGACGCGGCGTGGCGACGGGCGAGACCGTCGGCTTCGGTTCCGGCACGTGCGGGGAGAAGCGCAGGTGGAACTCGATCGCCGCCAGCGTATCGTCGACCACCATCTCGTGCGGCCCGTCGCGCGAGACGACCGTGACGTCGGCGCGATTGTAGACGGGGTAGCGGGCCTCCATCAGCCGGCGCAGCGTGGCCTCGGGATCGGGCGTCTTCAGGAGTGGCCGGTGCGAGCGCCGGCGAACCCGACGCCACAGCACGTCGAGATCGGCCTTGAGCCAGACGGACAGCGCGCTGGCGGCGATCCGCGCGCGCGTCTGCTCGTTGATGAAGGCGCCGCCGCCCGTCGCGATCACGCGCGGGCCTTCGCTGAGCAGGCGCGCCATCACGCGGCGCTCGCCGTCGCGGAAATAGGCCTCGCCGTGCTTCTCGAAGATCTCCGAGATCGACATGCCGGCGGCCCATTCGATCTCGCAATCGGCGTCGACGAAGGCGAGGCCGAGGCGGCGCGCCAGGCAGCGCCCCGTCGAGGTCTTGCCGCATCCCATCAGGCCGACGAGGACGATCGAGCGTGAGCCGAGCGCCTCCACCACCGCTGCGGCGCGACGATCGCGCAGCGGCGGGGCGTCGCAAAGATCCGACAGGGGAGCGCTCGCAGTCATGTGCACGGGTCTAGCATAGGCGCCGGTCTTTGGAACGGCTCATTCGGCGCTGGCCGGCAGCCTGTTCAGTCGGCGGCGCTCAGCGTCTCGATGAGAGCGTTGAGGTCCGTGCGCAGAGCGCCGATTTCGGTTTCGGACATCCGGAGCTGGCGCACGATCTCGCGACGGACGTCGACCGCCTGCGTGCGGAGCGCGCGCCCTTGCGGCGTGAGGCTGATCTCGACCTCGCGCTCGTCCTGAAGACGGCGGGTGCGACGCACGAGACCGGACGTCTCGAGGCGCTTCAGCACCGGCGTCAGCGTGCCCGAGTCGAGGCTCAAGCGCTGGCCGATGTCGGAGACCTTCAACGCATCGGTCTTCCACAGCACGATCAGGATCAAATATTGCGGATAGGTCAGGCCGAGCTCGTCGAGGAGCGGCCGATAGGCCTTCTTGATCGCATGGGCCGCAGCGTAGAGGGAGAAGCAGAGCTGGTTGTCGAGGCAAAGCGGGTCGAATGCGTCGGGCGCATCCTCGATCGCGACGTCCATCGATTGGCCCTTCCAAAGAGGTCGGTCGCCGCCACGACCTTGATCCCCGCCGGCGCATATTTGACGGTTTGCTGACGCCGACGCTACGGCCTTAACGCGCTTTCCCATTGATTTGAAGGCCTTTGATCGGACGCCTCGGGCGGCTTCCGCGCGTCAGCGCCCCCGTTGGAAGCGATGCACCAGCGGAAGCAGCACGGCGTCCGGGACCAGCGGCAGGAGAAGGCTGCCGATCTTGTTCCCGAGGCCCGGGACGATGCTCCGGCGCCCGGCCATCAGGCCGTGGTAGGCGGCTTCCGCCACGAAGGCGGCGCTTGCGCCCGGCAGCCGCCCCATGTTCGGGCTGCGGTGGACGCCGGCCCGCGCCTGGAAGCCGGTGCTCGTGACGCCCGGATGCAGGACGCTGACGACGACGCCGGACGCCTTCAGCTCCTCGGAAAGGGCCCGCGAGAAGGCGCTGACGAAGGCCTTGCTCGCATAGTAGACGGCCATGCCGGGGCCCGGCATGAAGCTCGCGACGGAGCCGACGTTGAGGATCTTGCCGCGGGCTGCCCTCAAGTCCGGCATGAAGCGCAAGGTGAGATCGACCAGCGCGCGGCAGTTCAGATCGACGATGCCGAGCTGCTCGCGCGCGTCCGACGTCGCGGCCGGGCCGAGGAGGCCATAACCCGCGTTGTTGACGAGAAAGGCGACGCGCGCATCCTCGGCGGCGAGCGCGGACGCGACGATGTCGGCGGCACCCGGCGCCGCGAGGTCGCACGCGATCGTGATCGGGCGGGGACGGCCGGCGTTGACGAGTTCCGCGGCCAAGGCGTTCAGCTTGTCTGCGCTGCGGGCAACGAGCGCGAGATCGTGGCCATGGCGCGCGAAGACCCGCGCGAGATCGGCGCCGATGCCGGAGGACGCGCCCGTGACGAGGGCGACCGCCCGCATGGGGTCAGCTCTCGCCGGCCGCGCCGCGCGGCGTGGACCAGGGGCCGTCGGCGGTCGGCGGCTCCTCTTCGGCCACCTTCTGGCGGAGCAGCACACGATCGCGGGTCGAGACGCCGAGCAGCTCGGCGACGCGCCAGACGACATTCTCCTCGAACTCGGTCACGTTGCCATCGGCGAAGACCACGTCCCACATCATCTCGATGATGCGACGGCGCCCGTCGTCGTCGAGGGCGCGCTTGAGCACGTTCGTGAAGTGGAAGAAGTCGACCGCCTCGCGGTCGCTTTGCTCGGCACGCGCGATGAGGCGCGTCGTCTCGGCGTCGTCGAGCCCGAAGCGCGCCTCGATGATCTCGCGAAGACGCGCCCGCTCCTGCGCGTCCATGTGACCGTCGACCTTGGCGACGTGGATGAGAAGCGCCGCCGTGGCGAGACGATAGTCGGTCTCCGCGAAGGCCTGCGCGTCGTCGCCACGCCCCGCGGTATCCGCGATGAACTTCCGGAGGAGATCGAACATCTCAGCGGAGGGGGAGGCAGGTGAAATAGCCTTCGGGGCGGTGGAAGGCGCGCCGCATCGAATGGACGTAGACCTCGCAGGTCCGCCGGCTCGCGAAGCACAGCTTCTCGTCCCGCCAGTCCAGCGCGATGACGCCGCCCGGCCCCGTGTAGAAGGAGCGGCCGCCGCTGAAATGGCCCAGCCAGACGTCCGGGAAGCTCGCGACGACCGGTGCATCGCAGGGCACGCCATCCGGCAGGGGGACGATCCTGCGCGCGACGTCGAGGTCCGCCGCCGAGGCCGCGGCGGCCACGAGCGCGGCACCGGCGGCCAATATCAGGGCGGCGAGGCGCGCCAGCACACTCAGCACCCCAGCATGGACAGGAGGCCGCCGCTGTGGCTCGGCGCCGGCGCGGCACCCGCGACCGCGTAGCCGGCCTGCCAGGGCGGCGCGCCGCTGATCGTGATGGTGGCGCCCTCGGCCTTCACCATGCTGAAGAGCTTCGCGGCGTTGCCGGGCGCGAGGCGCACGCAGCCGTGCGAGGCAGTGTGGCCGAGATGGCGAACCTCAGTCGTGCCGTGGATCGCGAAGCCGTAATAGAAGAAGACGGCATGCGGCATCGGCGCATTGTCGTACTTCTTGGAATGGTAGACCTCTTCCAGACGCTCGGGCTTGAACGTGCCCGTCGGCGTCACGTAGCCCTCGCGGGCGGTCGAAACCGGCCAATCGAAAGTGCCGGTGGCCGATTGCACATGCATGCGCTGGGTCGAGAGGTCGATCTGGACGTCGACTTCGGCATGAGCCGGGGTCGCGACCAGGCCAGCCGCGCACGCGGCCGCCGCAAGCATGAAGCGCATGGAATCCCCCAGAAGGCGAGAATCGCCCGCCTTCGAACGCGATTACCTTCCACGCACCGGGCGTGCGGACAACGGCAAAGGATCTTGAGCGGGGATTATCCGACGGGCCGCGTTTTTGATGCCACAAGCCGACGCGGCTTACGAGAGCGGGACGACGTCCGGGCGGGCGCGGCGCGCATCGACGACGATCAGCGGAGCAGCACGAGGCAGGCGCCGCGGCCGGGAGGCGATCGGCGACATCGCGCCTGCTACCTCCAGCCCGGTGCCTTTCGACACGAGCGCGCGGATTTCATCCAGCCCCGCCGCGCGGGGCAAACGCCGAATGAGCCGATCCGCAGCCACGCTACGCCTCCACGACGCAAGAACCGCACGACGATCCGAACAATAACGGCTCGACGAAGCCGGGAGTTCCTGGACTTCGCCTAAAGATGAAGAGGCTTAGTCGCCGTCGTACAGCGAATAGGGCGAGGGCGCGTAGACGTAGCCGGGGCTATAGAACTGCCCGGCCACGCGCGGCACGTAGGGCGCGTCGCCGTAGAAGCCGGCGTCGGGCGCCGCTTCGCCGCCGTCGAAGCGCTCCCGCGCCACGCGTCCGGTGTGGCGGTCGGCGTAGAAGCGCGTTGCCGGCGGGCTGCCGTGGATCGAGATGCGCGCGCCCTCATGGCGCACCATGTCGAAGAGGCGGGCGGCGTTGCCGGGCGCCAGACGCACGCAGCCGTGCGACGCGGGGCGCCCGAGCGCGCGGGTCGCATAGGTTCCGTGGATGGCGTAGCCGCCGCGGACGAAGATCGCATGCGGCATCGGCGCCATGTCGTCTTTCCGCGACTAGTGCATGAGCTCGAGGTGGGTGGGCGCGTAGCTGCCGCCGGGTGTCGAGAAGCCGGACCGGGCGCTCGAGATCGCCCAGTCGAAGCTGCCCTCGGCCGCCTCGACGTGCATGCGCTGGCGCGTCAGATCGATGTCGATGTGGACGAGCGCTCGGGCCGGCGATGCGCCGAGCGCCGACAGGACGGCAATGGTGCAAAAGAATGCGATACGCATGAGGCCTCGCAGAACGAGTTGCGCCGACCTTACAGGCCGGGCGCGGGCCGTATACGCGTTTGCGCGAACAAGGTTAGCCGGCGAACCAATCGCGCCTCACGCGAGCGCGCGCAGATGCTCGGCATTGAGGTCGCAGGCCGCGGCATAGAGCTCGTAATCCTCCGGGAAGGCGGCGGCGTGCAGCGGACGCCAGCGCTCGAAATTCTCGTCGGTGCGCGGCGCCTGGTTCTCGAAGGTCTCGGCGACGGGACGACGGCCGAGCGCGCGGGCCAGCGCGGGCAGACACAGCCCGTATCGCTCCGAGATGCCGACGAAGACGAAGCGCGTCGCCATATCCGCCTTGATCGCGGCGACGTCGGGCGCGTGCGGAAAATACCATTTGTAGCCGCTGCCCTCGCCGCCCTTGTTCTCGGCCACCTGCTCCTCGAAGAACGTCTCGAAACTCTGGGGCGGCCCGAGGCTGTTGCGCTCGACGTGGAAATACAGCGAGACGAAACGATCGAACGGCTCGCGCAGGAAGACGATGAACTGCTCCGCCTGCGGGTAGTAGGCCTCGACGCCCCGGCCGTGCGCGGCGTGGAAATGGCCGTGAATGCAGATGCGCCCGGTGAACGGATGCTGCGGCGGGTTCTCGCCGGTCGGGATCCGCGGATAGTGGAGCAGCAGCCGGCCGTGCGGAAACCAGGTGGCGAGCGCCGAGCGTAGTGACGTCCCGGCCGTCTTGGGCACGTGGAGAGAAACCAGCGGTACTTTCGGATCGTAGCGCGGTACGAGCCGAAGTGGAGCCGCCGCCCCTTTGGTCTCGTTCTGTTGCATGGCCTGCGCTTATCATCTACGTCCAAAACGGTGCAATTGGCCGGATGAAAGCGCAGCGCGTGACCTCGGGAGCGATCAAAGGCGAGGAACAGAAGCCGCCGACCGGCGAGCCCGCCATCCGCACCATCGCGATGCCGACGGACACCAACCCCGCTGGCGACATTTTCGGCGGCTGGCTTCTCTGGCAGATGGACCTCGCGGCCGGCAATGCCGCCGCGCGCTATGCCCGCGGACGTTGCGCGACGATCGCGATCGACAAGATCGGGTTCTTGCAGCCCGTCAAGGTCGGCGACGAGGTGACGGTCTATGCCGAGCTCATCTCGACGGGACGCACCTCGATGCGCTTCGACGTCTCGGCGTGGCGGCGGCGGCGCGACAGCGAGACGATCTACAAGGTGACGGCCGCGATCTTCACCTTCGTCGCGCTCGACCTCGACGGGCGGCCGCGTGAGATCCGCCCCCTGGTGCGGTGAAGCACGTGCGGTCAAGCGCCATCCTCGCCAGCCTTGACCGCGGCATTTACGTAAATATGCGAAGTCTCTGACGATACGTCAGCGCTTGGCTATTCTCCGGACGGATCGGGAGAGCGCAATGTACGATGTTCGCTGGCACGAGACGCATGCCGACAAGACGCGGCGGTCCGCGGAACGGGCGCTGACTCGTCTGCGCGACGTCCTGCCGTTCGACAGCGCGCTCGATGTCGGCTGCGGCAACGGGCTCTGGCTCGAAGTGGCGCAGCGGCTCGGCTGCGGAGACATCCGCGGCATCGACGCCGCCTGGACGGACCGCGAGGCGCTGCGCATCCCCGACCACGCCTTCGTGGAACGCGACCTCGCCCAGCCGTTCGATCTCGAACGACGTTTCGATCTCGCGATCAGCCTCGAAGTGGCGGAGCACGTCGATCCGGCCGCCGCCGACACGTTCGTCGCGAATCTCACCCGGCATGCCGACGTCGTCGTCTTCGGTGCGGCGATCCCCTACCAGGGCGGCTTCCGGCACATCAACGAACAATGGCAGTCGGCCTGGCGCGAGCGCTTCGCGGCGCGCGACTACGTCTGCTTCGATCTGCTGCGCCCGCAGCTGTGGGACGCGCCGGACGTCCATTACTGGTACAAGCAGAACATGCTCGTCTACGTGACTGCGGCCCGCACGGATTTGATCGAGCGCGCGCGTGCCTACATGGCCGAACGTTGCATCCAGGGCCTTCCGATCGACATCGTGCATCCGGAGAAGTTCGAGGCGATCGCCGCCTAGCATCAGATCGCGTTCCGGCCGCTCGCGCGGCAATTGCCGGCGCAACTCGGCGCGAAACTGAAGAACCTCGCGCTCATGCGCCTCTGATCGATCGCTTCAGGCGACGCGCTGCTGCGGCGCGGCGGACAGATCCGCCGCCCAGAAGCGCCGCGCGATGGTCTCGACGACATGGTTCGCGTCCTGCGCAATTCCCGAGAAACGCCCGGAGCCCCAGGTCCACAGCCAGCCGAGCCCGAGGAAGTAGAGACCCGGCACCGGCGTCACGCCGCGGTGGTGGCTCGGATAGCCCGAGCCGTTGAAGACGGGGATGTCGACGAGCGAGAAATCGGCGCGAAAGCCCGTCGACCAGACGATGCTCGTGATGTTCTCGTCGGCGAGGCTGATCTGCGTCACCTCGCGCTCGACCAGCCACGGCGGCACGTAGGGGTCGGCCGGCGGCGCGTCGATCCCCGCCTTGGCGATGTAGTCGTCGATCATCGTGCGGATGCGCAGGTAGACCTGATCCGCAGCGGCGAGATGGGCGGCGAGATCTGGCTTGAACGTGACTCGATCGCCCTGGACGTCGTCCAGCATGCCGTAAAGCTTCACCCCCTCCGCCGCGAACTGACGCAGGTCAATCTCGTGGCCTCCGTTCCGGCCGGTGAAGTAATGGTTCGCCTTCTTGCGCACCTCGACGCCGAGCGGATGGGTATCGACGGTCGTTTGATAGTAGCCCATCTCCTCGAGCCAGGCGATCGCATCCTTGCCGCGATAGGCGCGCGGGGAGCGCGGCGCGCTTCCGACGGCGATATGCACCTTGCGGCCCTCGAGGTGCAGATCCTCCGCGATCTGGCAGCCCGACTGCCCTGTGCCGACGATCAGCGTCGCGCCGGGCGGAAGCTGGCGGGGGTTGCGATAATCCTGGGAATGGATCTGCGTAACGCTCGAGGGGAAACGCTCGCCGACGCGCGGGATCGCGGGAACGTGGTAGCCGGAAATCGCGATCACGACGTGATCCGCCGTCCACTCGCCCATCGTGGAAAGGACGTGGAAGTGTCCATCCCCGTCGCGCGTCACCTTCTCGACCGTAACGCCCTCATGGATCGGCGGATCGACGAAGCGAGCGAAGGCCTCGACGTAGGCGACGATCTCGTCCTTGACCATGAAGCCGTGCGGATCGTCGCCGCGATAGGGAAAGTCGGGAAGCGCGCACTGCCAGTTGGGCGTGACGAGGCAGAACGTGTCCCAGCGCTCGACACGCCAGGCATGACCCACGCGATGCCTTTCGAGCACGACGTGAGCGATCCCTTTCGCTTGAGGTAATAGCTCGCCGACAGGCCGGCCTGGCCGCCGCCGACGACGACGACGGGCACATGCCCGAGCTGCTTGCGATCGCTGCGGCGCGCGACGCCGTCCGCGTTCACATTGGTGATTTCATCGACCATCGCGTCCGTCCCTTTAGATGATCAGCCCCGCATGGTTTCGACACGCACCGGCGCGTCGGCGGTGAAAGCCCGGGCGCGCCGCTCGATCGCGGCGAGCTGCGCCATCGCCTGCGAGCAGCCCGATCCGCCGTAGCGCTGACGCACGCGCTCGCTCGCCGCCTCGAGGCCCGCGCGGCACGCCGCGACGAACTCGGCCATAGGATAGGCGCGCCCGCTCTCCACATGGCTCTTGATGACGGTCGAAGGCGAATAGCAGGTCTCGACCTCGCCGTTCGGCCAGCGCACCTCGAAAAGCACGACCGGCATCAGTGCGCCTCCGCCGGGAGCGCGGGCCGCGGGCCGCAGCCGATGAAAGGGCGCGCGAGATCCCACAGCTCCACCTCCGTGTTGTCCCGCCAGATCGTGACCTGCCGGCGCGGGACGACCTGCCCGATCGCCGCACAAGCGATCTCGCGTTCGGCGAAGGCGCCGAGGACGGTCCCGACGTTCTCCGGTCGCGCCGTGAGCAGGAAGCCGAAGCTCGGAAAGGCGAGAAGGAAGCGCGTGAGGTCGACCCCCGCGGGACAGGGAATGGCGTCCACCTCGATCCGCAGGCCGACGTCAGAACATTCGGCCAGCATCATCGCGGTGCCGAGCAGGCCGGCCATGCTGATATCCTTGCCGGCGGTGACGAGACCCGCCTCCGACAGGTCCGGCAGCAGCGCGAGATCGCCCCTCAGGCGCACGGCCGGCGCGCCGCTCGCCGCGTCCCAATACGGCGTCTCCGCGCGGAAGCGCCCGCGCAGATCCACCGCCGCGATCAGGACGTCGTCCGGCGACGCATCGAAGCTCGTGATGAGGCGCTTGGCGCGCCCCAGCACGGCGACCGCGAGCTGCCCGTCGCGGCTGCGATGATTGGTGTGTCCTCCCACGACCGGCACGTCGTAGACCTGCGAGGCCGCGCGAAGGCCCTCCAGCACCTGGCCCGCGCGCGCCGAACCGTTCGACCAGATGGCGTCGACGACGGCGAGGGGGCGTCCGCCCATCGCCGCGATGTCGGAGAGGTTCACCATCATCCCGCAATAGCCGGCAAAGTGCGGGTCCGCCGCGACGAAGTCGGCGACGAAGCCCTCGATCGCCAGCAGCAGCCAGCCCTCGCCGTCGGGAATGGCGGCGCAATCGTCGCCGATGCGGACCACGGTCTCGCCAAGGCCGAGGCACGCCACCGTGTCGGCGATGTCGGTCTTGTGCGCGAGGCCGCGTGCGCCGCGCACGGCCTCCGCGAGTGCCTGGAGCCCCGCGCCCATCAGGCGGCCTGCCGATGCGCGAGGGCATGGAAGCCTTCGGGCGCATTCGCGAGCGGGGGGTAGGCGGCGCGCTGCGCGCTCATGTGCACATGCGCGAGGCCGTGCAGTTCGACCGCGCCGAGGCGCTCCCAAGCGAGGCGGCGGAACATCAGCTCGTTCTGCGCCTGGACATGCGCGTTGAAGCGCGTGCAGCCGAGCGCGTTCGCGCTCGAGACCGCGAGTCGGATGAGCGCGGCGCCGAGCGCGCCGACGCGGCGATACCGCCGGTCGACGGCGAGGCGCGAGCCCCACCAAAGGCCCGGCGCCTCCTCGTGGATGCGCACGGTGCCGACCACCTCGTCCGCCAGGACGGCCATCGTCGAGAGGGCGACGAGATGGATCGCGGTCTCGTCGATCGCATCGCGATCGTCGCCGGCGAACACCGCCTGTTCCTCGCAGAAGACGCGGTGCCTCAGAGCCGCGGCGCCGGCGCGCTCCCACGTCTCACTCGCGAACTTGAGCCGGAAGTGGCAGGCCGCGAACGGATCGAACGCATCGGCGATCATGCGCGCATTCCTTCGAGGACGGTGTCCGGCGCGAAACGCGGACGCACGATGGCCGAAGCCTCCGGCACCCGAACCGCAGCCGGCGCGATCCCCGCGCGCTCGTAGGTGGAGAGCGCCGAGCAGGCGCCGCAGCGTCCGCAGCCGGCCTTGATCGTCTCGCTCGTCATCCCCGCGGCCTTCAGCATGCCTGCGAGCTTGGAGAGGATCTCGTGCATGAAGGCGGGCGAGGGCGCCGGGTGGTCTTCCAGCGGCGTGCCGGAGATCGGCACGAAGGGCACCACGAAGGGATAGACGCCGCGCGCGACGAGCTCGGCGCACATCGCGAGGATCGCCTCGGCCGTATCGCCGAGGCCCGCCAGGATGTAGGTCGAGACCTGCCCGCGGCCGAAGACCGGGACGGCGGCCGCGAAAGCCTCGTAGTAGCGCTCGACCGGCACGCTCGCCTTTCCGGGCATGATGCGGCTGCGCACCTCCGGCGTCACGGCTTCGAGGTGCATGCCGAGCGCGTCGACGCCGGAGGCCTTCATCCGCTCGAACCAGCGGTCGTCGTCCGGCGGCTCGCACTGGGCCTGGATCGGCAGGTCGACGGCTTCCTTCACCGCGAAGGCGCTCTCACACAGCACAGCCGCGCCCCGGTCGGTGGCGTTCGGCGTGCCGGTGGTCATGACCATGTGCTTCACGCCGTCGAGCAGCACGGCGGCGCGGGCGACCTCGGCGAGTTGGGCGGGGCTCTTGTGCGCGATGGTCCGCCCGGCGGCGAGCGACTGGCCGATCGAGCAGAACTGGCAGGTCTTGGTGCGGCTCGCGTAGCGGATGCAGGTCTGCAGCACCGTCGTGGCGAGGACGTCGCGCCCGTGCAGCACGGCGATCTTGGAATAGGGGATCCCATCGAACGTCTGCAACGCGTAGAAGCGCGGCTGGCGCGGGAACGAGAGGCGCCCGACGACGATGCCGTCGCGCACGATCGTCGCGACGCCCGACGCATCGGGACGGCTCGCGCGGTAGGGCGAGTCGCTCGAGGCGGCGGTGTGGACCGGCACCATCACGGTGCGGCCCGCGATGGTGACGGCCTTATGGTCCGACGGCCCGGCGCCGCCGCGACGGCTTCGGGCGCCGACCTTGGCGTCAGCCAGCCGCACTCCGAAGGACTGCAACTCGTTGATCAGACGTTCCGTCGCGAGATCGTTCATCCGGGTCGGCTCTCGGTGCGAGGACGGGGGTGTGCGGGGCGCCGACAGGCGTCGCCGCCAGGCCGGTGTGGCGGACGATCGCGGCTGCGGGCCGCGCGTCGACGTGCAGCTGGAGAAGCTCGGGGCGCGCGTAATGGCCGATCGAGTCCATCATGCGCTTTCGCTTGGTGATGAGCTTCATGTCGCAATCTGCGATCAGCAGCCCTTCGCCTTGGGTCATCGGCGGCACGACGTGACGGCCCTCGGGCGAGATGATCGCGGTGCAATTGCCGCCGCGCAGACCCTTCTGCATCTTCGGGTCGCTCGAGATCGTCTCGATCTGGTCATCGGATAGCCAACCCGTCGCGTTGATGACGAAACAGCCCGATTCGAGTGCATGATGGCGGATCGTCACCTCCATCTGATCGGCGAAGATCTGGCCGACCAGCGAGCCCGGGAACTGCGCCGCGTGGATCTCCTCGTGGCCGGCCATCAGGGCGTAGCGGGCGAGCGGGTTGTAGTGCTCCCAGCAGGCCAGCGCGCCGACCCGGCCCACCGCGGTCTCCACCACGGCGAGCCCCGCGCCGTCGCCCTGTCCCCAGATCATGCGCTCGTGGTAGGTCGGCGTGATCTTGCGGCGCTTGAGCCTGAGGCTGCCGTCGGCGTCGAAGACCAGTTGCGCATTGTAGAGCGAGCCGTGGTCGCGCTCGTTGACGCCCACGACGAGCACCATCGCATGGCGCCGCGCCGCGGCGCTGAGCGCCTCGCTGACGGGCCCCGGCACGACGACCGCCTCCTCATAGAGCTTCAGATGCGGCGCGCCCTGCGAGATCGGCGGCTCGACGAAGGAGAAATAGGGATAGTAGGGCACGAAGGTCTCGGGGAACACGGCGAAGCGCACGCCGCGCTCCGCCGCGTCGTCGATGGCCTGCAGAACCTTGTCCAAGGTGCCGCCCGGCCGGTCGAGCACCGGAGCGATCTGAACGGCGGCGACGCGGATGATGCGCGGCTCCATCTTTCCTCTCCTCCGTTCTCGTGCGACCTCGTCCGGTTCGTTTGTCTTCAGACCGTCCAGGTGTGGATCATGAAAGCGTTGTCGCGCCGATGCAGCAGGATGAGATCGAGCACGTCGAGCGGGCTGATCGGGATGACGCCGGGGATCAGCGAAGGCTCGCCGTGGCCGTACAGCGCCTGCAGAGCGAAACGACATGCATAAACCTTGCCGCCCTCCGACATGAATTTCTCGACCTGCTTGTTCATGGCGAGGTGGCCCGGGAACGCTTCATCCCCGAGCGTGGGAAAGCCGCGCTGCAGGCCGAGCGTGACGCCGGGGCCGTAGAGAAGCACGCTCGTCTCGAAGCCCTTGCGCAGGATGCGCGTCGCCTGCAGCAGGTTGACGAGCCCGATCGACCCTTCGAACGCGACGGTGTGGAAGGTGATTAGAGCCTTCTCGCCCGGCTGGGCTTTGACGTCCTCGAACTTCTTGTCCTCGTAGTCGACGAGGAAGTCCCCTTTCTGGTGGGCGGGCTTCGTCACGGCGGGCATGGTGCAACTCCTCGTGGCTCCCCCGTGCGACGCGGGGTCGTCGCGAGGGTCGCAACAGCCGTGCCAGCGCTCGTGCCGGTTTCCGGCCTCAGGGCAACCGTCAATAATCCATTCAATCCGATCGTGCGCGTTCCGGCGGCAGGCTGCCGGAATCGGCGCCAGCAGAGCGCGCAAACGTGCAGCCTGCGCCGGCATCGAATGCGACGACATCGGAACTAAGCGCGATCCGCATCACGTTGCGGCACCCGCGAGGTTGCGTGGCGCCGACGCGCGGCCCTTCCGAGCGGGCAAGGCGGTCGTCCGTGAATTGACTGGACATAAGCCAGTCAATTCTGGATCATCTCTTGCAATGCCCTGGGCGACGCACCTGGAACGCCGATGTCCGATTGGTTGCCCGATCTCTCCCGTAGCGAGAAGCCCCGCTACCTCGCTTTGGCCGATGCGATCGCGCAGGACATCCAGTCGGGCCGCCTCGTCGGCGGCGACCGGCTGCCGCCCCAGCGCAAGCTCGCGAGCCTGCTGTCGATCGACTTCACGACCGTCGCGCGCGGCTATGTCGAGGCGCAGCGCCGCGGCCTCGTCGAGTCGCGCGTGGGCCAAGGCACGTTTGTGCGCGGGGATCGCAAAGTGCGGCGCGGCACGGCGCGCGCGGATATCGTCGATCTGTCGATGAACCTGCCGCCGGAGCCGGCCGACCCCGACCTCCTCGCCCGGATGCGCGACGGGTTCGCCGATGTCTCCCGCGATATCGTGTCGTTGCTGCGCTACCAGGGTTTCGGCGGCACGCGCGCCGACAAAGACGCGGCCTCTGCCTGGCTCGGCCGCCGCGCGCTGGTGCCGTCGCAGGACCGCATCTTCGTGACGCCCGGCGCCCATTCGGCGATCTTCGGCATCCTGTCGATCCTTACGAAGTCGCGTGACACGATCCTCGCCGAGCGCATCACCTATCCGGGCATCCGCGCCATCGCCGCGCAGCTCGATCTCGATCTCGTCGGACTCGAGATGGACGACGAAGGCATTGTGCCGGATGCCCTTGCGAAGGCCTGCGAACGCACGACGCCGAAGGCGCTCTACCTCAATCCGACGCTGCAGAACCCGACGACCATCACCGTGCCGGAGGCCCGCCGCGCGGCGCTCGTCGTCGTCGCGCGCCGCTTCGGCGTCCCCATCATCGAGGATGATGCCTACGGCTTCATCCCGACCCACGGCGTGCATCCGCTCGCAACGATCGCGCCGGACCTGACGTGGCACATCGCGGGCCTCGCGAAATGCATCGGCGCGGGGCTTCGCGCCGCATTCGTGGTGGCGCCCGACTCGCGCTCCGGCTGGCCCTTCGCGGCGGCGCTGCGCGCGGCGAACGTCATGGCCTCCCCGCTCACCGTCGCGCTCGCGACGCGCTGGATCGAGGACGGCACGGCGGATTCGATCCTACGCTTCATTCGCGCGGAGACGATGGCGCGCCAGGCGATCGTCGCGTCCATCCTGCCCAAGGGCAGCTATCGCGCCAATCCGTTGAGCTTCAACCTTTGGCTGCCGCTGCCGGCACCTTGGACGCGCTCGGCCTTCGTCGGCCACATGCGCGCGACCGGCATCGGCATCGTGCCGAGCGACGCCTTCGTCGTCTCCGGCGAGCCCGGCGAATGCGTCCGCATCTGCCTCGGTGGGCCGGCGCGGCGCGAGCGAATCCGCTCGGGCCTGGAGTTCATGGCCCACGCCCTTGCGGAGGAGCCGGCGCTGGCGTCGAGCTATTTGTGAGCGGGAGTGTCATCGCGCCGCGTGCGCGGCGCAGCGTCGAAGGACGGCCTGCAACGGCGCAAGATGTTCCGGGAACAGCCGACCAGCTCGTCGCGTCGTCGAGGTCGCGACGCGGGTCCCTCGAGGCCCGGCTTGCCCCCCGCCGGCCAGCGGTCCAGACTCGCGCGATGTCCGACATCGCCGCCCGCGCATCCGCAGAGCGCCCTGCCAGCAACGTCCCCGAACTCACCGTCGGCGAGCTGTCGGGCGCGCTGAAGCGCACCATCGAGGACCGCTTCGGCTTCGTGCGCGTGCGTGGCGAGATCTCGAATTATCGCGGCCCGCACTCCTCCGGCCACGCCTATTTCTGCCTCAAGGACGATACGGCGCGCATCGACGCCGTCGTCTGGCGCACCGCCTTCCAGCGGCTGAAGACCAAGCCGCAGGAGGGCATGGACGTGGTCGCCACCGGGCGCATCACGACCTTCCCCGGCAAGTCGGCCTACCAGATCGTCATCGAATCATTGGAGCCGGCCGGCGTCGGCGCGCTGATGGCGCTGCTCGACGCGCGCCGCAAGGCGCTCGCCGCCGAGGGTCTCTTCGACGCCGCGCGCAAGCGCCCCCTGCCCTTCCTGCCACGCGTCGTCGGCGTCGTGACCTCGCCGACGGGCGCGGTCATCCGCGACATCCTGCATCGCCTGGAGGATCGCTTTGCGCGCCGCGTCCTCGTCTGGCCCGTGCGCGTGCAAGGCGAGACGGCGGCGCAGGAGGTGGCCGACGCCATCGCCGGGTTCGACGCGCTGCCCCTCGAGGGGCCGGTGCCCCGGCCGGACGTGCTGATCGTCGCGCGCGGCGGCGGCTCGCTGGAAGACCTCTGGGCCTTCAACGAGGAGATCGTGGTGCGCGCCGCGGCGGCCGCCGGCATCCCGCTCATCTCGGCCATCGGACACGAGACGGACGTCACGCTGATCGACCATGTCGCGGATCTGCGCGCGCCGACGCCCTCGGGGGCGGCGGAGAAGGCGGTGCCGGTGCGCTCCGACCTTCTTGCCATCTGCGGCGACCTCGCCCGGCGGCACGAAGGCGGCGCGCGGCGCCTCCTCGAGCGGCGCCGGCAGGAGGCCCGCGCCCTCGCCCGCGCCCTGCCGAGCGCCGAGAGCATCGTCGCCGTGCCGCGCCAGAAGCTCGATCGCGCAAGCGAGCGCCTCGGCGCCGGCATCGCCGCGGCGGCCGACCGGCGCCACCTCGAGCTCTCGCGCCTCGCGCATCGGCTCTCGCGCCAGGCGCTGCTGACGCGGCTCGCCGGACAGCGCAGCGCCCTCGACGCGCTCGAGCAGCGCCTCGCGTTCCTCGTCGACCGGGCGCGCGAGCGCCGCGTGCAGGCGCTGCAGCAATGCGGTGCGCGGCTGGCGAGCCTCAATGGCGTCCTCGTGCGGGACGTCGCCCGGCGCCGCGAGCAGGAGACGCGCCTCGGCGTCTCGCTCGCGAGCGCCATGGCCGCGACGCTCGGCGCCCGCCGCGAGCGCGTGGCGCAAACGGGCAAGCTTCTCGAGACGCTCGGCTATCGCCAAGTGCTGGCGCGCGGGTTTGCGCTGGTGCGCAGCGGCAAAGGCCTGCCGCTGCATTCGGCACGCGAGGCGGCGGGCGAAACCTCGCTCGACATCGAATTCGCCGATGGGCATATATCGGTCAACGCGTCCGCGCCGCGGCGCCCGCGCGGACCGGCCAAGGCGGAGCAGGGCTCGCTCTTCTGACGCCGGCATCAGATCGAGCGCGAGTGCCATGAACCGTTTCGAACGCCCGCCTGTCTCCGGCTCCGAGGCCGTGCTCGAATACCTCGACGGGGACTTTCGCGTGATGCGCCCCGGCGCCTTTGTGCGCTGCGCCGTCACCGGCGTGCCGATCGCGGTGGAAGAGCTGCGCTACTGGAACGTCGACCTGCAGGAACCCTACGCAAGTCCCGAGGCGAAGCTGCAGCGTCTCGGCATCGCGCCGCGGGGCTGAGCGCGGGCCCGACATGAACGCCTATCGTCGCCGTTACTGGGGCCTGGCGATCTGTCTCGCATCGCTCGCCGGCTACGTCGACGCGATCGGTTTTCTCGAACTCAACGGCCTCTTCATCTCGTTCATGAGCGGCAATTCCACGCGGCTCGCCGTGGGATTGGCGACCGGCACCGTGACGGCGGCGACCGCAGCCGGGCTCATCGCGTGTTTCGTGCTCGGCGTGATGGTCGGCGCGGCGATCGCCACCCTGGCGGGCCGCGCCCGCAAGCCGGCGGTCCTCGCCGCGGTGACCCTACTGCTCGCCACGGCGGCCGGCCTCGAAGCCCTGACGGCCGGTCGCGGGACGCTCGCGACGATGGCGATCGCCATGGGCGCCGAGAACGCGGTGTTTCTGCGCGACGGCGAGGTGAGCATCGGCGTGACCTACATGACCGGTGCGCTCGTGAAGCTGGGGCAGCGCGCCACGGCCGCGCTCTTCGGCGGCGAGCCGTTTGGTTGGCTGCCCTACCTGCTGCTGTGGCTGGGTCTCGTCGCCGGCGCGATCCTCGGCGCGCAGGTGTATGGCCGGGTGGGCATGACGGCTCTGTGGGGCGCGGTGGCGGCCGCCGCGGCGCTCACGCTCGCCGCATCGCGGCTGGGACCCGCGGAGCGCGATCCGCGGGATGCCTCGAGATGAGGCTTCTTCAGTTCGTCATCTCCTGGGCGACGACGACGGCCTGCCGGATCTGATCGCCGAAATCCTTCATGGCGGCGGGCGAGTGGGGCACGAGCAGCACCTTGGCGGCAGAGGCGGTGCCGAACTCCTTCAGCGTGTCGAAGTACTGGGTCAGCAGCAGCATCTGCATGACCTCGGCCGCAGGCACGTCGGCGACGTGCTTGCGAAACTCCTCCACCGAGGCCTGGTAGCCTTCCATGATCGCCTTGCGCTGGTTCGCGATCCCTTCGCCCTGCAGGCGCTTCGAGGCGGCCTCGGCCTCGGCCCGCTTGATGACGAGAATCTTCTCGGCCTCGCCCTTGGAGGCGGCCGCGACCTGCAGGCGCGCCTGCGCCTGGATGTCGTTCATCGCCGCGACGACCTGCGGCGCCGGCGTGATGTCGATGACGAGGCAGGAGACGATGGCGATGCCGTAGCGCTGCATCGCCGGCCCGACATGCGCCTGGATCGCGTTGGCGATGTCGTCCTTGCGCTCGAAGACGTGGTCGAGGTCCATGTTCGGCACATGCGAGCGCACCGAGTCGAGCGCGTAGGCCGAGATCTGCGCCGGGATGTCGGCGAGCCCGTAGTAGGCGAGCGTCTCCTGCCCGGCCTCGATCCGGTAGTTCACCGCGAAATGGATCTGCACGAAGACGTTGTCCTTCGTCTTCGTGTCGGCCTGCAGCGTGAGCTGGCTGACGAGCAGGTTGATCGTCGCCGCGACCCGTTCGATGATCGGGATCTTCAGGTTGAGCCCGGGCCCGGCGACCCGCGAGAACTTGCCGAACCGCTCGATGATCGCGCGATTCTGCTGCTCGACGGTGAAGAGGCCGGAGGCGACGACGACGAGACCGGCGATGATCGCCAGCGTCAACAGGACGCCGGACAGCGTCGAGGCATTCACCACCACCATCACCCCCTCCTCGGTGCGCGCCCTAAGCGTCGAGCGGGGCGCGCGCCGCGGCAAGATGCGGCGCGGTGCGGCGCACACGACCTTCGTCGGCGTCAGGCCGCCTTCTGCTTGGGCTGGATCAGCTTTCGGTTCACCAGCGTCTCGGCGATCTGCACCGCGTTCAGCGCCGCGCCCTTGCGCAGATTGTCGCTGACGCACCAGAGCGCGAGGCCGTTGTCGACCGTCGGGTCCTCGCGGACGCGCGAGATGTAGGTCGCGTCTTCGCCGGCCGCCTCGTGCGGCGTGACGTAGCCGCCCCTCTCGCGCTTGTCGATGACGAGACAGCCCGGCGCCTCGCGCAGGATGTCGCGCGCCTCGTCGGCCGAGATCGGGTTGGCGAACTCGATGTTGATCGCCTCGCTGTGGCCGACGAACACGGGCACGCGCACGCACGTCGCGGTGAGCTTGATCTTCGGGTCGAGGATCTTTTTCGTCTCGACCGTCATCTTCCACTCTTCCTTCGTGAACCCGTCTTCCATGAAGACGTCGATCTCGGGGATGACGTTGAAGGCGATCCGCTTCGGGAATTTTTCGGACTTCACCGGGTCGGACACGAAGACGGCGCGGGTCTGGGCGAAGAGCTCGTCCATCGCCTCCTTGCCGGCGCCGGAGACAGATTGGTAGGTCGAGACGACGACGCGGGTGATCGTCGCCCGGTCGTGCAGCGGCTTCAGCGCGACGACGAGTTGCGCGGTCGAGCAGTTCGGATTGGCGATGATGTTCTTCTTCGAAAAGCCCGCGAGCGCGTCGGCGTTGACCTCGGGCACCACCAGCGGCACGTCGGGGTCCATCCGCCAGGTCGAGGAATTGTCGATGACGATCGCGCCCTGCGCGCCGATCTTCGGCGACCATTCCTTCGAGACCTTGCCGCCGGCCGACATCAGGCAGATGTCGGTGCCGACGAAGTCGTAGTGCTCGAGCGCTTTGCACTTCAGCACCTTGTCGCCGTACGAGACCTCCTGCCCGATCGAGCGCGAGGAGGCGAGGGCGACGACCTCGTCGGCCGGGAACCGGCGCTCGGCGAGAATGTCGAGCATCTCTCGGCCCACGTTGCCCGTGGCGCCGACGACGGCAACCTTGAAACCCATCTTTCTCTAGTCTCCGAAGGCCGGGCGGTTCATCGCGGCATCGTCGTCGCGGGCGGCCGGCATCATAAAGGCGCTGTTGACGCTGTCCGCATGTCCTAGCGTGCCGGTAACCTCCGACTCAAGCCCCCCGCCCCAACATGCACCGCGCCCGGCCCGAGCCGGGCCGGCGGGCGAGGGCGATGAGCGACGCGGTTTTCGACGGCTGGCATCTGCGGCGACCGACGCGCGGGCACGGCATCGCCGGCGGCATCTTGGCCCTGCTGCTGACGGTCGCCTGCGTGACGCTCGCCCTCGATCGTCCGACGCCGCCGCCCGTCGCGCCGCCGGCGCCCGCGCCACCTCGCAGTCCCGCCTGGATCGACATCGCGCGACCGATTGAGATCTACAGCCTCGAAGCGCGTGCGCTCAGAGCGCTGCCGTTCGCCTACACGGCCCGACGGCTCGAGGACGGCACCGAGCGCCAGGACGTCCTCGGCTTCGGCACGCTGAGCGGGACCGACCCCGCCCTGCGCCTGCGCCTCTACCGACGCGCCGCTGCGCCCGCGCCGCTCCCGCTGTTTTCAGCTCTGGCCCGCGAGGCCGCGGACGCCGGCCTCGCGATCCTGCGCACCGGCCTCCCGGCGGCGATGCCGACGCGGTTCGGCAGTTTCGACATCGTGGACGTGACGCTCGACGCCGCGACGCCGCGCGCCTGCAGCGGCTTCCGTCTGGCCATGGCGGAGCCCGCGCTGACGATGACCGGGCTGGCCTGCGGAACGGCGGCGCATCCCCTCACGCGCCCGGCTCTCGGCTGCCTCATCGACCGGCTCGATCTCGCCTCCGCGGGCGACGACGACGCGCTGATCCTATTCTTCGCGCGCACGGAGCTGGCGCGGAATTCCACCTGCAGCGGCGCCCGCCTCGGCCCTGATCAGGTGCATGCGGCCTGGCTCGACGACGCGCCGGCCACATCACGGAAGAGTTTGCGGCGGCATTAAGGTTTCAGTGCGACGAATCTCCGATCGTGAACTATTGCTTAGGTTCGCACGTTGAACGGGCAACGAGAGGGGATCTCACAATGCGCACGACGCTCCTTACCGCCATGGCTGCTGCCGTGGTCCTTACGGCCGTTGCCTCGGATGCCTCCGCCCGCAGCCGCCGCCACGCGTTCACGGTCGTGCAGGAGGAGTACTCGACCTCCGGCATTCCGCTGACGGTCAACCGCCGCAGCTGGCTCGATCCGGGCACCGCGGTCTCCGCCGGCTCGCAGCAGGCGTACATGGCCGCTTCGACGCAGTTTTCGAAGTCGCAGGACCAGATCTTCGCGCCGGATCGCTACGGCAACGACGTCATCAAGGGCCAGCCCTACGTGCCGGGCCGCACCGTGCCGGTGGTCGAGTTCTCGACGCTGCCGAACGGCGCAGTCGCTGTCGACAACACGATCAGCTACCAGAACTATTACTTCAACCCGACCCCGCCCGATATCCCGCCGGCCTACCGCCAGAGCGAGGACATCAACGACTTCGCGCCGTTGAAGCCCTGACGGCCTGTCGGCCTCGGGATCGGTCTGATAACAGGGCGCCATGCGGCGCCCTGTTTGCTATGACGTCACCCGACTTCTCACTCGAATCCTGAATGCGACCCCGAACGGGATCGATCGCGTCGATCACGCCCTGGCGAGTCATCTGCTCTCCGGGCACGCGGATCGCACCTTCGGCGCGACGGCGACCGGCTTCGGCGCGCGCCTGATGTCCGGGCCGGCCGCCGCGGAGGCCGTCGCCGGCATCGCCCGACACTGGGGCGAGGCGCGGGACCCCGATGGGCAAGACCCGATCTATCGCGACGTCGTCTCGCGCCTGAAAGGCGCGCCGGGTCCCGCCCCCGATCGCCGCCGGCTGGCCCCGCCCCGTGCGCCGCGCGTCGATCCCCCTGCGATCGCCGCCTGGCTGCGGCGCCATGGACTGCCGACGACGTCGCCGCGCGTCGAGCTTCCGGCGCATGCGATCTACGTCAACTCCAGCCAGTTTCCGCTTTGGGTCGCCTCGTCCTTCGCCTGGCTCGAGGGGCGGCCCGACGTGCGGCCGCGTTCTTCATCCACGACCTGCTGCCCATCTCGATGCCGGAATATTTTCGCGCGGCCGAATACGAGCGGCATCTCGCGCGGCTCCGCAATTTCGCACGGTTCGGCGCCGCGGCCATCGTCACGACCCGCACCGTCGCCGGCAATCTCGCCGCGCATCTCGAGACTCTGGGACGCAAGGACGTGCCCGTCTTCGTCGCGCCGACGCCGATCGCGCCGATCTTCTCGACGCCCCGCGCCATCGAGCCCGAGTTGGCGGGCATCCCGTACTTCGTCCTGTGCTCGACGCTCGAGCCGCGCAAGAACCATCTGATGATCCTGGCGGCGTGGCGGGCGCTCGTCGCGCGGCTCGGCGCGGGTGCCCCGAAGCTCGTGCTCGTCGGCACGCGAGGTTGGCACTACCAGCCGATCCTGGATCTGATCACGCGCGCGCCGGCACTCCGGGAGCACGTCGTCGAGGTCAACGGCCTCGCGACGCCGAGCCTGAAACGTCTCATCGACAACGCCTGCGCCGTGCTGATGCCGAGCTTCGGGGAAGGCTACGGCCTGCCGGTGCACGAGGCGCTCGCCAGCGGCGCGCCCGTGATCGCCTCCGATATCCCCGTGTTCCGCGAGATCGAGACGCCGAAGCCGACGCTGATGTCACCCCTCGACGGCGAAGCCTGGATGGAGGCGATCCTCCACCACGTGCACACGCCGCGTCCGAGCGCACCGCCTCGCGCACGGCGGCGAGAGTGGTCGGATTACTTCGCGGCCCTGGAGACGTTTCTCGACCGGCTCTGAATGGCGCGCGCGCCCTTCGCGAGCACGGCCGTCTTCGCGGCGGCCCCGCTGCGCGCCGGATCGCGAAGCATTCGGATGCCGGCGATCACCTGGATCAGAAAGACGATCGTGAAGATGACGCCGACGGCGAAGAGCAGGACGTCGTAGACCGAAGCCGTCTCGCCGCCGATCGCGAACGTTTGAACGCCGAAGACGTAGATCGCGACGTTGAGGGCGATGAGACCGAGACGCAATTCCGTCGGACCGAAGCCGAGAAACGAGAGCCGGAAGACGCCCGACAGATGATTGTTGATGAAGACGTAGATGCAGAGCAGATAATAACCGATGAGCGCGAACAACGCGACGTCCATGCGCACGTATTTGGTGAGGCCGAGCCCCACCATGATCATCAGGTTGCAGATCGCATCGACCGTATGATCGAGAAAATAGCCGTAGATCGGGCGCTCGATGCGGCGATGACGCGCCAGACTGCCGTCGAGCGAATCACCAAACCAATGCACGACGAAGCCGAGGCTCGCGAGCCAGAGGAACGCCGGGTTCCAACGGCTGGCCGCGTAGCCCGCCAGGACGATGAGCGCGCCGCAGACGCCGATCACCGTCAGTCCGTCCGGCGTCATGCCTGGCGGCATGCGCTCGCAGAGACAGTCGAGAACCGCCCGCTCGCCCCGCGCGACGACGTTGCGTTGCACGCGCGTCGTCCGGAACGGCTGAGGCTGCGTCGCAGCACTCACAAGCGTCATACGGGCCTCGGACGAAGCGAAGCGTCATCTTGCACGGCACGGGCACGGGAGGACACCCCCCGCCGCGCCGGAACCCATAGAACATCATTCCACCTGGGCGACGCCGTGGCAGCCGGCGACGTCGCAGAAACGAGAGCGTTCCCAACCGCTTGAAGGAGAATGCCGCGATCATCCGGCGAATGGCCCGCGGACGCGAGCACAATCCGACCGCTTTTCCGCCTTCCTCCCACCATGCAAGAAGTCCCCGGGTGTTGCCGATCTACCATCGTGGCGCGCCGGCCTATGGATTACAGAGGTTGCCTTACCTCGCCGTGCTGCAACCTACCGGACGGTGCGTTAACACTTTCTTCAGCCATTTCGCGCCCCGTTGGGTGCATCGCAAAAGCGGGCAAAGAGGTCGCATGAAGCGCAATGTCGTCGACCGGCAGGACAATCGCCGCGGCGCTCTTCAGGATATCGTCGCCCGCAGATTGAACGCCGAACGCGATGCCGCGCGCAGCTCCGACCGCGATCTCAACCCCTACGCCGCGAGCACCGACTTCTCGACGCTGCCGGGCATGCAGGAGCTCAAGCTGCAGCGCTCCGCCGCCGAGGTGATCGGCCTGACGAACCCGTTCTTCCGCGTGCACGAGACGCGGGCGAGCGCGACGACGCAGATCGCCGGGCGCGTCTACGCGAACTTCTCGTCCTACGATTATCTCGGCTTCAACGGTCGTGCCGAGGTGCAGCTCGCCGCGCACGAAGCCATCACGCGGTACGGCACCTCGTGCTCGGCGAGCCGTCTCGTCGCCGGCGAGCGGCCGATCCATCGCGAACTCGAAGGGGCGCTCGCCGATCACTACGGCCAGGACGACGCCGTGACCTTCGTCAGCGGTCACGCGACCAACGTGAGCGCGATCGGCGCGCTCGTCGGCGCGAGGGACCTCGTGATCCACGACGCGCTCGTGCACAATTCCGTCGTCATGGGCGCGACGCGCCCGGGAGCCGCGCGCCGCTCCTTCCCTCACAACGACGTCGTGGCGCTTGATCGCATCCTCAGCGCGTGCCGCGCGCAATACGAGCGCGTGCTGATCGTCGCCGAGGGCCTCTACAGCATGGACGGCGACTGCTGCGATCTGGCGGCGCTCGTCGAGGCGAAGTCGCGTCACGGCGCTTGGCTGATGATCGACGAGGCGCTCGGCCTCGGAACGCTCGGCGAGACCGGCCGCGGCATCTTCGAGCAGGCCGGGGTCGCGCCGTCCGAGGTCGACATCTGGATGGGCACGATGTCGAAGACTCTGGCGGGCTGCGGCGGCTACATCGCCGGCTCGCGCCTCCTCGTCGAGTTCCTCAAGTGCATGTCCGGCGGCTTCGTCTACAGCGTCGGCATGCCGCCGCCGCTCGCCGCGGCCGCGCTGATGGCGTTGCGGCTCCTGCATCGCGAGCCCGAGCGGGTGGCGCGCCTCCAGCGCAACGGCGCTCTGTTCTGGACGCAGGCCAAGGCGCGCAAGCTGGATGTCGGCTCGAGCGAAGGGCATGCGATCGTGCCGGTCGTCGTGCACAGTTCCTTCGCCGCGGGAACGCTGTCGCAGCACCTGTTCGAGAAAGGCATCAACGTCCAGCCCATCATCCATCCCGCTGTGCCGGAACGTCACGCTCGGCTGCGCTTCTTCGTGTCGTGCGAGCACACGCCGGACCAGATCACGCAGACCATCCAAACGATCGCGGAGAGCGTGGGGCGTGCGAGCGCCGGCCCCGCTTCGCTGCCGCTGACCACGTGAGGCGAAGTCGTACACACCTGCCGGGCTTGAAATCGTCTCATTATCCAAGTCAACGATTGCCGACACCCTGACATCCGTCGACACAAGTCGAAGCGCGCCTTTGAAAGAACAGCCCGACATTGCCATCGTCGGACGTGCGTGCCGCCTTCCCGGCGCGCCGTCGGTCGATCGCCTCTGGACTCTGCTGGCGTCCGGTGAGTGCGCCGTCTCCGAGATCCCGGCCGATCGCTGGTCGCTCGAGCGGCTGTACCACGCGCGCGCGGCCGAGCGCGGGCCCAGCTACACCTGGGCCGCCGGCGTCCTCCCCGACATCTGGGGCTTCGATCCCGCGGCCTTCGGCCTGTCGCCGCGCGAGGCCGAGCAGATGGACCCGCAGCAGCGGCTGTTGCTCGAGCTCTCGTGGGAGGCGTTCGAGGACGCCGGCGTTCCGCCGTCGCTCCTTTCCGGCACGGAGACCGGCGTGTTCGTCGGCGCTTCGGCGGTGGACCACGCCAATCTGCGCATGCTCGATATGGCGTCGGCCGACGCCTACATGATGACCGGCAACACGCTGTCGATCATCTCGAACCGACTGTCTTACATCTACGATCTGCACGGCCCGAGCTTCACGATCGACCACGGCGTGCTCGTCCGCGCTGGTCGCGCTCAACGAGGCGGTCGTGAGCCTGCGCAGCGGGCGCATCGACACCGCCGTCGTCGCCGGTGTGAACATCCTGCTCAGTCCGCACAGCTTCATCGGCTTCTCGCAGGCCACGATGCTGTCGAAGCGCGGGCTCTGCCAGGCGTTCTCCGCCCAGGCCGACGGCTACGTGCGTGCCGAGGGCGGCATCGTCCTGATGCTGCAGACGCGCGCGGCGGCCGAGCGCGCCGGGCGTCACGTGCACGCCTTCGTCGAAGCGTCCGACGTCAATTCGGACGGGCGCACCAACGGCATTTCGCTGCCGTCCAAGACCTTCCAGGCTCGGCTGCTCACGAAGCTCTACACCGACCGCAGGGTCGATCTCGACCGTCTCGCGTTCATCGAGGCGCACGGCACCGGCACGCCGGTCGGCGACCCGATCGAGGCGGCGGCGATCGGAGAGGTGCTGGCGAAAGGGCGCCGCACGCCGCTCCTGATCGGCTCGATCAAAACCAACATCGGCCATATGGAAGCCGCCTCGGGACTCGGCGGCGTTCTGAAGGCCATGCTCGCGCTGGAACACGACGCGCTGCCCGCCTCGCTCCATAGCGAGACCCTCTCCCCGCACATCGATTTCGCGGAGCTGAACCTCGAAGTCGTGCGAGAGCTGACGCCGCTGGCACCGCGCGACGGAGTGGCGCGGCTCGCGGGCGTCAATTCCTTCGGGTTCGGCGGCACCAATGCGCATGTCGTCCTCGCGGACGGCACGTCGCCGCGCCGGACCGCCGCGCCGGCGAGCGCGCCGGGCTACCTCGTTCTGTCGGCTCACAGCCGCGGCGCGCTCAGCGCGCTCGCGTCCGACTATGCTCTGCGTCGGCGCGACGCCGATCCCGCCGAGGCGGATGTCCTGGCCGCCGCGACGGGCCAGCGCCGCGACCGTCTGCCCCACCGCCTCGTCTTGCCGATGCGCGAGCCCGGCGCGATGGCGGATATCCTCGATCGCCTCTGCGACGAGGACCAGGAGGTCGCGGAGGCGGCGCGCGGCACTACGGTTGCGAAAGACGCGCCGGTCGCCTTCGTCTTCTCCGGCAACGGCAGCCAATTCGTCGGTATGGGCCTTGCCGCCTACGAGCACAGCGCGATCTTCCGCGACAGGCTCGACGCGATCTCCGAAGAGTTCGCGGAGATCGCCGGCTGGTCGATCGTCGAGACGCTGCGGGCACCCGACCTCGCGACGAAACTTGAACTTACGCAGATTTCGCAGCCTCTGCTCTTCGCCATCCAGTCCGCGACGGTCTTCGCGCTACGCGCGGCGGGTCTGCAGCCGTCCTTCGCGCTCGGGCACAGCGTCGGCGAAGTCGCGGCGGCGGAGGCGGCGGGCATTCTCGATACGTCGAATGCCCTGCGCACCATCTTCGCGCGCAGCCTGCACCAGGAGCTCACGAACGGGCACGGCGGGATGGCCGTGATCATCGCCGGCATCGACGTCGTCCTGTCGGATCCTGCGCGACCTGCCCGACGTCGAGATCGCGGCCTACAATTCGCCCCGCGCCTTCACCGTCTCGGGGCCTGTCGAGGACATCGCCCGCCTGTCGGACCTCGCGCGCCAACATCAGGCGCGCATCCGCAAGCTCGATCTCGCCTACCCGTTCCACAGCGCGTTGATGGGCCCGGTGAGGCGTCCGCTGCTGCGCTCGCTGGCCGATCTGGAGCAGCGTGCCCCCGCGATCCCCTTCATTTCGTCGGTGACCGGCAAGCTCTGGGAGGACGGCGCGCCGAAGGCCGACTATTGGTGGCACAACGTGCGCGAGCCGGTGCGTTTCTCGGAGGCCGTGGCCGCCGCGGTCGAGGCCGGCGCGCGGATCTTCGTCGAGATCGGGCCGAGCCGCGACCTTGCTCACCCACGTCAACGACACGATCGACGAACGCGTGACGCGGATCGCGACGCTGGGTGCGCTCGACAAGCGCGACAAAGGCTGCGACCCGATCAAGCTGGCCGTCGCGACGGCGCTGACGCGCGGCGCGACGGTCGACGCGACGCGCGTCTTCGGCCACATCGATCCGGCGGCGCGGGTCGCGCTTCCGCATTATCCCTGGCAGCGCAAGACCTACCAGACCGCCGAGACGAGCGAGGCTTCCGCGCTGATCCGTGCGGGCGCATGGCACCCGCTCATCGCGCGCGATACGGATCGGACAGGCTCGAATGGCATAGCGCGCTCGACACGACGCTTCACCCCTCGCTGGCCGACCATTGCGTCGACGGCCGGGCGATCCTGCCGGGGGCCGCCTTCGCGGAGATGGCGCTCGCCGTCGCACGCGACTGGCTCGGGACCGAGCAGGCCACGGTGGCCGATCTCGAGATCTCGAGCCCGATGCAGCTGACGCCCGACGCCTCCCGCGAGGTGGTCTGCCGGCTCTCACCGCTCGTCAACCATCTCGAGATCGCGAGCCGGCCGCGGCTCGGCCAGACCCCGTGGCAAGTCCACGCGACGGCCAAGATCCTGCGCGACGCGACCGTGGGAGTCCTGCCCGAGCCGGAAGACCACGCCCCGCTCTCGCCTTCGCATCCGGTGACGGGTGCCGAGATCTACGCCATGGCCGACCGTGCCGGGCTGCAGTACGGCCCGACATTCCGCAAAGCTCGCGACGGCCGCCGCCGTGCGGCCGGTACCGCATCGCGCTCGAACTGATCGACGAGCCGGCTGACCCGGCATTCGGCATCGATCCCGCGCGCCTCGATTCCTGCTTCCACTCGCTGGTCCTCATCTTCTCGAGCCTGCGCGATGCCGTGCACGGCACGGCCTACGTCCCCGTGCGGTTCGGCGAGATCATGCTGCGCAAGCCCGGCTGCACCTTCCAGAAAGCGCGCATCGAGCGTGCTGCGGCGGGACGAGCGCATCATCCACGCGAACTTTCTGCTCATGGATGCCGACGGCGAGATCGTCGTCTTCATGCGCGAGGCGCGCTTCCAGGCGATCCGCACCTCCTCGCAGCGCGGACGTCGTCAAGCAGATGATCTATCGCACGTCGGTGCTCGCAGCGAGCCGACGGCATCGCGCCAGCAGCGCGGCGACATGAGCCTGCAGGTCATCCGCCGTGCCGTTCCGACCGAGCCCGTGCAGATGACGGAGGATTTCGTCCTTCTCGAAGGCTGGGGCGACGTCGCTGGCGCTCGAGACGGGAGCTGCGCTTCGCTCGCGACCGCGAAATTTCAATCGACGTCTCGAGGCGCTCCGTAAGCACGGGGCGGCTGCCGGCCAGGATCAAACCCTGGCTGGAAGACATGCTCGTGGCGCTCGATCGCTCGGGGCCTCTGCCACTAAGGATCGGCTCGGCCGCCACAATCGATGCCCGATATCGAACTGCCCGCGACCCGACGAGATCCTTCGCACGATCCGTCAGCGATGAGCACCAGAACCTCTCGGCCGAGGACTGCTGGTCGCGGCGAGCGCGATCACCGCGATCGATCGCCGATCCTCGCCAACGAGGGCGATGCGTTTACCGCGTCCCGCTGAGCGGCCAAGGTGCTCGGACGGGCTCGAAAACACGGCTCGAGCCAGGGCGCAGGGCTTCTCGGCCTATGTCGTCGTTTCTCCCTGCGCGCCGCTCGGTGCCGGCCCTGGCCGGCCGATCGCGCGATGCGCATACCTGCATATCGGCTTTCGGGGCCCGGCTCAAGGCAACGCTCTGCGCGCAATTTTCCGCCGAGCTGCACCAGGCCCGCCCTTCACCATCCTCGATCCCGATCGCCGGCGGCTCGAGCGGGCGCGGATGGACGCTGGCGAACGGCGGCATGACATCGGCTGCGTGGAAAATGATCGAGGACCTCGCCAGGGCACGCACCTTCGACTTTCGTAATTGCCGCCGACGCGCTCTATCCCGCTTCAGGCGCCTGCCGGGGACTCGTTCTCGGCCGGCTGTGCGGCGGGAGATGGCCCCGTCGAGGCGCGCCTGCTCGTCGCCGTCGAAGCCGCAGCCCTCCTTCTTCCGCTGTCTGGTCCTCGGGTCTCGACGCCCTGCCTGTTCCGACGGGTGGAAGCGCGGCTACGACGGCCAGTCGGTCAGCGAGGCGGACTGGATCGACACGCTGCTCGCCATCGGCCTCTCCGACCCCAAGGTCGCCCCCCCCCGTCGCGACGGAGGCGGGGACGGGCCTCCTGCTCACAGCCGGAGGTGCCGATTGGGGAAATCGCGCGGTGCTCGAAGGAACGGGCACGAGCGTTGCTCGTCGGCATTGGCCGACCGGATCGACGAGGCGCGCCCCACCGCCAGCGCGACGTTGCTGGCGAGCAGCGGCTTTTGCATGTATCGATCGTGCCGGACGGCGAACCGGTCGGCGTTCCCACCGGCGAGGCGCCCGCCGTCGTGATGGTTCTCGGGCGCTCGGGCAACGAAGGCGCAACGCCCGCGAAAATCGCTCCTCGACGCCTGCCTTCATCTGCGCCCACCACATCGTGACGGACCTGGGGCAGCAGCCGATCGGGACCGTTCTGGCTCGTCACGTCGGGCGCGATCTACGCCTCCGGGGAGCCGTCCGGAGATGTCGCGAACGGCCTCTGGGCTTTCGCGCGGACGCTGTGCGAGACGAGACGACCGACCATCGACCTACGGCGCGTTTCGACGTGGGCCCGGACGTTCCGACAGAGGTCCTCGCGCCGCTGCACTGCGCGACCTCGTGCTCGCGGGCCAGCGACGAACTGGAAATCCTGATCGCCTCGAGCGGCACGCGAGTCGTGCGCTTCGTCGCGGCTCCGCCCACGATCACGGACGGGGCTGGGTCGTTGTCGAGGCGGCGCGGCTCAAACGCGGGGATGGCGCCGGCTTCGATCGCATCCACTGGACCGCGGCGCCTCGGCAGGCGCCCGGCCCGAACGGAACGTCGAGATCGGGTGTCGGCGCCGTCGGCCTCAACTTCCGGGACGTGATGTTCGGCATCGGGCTTCTGCCGGAAGAGATCCTGGGAAAAACGGGTTCGCCGTGGGGCCCGACCCTCGGCCTCGAATGCGCGGGGCGCGTCAGAGACGACGGTGGCACCGCGGTCGTCCGCAATCTGAAGCCCAGTGATCGGGTGATGGCCCTTCGCGAAGAACGCCTTTTGCGACCCACGTCACGACGCCGGCCGCCGTCGTGGCCGCCGATCCCAAACGAGCTCTCGTTCGAGACGGCGGCGACGGTGCCCGTCGCCTTCATCACGGCTCTACCACGCGCTGATTGATCTGCGCGCGCCTCAAGGCGGAGGAATAGGGTCCTGATCCACGGCTGGGGCCGGCGGCGTCGGGCCTCGCGGCGATCCAGATTCGCGGTGGCGCGGGCGGCCCGCGTCTTCGCCACCACCGGCTCGCCCGAGCGCCGGGCGCTCCTGCGCGCGCTCGGCGCGGGAACACGCCTTCGACAGACCGCTCGAACGCCTTGCATCTCTCCTACGCCTTCGCCGAGGACGTTTCAGCGCCGTCACGGGCGATCGGTGTCGCCGTTCGTCGTCAACAGCCTGAACGTCGAGGGCGATGGAACGCTCCATCGCGGTGTGTGTGCTGGCGGCCCTTCAGGCACGCTTCGTGGAGCTTCGGCAAGGCGAGACTATGTCGCGAAAACACGAACATCGGGGCTGCGGCCCCTTCCGCCGCAACCTCTCGTACATTCGCGCGTTCGACCTGGACCAGCTCCTCATCGAGGATCCGGCGACGAGGCAAGCTGCTGATGCGGTCCGTCACGCGGCTCTTCGCGAGCGGCGAACTGACGACGCTGCCCTATCGCGCACATTCGATGCGGTTCGAGGACGGTCGAGGCGTTCCGCCATCATTGCAGCATGGCCGGCCACGTCGGCGATATAGCTCTGTCGTACGTCCGCCCAAGCTCTCGGAGATCACGCTGCGGCCAGCGACGCTGCTTCCCCATCGCCCGCCGAACAAGATGCATATCGTCACCGGCGGCTTCGGCGGCTTCGGCCTTCGAAAACGGCGCGCTGGCTCGCCGAGCGCGGCGCCACGGAACCTGATTTGCTCGTCGGCCGGATGCGGGGGCCGCCAGCGATACGGCGCGCGAGGCCATCGCCGCATTGGCCGCGCAGGGTATTGATCCGGGTGCGCGCCGAAGCGCTCGACATCACCGAACAAGGTTGCGCTCGAGACGCTTTTCGCGCGGTTCGGCCGCGAATCTTCTGCCTGCACTCGCCGGCGTCATCAACGCCGCGATGGTGCTCGACCGACGCGATGGTGGGCGAACCTCGATGCGGAAAGGATGGAGCGCGTCCTGCGCCCCAAGGTGACCGGCCGCGGAATCCTCCTTCGACAGCCTATGGACGCGGGAGACTGCGGCCTCGACTATTTCGTGCTTGTACTCCTCGGCGACGACGCTGATCGGCAACCCCGGCCAAGCGGCCTACGTGGCCGCCATCGGCTACCTCGAGGGGCTCGCGCGGCGCCGACGCAAAGGCGGCCTGCCAGCCCTCGCCCATCGCCTGGGGGGCGATCGAGGATGTCGGCGTTCTCGCCCGGTCGGAACGAGGACGACTGCGAAGCCTTGCAGAGCCGCGTCGGCATCTAGGGAATGGCGGCGCAGGATGCGCTTCGGGCGATTGGCCCGACGTGCTGGCGGAGCCGTCGCCCTGTCCCGGGAACGATTGCCGTGGTCGCCATTTCGCGCCCATCAACTGTGAGCGCGGAGGCCGCAGCATCTCGCCGTGCTCAAGGCCGCCCGGCCATACCGCAAGCTGAATGAGGCCTCGGGCGAGGGGACGGTCGCCAGCGGACAAGGAGAAAGATTCGACATCGCCGCGCTCGTCGCGAAGAGTTTCGCCCGAGGATGGCCCGCAAAGGACCATCAGCGGGCTCATTCGTCGAGGAGATCGCGCGCGTTGCTCCGCCTGCCGCGCGAAAGACGTCGCCAAGAAAGCGACGCTGCTGTCGGAGTGATCGGCCTCGATTTCGTTGATGGCCGTCGAATTGGCGATGAGGGCTGGAGGAGCGCTTCGTGCTTAAACGCGCCCCTCTCGGACGGGACGGCGGAGGCAGTTTCACCGTCAACGAGCTGTCCGACCATGTCACTTGGGGCTGGGCCGGACGGCGCACGCTGAGCGGACGACCCAGGGCCTGGAGGGAAGTCGATGGCCGAGCCGCCATCTCGGCGCCGACGTCGTCGAGCGATATGCCGACAAGGCGGACCTCGTCCGCGAGAAGGCTCAGGCGATGAAGGGGGATCCTAGCCTGAAGAACACTCCCTTACCGCGGGGCGCGCTTGGCGAGGATACGCTGCAGCGTCCGACGGTGTCATGTTGAGGCGCCGCGCGGTCTCCGACACGTTGGCGTCCGCAAAGCTTCGTAGATGCGCTGGATGTGTGCTCCCATCGTCCCGGTACGGCGGGACATCGGTTATTCGGGCAGCTCCGCCCGGGTCGTTGATGCGTCGCCGTCATGACGGGCGTGGAAGATCTCGTCCGCGGTCGGCGGGCTTGGCGAGATAGTCGAACGCGCCGAGTTTCACCGCCGTAAACCGCCGTGACGTTATGGCCGTAGCCGGTGAGGGATCACGGCACGGGCGTCAGGGCCCGCTTGGCACTTCAGCTCGGGAGATAGAGAGATGACGCGTTCAGAGCCCGTTGCCGTCGGTTTAGGAGCATGTCCGATGACGGCGAAGGCCCAGGGGCACGGCCGGCTGCTGGACCGTATCGCCCGCGTGAGGCCACTTCGGCGACCGAAGATACGACGCCTCCACGACGAAACCCGCGCG